>JBAJHW010000006.1:82408264-83622764 GCA_037013535.1 Intellagama lesueurii
ATGAAAATGAAAGAACCCTGACTTGGTTCAAAACTGTAAATTAAAGTTGATAGGGTACAATATGAAACATATAATATTCATCCAGTGCTTGGATGAATTCCTGTCACTTTCCAGATTAGACACTTTCTCCCTTATTTCACCTGCTGTGACAGTAGTCAATTTTCTAAGCAACTTCAAAGGGGTAGAGTTCCCTGGACAGATCAAAATGACTTAACTCACAGAAATGTCAGTTGGTCCCTGCACACTGATGTGAAGAAAATCAGGCTAATTCCTGTTTACACGTAAACTCTGTAAGACAACAATAGTGATAATGTTTGCAACATTTGTCCTATAGATATGTAATACATCTTGTTCCTGCGTTCTCATGGGACCAAGCCCTTTAATGTGTGTCAAAAAAACTTAAGGAAAACAGTGTTTTGTACCTGGCTCTGTTTTTGTTGTTGAATTATATTCTGAAAATTGTTTTAATTATATTTGTGCATGGCTCTGGTGTCTGTAAGCATGAATAATAGAACTGTAGAGCTGGAAAGAATCCCAAGGGTTGTTGAGTTGAGTCCCTTACTAATTCAGGAAGCCTACAGCTGAAGCATCCATGAAAGATGGTAATCCAACCTGTGTTTTAAAAATCTCCAATGAAGGAGAGTCCACCATTTCCAAAGTAATCCATGCCACTGTCAAACAGCAATTACTATCACTAATTTCTTCTTAGAGTTTGGTTGAATTCTCTGTTGTAATTTGAACCCATTACTTTGGGTCCTTCCCTCTGAAGTCACAGAAAACAAGTTTGCTCCATCTTCCACATAACAGCCCTTCAAATACTTGAAACAGCCTGTCATTACCTTTGAATCTTATCATTAAGCATATCAGTTCCCCCCATCCATTCTTCATAGGACTTGATTTTCAGATGCTTTGCCATCATCATAGCACTCCTCTGGGCATGTTGCACCTTCCCAATAACCTGGTTAAACTGTGGCACCCAAAACTGGCACAGTATTCCAGATGAGATCAGAGCACAATAGAGCGCTGGTGTGCCTTTCTTTGACCTGGGCACTATCCTTCTGTTGATGCAGCCTAGAACTACATTAGTCAAAATACAGTATCAAAAAGGTTAAACAAATAAATAGGTTAATATGGGGAAGCAGCAGATATAATCTATTCTATAGACTATTATTCTCTTGTGAAAATCCCACCAACTTCAACTTTCTTTTTTGTATTTTTTTTTAAAGAATAGAGTCTATTTTTTAATCCTTCCACATTTCAGATATGTGTGGTGATATGATCATGGCATGTGCACAAAATAGGCAAGTCAGTTTTTTTTTTTAATTAAATCAAACTTTCTCACTGCACCTGAGTTTTAGGACTCTTTTCAAAATAAAGTGGTTACAGCAAAGTTTTTTCATGGTCAGTTTGGAAACCTGTAGAGAATGTGATTTGAACATTTTTTCCATGTTTATTATTCCCCATTCAGAAATGCATTGAACTTCCACACACCTCTCAATTTTAATGCAACTTTTCCTTTGGAACATTTCCATACTTCCATGCACTTTCTGAATAACTAAGATTGGTCAGTATAACAAAAACCAAAAGTGGATTATTATACTTTTATGACTATTTGATTTATTTTAGTGGATAATAGTCTACGCCTTCAGGCACATAGAGTACAATATTTAGGCCACAGTTTACATGTAAAATATAAATGATCATGGAGATAGGAACTGGGTCAAATAAGATACAGACAATAAACTTTCAAATTGACAACAGTTCTATTAACATAGATAATGGACTTCCAAAGTGTTGACTGTCTGTGAATCCTGATAATATACGGAGTAATTCGTGAATGTTGTCTCTGATATATGGAGTAATTAGGCTGTTGCCTCTAAAGGTGGAAGCAGTGACTTTTGTTTTCAGGTAAGAGTTGGCTGTGGTGGTGTCAGAGTTTTGCCAAAGAAAAGAACTTTTTGACTGTACGCAAAGTTATCAGGAAAACCGACCTATTTCTAATATCAGATTTGCATTTATTTATTCTCTTGCATGGAGAGCATCTTGTCCACCCTGTGTAGAAAGCAGAGGGGCACTGCTGGCAGAGATGGTGTATATCACATTAGAACAGTGTTTTCCAACCTGGGGATCATGACTCCCAAGGGGGGTCGCAAAGTATTTTCTGAGGGGTGTTGTATCCCTTGTCAAATAATTTCTTTCTTGACCTTTCAGAGTGGGATATTATTAAAGTCAGCATGTGTGTGTATATATGAGAAACAGGCCTGGGGAGGTATGGGGAGAAAGAAGCCTCTACTTTCTGACAAGGGATAATATGGAAATATATAATTGCTGCTGCTGCTTCAAGAAAGGGATTTTACCGATGACTCATCACTTTAGAAGAGCCTAAAGAAGGGGAGGAAAAAGAAAAAGAAGAAAAAACACCCCCAAACAACAACCTCCCAGGAGAGGGACACAAAAACAAATGGCCCACATCTTCTGTAGAAGGTGCAAGGAAACTGCCAGTTTCTGAGGAGGACCCTCTCTGTGTGAAGGTTTTGCCCCCTCCCTGGATACCACAATGTCCTTCTGCTCCCTGGCCCATCTTTGAAGTCCTGTTATCTCCCTAGTTTTGAAGTGGTGGCAGAAGCAGTAGGAGGCTGAGCAGCAGCAGCGTCATGTTGGGGAACAACAATGATGGCCTATTTATGCAAACATGATGGGGGGTGTCACAGGTTACTTGGCTATTATAAAAAGGAATCACAACTTGGAAAAGGTTGAGAACCACTGCATCAGAAGATGAAGAAGTGGATGAGACCTTGATGTTGTGCATGACATTAACTGGCACCTGTAATGGTGCTGTCAGAGGGATACAGTTGGCATCTAGGTTTGTAGCGGGATCATTTACCTGTCTTTCTATGTTGCATGGCCTTCTGTGTGCCAGCAGTTGTTTCAGGAGGGGACTGTCTGTGAGTAAGCACAGGCTTGCCATTCAAACCTGGAGAAAAAAGTGTTGTTGTCCAGAATAGGCTATAGCTTGCAGGTGATAGATGTGAATGTTCTAAGCTCAGAGCTGTAGGTGATAACCAGTGGTGTTCTCTCAGTTACCTTTTTAGGCCTGTCTTGTCATAGCTTGTTCCTGGGTACCAGTTTTGCCCTGTCAGTTTGTTTGTTTTTCCAGCCCCTTGAGTGGGTACTTTAGTTTAAGAAATGCCTGATGTAAATCCATGAATGTTTAGCTTCTAACATGTGGATCTGAGCAGATGTAGTTATGTATGACAGCTTATCTGTGAATAACAGACTTGGTGGTGTTTCTGGATTTTTAGTATACCATGGTGTTATAGCATGGTGTTTATAAGTAGCTTGTGCAATTGCACAATGATATATCTGCTATATAGACTAGTCTAGACTGAAGCTGATGGTAGAGTGAACATAAACGTTCTGCAAAAATATGTTGGCTTTCCTCTCATTCTGCAGCTTACTTGTTTTTCCCCAACTTTTTTTTTTACTAACTAAGATGTATTAGGAATTGGCAACTTCAAGGTAAGTATGTATACACTGTCTGCAGTTTTGAATTTTCCACATTATTTCTCCAATCTTTAGAGCTCAGCCTTCTGCTGTCCCTATGTCTTACCATAATCTGCTTTCTGACTATTGTATATTGGCACAAGCAATCCATCCTGTGTACTCAATCATACAAGGGACGCTTGATGTTGTGTGTTGCAAAGGCTGGAATGTTCTTTCGACTAGAACATTAATCTCTGCTGGCATTAGAGAAATAGAATGGGATAAGTCTGAACCTTTTAAAAACTGCAAAGAGAAATGTAATTAAAATAGTCACTCTTCTCAACACAACTGAAAGAGCCGTTGTGTCACTAATCATATACTGTATTTTTCCATGTATAAGATGATACTTTTGTCTAAAAGCTTTAGATTAAAAATTGAGGGTCGTCTTATACACGGAAGTAAGGAGGGGGAGGGATCAAAGTGCTTTGATCCCTGCTTTCCCCCTCCACTTTTTGTGAAGAAAGTGGAGGGGGAAAGCACTTTCTTCGCAAGAAAGTGGAGGGGAAAGCAGGAATCAAAGTGCTTTGATCCCTGCCTTCCCTCATCCACTTTCTTGCGAAGAAATAAATTTCTTGGGGGCAACTTATACACGGAAAAATACAGCATACTCAAAAACGATGATCTGCAACTTTTTCTCGAGTGTCAGTGGGAGAAAGACCTTATTTTCTTTACCATTCTTTGGAGAACCTCTTTCCTTTGTAGAATCTCCTCATCTCCAGGTCAGTATACTCCCTCCAAAGCAGGTCCATACCACAAGCTGAGAATTGCCAAGTAAAAATGCTAGTTCTGTTGTTGATGTGTAGGTACTAGCTTTGTTGATGTTTTAAATTCAGTGCCTCCACTTCAGACTTTCAGCTCTGAGTTTACAGATCATTTGAAAGAAAAGACAGAAAGTTTACATTTGTGTTTGGCTCTTTTGCAGCTTCTCCAAGGTTCTCCTGAACTAATTGAGCCTAGCTTTTTGACATCAGATTGCCACCCAGTGCTTCATTCATCAGCAGGACATACTTTGGCCTTAGATAACAGACCAGGTAAGTCTTAAGAAAAAACATACTGCTCAGCCATTGGTAGGTTACATTAGCAATATTTGTTGTTGTTGTTTAGTCGTTAAGTCGTGTCCGACTCTTCGTGACCCCATGGACCAGAGCACGCCAGGCCCTCCTGTCTTCCACTGCCTCCCGGAGTTGGGTCAAATTCATGTTGGTAGCTTCGATGACACTGTCCACCCATCTCGTCCTCTGTCGTCCCCTTCTCCTCTTGCCTTCACACTTTCCCAACATCAGGGTCTTTTCCAGGGAGTCTTCTCTTCTCATGAGATGGCCAAAGTATTGGAGCCTCAGCTTCAGGATCTGTCCTTCCAGTGAGCACTCAGGGTTGATTTCCTTCAAAATGGATAGGTTTGTTCTCTTTGCAGTCCAGGGGACTCTCAAGAGTCTCCTCCAGCACCACAATTCAAAAGCATCAATTCTTCAGCGGTCAGCCTTCTTTATGGTCCAGCTCTCACTTCCATACATCACTACTGGAAAAACCATAGCTTTGACTATGCGGACCTTTGTCGGCAAGGTGATGTCTCTGCATTTTAAGATGCTGTCTAGGTTTGTCATTGCTTTCCTCCCAAGAAGCAGGTCTTTTAATTTCGTGGCTGCTGTCACCATCTGCAGTGATCATGGAACCCAAGTAAGTAAAATCTGTCACTGCCTCCATATCTCCCCCTTCTATTTGCCAGGAGGTGATGGGACCAGTGGCCATGATCTTAGGTTTTTTTGATGTTGAACTTCAGACCATTTTTTGCGCTCTCCTCTTTCACCCTCATTAGAGGTTCTTTAATTCCTCCTCACTTTCTGCCATCAGAGTGGTATCATCTGCATAACTGAGGTTGTTGATATTTCTAGATAAACATAAATTATTAGATAAAAGTTAAGTGCACGTTTACCACTGTGAAAGGCCCGTGCATTCTGTGTGATTAGCTGTAATGGCATTCAGAATACCTGATTCTCATAGAAAATGGGTACATTTAAAGAAATGCCCTCAAAAGAAGCAAGTTTTTTAAAATACACAAACATGCATATTGTTGGGGAAATGCATGCATGTATGCAGTGGAAAATCACTTTTAAAATGTGTATATTTTTAAAAAATGTACCGTATTTTGCTGTGTATACGACCCCCCAATGTATAAAACGACCCCCTAATTTTGACCCTTGCTGGAGGCGGAGGAGCAGTTAATGGGCAACTGGTCCTCCACCTCCGTCTCCCCTGCTGCTGCTGCTGCCGCCTCCGCTGCCCGCCTGATCACCTCCTCCAGTGCGACTGCTTTGCCTCCGCCTCCTGCTGCCTCTGCCACCAGAGGGGACAAGGCAGACGTGAGCTGGAGGTGAGCCCCGTCAGTCCCACTGGAGGAGGTGATCAGGCGGGTGGGGGAGGCAGCAGCAAGAGGTGCCCAAGCGCGTGTGACTGCTCCTTTGCCTCCGTCTCTGTCTCCTCCTGCTGCTGCTGCTGCCTCCGTCACTGGAGGGGACAAGCCGTGAGCCCTGGAGGAGGCAATTGGGCAGCGGCGGTGGCAGCAGCAAGAGGCACCCGAGTGCGCGTGTGACTGCTCCTTTGCCTCTGCCTCCTTCCGTGTATAAAATGACCCTCAATTTTTCCTCTATTTTAGGAAAAAGTGTCATTTTATACACGGAAAAATGTGGTACATTGCCCAAAATCCTGCTATTTGGTGTAGTACGTCACACTAGAGTATACCAATTGAATTAGTTGGGATTTGGTGAGTCAGCACCTCAGTATGTTCCATTGAATCAAATGGACCTATTCTAATTGCAACTGAAGGTATGATCCAATAGGCTGCTGTTTGATGCCCTGTGGGGATGGGTTGGTTTGCTCCTTTTTCAGGCAATCACATGACGTAATCGCTGGAGCAAACCAAATCATTCCTACCTGCACCTTTCTGAGCCTCTCTCAGAGGCTTCTACTTTTTGGGTACGTGTAGGATTGCTCCGGTTTGGTCTGTTTCCAGTGCACGTGATTGTTGGACCAATGGACCAAAAGTGGGCATTGCAACCGTCAAAGATGTTAAGGCTTCTTCGCCTGTCAACATGCTGTATTGTGGAGTGGCTTAACAAGATACCCACTTTAAGATGCTGGCAAATTAAATATTTCCTCTGCTTCACCACAGAGAAGGGCAAGGGAAGTGAATTTTTGAAAAGACTATTCCAGTGCAGATGTGCTGCACCACCTATAAACAATTAAAAAAAAATAGAAAGCTTCCTCCTGGAAATAGGAGACAGGAGGGGACAATGGGGGGCATTTTTCCCCTTTTCTTGCACTTATCTTAAAGGTCTGGTGGAGAACCTGCCCACAGCCGAAAGCAAGCCTGGCCGCTGTCAACCCAAGTGAGCTTTGCTGTGGATTCAGCTGTGAGCTTGCTTTGGTTGAGAGTTGCCTGCAGCCAAATCCATGGCAAGGCCCATTTTGGATTACAGCTGTCCACAGCCAAATCTGGGGGATAGTGCTGGGGATATTGGAATATTTGGATTTAAATTCATGCCCACATTCCGACCATGCGTTTAGCTCAGCAGGCAGGCAGATGAACACCTGCATGCAGCTCTTGACAAAAGTACCCACAAGTGTTCAGATTGGAAGCATAGGGATGCCCCTTAATTAAAATGGAGAGAACCATCTAGAGGCTTAAAGGAATGCATTAGCAGCTGCAGATGGTTGTTGACAGAAGTATCTACAGATATTCATATTTGAATAGCAGAGATACCCATTAATTAATAGAAACAGCCAATCTACAGGCATAAAGGAGTGCCAGTGCAGTCTGGTTCTGTCAAAGTGAATCGAAAAGCTGGTTTCACTGCAACCTCTGCTTTGTGCACATTGGTGCTTCAAAGCCCAGAAAAAATCACTGGATTTGTACACATGGTTGAAAATAGTTCCCTTTAATACACAATGTACATTTCTTTTTTGTATCTGATTTTTCCTTTCACTTTAATGAATTATGTCTGTGACCAAAAAGGAGTTGGACATAAACTTCTTTCTGTATCTATAAATCAATTACTACCTCATACATTTTGGTTTGGTTTTTCATTTAACTGCACTAAGTGCTATCATACAATTATAATAACTTAATCTGTTTAAGAACCTGGTCTGCATGATGTTTCTTTTGATTTAATCAGAATGTCCATTCAACCGGCCAAGGATTAACTCATGTAATTTACTCATAGGTCTTCCTAGAACTTCCGAAATGAATGAAGGAATGACATACGAACAAATGCAGGTCAGATATTACATTGTTTAAGCAGTTTTATAAAATCCTTTTAGTTCCATTTTCACAACAGATAATGAAACTCAGTGCACTTCACTTTTGTAGGCTGTGATTGAAGAGGTTCTGGAGGAATGTGGGTATTACAGTTTCACCTCAAATAGGTAAGTTTCACTTCAAGGGAAGATGTCAAATGATGTAAAGTAGATATAGTCACCTTTTCATGCATTTTCCTACTTATAGTTGTCTGGCTTTAGTTAACTGTGTGATTTCATGTCATGTAAGTATGTACTAGAACAAAGTTGATGTCTAATATTTAATCAGTATTTTGAAGGGCCAACTACTTCCCTGAAGAAAAGAGAAGTAGCATGATACGTTGAAACTGTTTCTTCCCATTATTTTTCTTTCCCCTGAAAAGTCATGTTGACAAGGAATAGCTGTCTGTTCATTTTGTTAGATGTGGCTATAAATATTTATTGGGGGAAAAAAAATCAAGACCCGGTGTGCTATAATAAGCAGACCCAGGACTCTGGAGACCAGGGTTCAAATTCCTGCTCAGTCAGGGGAGCTCACTGGAATGTGGCAGCAAATGCCTTGAAAGCCCTATCAGGGTCACCAGAAGTGAAGGATTGCCAATGGTCAGAATGAACTTGACATGATGATGAACAGCTTAGATGATATATTACAACTAAAACAATAATAAAGAATTCCAGGACTACAAACTTGTCTGGCTGATGTGTTTCTGGATACAGCACAAAAGAAGCTAGCAGAGGAAAGTAAAGAGGTTGTACAATTTAGAGATACAGTGGTGCCTCGCTAGACGATGTTAATCCGTTCCGCGAAGATCGCTGTCTAGCGAAAACATCGTCTAGCGAAGCACGTTTTCCCATTGGAATGCATTGAAATCTCTTCAATGCGTTCCAAGGGAAAATGCAGTCGTCTAGCGAAAATCTCCCATAGGGAAACATCGTCTAGCAAGTGCGGGTCCCCATCGGAATGCACTGACAGCTGCACTGACAGCTTTTCACCACTAGTCGGCGCACTCCTATGGGGAAACCTCATCGTCTAGCGAAAATCGCCATAGGGAAACATCGTTTTGCGAAGCGCAGTAGCGATCGCAAAAAGGCATCGTCTAGCGATTTCCTCGTCCTGCGAGGCAATCGTCTAGCGAGGCACCACTGTATTTGGTGGGAGCTGTTCAGCCTCTGTGAACATCATTGATATTCTGATTTCAGCAGCTGCTGTTCTTTTACTCTCTGGCCACCACCCTGATCGTTGCTGCAAGCTTTCCATTATTGACTGGGATATATTTGGAGGACAGATTGAAACATTTCAGAAGTTAAATGCAATGTCACTTAGTCATATGAAACTGCCACATACTGACAGAAATCCAGCACTAAGCCACAACTAAAGTAGGCCCATTGAATCAGTGAGGATTTGGTGAGTCTACTCCACTGTGAGTTCCATCTAGTTGTGATTTACCACTGGATTTCAGCCACTGAGTCAGACTGTTGATCTGTATGTTTTTCATATACAGAAGTAGTCCTCAGGAACCTGAGGCAGAGGTCTTTCTCAACCCTTTGGCCAGTGCCATGTATTGAATTGAACTTGTATGAATTATATTGATTCTTCCACTGAGCTACATTCTCTTCCCAATCAGGGAAATAAAACTTACGTAATAGAGGGCTACTTTTCTGTAGGATGAAATACATATCTTGGTATCCTGGATCTTGTGCATATGCTTCTTGTTAACAGTAACACTGACATCTTTGAAACCAGAACAGCCTGGCTTTATTTGTCACCTACCATTTCAACTAATTTCTCTGCTAACTGATAGGTTGGAATTTATCTTACTTCTTTTACTAGTGCAAACAAAGGCACAAAGAACAAACCATGTAGTCCTTTCTTCCTGTGAGTACTGATCCATCTCTGCAGAATGCTGGCTGTAAACACTGTGAATTTTCTCACTACATAAAAAAACCACTTACACTTCTTAAATCTTTTCAGGTATCAGTACTATCCATGGGGAGCAAGGAATCATCCAGCCCGAAGATGAGCACCTGCAATTCTTACTAGATTGGCATGTTTTCTAATGAGCCCTGCGTGCCTTACTTCAGCTCTTACATCTTATTGCCAGAGGACTGCACTTTACTTAAAATCTGAAAAATAGAAAGGCATTTAGGTGTTCAAGGCAACTTACAAAGAGTCATCCAAAGAGCAAAAGTGAAGTACACAACTCTAGCAGTAGGCGTTTCCTATCCAACTTTGTCCTGCAAGACAATTTTTGTGTGTGCAGACAATCAGTTGAAAATACAGTGCTCTTCAGCCACTATGGTTGGTATGCTTTTAAAAGGGCTGATGGATACTCAGGGTTGCTGGAAATATATTCTAAGCTTTATAGAGTTGCTTATTTCAGAGATTTATATTTATAATGAGAATATCTTTTCTAAAGAGGGAGTATCAGAATGGGCAGGGGAAATCGCACAAGTGGAAATGCTCACAAATACATTTGAAGAAGAGATTACTTCAAACTAGTTACCTTAGGTATGCATAGACTTTGGGGTAGTTGGGATTTCTGGTGCAAGTATAATACAATAGACAGCATTTATAATTTGTAATAAATATTAAGTATCAGAACTAACATTTAGGGCATATTTAGTGTCTATAAAAGCCATAGATAAATAGCAGTATCTAGAACATGTACATAAACTTCTGAAGTGTGTACTTGTATGCAATGTTATATATAGGTAAAGATACTTTATACAAAGATATACAAGGAAATAAAAATATCAGTATAATTACTTTGTATTGCTAGTCAGATTTGTAGCACACAACATGCTTTGGGGGGAAATCACATATTTCTGGAAAATGCTTGGAAAATGGATATGTGCAATTCCTTGTTACTAAGTCCATTTCTTCCTTTTCAATATCTTAGAAATCTCAGCTACAATAAACATGTAAAAGTGTAGACTAACTGATAACTAACTTAAATAGAGTTGGTGGCACATCTTCAGGTTCCAATGATTAAAAATAAAAATAATAACACATGTATCTCAGTTGCAGCAACTGAGTCTTCAGATATGCAAGGAGCAACATTGTATGAGTTGACTTTTTCTCTTGCAAAGAGGTTTCCCCTTTCTTTTCCTGTCCTGCCCTCTCAAATGCTCCAAAAGGCATCCCAGCCCTCTAAAATAGATGCTGGGTGCTGGGCAGGCAACAGCAGGAGAAGTCTGTTCCACTAACAGAGTCCCAGGTTTCATTCATGACGTGCAAAGCATACACACACCAACATAGTTTCTGAAGTTTGATGTTTACTGCATACCCAAATGATTAGACAATCCATTATTGGTAAGTTCTGGAATTAAAAAGAGAGTACAGGTTTAAAAAGACATGTTCAGAATGACCATTCTAGCCCATCTTAGAATGGCCCCATCCGCCTGATTGACTTTGGGACCAGCCAAAAAGGACCAGAAATCCAGACAAGGGCACTGCAAGAGCAGCATTAGCAAATTTGTCCAATTTCAGGTTTTAATTTTTTTTCTTTTTTTCTTTTTTTTTTTTTAAGTGGGTTCTTTTATCATTGCTTCATGCTTTCCACCAAAATGTTTGCTGCAGGCAGCATGCAAGTCCGTAGGAAACATGCAGACACCCCCCCCCCAAACACTTAGCAAAACCTCCTGGATGCAGTACTTCGTCAGGCAAGTGTGTCTTCATTGCATTTTGAGAGCGGAACACCTCCCCTTCCTATTTTGCTTGTTTCCCACAGTAAAGTCACTGGTCCCAAGCAGTTGCATGACTTATGGATGACAGTCACATTTTGCAAAATAAAGTGGATCAGGGAATTTTCTAAGGAAGCCTCAGTAGTTTGACATCAGCCCACAAAACTTCCTGCAAAGAAGATTAACTACTCTATCACCTATCTGTCAAGTATTCCATGACACCATAGATCCATGAGCAGAGTTTTACTCATAGAATAACACTTTCACACTTGTGCAAAACGTTTTTAATACAGATCACTGGAAGGATCCCTCTGAAAAATATGAAATGCAGCATAGTATATAGAAATGGGCAGGGGGAGAAGGATCAGTAGAGTCAGTGCACAAGAAGCTCCTTGGATCCAGACCCCCACCTCACATACATAGAAGCTGAAATACTTTTGCACGGCTGCATAATGGGAATGAGTTCACTGGCAGTGTCAGATTGCTGCTGATTAAAAAAATCCTATTGTAATTTTGGGGTATGTATGGCTCATACACAATGCAGCAAAATTCGTGTACCTTGAAATCACAAAAGGAAGTCTTTAATCAATGGCAAACTGCTGCCGTCAATTATATAATTCTCATTGTGCACACAGATCCCCCACCAACAGGATTTCGACCAGAAATTTGTCTAGTTAAGTTCTAGTTAAGTCAGTATGCAGATGTTTCCAATATACATATAAGAGCAAGGTTCATCACAATTCTGAAAAAAACATGGCATACCATAAATCTCATGCCAGTGCTAATGCCACAATGAACCTTGAGATCTTTCAATATGTATAATTGTATTTCTAATTTATAGTGCCATGATAAACCACAGAGCAAATGCTTGTGCTATGATATTGGATTTGAAAATACCATCTGTAATGCCCTGTGAAAATGTGAAATAGAAACCATTTTAAAGTGTGATTACACATTTTGTAATTGCAGATAATAAAGAATGCTGATTGCTTTTTAAAACGTGTGTAATTATATGGGCAACCTTCAAAACTCAACATTCATCGACTTGGGAAAAGCAAAGTAATCATATCATCTTGCTATTTTTAGAAAAGCAGACACCACAATCATTGAAGAGGATAAAAATTTGCATTTGCAGTGTGTCTGATTTAAAGAATGTTCTGATAAAAGAACAGAGAGACAACTCCATAATTGGCAGAGATCTGCATTGACCTTAAGATTTTGTCCGCACCCTGGTTCACAGCTTCAAGCGGGGGAGAATGATCTCAGATTCATCTCAGTCAAATCTGACATAGTCTGCCTTGAGCCTAGTACCATTTCAGAAATCCAAAAGTTTGTGTCTCCCACTCCTTGTCTTTGGAATTCCAAAAAAGGTTAATGGTAGTGCTCTCTGAAGTGAGTGAAACTGGGAATCTCAATAGAAGGAGATTACACCTGCCAAATTGCAAGCAGACAGATAACCCCCTTTTTGTTCTACTTGATTTCGAGTTTCTAAATAACCTTTTTTGTTGTTCTTCTGATACTTTTATTGTTCTGAGTTTCACGGAGGGAAATCTCCACTTAGGACTGACACTTCCTCAAGATCCACATCTTTATTTTCTCTCCATGGGAAGTAATTGCCTTTTTTCCAGACCAGCTCTGCCTAAGAAACAGTTGGGATGTCAACATTTTTCTCCTTGCCTGAATGATGTTGACATTTTCTTTGTTGCCCTCAGAGTTTTTGCCTTTACAAGACTATTTCATGCCAATTGCAAGATTGTGTTTTGCAGAAAGTGCAAACACAGCTGCTTTGCATGGACTTTTAAAAAGTAGAAGCATTAGCTGGGTTGCTTGCATCTTTCTGCTCAATCAACCAATTCTTCTGTCCTGTCTCTCTATCTGTTCTTAGCTTCACAAATGGAAAAGGCAACAGGCAGAAACACTATGCACAATTTTTCATTGAAAAAAACAATAGCTTGTCCTTGCACTGAAAAATGCCACAGAGCTCAGTGTTTCCTTGACAGGCTGCCTTCACACACCAAAGTCTCAGCATTTTGTTTCTGCACTAACAGACCAAGATAGCCTGTCTTGGCTGAGAACAAGAAATTTTTTGAGAATTCTTCCCAGTCCTAGCAAACAGAATAGTTGTGTCTGGCTGGAGCTCCTGAGTAGCATGGGTTATGCCTTTGCAACCTAGCACCATTTCAGACCATACACAAGAACAGCAAAGATAAATTACAAAATGTTGGGGAGGATCCTTCTAATGAAAGTGGAAAGCAACATTAAGGAAAGCTTTCAAAACATCAGCTGTGGTCTTTCAAACAGCTGCTGTTCCTGCTTTGCCAGAGCAACTGCTAAGTTTGGACTCCGTGCAAACATAAGGCATACTGAGACCTTCCTAGCTGATTTCCTCCTTGGACATTGTCCAGTTTGGGGATGGGACTGTGATTGCTAGTAGGAAGGAGAAGCACAGAAACTAAATGTTGAGAAATTGAAAAGTCAATCTAGGTTTCCAGGCACCACTGGCAAACTCCACCTTGGCAGGGGTTGGGCTTTGGAAAGAGCCACTAGATGCGGTATTGATAGAGTCCAATTGGAAACAAAAGAAAAAGCTTCTCATGGGAAAAAAGGAGGAATGCAAATACACCATCTGTGCAAAATAAAACTTGTCCTTTGCACCACTACCTCACTGACCAAACTCTTCAGCAGGTGACAGACCCAACTGAAGTTGATTTTCCAGGACCTCAAACAAGTGATCCAGTCAATCTTCCTCTTTCAGATACGCACTGCAATGCTAGTATCCATAGAGGTTTTCTAGGGGCACCTTCACTCACCCGTTAGGAAGAATCATCAGAAGTTTTGTGTGTTCTCCAACAGAGATCTCCACTATCTATACTGAACTATCATATGTGGCCTAACAACAGTACCCAGTGTTGTTGTTTTTTAACCAAAGCTTTGGGAGCCCTGGTAGACCACCCAATCACTTAAGAATGCTTTCTATACCCTTTTCTTACAGTATTCTGATCTGGGCTTCCTCTCACAAGAGATATTTAATGAACATTCGGGCAACAGCAACCTGTCTTGGGCAGCTTGGTTTGTAGTGAATGAGGAGAAAAGTGTTGTGATGCCCACTTCATGCTCAGATTGGCCTGGATTATTTGGGAATGGTATTACAAAGTCATTCAGGAGGTTTTGCCCTAGGAAAAAGGGAGACAAGATTACAGGCTTAAGTTTCTCCTATCAATAACAGTCTTAATCAAAGCTGAAGACATAAATGGGCAGGATAGTTTCCTCCCTAAAGCTAGTTCAAAGATAGGTCAAAATTGCACTCCGGATGGCTTCAAGTTCCTATGATCCTTTCCAGATGAGTCTGACATGAAAAAAAAAAAACACACATCCAGATAGTAGTGCTGGAATATGGTAAGCTGTGGTTGCAAGAGGTGGAGAAAATACAAGGAAATATTGCTTTCTTTGTCCTCGATAATAATAATAAAAATATATCTGCAATAGAAGCAAGTGTACCCTCCTGAACGTAGCTTCTATATTTCATGGAGGAACTCCCCAGATGTATTTTAGTCTACTGCAAGCCATGCAAGGCCAATGGGCTGTGGAGGTTTAACTATGAACCCGGAGCCGTGCCAAGACAGCATCGTCTTCTCTGAAAGTTTTATTGGACAAGAACCATATAAACTGACTGTGATGTTTTGATGACTTCAGCCTGAAGCTACGCAAGGAAATGTTACTTAATTTATCCTCTACCATAGCAAAGCAAAACAATTCTTCTTAGAGTCTACATGAATACATCCCACACTCAAAAAGGCAAACATAGCTTCCACACATGATGGACTGAGGTGTAGCCTGCCTGGAGTCATGTAGAAGATGTGGGTTGTGTTGAAGTAGTGGGACAATGCCACGGAAATGGCAATAATAATGCCAAGTGGCCAGAAAGAGAGGTTCTGCCAGTTCAGGCTGCCTCAAGAGAGCAGACACTGATGGCTGGAAGACTCACTAGGGACAGAGGTGGATGTGGGGAAAAAACCCCAGCAGATAATACTAGTATGTGAGCATACTCTTAGTGATAGCGAACTAGCCCATACATGGCACATGCACAAAACAGAGGTCTTCAGAATGAGTCTGGTACTTACAGAGGTGAAGAAGGGGCTTTCCTTCCAAAGTGACCAGAATTGAAGCTGGGCTGCAAATGGAGCCTCATTAGACCTTTAGAATTTTAAAAATGAAGAACCAAAGAAAAGAAAAAAGAAAGGAAAAGAGGTGGAAAAGGTGTCCTTGGTTTTTGTGTTTTTGGGTGTGTGTGTGTGTGTTTTTAAAAAATGCCCTGGGTGAGGGAGGGGAGGCTTGAATAACTGACATGAATATCTTCTGATGTTAAGTTGAATTTTATGAGGGGCTCTCCAATTACTGTGATTTGAAGGTTTTAAAAAATATGGCTTAAACTGTGGCTTTAACAAATATAAAATACACATAAAAACATATTTACTGTTATTTCTACCTTCCATTTGCAAAGTTACTCAGTAACAAGCAAGGAGCATTTCACATTCGGGAGTGGTAGTCCAAAAAAATCTAATGTTTTCACATTCATTCTTTAAATAAAACAGGCTTATATATTTCTACCTGTTACTTTCTCTGACCTTCAGGCATTAAATATTAATTTGCCATTTTTATTTTGATTCTAAAGGGAATTAACCAAGCCTTGGGACTTGCCAGTACGATTTCTTATTTGAAAGAGTTGTCATCTTGAAAACATTTCAAGGACGGAATGGAAAATGAGTTTTATTAGATTCAAGGACTAACCAATATTAACAAGAAAGTTCAGTCCTAATTGGCAAAAAGCAGGCTTTGGGGCATGACAGCTTGCCCATTTTGTCCAAAGAAGGGTTGAGAACAAACTTGATTAACAAAACTTTGTTTAAGCTTTCTTTTTATATATAAAACCAATTCTCACAAACAAGGTATTTGTCAAAAGTCAACGCAGACATTCTGTAGCCATTCATATACTCCATACACAGCACATAACCCATCCCAGAGAAAGATAACTTAAGCAGTTACTGAGACATTAACATTACACAGAAGTAAAATAAAAAAAAATCATGTAATGGGAATTATGTGATTGGAAGTTTATTGTTATTCTGGCCAAGGATATTTTAATTTAGAGCAAGTATGTCTAAAAGGTGACAGAAGCAGGGTCAGAATCCCAAATGCAGCGCTTCAGCAACTGTTACACACAGACAAGGAAAGCTATTACAATAACCTGTGCAAAGAAACAGAGGACAACTACAAAAGCAGAAAAACAAGGGATCTCTTCCAGAAGATCCAAGAAATTTCAGGGAAATTTAAGCCTAGATTAGGAATGTTGAAAGGCCAACAGGGAAGAACATTATCTGCCCAGAATAAAATAACAAGAAAGTGGGAACAATATACTGAATACCTATATAGAAGACATAAAAGGACAACAGACTCCTTTGAAGAGGAATTCTGTGATGAAGAATCTATAGTTTTAGAAAGTGAACTGAAAGCTGCTCTGGAAGCACTGGGAAGGAATAAATCACCAGGGGTCAATGGAATACCAATAGAACTATTTCAAGCCACAGAGACTGAATCTGTCAAAATCCTAACAAGAACATGCCAACAAATATGGAAAACAAAACAATGGCACACAGATTAGAAACATTCAATATACATTCCAAACCCCAAGAAAGGAGATGCCAAGGAATGCACTAATTTTCCATGCAAACATAGTGATCTCAAGGTGTTATGACAAAGGTTTTTACCTGATATGGAGCAAGAAATGCCAGATGTTCAAGCTGGAGTCTGAAAAGGAAGAGGCACATGAGATCATACAGCAAATATCTACTGGCTACTGGAGTGCACCAAAGAATTTCAGAAGAAGGTCAGTCTATGCTTTATAGACTACAGCAAAGCCTTTGACTGTGTGGATCATGAGAAGTGGGTCCTAGAGCAAATCAAGCCTTAACTATCTCTGGAGACAAACATTACAATACTTAGGCTGTCCTACTTTATAAGAAGGCATTATGAGAAGGCAAAATCCTATACATTATGAGAAGGTAAGATTCATGGAAAAACCAATAATGCTAGGAAAAGTTGAAAGCAGCAAGAAAAGAGGAAGACCAAATATGAAATGGACTGACTCCTTAAAGCAATGTTTCCCAACTTTGGGTCCCCATATGTTCTTGGACTACAACTCCCAGAAATCCTGGTCAGCAGAGCCTAGTGGTCAAAGCTTTTGGGAGTTTTAGTCCAGGAACATCTGGGAACCCAAGATTGGGAAGCACTGCCCTAAAGGAAGCCACAGCTTTGAATTTACAAGAGCTGAGCAGGGCTGTTAGGACAGGAAATCTCTCATTCATAACTTGGAGGCAACCAGATGACACATAAGAACAGCAAAAACTATGACAATAACAGACTTTCCCCCTCAAGCCTGATCAAATGAGAGAGAAAAGAAAGAAGGGGGGGGGGGGAGACAGGACTGCTGACTCTCTAGATTCTATTTATGTAAAATCAATAACTTAACCCCTTGAAAACCCCTTGGACATATGCGCTTGGGCCTTGTGTTCCGTGTAAAATAAGAGATACAATTTCATTATCTGTTCATTTTATAGATTCTTTACTGAAATTTGGGAGCTAGTTTCAATGGTCCCAGTATGATGAAGTGGTGTCTCTCTGTGTGTTTTGTGAGAGATGATGTGATTCAGCAAATAGGGGTGTGATTACTTGGATTTTGAAGACATGGACCAAGAACCAAGGATGGCACAACTCCACTTGTGCAAGCACTTGTTCTTCCTCCTTGCCCATGCAAGAAGGCACCCCAGACTTCCTTGCACAAGGGACTTTGTCTGTTGTGAAGAGGCTAGATGGCACAAGAGGGCTGGCTGATGTGCCATAAGGCAGAAGTACCCTAAGGGCAACAGCTTCAACCTCTGGTCACTCCTGGATGCCAGCACTGATTTCTAAAGAGAAGTCTGCCTCCTTTTCACCCAATCCTGGGGAACTATGCCAGTGAACCCAGTGGCATTCCTCCACTGGCATTGAATTGGATTTTGGTCATGGATTTACATTCCTGCTCAGGCAACCAAGCTACATGTTTTATTGCAGAACTACCAGGTATCGCTACATCGGCAAAATGTGAAAATTAGCTATGTATCCAAGGGGTTACTTCTGAACCCCATTGCCAATGGCTACAGAGCAATGCACTCTTCCTTCCTTCCTTCCTTCCTTCCTTCCTTCCTTTTTTTCTTTCTTTGCACCCAGATCCACAGACTGCAAACCCAGAACTGTCAGAAGTAAGAGGGAATGTCTGAACCTTCCACTGGACCAAATAAAAACTAATTAACATGGCAGTTCTTTATATGGAGGTAGCCAGTGCAGGGGACTCGTTTCAGTGAGATGAGCATTCTACAGTACTAGAAATAATGTAGTAAAAATCACTGATAAATTTCTATTTAGAGTTGTAGATAGAAAGAATCTGGACAAGCAATCTTATCTTTCTTACCAGGATAGTCCTTTCCTTGAAATATTAGCAGTGTATTTTGTTAATTTTGTCACTGCTCATGCAAAAGAAGTATTTACACAAACTCATATGATTGATAAACTCTTTCTCTAGAAGGCCTAAAAGGAGCAGTCAATGAAGTTATGCTGACAATTAGATTCATGCTGTGATGGATTTGGGATGATAAGATGCTTACATCATGTATGGTCTAAGTAAGCATAATGGAGTTTTCAGAGCAAATATATGCTCAAGCAGGCTTCTGTTCCTTCAGTGAGAAACATCTTTTTCAAGAAGAGTTAATTCGGTTCTGAAGTCTGGCTTGGCCATGGTTTAGAAATAAGTGGCAGCCACTTTAGAAAGGACTAATTGAAACAGGTTGTCAGTAAGTGATAGATGTCAAGAAATTCAACTGTTGCCTTTAGTGTCATTTGATGTTTTTTATTGTTAATGCAGTGACAGAATCTTTTCCATAATAGAAGAGCAAAGAACGGAGCTTCTTGCTTGCATGTGAGCAGGAGATTTCTCATCTTCAGACACAATGCTCTCCACGTGGAGAAAGAAATAACAGGGGAGGGGATAGAGCATGTGAATAACTGGTTCACATGCTCTATCCCCATTGATAACCAGTTCTGTAACAAC
Organism: Intellagama lesueurii; assembly: GCA_037013535.1. Taxonomy (NCBI): domain Eukaryota; kingdom Metazoa; phylum Chordata; class Lepidosauria; order Squamata; family Agamidae; genus Intellagama; species Intellagama lesueurii. The sequence goes on from JBAJHW010000006.1 coordinate 82,427,925, forward strand.
AGCAGCCTGTTGTTGTTGCTCTTATGTGCCATCAAGTGCCATCACCTCTGACTCATGGCAACCCTATGAATGAGTGATCTCCAAAATGTCATGTACTCAACTACCCTGCTCAGCTCTTGTAAACTCAAGCTTGTGGCTTCCTTTAGGGAATCAGTCCACCTCATATTTGGTCTTCCTCTTTTCCTGCCACCTTCCACCTTTCCCAGCATTATTGTTTTTTCCAGAGAATCTTGCCTTCTCATGATGTGCCCAAAATAGAACTACCTCAGTCTCAACATTTTTGCCTCCAGAGATAGTTCAGGCTAGATTTGCTCTAGGATCTTGCTCGTCTTTCTGGCAGTCCAGAGTATCTGCAAAGCTCTCCACCCGCACCACATTTCAAATGAATCCATTTTTTCCTGTTAGCGTTTTAAACTTTTTCACACCCATACTTGGTGAACAGAAATACAAGCTTGTGGAGGATCTTGGCCTTAGCATGCAGCTTCGGATTTAGCAGCTTAGGACACAAAAAAGGAAGCTGAAATAGACACTAAGAGGGCAAAGTGTGTGAAAGAATTTTCATTGTCTTTGGCTATGAAAGTGGTCCTTAAGCCAAGGATATTTTGTCTTTGAGATGACACTGAATGATAAAATGTGAAGTTTTAATTGTGGCCAGACATACAAAACAGAAGAGAATTTTTTTACTTATACAAGTAACACAACATGACTTCTGAGTGCACTTCACACCTTCAAAAAGAAGTATTCATTGCCATTCAATCTCCAGATAATGTTTATGGAAAAAACAGTCCAGTCTGTCATTTTTTAATACAATTGTAGCAGATGGTAATGCTTAAATATTGTAACGTTTATAAATTCAAGCCAACAATGATAAGATCAAGAAATGTATCTTTGGGTTTTATGAATCTTTGCAAGAAAGTCTGCATGGTGAGGAGAAAATGATGGCCAAACGTTTTAAACTTTGGATAAGAAATGGCTGGGGGTTTAGTTTTAATATTAAAGTGCACCTTTCTTTTTATTGCCAGCATTTTTATGATCCACAAAGTACCTCCAGTTTTTCTTTCTACTAGTTTCGATTCTATCAACAATTCAAGGAAGTGGCGGGGTGTTGGCTTTCTTGGTCTGATAAAAGTTTATTGTATAGTAATAAAGAAGTAGCCTATTTAAGTCCCACATTTAATTATGTAATTGCTTTAAGTCTCTCTTTTTTTAACCCCCTCTTCAGCCAAAGGCCTTCTAAAGTGGCTTACACAGCAGCCTAAGAAATCCTTGTCTAAATGTCTACGGGTAAAAGACATGACACAAAAGGAAAAGGCATGGGGAGGGAAGAGGAAAAAATCAAACTCACACCACCTATTCTTAACATGAACAAGCTCTTCTAAATAACCAGATTGGATAAGAAGCAGCCACATAGAACCCCATCTCTGAGCAGAAATGATGTTGTGTCTTATGCTTTCCCATCCCTCCTAATGCTATGGCCAGATGAAGTGACAGTCACAAGCTCACAGCTGAGAGAGAAGCTGTGTTGGTGGAGTGGGCCAATCAGTCAACCAATCAGTTTTACATCATCTGTTGATACTATAGCAAAGACTATGATGTTTTGAATCATATTTCCATAGCTTAGGATAGTTACTTGTCCTGGATGGCAACACCTATCAGCCCCTAGCCAGCAAGACCACAGTGAAATCGACAGCTTGGTGTTGCTCCCTCTGATTCTTCTCCGTGTCCTATTGAAAACAGGCTCAGGCAGGCTTTTCCTTAGTGACTAACTGCCTAGGAGATATTCTTAAATTGGATGGTTTGTATTTTGTTCTTTCTAAACCTGTTTTAGTAATGCTTTTACCTCACATTTTAAATGTAGTTGTTAATTTTTTTCAATATTTGAATAATTTACTGTTTTTGACTTTTAATACTATGTTTTTTAATGTAAGCTGACTTCGGCCCTTTTTTTTAGGAGAAAGGCAGGGTAAAAATATTTTAGATAGATAGATAGATAGATAGATAGATAGATAGATAGATAGATAGATAGATAGATAGATAGATAGATAGCAGCAGCAGCAGTAGTAGTAGTAGTAGTAGTAGTAGTAGTAGTAGTAGTAGTAGTAGTCAGGGAATATAATAGCAATTTCAGAAAGCCTGGCTTAGCATGGGCAAGAGTTCAGACTTGGACTGTCTTTACAACACAGAAAAGCATATGATGACTTCTCTTCTTTTGAAAGAAGGAATTCAGACTCCGATGGGTCCCATCTTTCTTAATTTTGGTAATTAGTATACCACCATCAATGGTTCAATCCTCTTCTCCCAGTCTAGATTAAATTAGGCATGGCAGTCCAGACTGCTAAGCAACTGTGTGTGGTCACTGTGTGCTTTTGGAAAATCAGTGTGTTAGACTAGAATGGTGGGAAAGCCTCTGAGGTGACTGAGGGGTGTGCTCTCTTGAATTTCCCCTCTCTGCAACACGCCTAGGACCCCAGACTCAAAAATATTTTTGCTTCTGTGTGCCTTTAACTTTCATTAAATGGAGGTGCTTTTCTTGACCACACTGCCTTTGCCGCTCTTGCACTCAATTTTTGTTTGTTTAATTCTGTTGTTACAAATGTTTTCACTGTTTATTTTATTACGTTTCCTAATTTCACTGTAAACGTCTCTTTGCATTTCCAGCTGAAAGACAGGATAAAAATACCTTCGATAAATAAATCTGGGGTTAAGAAAATCACCTTGTTGCCATAAGTTGGAGGTGACTTGATGGCATGTAACAAGAACAACCAGTATTTCCAGCGCTTGGTTATTTACAATGTTCTTTTTGGAGTGTAATTGCTACCATTTGCTATTTCAAAGTTGTAAAGAGTATTTAGAGGAATATTTTAAGATATTTTGTGAGCGATTTTTCAAGTTTTATGTCACTTTCTTATCAGTCCTAAATGGCAATGGAGATGCTGTTTTGTTTCCTCTTTTGTGTTTTTGTATTTCTTAGATGCAATATCAGAATCAGCCATTAGAGAGAGAAAGAGAGTATTTCCCTGCATTTTTCTGATATGCTGGTAACAACAATGCAATGTGTATCTCATATACAACCCAATAAATTAGTTTTGTGAGTGGAGCACCAATAACAATAACCTAGCTGAAGCATAATAATCAATAATGCAACAAAATCCTTTTAAAAATAATTTTTATTTAGTTTTTCTTCATATTTACTACATGAAGGCTGAAATCTTGTTGGCACAGCTCCATGTGCAAAGGACTGAGGACATAATCAGCCACAGCCTTTTATTACTAATTCTTAGAACTGCAGAGCTGGAAGGGACCCCCATGGGTCATCAAGTCGAGCCCTTGTCAGGGAGGCACAGTGGGGAATCGAACTCCCAACCTCTGCCTAAACCACTGAGCTAAAGTTTCCTCAACCCTCGCCACAAGTTCTGAGAATCCCTAGGGATTCCTTTTATCCTGGGAAGCCTTTGGGGGATCTCAAGATATGAGGGTGGTCTTCAATGTAGTAAAGTTGTGGAGCTGCACCAATATGATTTCAGCCAAAGTATAAAAGTACAAAGGATTAAAATATAGATTAAGAACTATAAAATAGTAAACAAAGTAACATAACTCAAAAAGATAATATTAGAGTCCATTAGGGCTGAATTACGAGTTCATTATAGTAAAATGAGCAGGTCTTCCCACAGATCCATTTGAGCTGTAGGTAGAGATTATGTGAGTTCACAAAGTTGACGAACAGAAGCCAGATTCTGTATAATTGAACACTGTCACTGAACCTTTCTGGATCTCTGAACAATGAATTCCTTTTAAAAATTAACATTCCAAACTCCAAATGTTATCTCTTAAATTATGCATCAAAATCTCCTTATGTGGAGAGTCTGGAATCAAAGAGTGAAAGGGTAACCAGAGCTCTCCTCAAAAGTATTCCCAGTTATTTCATAGTCTGTATCTTGTGGGCAATTAAGTCCAGGCACCACGGACCAAAATAGGTATTTGTGACATGGTTTGTTATGTGATTTGCCCTTGTAGTGATGCATTTCTCATTGAAAATAGACTGTGCAGCAGGGGGGAGGGAGACTGGAACTATGGGAGAGGGATGAGATGGGGATTCAGCCACACTTTTCTGGTTCTGCTGCAATATTAGTTGGGTTGCCTCCCCGCCTCCCCTGCCCCCTTATCTGATTGGATGAAACTTCCCACAGCAAACAGTAGGTTTGTTCGGCCGTGATAGGGTATTGCAACTCACAAGGTGTATAATTTTTCAACTCGCAGTTGCAATGAAACCCTGAGAGACAAAGAATGCATTGTTGTATCAGAATCCTGTGCTGGGCATGTTTCTCAGTTGATCGTATGTTTGTGTGCCACACATCTGGTACAATTCATACATGGTATGTTTGCTTGTAGCACATGTGCCGGTTGTTCTACGAGTCAGCAAATGGGGAGAAAACTGTATCGGATCTTCTTACCAAGGCAGAGAGGGAAGGATGAAGATGCAATTGATCCCTGTTTTACCTTTGCATCTGTATCATGGCCCCAGCTGGTATAATTGTCACATCATGCACAGCCATCTTTGGCCTCAAGGAGTGCTTAGAAGACTAAAAACCAGCCCAGGTTTCTAATCAGACACACCTGGTTAATAAAGATGCCAAATATTCCATCTGAATTCATTATACTGCACCGTCAAATGGAAAAAAAGTCCAGATATCTATGCTGCTGCTGACCTGACTGTAACACTTCTGCTCGCTTGGCCAGACAAATTATTTTCATGCACTTTGGCTCCTCTCCAGCTAATCTCCCCCCTCCCTCCCCCACTTTCTCTCTCTCTCTCTCTCTGTGAGAGAGAGACAGTGACAGAGAGAGAGACAAAGAGAGAGACAGAGAGTTCCTGATTTATTGATTGCTCCCAACCTGCAAGCATTAAATTAAAGATCTGAATGCCAGATGGATTGGGGTGAGGATATCAAAAATACATATTACTGTTATAAACTACTGATAGTGAACATCAACTGAAACTTGACTTTGTTGATACTTTAGTCATCTGGAAGCATCCAGCATACACCGGGATTCCAGGGAGGGACCAGCACACACAGCCTTAAGTCCCTATTCTCCATGTCGGAATGCCCTGTTCTGGTTAAATGCCAGAACAGGGCGAGAGCTGCTATAACATTACAGATGGGAGGTTATTTCATGCCCTCATAACTGAATCAAGAATTATAGAGCCTTTTCTAGGGATGCAAATCCTTCATGTGAGGATGCTTCACAGCATTCTTCTCTTCACCTGTGATAGTGGTGAGGATTTTTCCAGAACCCTCTGTATATTATTCACATTGGTAAGAACAAAGTTATACATATATTTTGCCATTTTGAGCCAAATATCCAATGTTTGTGCAAAAACATAGCTTGATGCAAAACTACATTAATTACAAGAGTATGATGAATGCTGTTTTTTAAAAAAACTCTGAAGCAGTGAATGAGTTGTTTGTATCTTTTTTTAACAATCATCAACTGCTTCTGTGCTTAAATATGTATGTATATGCTTTGCTTCTGAACAGTAAAGGGCGCTGGAGACATCTTGTGCAAATTGCAGGAAGGGGAGAGAGTTCTTTATCTCACTCTTGACTTGGGGGGTGGCGGGAATTGCTTGGGACTTTAAATTTCCTCACAGAAAGAGAAGAGAGAAAGAGAACAGAGGAGGTTATCAATCACTCACACACTGACTCACTCCCTACCATATGTTGTGAGCATTCATAATGTGATAGAGAAGGAAGTATTAAGGTTTCTCCCCCTAGAGCAGAGTAGGTGCTGCGAAGATGCATGGGCAGTTAGGCCTGCAATGTACCCATAGTAAAGAAGCAGAATCCATTAAAATCGAATAGTTCACTTTCATATGAAAGTTACATTCCAGATGGAAAAGCTTAATCCTTTATCCCTGGAGTATGGGAGAGGAAAAACAGCCAATCTGCTCCTTAGAGAAACAGGAACAGAACAGGGAGGGGAGGATGAGACCTGGTACGTCGACCCTAAGAATTAAAGTCTAATAATAAGTGCAAATGGAAATAGAGCTCAGAGAGTCTAAAGGAACAGAGAAGCCTCCCTGGCTAGGGTTGCCAGACGTCCGGCAAAAGGAGGACATGTCCTCCTTTTCAGGCTAATGTCCTCCATCCGGCAGGCAAAGCTAAAAAACTTTAAAATGTCCGGCTTTTGTATCTTCACCCCCACCCCCACCCCCTGCAGCCGAACCTCAAACTGTAAGCCACCTCTCCCTCCTTCCTTGGTTGCGGCACTGTAAATCCTCCATTCTTTTAGAGATCGGAGATAAGGTGGCTTGATTGTTTACAGCTGTAGAACAGCCCCGGGCAGTCAATCCGGTTTGTGAATGACTACTTCCGCCGGAGGTGACTGCAAGCAGGAGGAGGGAAAGCTCCAATTAGGAGGGAAAACTCCAATTGAGGCAGGAAGAAAGGTGTGAGAGAGGGACGGGTGGCTTCATCAAGCTTGTTTAAAGGTAAGATTGTAGAAAATTTAGGTAGGGAGGGAGGGTGTGTGTATGTGAGAGACAGACTGACTTTCATAAAACCATGAAAAAAGGTACTGATGCAAGCAGGAGGGAAGGCTGGTCTGGGGTTCTGGGGGGGCGGCGGTTCAGAGCCAGGGAAATAGGGGCCGGTCCGGTCCCTCCTTCCTCCTAAAGCCGGGGAAGAGGAGGCACTTTTATCCCCCCCTTCTGCCCCGACCCCACACACCCCTGACTCTGGGGCATGTGCAGAGTGTGTTTCCAGGTCCAGGAGCCAGAAGCATGTGCAGAGTTATCCCCTGTGCTATAGGATATATATGTGTGTGTGTATCCAAAGCCATATATAGATATAGATATAGACACACACACATACATAATATATACATTATATATATACATATATGGCTTTGTCATATGTAGTGTAGTAAGCATTGTGTGTGTGTATGTATAAAATTCTCTCTCTCCAAATCCATTTTCTCCACCCTTTGCATTTCTCAAGCGGAGAGAAATCCACGCCTTCTGTTTTTTTCCTGGTTTTTATAAAGTGTTTTAAATCTGTCACACAACTTTTTAAACTTTTTATTTCACTTTATTATGCTTTTATTAATGTGATTTCTTAGTGTACTTTGTTTTAGTAGCTCTTATATTTTGTTTGATCGTTGCTGATTATTTTGTTTTTTAATGTAACTTTCCCAGTCTTGACCTTTCAAGACTGAGTAGGTTGAATGGTCATGGTATTGCCCCATGATCAAAGAGCTATTCTCCCCAATACCTAATTCCAAAAGCGACACGCCCCCACCCCACCCTGCACACAGAGCCCCCCCCCCATACGTCCTCCTCTGTCCTCCTTTTTGGCTTTCTATGTCCTCCTTTTGGTACCCATGTATCTGGCAACCCTATCCCTGGCATCATCTAGGCCCAAATCTCCCTTCGGGTTATTTTGGGCCAGGTAGGGGCTAAGAGACGAAGCTTCGAGGCCGCCAGCCAATACCGCATTCATTCACTTCACAACTCAGCAGAGGAACAGAAAAATGTGTTTTACTGCCCAGTTAGAAATGTTTCTTCTTCCTCCATGCCTAGTTTCAAAGCTGGACAGTTAATGTCTTATATTGCCTACTCAGATTCCTTGCGTTCTTTCCCCTTCTTTCACATCTATCCAAACAGAATGTGATAAGGCTAAGAGGTGAAGAGGAGAAAGCACTGTGTTGCTTTCGTAATGTCATAATAATGTATTTCATAATTTCCTGGGTTTTTTGTATTTCTTCATTGCTCACCTTCTCAGTCCAGAAATGTCTTGGAATTTTGCAATAAACCCACACTTCAATCTTCTCTAGCTTCTATCTTTTTAATAGTAGCCTGTGTGAAAACCATCATTGCATGCTGTACACTAGAGACAAGAAAACACAGCACTGTACAATGCCATTCTCAAAGCCAATTTTAACTTTTATTGTCTATTTTGTATAACGTGGTTTAATCTTCAATCCAAATGGAGACTGCAGCCAAGAAATCAGAAGAAGACTGAGACTCGGAAGGGCAGCAACAAAGAAATTAGAAAAGATAATCAAGTGTAAGGATTTGTCACTGGAGACCAAGACCAAGATAATTCACACTCTAGTATTTCCAGTCACCGTGTATGGGTGTGAAAGCTGGACAGTTAAGAAAGCTGACAGGGGGAAAAAATGACCTGTTTGAAATATGCTGCTGATGCAGATACCCTGGACTACCAGAAGGATAAACAAGTGGGTCCTAGATCAAAGCAAGCCTGAACTATCTCTGGAGGCAAAAATGATGAAACTGAGGCTGCCCTACTTTGGGCACAACGTGAGAAGCCAGAATTCTATGGAAAATACAATAATGCTGGGAAAGGTGGAAGGCAGCAGGAAAAGAGGAAGACCAAATATGAGATGGATTAACTCCCTAAAGGAAGCCAGAGGCTTGAGTTTACAAGAGTTGAGCAGAGCTGTTGAGGACAGGACATTCATTCATAGGGTCATCATACACTGAAGGTGACTTGACAGTACAAAACAACAATTGCCGCCGCCGCCTCTAACACCTTTAGCAGCAGGAACAAAAGCTGCAATAGGAAAAATCTGATACTTATTTATTAAGATAAAAATCAACTTTAAAAGGCCCTAAGTTTTAAAAATCATTTAAACAACCAGGGAGCCAAAAAAAGAAAGTGAAAGTCTGTGGCAATTCCTGAGGGAAAGAAGGCATGTGGTTTCTGCTGCCCTTCCTACCCTCACTGTGGGAAGTGCTCACTTCTAAGAGGCAAAATCCAAAGAAAGAAAATGAAACAAAACAAAAAGACAAAAACATGTGGCACCTTAAAGACTATTGTATTTTAATGTAAGCTTTCGTGGACACATACACTTCGTCAGACATTAGAAGACAGAATAAATGTTTTGATGAAATGTCAGTTTCACAAGCAGAACATGTATTTCATTCAGTATTTCTCTTAATGTCTGACGAAGTGGCCGTGTCCACGAAAGCTTACATTAAAATATAATAGTCTTTAAGGTGTCACAGGTTTTTTTCCCCCTTTTTCCCCCTTTTTCCTTAGTTTCTTTCGATTTTGACTGATATGCTTGCACAGACTACCATGGCTACTTTTTTAAAAACTACATCTAAGAGGGATTTTGTTGTTGCTGCTGCTGCTGTTGCTGTGGCATTTCTCTCTTTTTTAGTGTTGCGGTGGCAGCGGGAGGGGGAACACCAGACTGAGAGAACTCTACACACAGCATGATTCACTGCTTTGTTTTTAAGGTCTGCCCTCAGTAGGCACATGCTAAGTGAACCTTGGATCTGTTTATACTAAATCATTTCATTTCCTCAAGAAGAAATGCCTGAATTAACCTCAATGAAAACATTCATTTGACTCAAATGGGTCCCTGTAGGATCTGTCATGTGGCCAGGTGCACATTTTTTTTCACTCCTGAAAAATGTGCAGCAGGAGGGCTAGCTAAACAACAGTGCCAAGCTTTGGAATAAATAACCAGCAAATTGTGGTGGTTTTTTTCCCAGTGGCCATGGATGCCAACAGGATTAGCATGCTACCGCATCTTAATTAGCAAATTTAGGCCACTAGCCTGCAGAAGTCAGATAACCATACACCCTCTTTTAAGGGGAATCATCCTCTGTAACGATCCTGTCTCCCTAAAGAGACAAAGATCGCAGTCAGGGAGTCCCTCTGGGCACAAAACTACCACCTTTATTTTCTGAGGTAGGTCCTCTAGGTCTCAGAAGTGCGTAGTAAGCCCCTTAGACAAGCCTGAACCTTAAAAGTAACCTTTGATTGCTTCCAAAGCAATAAAACATAGGCTTTGTGTTTCCTTAGAATGCACAACAGCCTTACCAAGTAGGACAGCAGGACCTTTTAACTTACAGTAGCAACTATTAACTTTCTTTCATCCACACTGGATTTAGATAGTCCTGCTGTATCAAGAGACTAGTCCTCTGTTGAAAAATTATATTTGTTTTATTAAGAAAATAAAGTTTCATTAGGATACAGTTGTAGCTTCAAAGCATAAGCGTTAGGCATTTTCAAACTGTTACAATGCTTAAATAAACTTACAGTTTCTAGTTAAAATAAAAACAGCTAGGTAATCAACTTTACATCTCTACATGTTGGCATCTAGAAGCTGGGCTATTCCCCCCCCTTCTTCTTCCTAAAGAAAAACAAGCCTCTGTGTCTCACATTCCACAGCATTCATCAACCAATTTTTTTACATACACAAACCCTCTCATTTTACATATCTTTAGGACCTCCTTCTTCATTACACTTTCCAGCTGTCACCCAATTAAGTCCGAGTGGGTGTAACTCAGTTCACTCTGATCACCGCCCAAAGTTCTCATGCTCCAGGCTCCAGGTGTCTTATCTTATCTTGGTCTTTTGTTTCATCTTCTTTTCCTGGACTGTCCAACCTTGTGACTTTGACAAACAACTCTGCACAACAAGCTCCTGAAAAACATCTCTTTTAAATTCATCTTACACAGAACCTAACAGACTCCATTTTTGCATGTCTACAATTCTCATTTTCCTTCCATTTCCTTCCATCCTCAATTTGGGCGATTGCTGGAAGACAACACTCCTTTTGAAGACCTCCTCCACTTGAATTGCTGTCCAGTCCAAGACTGATGTAAAGAGAAAGAACTGAAAGGAAAGATCCTGAAGTTCCTCATCCGCAGATAGCTGTATTGGACACCAAGCAACAGAAATCTAGGTCACCCACCAGTTAGAAGCAGTAATCCTGTTTAAATTATAAAATAATTTCTAATCATGCATCTGTACATGTAAATTAGCATATGCACGTTTATGTAAATCAGTGCCCCTTTGTGTTCCTTTCAAGTGTTTCCTCCTCACCTCAGAATTAGCAAGTATTTATTTTATTTGTTTTATTTATAGTTCAGGTAGTTAAGTCAGGGAGGTTTCCTCTTGAATGTGCAATTAAGAACCATTAACTTTACAAAAGACCTGCTCCTCTATTGTTCACATACACCAATCCAGCTGCCTACATTTCTGGACTCTCCTTATATGGTGGGTTGCCTATGGGATTACCACAATGACCACATACAGTTTCAAATTTACCACTATGACTCTGCTTTAAGTAATACATGCTGCTGACATAATAGGTTCTAAGAATTGTATGAAGAGGAAGGCCAACAGCCAGTCTGTTAGCCACTCCAAAGCCCAAAAAAGTGTTCCACAGAGTAGTTTTGGTGACACATCACATGAGGCAACAGAGCTCAGCGCCCTTATTTCCAGTCCAGGTGGTTTCTCCATTCCTTGATGTCCTTGATGGATGATTGAGCTGCCATTTTGATAAATAAGGATGTGGCCATTTAACTTCTATACATGATACACAAAAGAGCATGGCTTGTGATGATACAACACAGAGTTGCAAAGATAATTTGAAATGGAAACAGAATTTTCAGTTCTGTTTGTAAAGAGAATAACAGAATATAGGAAATGTATGGCTTGTAGTTACTGCATTTGATGGGAAATATATGGCAAGTTAGGCTACGTTTTTCCTGCTAAAAGCCACCAATAACAGGCAGTGATTATTTAGCATGATGCTTGTGAAAGGCAAATTATAAGAAAAAGAAATGCAAAGACATCTGCATAAGTACATTGTATATTTTAATCAAATCCAAAGATTGTTTATGTGTTGATAAATATAGTCTGAGGGTGCGACTACACTCGAAAGCTAAACCAGAGTGATTTGGCTTTGCTGAAATTTGATTCGCTGCCTGTATTATGTTTGAAATCGCAGTCCTTGCTCACACAGAGGCTATGGATTGATTTGGGAGGTCACTGTTCATACTGGATGTGATGTGATTTGCATTCCAGCCCACCTTCTTTCCTTCCTTCCTCTGGTCCCACCTCTGCCAAGCTGACAGGGATCTGATGGGAGTGTAAAAACAGGAGATAAAAATAATAATAACCCAGTGATAAAGCAACAGGGTGATCTAGTGCTAATCTCATATATATATGAGATTAGCACTAGATCACCCTATTGCCTTATCACTGAGTTATTATATAAATTTCAGAGGGCAATAAGGAAAGTGGAGCGAATCCCGTGGTGTTTCACTTAGTGCTGTACAGACTAGATCCAGGAAATATCCTCACAAAAGTATCTCCCTGATGATTTCTGGCAGCTATTTTATATTTGAAGTTAGTTTTCCTTTTTTACATTAGAAGGAAAAGGACTTTTTTGGAGGGATGATATTTCCTCACCCTCAGGATCTATAGTGAACCAGCCCTGGAGATCCAGGCTTCTGTTTCAGGATAATGATCTATTTCCACACATGTTTGTGTCAGCTTTCAGTGCTGGGTCCACAGAGAGTGAATATGAGTGATTTATTTTTTTAGATTTTGTTCTCCCTTTCCTGAATGAAATATGAGATGTGGTAGGAAATTTTTCTAACATTATTCTTTTTAAAAGGAAGAGAATCTGGGAGCTGATCTACCAGGTAAATTACTGCGCAGAATGAGCATACGAAGACACAGAGATACTTACCTATATTTTATGAATCATACTTTGCAGGATTGTTGTGAGAATAAAAATGAGTAGGAATATCACACCTGCTACCTTGCTACACTGACTGTGTGTGTCACCTTGCCCTCAAGGGTAGTGTCAACTGCAATAGGGCAAAAACTAGAATCCCCTGAGGAGCATGAGAAGGCTTCTTACGCTTTATAACACTAGCTGGTTGAAAGAACTCAAGTCAGTTAGAGCCGAGATACTATGAACAGAGTTCCAGAATTCTGGCTCTATGAATCAAATGATTTCACAGAGCAATCTATGCCCATGCTCACTATATAGCTTCAAAATCTGCTGGAACAGAGATTTTGGGCAATAGAGGTATAGCTATCAATTTTGGTACTCAATTGGCATTGACTTCCATCCACTGCACCCCAGAAACATGGGCATAACCCTGCCCCCCCAAGTAGAAAAGAAAGAACGTGGTGCCACCAAACAAGAGAATTTATGCTTTTAGCGGGGGAAAGCTAAGGAAAGTGGGCCAGGAGGTCCTAGGGTCTTTATTTTTTCCTAACATTCATCAGTATTTTCATCTTGAGATTTCAGTGCCCTCTACGTTTTGTTATTTAGTCCACATTAGTTACAGCCCTGTTGGGAAACATGTCTTTGTGTGAAGCTGTCAAGATCTTCCTTTGTGCTGACCATGCCTGCTAGATCAAGTACGGTGAATATCTGTTTTAGGAAGAACCATTGACCCATGGTAAAAATTAATCAGACTGAGGCAAAAATGAGAAGTGCCAACATGGGTAGAGTTTGTAGTATTGCTGGATAGCACAACTCTAGTAAGGTCAATTCCTTTCCAGCTGACAAAGACTCTTACTGAGAACTTAGTGCCACTGAATCATCAGCTTTTGGTCATGCCTTTGGGGCTGCCTTGGGTGGAAAGAACAAAAGGTTTTAACAAAAAAAAAAAAAAAGGACATTAAGTCATCAAAGATGAGCTTGAATATGAGCTGAAACTGCCAATATTGGAAGAGCTAAGTAACACCTAGACCGCTTGAAAAACCAAGAGGTCGATTTGTGTATCATAAATGAATTGGGTTGTGCAGAAGTATTTTCTGACACAAGGACGGGGAATAAAGGGAAAGTGGACACCAATGACAGAAGCAATAAGGAAAATGGGTATACTGCAGTAAATCTGGGTTTCTCTGCATGTGATGACTATGGGAGGAAAGTAGGAAACTCTTCTCCTTCCCTCTTTTTAGGCTCTCCTGGCTGGACAGGCACATCACTCTGAGCTTTCCATATGCTGTGGTCTAAGTCACACTGATGGATCTGTCAGTTGGCTTGAAGAATGAAATCCCAGAAGGACAGAGAGAGATGAGTGGCCTTCTGGTCTTGAATGTACTGCTGCATTTCAAGAACCTACCTCCATGACATCCTACTCTGCCTCCTCAACATGGTCTGGAGGTGACTCTGGGCTCTCTAGGCTAAGCCAACCAAGCAGAAGTTGTGCAGATTCTGCTGGCTTGTACAGTGGTCTGCTACAGGTCCATTGCCAAAGATCAACCTAGCTAAGAACAGAGAAGACTGACCACCAAATAATGAATTATCCATTGTAATATGATAACTAGGAGATTAACTATAATGAGAAATAGCTGTGGTCTGCATTGGTGATCAGCTACCTGCACTAGTGAAATCATGGCTTTTCAAGTATTCAAGATATCCCAAGAACCCATAACAGAGGAGATGCACTGGAGAGACCACAGCAGGCTGGATGGTGCTCGAAGAAATTAGCCCCATAGACCATAGATTTCCCATCTCAGCAACAGGCGCTTGTTAGACCTGGGTATTGGCAAGGGAATAAGGATCCACACCCCCACCCCAAGGAGGCTTTACATTTTACTTATCGTTATCTGCAGTCTTACCAAAATTTGAACTTCTTGCAGGAAGATCACAAAGACTTCATTGTTTCAGGCGGGTTTAATGCATAAGGAGAAATCAAGTGCTGAGTAACTTTAATTATAGCAGTTACATTTTTACATCATCATTTATTTGATTGATTGATTTTGTTGTCACACTGCCTTAATTCTGCCACTGACCCTTAAAGCATTGCTGTGTTGGTAATATTTTCCCTCAGGATAGAATAGGTTACAATTGTGGTTTTTTTTTTGGGGGGGGGGGACTCACAATCTATTGGCTCATCTGTAGTGTTCCTGCCTCTGGATGAACAGAAAGTTTTTAAACTCCGCATGCTAAGAAGATGAGGAATCATTTCAAGAGGAGCTGAGCAAATGCAATCCTCCGCTGACTTCATTGGCTATGATTAGGTAGTGCTGGGAATAAGGCATTTCAGACAATTAGGAAGGCATTAGGTAGAGCTGAGCAGTCTCCATGCAATCATATCCTGAATTATGAAAATGCTTTTCATGATGGATTAGTAATGAATCTACTTTGGGCTGGAAAGTCAAGAACCTGTTAATATGTGTCAACCAGCAAATTGTGTTCCTGTTTACAATAACGTTGCAAGGAATGTCAAGAAGAGCAAGGAAATCATAATTCAAAGCAACTTGGGCAAGATTAGGTGACGATATCCACTCCCAGAGGTCAACAGCTGTGACTGAAATCCCACAATGAAAAACAAGGTTTCTGCTCAGCTAATATTTTTTCCTTCCTTTGCCATAGATCACTTGGTAGATTAGGACACGCTTTACATTATTTCTGTTTTCAAGGTGACATCATGAACTGGAGCTTGATCACACATTGATTTAGAGGGTGCTTAGTGTCCTAAATATTCACACAAGAGCATCTTTCCGACAGAGCTGGCATGCTGTTGCCATTGCAGGATTCCCAGACGATTCAGTGTTTGTGGAAGGTATCGCTGCTGATGGCATCACAATACAGTTCTCTTATTCTCCTGAGTGCGTAGGTTCAAGTTTTGCAGGTCAATATATCTAGTCAAGTAGAGATTAATCAAAGCGAACCTCTGGCATTGCAATCTCATTTGTAACACTTTGTACTAATCCCCATCTGCACAGGCAAAGTTGTTATTTGCTTTCTATCCGTTATAATTAAAGCAATTTCTCTCCTTGTACCACAGGCGCTATTCTGAGAATTTCGTTTTTTTCCATTTGTTAAAAAAACCAATTTTCTATGTCACAAATTTCTTCATATTCAGGATGGAAGCAGGTCAGATGTTAAAATGTTGAATGTGTGAGAAATTAAAGTTAGTAATCCAGATTCAGGGCTTTGAGTGGTTCGGCTCCTTAAAATCTGCATTTGGATCCTTTCTCTATTCAGTTGTGGATAGCTCGGTGGTTTAGGTACCTGGCTGCAGAGCCAGAGGTTGGGAGTTCAATTCCCCAATGTGCCTCCTTGACAAGAGCTGGACTCGATGGTCTATAGAGTCCCTTCCAACTCTGCAGTTTTAAGATTATTATTTTAGTACTGCATCAGAATACCAGTCTTTCCCCACCCCTCGCTCCAAGACACTTTTCTTCTTTAACATAGTACTGGTATAATATGGCCCTTTCCAAGGATAGCTCTACCTATTGAATCCAGCCAATGCAAGTGGAAGAGAAATCTTTTTTCTAAAGAATGTATTAAAATCTGCAAATTGCATGTTTGGGATGGAACATGAGGAAGTGGAAAGAAAAGTGGAAGAAAAAAATAGAACTAACAGATTTTTCCATGACTATTATTTTGTTTCCTTAACTTTCAGCTACAGAGACATTTGCTCACCAGTACTTGTATTGCCAACAAATAAGTCATTTTCAAAACACCATTTATTTTAGGAAGTCACTTCTCACACATGTTTTACTCAACAGCTCTGAGTAATAAGACTGGTGGCGTTTCTGCTATCACATCCAAATTAGAGGCCTATATCCTATTGCCAGTCCTGGTGAAAGTCGAATGTTTGAATCAGCTCATAACTAGTGAGTTAACATGTATGCAAATCCCATTGATTGACTGGGTCTACCCATTCTGTCTCTTAACTTCTGATGAAGTGGGCGTGTCCACAAAAGCTTACATTAAAATATAATGGTTAGTCTTTAAGGTGCCACATGTTTTGTTTTGTTTCTTTGGATTTTCCCTGATATGAGTCTACCCTAGTATCTCCAAGCTCCCAACACTAACTGAGCCACTGCATTTTAATAACCACCACCACCACTGCCTTTTGCAGCCACTGTAGCTTCCGTATCACCTTCAAAGCAGACCCACGTAGAATTTGATGGAGTAATCAATCCTAGAGATTTCCAACACATGGACCAGGGTGGTTAGGGATCCATCAGTGCAATCTGCCAAAGATGGGAAAAGACAGAGTGGGCCACAGCAGAAATTTACTTCTCCATAGAGAGAGCCCAGTCCAGAAGCACACCTACGTAGGCCATGGACCTGATCTTTTAGGGGGAGTGTGGCCCTATCCAGACCAGGCAAGACACCTCCCAACAACGTGATCTCCATTTTATCAGGATACAATCTGTTAGCTCTCATTCAGCCCATAATTGAGATCAAGCACCACTCCAGAGTCCGTACAGCTTCCACTGATGATGAAAAGGAGAGATGGAGTTGCATGTCACCGGCATATTGATGACAGTGTACTTAAATCTCCAGATGGCCTCCCTCAATAGTGTTAGTTCTCCAGAACCTGTGAAAGGGAACTTGAATTTGAAAAGTAGCTGGCAGACAGCATCGAATGGTTCACCAAGCTCAGGCATGTCAGTCCCCTCATATTTATATCAGCATTTCCAGTCCACCATCCCACTCAAACACAGAGACTAATACTGCATATTCCTATCCACGTCTGGGGCTGAGCAGGGTCATCTCAAGACATGTTGCTCCTGAGGCGGCTTCTTCCCTTTGCCTAATGGTGGGGCCTTCCCTGCTTTGAGACTTCAACACAGTGATTTCCAAGAAGCTGAGTAAGCCAGATCCTGGCCTTTATAATATGACATTTCAAAGGCCCTTGGAGAGCTCATGATGCTGTCCTAGCTTAAAGCTGTGCAGCCAAAATGCATTTCTAAGCATATGTACAAAGGAGCAAAGATGGAAAACATTCCTTTTTAAATAAGATGCCATCTTTTGCTTTTATTAAAATATCTGCATCATAAGGTACATGGAAACATATAAGATTAAAGTTATAAGATTTAGTACATAAGTTAATGCCTACATTAAAGCAGACAGGTTTAATTTAGTGAATGTGACACAGGGATTGGATATTGCCTCCCGCTTTTGTATTCTTGAATGTGACAAATGTTCCCCATTTCCCTAAGAATTGTGTTCTGAACATCAGATTCTTTTCAACCTTATATAAATGTCAGTTTCCCCATGCTTGCAATATCCTGTATCCTACTGAACTAATGAGGGAGACAATGAAGGAGGCACTCTTGTTTTTCAACTTGAAGGTACTGAAACATTGTAGCTGCTGCCAACAAATTAGTGACCACTTCCAAGTCTTTAATCGCCATCCTCATCATGTGCCATCAAGTCAATTCTGACTTATGGCAACCCTTTTCAGATTTTTCAAGGTAGAGAACACTTAGAAGTGGTTTACTATTCCCTTCTTCTAGGGGCACCTTCAGACTGTGCAGCTTACCCAAGGCCACATAGGATGGCTCTACCCACAGGAGGCACAGTGGGGAATCACACTCTCGATCTCTGGCTCCACAGCCAGATATCTAAATTACTGAGCTATCCAGCCAGCTTCCAGATCTTTAACATCTCCCAAATCTTTCAGATCTTTCAGAATAATTCTAAGTCAGGCCATTGTAGTTCATACCTTGTTATTTGTCCTACATGTCAAAGATCCAATTTAAAAAGTGGTTTCACCATCTTGGTCTGCATCCAATGACCAATGTTCATGCTGGCTGTTGCATTCTAGAAGTTGTAATCCATGAAGGGAACATTCCCATCTCTGTTAAAAGATAGGTCCCACTGTACACAGTGGAACTGACATTTAAATAAACATGCATAATAGTGTTTCACAGAGTATAGTAAAGAGTGTTCCTGACATGTCACATTTGTGCATGTTTATACATTCTCTCTGATGGAATTTTTGAGGCATGCTAGAAAAAGCTGGATCCCATCCACATAGTCTGTTAGAAATGTCACAGCCTGCCATTTATCTTACCAAGAGCATGAAGGTGTGCTTCCCCACCCCATAGATCTTTCCATCACCTGCCATATTCCACAACTATGTCTTAAAAACAGAAGGATTAAAAATGACAAAACATGGGGAAAAAATGAATCACACTGTAAGAGTGACAGCCTCAGAAATAACAAAATGTGCTGTAGGTGGGATGCAGCTTCAGATGAAATGTGAATCAGAAGTGGTTTCGGAGGTGAGGAAGAGAAGCATCAAAAGCAAACTGCTATAACCCACAACCAAGGTCCTGAAAGCAAATAGTTGGGTGGGTGGCTAACAGAGCAGCAGCATCCTTGCTTCCAAATGGCCAGATCAAAGAAAAATCTGCACTTTATCCTTTATTGCTGATATTTACACATGAATAGCTGTGAGTGGCTTTGATTTCTGTATTGCCACATTGTCTAAGTCAGTTACCTTATTATGCAATGGAGATGAGAAAAATAATGAGTAATCCTGTTGATGGGTCCAATATTTGCCTGTCTTCTGCTTACTTGGCCTGTGGACTGACAAATATATTGTAAGAAGATCTGTGACCTGTTATGTGTGTGAGTGAGTGAGTGAGTGAGAGAAAGAAAGAGAGAGAGAGAGAGAGAGAGGGCACAAATCTGTCATGAAACAGACTTACCAGTGGGAAAAAGAGTAGGTCCAGATAACCAGCCTTGCCTGATGTGTCCATCCTCAGCTCCAGAGCTGGTCTTTCAGCTCACCCAACATATCTGGGTCCATGTGGATTTGCCACTGCTCTTGCTCTTCATCAAGGCATTTGCTCTGTGTCAAGGAGGAGGCTAACCCTGCCAGAGGGTGATCTTTGCTTCAAGTAGCACATAATACTATGTTGAACACCAACTGAAAGCACCCTGTGCAAAGTCTGTCTCTTTTGGGGTAACTTCTTGGCTTTTTCAAGGGAGTTTGAGGAATTCTGTTTCTGTATACTTCAAGATTCTGTCCAATTCTCAGAAACCTTTCTTTTGCTACAAAACTGATTAACAAGAGACCATCCAATGACATTATCTGGTGTAAGGTGTCATCAGCAACAAGTGGGATGATATCCTCACATAGTGTTTTTTATTATTATTATTATTTACATCTGAGAAATTGCAAACATTTTGTAGTGTTTACTTCCTTTTATATTCTTGGCTAAACATATGCAGCCTTGCCTAAGCCAAGAAATGAAGGGCATCAGAGTAAGATACAAATGTCTGCTTTAGTAGAACTGCAATTTTGAACATATATTTTATTATGTCCATTGTTCCATTTACAACAGAAGGACTGATTATGCAAGTGTTCCCTCATTCTGATAAGCCCTTGTCACATGGTCGAGCACATGACCAGTTGCGTGACTGATCTGGCAGCCACCACAAGATGGTAGGCACACAAAAGATGGCCTACCAGAGCACGGACAGTAATGTCATGGCTGCATTTCCATGACTGCACATCTGAACAGAATTCTGGCCTATATTTTTTAACCTGTCTTTTCCTCAAAAGCAATCAGACAACACACAGGCAGTTATCAATGAGACTGTATAACCAGCCATCATAGCACAAAAATTACGTACTTGAGCTGTGTTTACTGTATTAGTTACAACTGTAAAGAGAGATCTAAATCCACTCATTGGCTTGATCGAGACAGCAAATATCAATTTCCTTGCCATAAAATACTGAGTGATAAATTCTACACAATAGGATGAAATTGTGTAGGTAAGAAGTGCAGCATCTCAAATCAAATTATTATGGTTTCCAACTTTGTTAACTTCTCCTCCTCCATCACTATTATAATTACAGAGAACTGACAAAGGGAGTGTGTTGTTGTTATGTGCTGTCAACTCATCCTGATTTATAGCAATTCTAATAGAGTTTTCAAGGTCTGTGAAATGTTTAAGGAATAGTTTTACCAGTGCCATGCCCAGTCAGGTTTCATGGCCAAGTAGGGATTTGAACCCAAGTCTTTTGAATCCTAGCCTATCACTCTATCCATCACACCACACTGGAGTGTTTTACCCCTCAGTAACATGGAGAGAAATATTTTTGCCATGTGATCAAATGTGGAAAGTACCAGCCTCTTCAATCTCAAAATGGTTGCCTCCATATAAATAATGTTTTTATATGCTGTCAAATTGCATCCAACTTATGGTGACCCTATGAATGAGAAATCTACAGCATGTTCTGTCCTCAACAGCTAAGCTCAGCTCTTGTAAACTCAAAGCTGTGGTTCCTTTGGGGAGTCAATCCATGTCGATCACAGAGCGATCACGCAAGTAAATAGATAACAATCTGGACCACTTGTGGAGCGGTCTAGTGAGATCTTTTCCCGGGTGACAACATAACACATGGGGGAAATCTGTTCTAGCCCAACTCTAATCTGTCCTCATGCTGGACCTTTTTTCTCAGCTATAGGGCTTCTGTTTTTCGGGGACAGGCTGGAGTGATTCCCCAGCAGACAGAAGGGTCACCCTTTCTGGTGCAATCAAGCGTACACCTTTGCAACCATCTGATCACACCCTCAGAAATACGAAAATTGACTTTTTAAGGAATATCGTGGTCTCGTTGCTTGGCACTAGAAATGCATGCTATTTTCTCTTCTACACAAGCGCCCTAAGAAAGTGCTGGAGTGCATCCAGAGCTGCATGTTAATAATATATAAACAGAAAAATATACTACCAGTAATCACAAGTTTCAAAAAGTTTCACTTCAGGGTTTTATATTTGTGTCATAATACTTTATATTTCATACTTCTTCCAATAAATTGAAGTGTTTTTTACTGATTGCATTGAATATGCTTTTTTCACAGAAAATCAGTCTGCTTGTCCAAACTCCCGCTAATTCTGCTAACACTGTAATCTTTTGAAAAACACAAAGTACCCCTTTGGGATGCTGTGCTTATGGCATGTGCCTTTCACTCAACTTGTTCTGCATCATGGATTGCATTTGCTGTGATTTTTCTTTTACCTGAAGTCACACTGCATCATAATCTAAAATCTATGATTTTTCTCCTGGAGTATGCAAAATTTAGGTGGCTTGGGGGAAAGATTCCTGGATGCCTTACCTTGCAGTAAAATGTGTTTTGACAATTAATCAAAACATTATGGGGATAAATATATATCGAGAATACTGAATGTCTCTGTTCAGTGCAAATTACTAATATATCTGCTGAATCAAGGGATGTTTTGTGGATACAGGTGAACCTTCGAAATATCAGTAACACTGACACAGACTTTTAGGCAGTTATTCTTTTGTGTTAAAATTCCCAGAATCCACTAGCCAGTATAACCACAGGCCATGATGACTTGGGAATTCTGGGATTTGTAGTGCAGAAAGTAATTTTTCCAAACTCTGGGCTAATAACTATTTTTGAACAAAAGTTTGTTTCAATGGAATTGCAGCTTTTGGATATAATTTTTCTGTGTTTTTAACCTCACCTTGTCTTCAAGGTCCTCAGGACAACACAAATGGATTTTTTTATTGCAGAGTTTTGAATTTCTGGTAGAATTCCTTCTGCTACACAGTAGACGTACAGAGACTGATGGGGAGAATAGCTTCAAGTTCCACAGAGTCCACCCCTTTCTCATTAACTGGCACTTAAAGTCTCAGTAACTCACTCTGAGATATTTGTAAGAGAAACAATAAAAAGAATTTCTTTACCCATAGTTGCTTGAAATTACAGACTTGTGTGTGCTGCTTTTTTTTTCAACTGCACACATACTTAGCAACAAACTGAACGTATCAACAGCAAACAAATAACTGCTTCCAACTGAAGAAAGAGAAGAGAAAAAGACACTCAGTAGAAAGGTGAGGCTCTCTCTGAATTCAAAGGCTGGAAGGAAAGATTGGTTAGTGTTGTATAGACTATCACCCAGCCCAGAGAAGTCCCACTCACACAAACTACAGACAGCATGCAAACCTGTAGAGAGAAGTCCAACAGTTATCCCAACTTTTCTTCACAACAACCCTACAAGGTGTGCTGAAAGATATGTTTTTATGCTTTTATGCTTTTAATTGTAATGTATTGTATTGTATTCCTGTTTCCACTGTATTTTATGGTATTTTGTTTTGCCCTTTTAAATTTATTGATGTCGTTTTATTTTGTTATTTTATTGTTTTGTCTAGTTGTTGTAAACCGCCCAGAGTGGCCTTGGCTGCCAGATGGGCAGGAAGGAAAGAAAGAAAGAAAGAAAGAAAGAAAGAAAGAAAGAAAGAAAGAAAGAAAGAAAGAAAGAAAGAAAGAAAGAAAGAAAGAAAGTCCACACAGTAAGCTAAGCAGGACAGTGGCATAAATCAAGGCAAGAAAGAACCTTTGGCACTTTTGATGCTTCAGGCATCAGCTTCTGGAAGGCCCAGCCAATATGCAACTGGAAAAGATGATGTGAATTCTAGTGGAAGACCAGAGGTACTCCTTGCTTGAAATAATGTTTCCATGATCCAAACTCCTCGTGCTGCAAACTACCTCACCCTGGTAGCCAGCCATAAATTATGCTGCCCTCTGAATCAGAGCTTGGGTGAGAGGCTGCTATGTCTTTGCCCCCTTACCCCGGAATAACCACGCGAGACCAAGTGTATGGGTTAAACACGGGCCACACTTTATTAAATTCCATTCAGTTCTCATGAATATTGCCAATCCTTCAGCAAAGGGGGGTCCTGCTGTAGTGCGGATTCAGGTTTCCATCTTGGGTTCTCGATTGACCATTGAACGGCGAATAGGCTGAACCCGGGCCTCAGTTATCCCCTTCTTAATTACTGTGGGATAACTACCGGTCCCCATTTTGCCACGGACCCCTTGCCCCTCTCTGTGTGCCGACCGTGGGTCCGTGTGCGTCCCCAGCGCATCTTTCCCTCCAAGCACTGTAATCGCCTGATCCGCAGTGCTGGGAGTTCAGATGAGCTACAATTTCCTGCCATTACCATCAAATCCCGGTTCCAGTACCTGTCGAATCCGCACTACCCGCCAGTGTGACCGACGACCTATTCCACCCTTAAAAAAGGCCAGCGCTCCTAATCCAGTGTGGGATAGGTGAAAAATCCCCACCTCCACTGGCCAATCAGGAGACGGGTCAAAAATTCCTATCCGGCCCCCAAGGGCGACCAGCTAATCTCACACTAGAATATAGGGCGGGCAGGTGGGATGCCCGACAAACAAGGAGGAAGTCACAAGGGGTGCATTACCTTAAATGCCCTCCATTTACCACACCCACCGGCTGTTCTCACAAACAGACATGATATCGCGTGTCATCCGGGGAAGTGGCAAAGGCACGCCTCGCCAGGGGATTCCTCAGGCCCCCCCCAGTGGCGTGATCATTGTGTTGGTTTTTCCCACCACCACAGCCAAAAAGAAACGTTTGTTTTGAAGCAGGCGATGCAAGTGTGTATGTGTGGGGGAACAATCACAGAGTAATTAGCAGTCTTTTATTCTTAAGAGCTGGGTGTAAAAACTCTAAACCATGCGGCAAGGAAGCTTGAGACTGCCGCCTCAAGAGGACTGGCATCACCTCTCACAGACATGTATCATCAATTTTCTTGTCTACAATTTTTCTGTACTGTCCATGAAGGGGTTGCACCAAGCCTGAAGAAGTGGGATTTCCTTCACGAAAGCTTGCAATGTGTTCAATTTTTTTTAATAGTCCAATAAAAGGTATCTCCCATACTTACATTTGTGTAATCTTGGGGTCCACACGGCCTTATCCTTACCCTTGCCTTAGTTTGGATTACAATCCGAGTCTTTGGAATCAGGATTGCTAGCATCAAAGACACCCTCTTTGGAGGGTGTCAGAACATCTTGGCAGAGAGAAGTGTCAAACTGGCAAGGAGGAGTTTCACTGGCAAATTAAGAAATGTGATTACAAGGAGAACTGTCATTTTAAATTACATTTCAAATGTACTTCTTTCTATAAGTAGGAAAAAATAGACTCAAATATCAGACACTGACACTAACTGGCATTTATTGGACTCATTTAATATATAATCCATAGGCTCCTTTTAACCCACTAGAGCACAAGAGTAGCTTCTTGGGAAAGGAAGCGAAGAAGAGCAAAGAGCACAGCTGAACCCACAAGAGCTGGTTGGCAACTGTTTATAACAAAAGGTTCCTGAATGATTTTTTTTTAAACCCAGCTCTGATATTTCATGACGCCCTTGCACTGTCCAAGTATTACCACAAGCATATGGCTCAGCAGGGAAGGAGTGAAGCGGATCTGTTGCCACCTCCGAGAGGGCACTGCCTTGGCAAAGCGCTTGGCGTGGCTTGTGTGGATTTGGAAATGATCCCTCCCTCCCTCCTCCTGGGAAGTCCCCTGCTGTGACAATACTGTCAACTCCAACTGAACTGAAAGCTGTTGATTTCATGGCAGGCTGCCAGTCTCTTTCCCAAGTTCCTGGCTAGCGTTGTGGGATTAAAAAGAGGGGGTTTAAAACAAACACAGAGCTTTGGGGAAGTACGTTTTTTTGACAGCAGCTCCTGCAATCTCATATTACGATTCTCAAGTCCTCAATATGCCTTGGCTTCCACATACTGGCTCAAAAAATAGTGGGATGTAGTGATTAGAATGGTCAGTTAACATTGCGGAGACCTGGGTTTAAATCCCCAGCTAGACATCAACCACATTTGGTCACCGTGGCCCATTACTATTTATCAGTCTGCCTCACAGGAATTTTGTAAGGGTAAAACGGTGAGAGTTTTATTTGCAACCTCGCATGCTGCCTGTGCACAAAATGTTCCTTTAATAGCTCCAATTTTCTTGAACAGATCTCTGGTTTTTCCCTTTCTATTCTTTTCCTCTATTTCTTTGCACTGCTCATTTAAGAAGGCCCTCTTGTCTCTCCTTGCTAGTCTTTGGAAGTCTGCATTCCATTTTCTGTAACTTTCCCTATCTCCCTTGCATTTTGTTTCCCTTCTCTTCTCTGCTATTTGTAAGGCCTCGTTGGACAGCCACTTTGCTTTCTTGCATTTCCTTTTCTTTGGGATGGTTTTTGTTGCTGCCTCCTGTACAATGTTACGAGCCTCCATCCATAGTTCTTCAGGCACTCTGTCCACCAAATCTAGTTCCTTAAATCTGTTCTTCACTTTCACTGTGTATTCATAAGAGATTTGGTTTAGATTATACCTGACTAGCCCCGTGGATTTTCCTACTTTCTTCAGTTTAAGCTTGAGTTTTGCTATAAGAAGCTGATGATCAGAGCCACAATCAGCTCCAGGTCTTGTTTTTGCTGACTGTATAGAGCTTCTCCATCTCCAATGGAGCTATTAAAGGAACATTTTGTGCAAAGATGGACATGATAAAGGACAAAAATGGTAGGGACCTCACAGAAGCAGAAGACATCAAGAAGAGGTGGCAAGAATACACAGAGGAATTATACCAGAAAGATTTGGATACCCTGGACAACCCAGATAGTGTGGCTGCTGACCTTGAGCCAGACATCCTGTAGAGTGAAGTCAAGTGGGCCTTAGAAACATTGGCTAACAACAAGGCCAGTAGAGGTGATGGCATTCCAGTTGAACTCTTTAAAATCTTAAAAGATTTATTTATTTATTTATTTATTTATTTATTTATTTATTTATTTATTTATTAAATTTATATGCCGCCCATCTAGACATTGTCTACTCTGGGCGGCGCACAACAGACAATATAAAACAATTGATACATAATAACAATTTTACAACGATTTAGAAAAATTAATGATAGCTCAAGATGGGGAGAAGAAAAGATAAATTAAGTAGTGCCCGGAGGGAAGGCCTGTCTGAATAACCAGGTCTTAAGTTGGTTTTTAAAGATGCCCAGCAAGGGGGCCAAATGGATCTCGGAGGGGGGTTTGTTCCAAAGAGCAGGAGCCACTGCCGAGAAGGCCCGGTGTCTTGTTTTTTCTTTCCGGACCTTCCTCGGAGTTAGGCTCCTCAGTCGCCCCTCCTGGCTAGATCGAGTGATACGAGTAGATCTGGGTGGAAGGAGGCATTCCGCCAAGTATCGAGGTCCTAAACCGTTTAGGGCTTTGTATGTAATCATTAAAACTTTGAAATCCACGCGGAAGCGAACGGGCAGCCAATGCAAGGCGGCCAGAGTGGGAGTGATATGTTGGTGTTTCCTCACCCCATTGAGAAGTCTGGCTGCCGCATTCTGCACCATTTGGAGCTTCCGCATCAATCTCAAAGTTAGCCCCACGTAGAGCGCATTACAGTGGTCTAATCTCGAGATTACGAGCGCGTGGACCAGAGTGGTAAGCGCCCCAACATCAAGATAGGGACGCAGCTGGGCAATCCGCCAGAGATGGAAATAGGCGGAGCGGACCACTGACGCCACCTGAGTTTCCATGGTGAGCGCCGGGTCCAGTTGTATCCCCAAGCTGAGAACCTCACTCTTCACAGTGAGAGTCACCCCCCCCAAAAGAGAGGAGTTTCCCAAACCGCTGATGGTGGGTCCACCCACCCTCAGGACCTCCGTCTTGTCTGGGTTCAGCCTCAGCCCATTTTCCTGCATCCATTGCAGTACAGACTCCAAGCAGCGCTGAAGGGACAGAACAGCATCCACTGTAGTTGGAAAAAAGGAGATGTAGAGCTCAGTGTCATCAGCATACTGATGGCACGATGCTCCACATCCCCTGATAACCCCACCCAGCGGCCTCATATAGATGTTGAACAGCATTGGGGAGATAATCGAGCCCTGTGGAACTCCACACTTGAGACTCCACGGGGCCGATTCCCTCTCCCCAAGCTGGACTCTCTGAGGACGGTCCTCCAAGAAGGATCGGAGCCAGGCAAATGCCAGGCCACCAATTCCCAGCTCGGAGAGCCTCCTCAGGAGGATACCGTGGTTGACGGTATCAAAGGCAGCTGAGATATCAAGAAGGACCAACAGAGAATTTTTCCCCTGTCGGGCTCCCTCAATAGGTCATCTAACAGGGCGACCAATGCCGTTTCTGTACCATGGCACGGCCTGAAGCCCGACTGGAACGGATCCAGGGCATTTGTTTCATCCAAATGCGCCTGAAGCTGATCGGCCACCACCCTCTCAACTACTTTACTAATGAAAGAAACATTGGCGACGGGCCTATAGTTGCCAATGTCATCCGCTGCCAAATTCGGTTTCTTTCTGATGGGCCTAATGAGTGTCTCCTTGAGGGCAAGAGGAACCCTGCCCTCCAGGAAAGACTCATTAATTATTGCTGTGGCCCATTCAGTTGTTATAGGCCTGGCTGCTTTGATTAGCCAGGCCGGGCAAGGGTCAAGATATGAGGTGGTGGCCCTACAGCGGTCTAGCGCTTTGTCCACCATATCTGGCATCACAGGCTGAAAGAGATCAAGACTCACCGGGCAAGGCGGAGCGCTGGACATCTCTGCTCGATCCGCTGTATCCAAAAAAGGAGAAAGCTCCCGGCGGATGGCCTCCACTTTTGATTTTAAAAATGCTGCAAATTGGTCGGGTGAGATACTAAGAGGAGGCCCATCACTTAGACCAATTCCGGATAGGTCGCGAACTATACGGAAAAGTTCCGCCTGCTGATTTGAAGCCTCGCTTATCCGGTCCGCGAGGTGTGCTCGACTAGCAGCCCTTATCTTAGCAAGATAAAGGTTAGTCGCGACCCTGACAGCTTCCCTGTTATAATCCGTTGGGCTACGTCTCCACTTGCACTCTAGCCTTCTCCTAGTTTGCTTCATCACTCGTAGTTCCTGATTAAACCAGGGCGCAGGCCGAGCTCTGCATTGGAGAGGGTGTTTAGGAGCAATTGTGTCTACAGCCCTAGTGGCGGCTGTAAAGCAGCCTTCAACCAGAGCCTCGACAGGAGCACCAGCCAGATCTGTCAGAATCCCTCTCATGGTATCCTGGAATCCTATAGGATCCAGTAACCTTCGAGGGCGGACCATTAAAGTAGGTCCTTGCTCCCTGCGAGGTGGGAGGGCCACTGAGAGGTTATATTTTATTAGGTGGTGATCCGACCATGACAAGGGAACCGACTCAAGGTCAGTCACCATCAGACCACGCTCACTCCAGTTGGTGGAGAAAATCAGGTCTAGCATGTGGCCTCCCACACGGGTGGGGCCGTTAACGTGTTGGGACATGTTCAAGGAAGCCATGGTTTCCAAGAACTCAAGAGCTGGACCAGATGTCTCGGCCTCCGCGTGGATGTTGAAATCACCCAAGACCAAAAGCCTCAGGGATTCCAACAGTACCGCGGAGACAAAGTCCACCAGCTCTGGTAAGGAGATGGCTGGGTCGTGGGGAGCACGGTAACCCAGCAAAATCCCAATACCATCCCTGGCCCCTATTGACACGTGGAGGGCTGTTAACAGATGACGCTGTTAAGGTGCTACACTCAATATGCCAGCAAGTTTGGAAAACTCAGCAGTGGCCAGAGGATTGGAAAAGATCAGTCTACATCCCAATCCCAAAGAAAGGCAGTGCCAAAGAATGCTCCAACTACCGTACAATTGCACTCATTTCACACGCTAGCAAGGTTATGCTCAAAATCCTCCAAGGCAGGCTTCAGCAGTATGTGGACCGAGAACTCCCAGAAGTACAAGCTGGATTTCGAAGGGGCAGAGGAACTAGAGACCAAATTGCTAACATGCACTGGATCATGGAGAAAGCCAGAGAGTTCCAGAAAAACATCTACTTCTGCTTCATTGACTACGCAAAAGCCTTTGACTGTGTGGACCACAGCAAACTATGGCAAGTTCGTAAAGAAATGGGAGTGCCTGACCACCTTATGTATGTCCTGAGAATTCTATATGTGGGACAGGAAGCAACAGTTAGAACTGGATATGGAACAACTGATGGGTTCAAAATTGGGAAAAGAGTATGACAAGGCTGTATATTGTCCCCCTGCTTCTTGAACTTATATGCAGAATACATCATGCAAAAGGCAGGACTGGATGAATCCCAAGCAGGAATTAAGATTGCCGGAAGAAATATCAACAACCTCAAATATGCAGATGATACCACTCTGATGGCAGAAAGTGAGGAGGAATTTAAGAACCTCTTAATGAGGGCGAAAGAGGAGAGCGCAAAAAATGGTCTGAAGCTCAACATCAAAAAAACTAAGATCATGGCCACTGGTCCCACCACCTCCTGGCAAATAGAAGGGGAAGATATGGAGGCAGTGACAGAGTTTACTTTCTTGGGCTCCATGATCACTGCAGATGGTGACAGCAGCCACGAAATTAAAAGACGCCTGCTTCTTGGGAGGAAAGCGATGACAAACCTAGACAGCATCTTAAAAAGCAGAGACATCACCTTGCCGACAAAGGTCCGCATAGTCAAAGCTATGGTTTTTCCAGTAGCGATGTTTGGAAGTGAGAGCTGGACCATAAAGTAGGCTGACTGCCAAAGAATTGATGCTTTTGAACTGTGGTGCTGGAGGAGACTCTTGAGAGTCCCCTGGACTGCAAAGAGAACAAACCTATCCATTTTGAAGGAAATCAACCCTGAGTGCTCACTGGAAGGACAGATTCTGAAGCTGAGGCTCCAATACTTTGGCCATCTCACGAGAAGAGAAGACTCCCTGGAAAAGACCCTGATGTTGGGAAAGTGTAAAGGCAAGAGGAGAAGGGGATGACAGAGGATGAGATGGTTGCAGTGTCATCGAAGCTACCAACATGAATTTGACCCAACTTCGGGAGGCAGTGGAAGACAGGAGGGCCAGGCGTGCTCTGGTCCATGGGGTTACGAAGAGTCGGACACGACTTAACGACTAAACAACAACATGCTGCCTGTGATTTGAGTGACTGGGAGGGACATTTCTGGGCTGGGGTGACTGTCAGTCTATCTAGTTCTAACCAATCTTCCCTTCCCTCTGAATTCAAAGAGATCCCTGTCTCTCTGCTGAGTGTTCTCCTTTCTCTTTCTTTCATCTGTTGGAGGTCAATCAGTTTTTGTTTGTTTGTTTGCTATTGATCTGTTTATAATTGTAAGTAATGAAACATGGTTATTCTTTCTCCTACAAATGTCTCAGAGTGAGCTATTGAAAGCTTAAGTGCCAGTTAATGCAAAAGGGATGGACCATATGAGAACTATAAGCTATTCTTCTCTGTGAGTCTTTGTACTCCTATTGCATAGCAAAATGAATTTTACCAGAAATTCAAAACTCTGCAACAAAACCTTGGCAGGGCAGAAAGGCAACATTGAGCTCTTTTGAGGGAAGATGGTTTAAAAGCTAGCAGAGTATGGAAAAGTTACTTTTTTTGGACTACAAATCTCAGAATTCTCCAGCCATTCTAGCCAGTGGGTTGTTTTTTTTGGGGAATTGCAGTCCATCATTCCCACCACAACTGTGAGTACAGGAGACAAATATTGCCCAAACCCTTTTGTGTACCTATACAAATGAGACAAATTGTCCCAAGTTAAGAAATGATGGTAGACATTATCAGCTGCTCACTGAGTCATACATCTCAATATGCAGCTGATAATACTGTACCTGTGGTGATTTGTTAACTTCAGCCAATTCATTTTCAAAAGTTACACCGTTTGTACCAAGCCACCATAACTTATAAGAGGATTTTTACCAATAAATAGTAATCAAAATTTAAAATATGGATCAACCTAAAATATAAACTAGTATGATATTATTGCTAAAGTTGAACTGAATATTCCATTTACATCTGAACACATCTGCAGATTCTGTACATCTACCCACTAACTCCTATTGCTGTTGCAACTACAACCCTGCTTGTCCTAAAAGGGAGACAATGGATGTTAGTCTCTACAGAGGCTGGTGATTAGAATAATCAGTCAATCCTCTCCATTGAAGAGAATGCTCTACTAGAGAATTACTTATTCTAGACACCAAAAACAGATGGAGCTTGCCACCACCAGTTTCTAATTTTGAAGCTGTCATCTCCTCTATTTTCACCCTGGGTCTGCAGCTGAGGAAGCAACGAAGCAAAGAGACCAGGAAACCCTAGCTACCTCTCTCAGCCTCTCCTCTATTGCCCTCTGTAGGCACCCAGTTGTCTGGGAACAAATGGTTCCACAGTGCTCCACTTCTAACAGCAGCAACAAGTTGGAAGCCCATCACCAGCTCCCAACCATACCTGAATCTGGTAAGTACGGCTACCAAAAGAGACCGGGAGGTGGGAGGCGACAACAGGTAGCATCATGACATTTCTTCGCTAGAAAGACATAGTTTTTGACTTGTAGTCCCTTTGAACCCTGGCAAACAGCCAACTCTGCTTTAATTTTTGAGGAGTCTTTTCAAGAGTGTTTTAAGGACCTCTGCATTTCCAGCTTTGTACTATGATAGTTTTGCATTTTGAGTTAGTTTT
The DNA here is from genome assembly GCA_037013535.1 of Intellagama lesueurii. NCBI lineage: Eukaryota > Metazoa > Chordata > Lepidosauria > Squamata > Agamidae > Intellagama > Intellagama lesueurii. Next base: position 82,459,793 of record JBAJHW010000006.1, read on the forward strand.
GTTGAGGTGTTTTTATAGTGCAACTGCATTTTTACTCCTTCTTTTGAAAAATGCTATTTAGACCAGGGGTAAACAAGGTAAAAACAAGGAAAAGATTTGATTTATTTGAAATATGTTACTGGAGAAGAACTCTGTGGATACCCTGGACTGCCAGAAAAATGAACAAGTGGGTCCTAGATCAAATCAAGCCTCAATTATCTCTGGAGGCAAAAATGAGAAAACAGAGGCTGTTATACTTTGGGCACATCAAGAGAAGGCAAGATTTTTTTGGAAAAGACAATAATGTTAGGAAAAGCTGAAGGGAGCAGGAAAAGAGGAAGACCAAATATGAGATGAACTGACCAAAACATTGGCTTGAGTTTATATGAGCTGTGCAGGGCTGCTGAGGGCAGGGCATTGCTCATTTATAGGTTTACCATAATTTGAGGGTGACTTAATGGCACATAACAACACACAAGCTGTTATACAGTGTTAAAGTGCTCTGAAGCCATTGTTCACGTGTGTTACATTTGACCTTTGTAGTTTGTAGTTTCTGGAAGTCTCCAGGAGTGGCAATATACCTTTTAAGCAGATAACAAAGCCCCCTTCCTTGGCATCATTAATCACCAGTTTGTTTTCTGAAACGGACATCTAGGCACTATTGGTTTCATTTTTTTCCCATTTGGAGGCATTTTAATGGTCTATGTGACTTCAGAGAACCCTAAAAGCAGAAGGCAGGAAATTGGCCTATATATTTACCAGATTTTCTACACCAGGTGTAAAGAAATTCAGTTACAGAATAACATAAAAATACTGTGAATTAATTTTGAAAAGAAAATAAAGTAGAGAAGACATGCTGTGAACTCCTAGAGAACAATCATGAATACGTCCAAATTCAACTAGGTGACACATAAGAAAAAGAGTGTTCTATGGAAACAACAGCAGGGTGTATGACAAAATCACACTTACTCTTTCCAACACATAAGGAAAAACCGTGAAGTGTAGAAATTTGTGATTCTCCTAAACCAGTAATAGTGGCGGGTGTCCACTGTGATTGGTGCAGTGGAAGCCATCAGAGAGGTGGACAGAGCTTCGACAACCAACAGATTCAAGACCAAAAAGTGGCCATTCGTATGCATATAGGCAAGCACTCCCACGTATGCACAGCAGGAAAGAAAACCAGGAGAGGCCCTCATCCTCCTTTCCTTCAAGCAAGGAGGCAGGCAGGAGTAGGCTGGTTGAGAGTTGCCTGGGTCTGAGGTGCAGCATGCTGTAGAGTTTTGAATTTCTGGTAAAATTCTCTTTTTGTATGTAGCAGAAGTACAGACCCACAGAGGACAAGTTCCACAGAGTCCACCCCTTTCTCATTAACTGGCAATTAAAGTCTCAATAGCTCACTCGGAGACATTTGTAGGAGAAAGAATAAAAAATATTTCTTTACAGTTGCCTGAAATTACAGGCTTGTGTATACTGCTTTCCTTACTGAACACATACCTGGTAACCAACCAAACAGATCAACAGCAAACAAACAAACAGTCGCCAACAGAGGAAAGAGAGGCAAAGCTCCATCTTTAGACAGGCGGATTTCTCTTCAAATTAAAAGTCTGGAAGGAAATATTGGTTAGTGCCAGATAAATAGATAATCACTCCAGCCCAGAAAAAGCCCTCTCGGTCACACAAATTACAGACAGCATGTGAGGCTGCAAATAAAACTGCAACACAGCAGTCCCCTGTCTGCCCTAATAGACCAGCCATCACTGCACGGCAGGACATGCTTTCTTCTAGTATGTACACAAGATTCACATCTCTTTTTGACACATCTTCCCATTTGACATAAGTCAAATGTCTTTAGCCTTCTTCACATGCTATGGAAGTGATGAAACAAGCAGGCTCTGTCCGCAATCTCTCTCTTTTCCATCAAATGTTCTCACTGAATCAAAGAGTCCTGTGGCACCTTCAGTATTAACAGTTCCATAGCGTTAGACATTTTTTATGAGCCTAAGCTGTAAAACCTCCTTCCTACCAGACAAAACTAGTTAATCTTTCAGATGCCTCAGACAAAATTATTCTTTAAGCATATTAGTCACAGAATAGGTATAAATTACTTTTTCATCCCCTCTTCCCAAGGAAACTTGGAAATAATAGTTTAGTGCAGAATGGATAGAAGGAAAAAGAAGATTTGTAATAGAGAACTTTGTGCTCCTATCCAAACTAGAATAATCCCCAGTATTCTTTGAGGGAAAGCCAGGGCAGGTGACCTGGTGAAAACTCAAAATCTGTGTGCAGAAGAGATAACACTTTTCTCTCCTCTTGCTCTGAAAAAGAGAGACCCTGGGGCAGACTCTAACACTTATTAGTCTGCACAGCACATCTTTAATTAACAGAGAAAAATGAATCATAAACATACTCTGTCTCCTAATGGCTCACACCTGGGGCTGCTTGCCTTGTGTTGGAAGCAAACATACAAATAGGCATATGGACCAAAAGAGTCTGCAGCTGCTCTTCAGTCAAGACAGTGCTTTTGCCATTACTCTCAGAAGGGTAGACCATACTGTCTTAATTACATGAGATGACAGAGATCTGTGATCTCATCACCTGCCTCTTTGAACTTCTGCAATTATAAGCTACCAAAGGGTTGGGATGGGGAGAGATCCAAACCAGGGAAGGGGGTGGTTAAGCAAAGCATGCTGCTTATATATTTTATTTAATTTTATTTATTTATTTTATTTATTTAACTTATATGCCGCCCACACTACCCAAAGGTCTCTGGGTGGCTTACAACAATTAAAATACAATAAAAAAGATAAAACAATTAAAATACAATTAAAATATATACTCTAAAAATTGTCATCAGGACCCACAGTTGATATTATTTCAATTAAAAGCCTTCTGGAACAGGAAGGTTTTGACCTGGCGCCGAAATGTCATCAGCGTTGGCGCCAGACGAATCTCAGTCGGGAGGACGTTCCATAGTCTGGGGGCAGCTGCCGAAAAGGCCCTTTGTCTACAAACCATCCCTCTTACCTCCTTGAGGTAATATCTTGATGGCTATATCTCCCCATAGCACTTAAAGCACTCTCTGGGTGTTTTACAATTCAATTTTGCAGGCTACACATCCCCCCCCCCCGGTGAGCCAGATACTCAAATTTACCAATTTGTCAAGATTTGTTCCTTTAAGTGAACAAGAGGTTAAATTTAATATTGTAGTGAGAATGCAAAGTCATGCCTGTAAAGGTCAAGTCAATGGATAACTGATGGCATGCAGCTGGAACAAGCTTAGGTAGTGCTTGTTAACCACGTTCAGCTGCTATGTCTGCAGTGATAGGCTGCTCTCACTATTTAAGCAAGAGAGTGAGAACAGCACTTTGCCACTCAGTTGTGAGTCTGGTGGTCATTACTTTACTTCTGTGAATGTTATGTTGCTCTGAGAGATCTATGCACAAGCCTATGTATATAATGCCATATATGTCTGACCAATGCCAATATATCAAGTCTAATATATGATGCTATAAGTCTTATCAGAACTCTCTCCGTGTTTTTCCTTATACATCTGCGTCTTTGCTCTGCTTATAAAGGGGAGGATTTGAAGCTACCAGATCAGAGACTCTGTGTAACTTGTTATCTTGGGCTCCAAGGTTTGTTTTCCCTAACAGAGTGCTCTTGGAAGTTTCATTATCCAAATCTGACTCCAAGCTTCTGGAGAGGCAAACGCCACATCCGCCTTTGGAGTTGGACCCACGCCAACACCTTGAAAGGATGGAAAGCTGAGTCAGCTACCTGAATCCATTGGGACCGAACTCAGGTCGGACTTGTGAGCAAAGTCTTGACTGCAGTACTGAAGTTTAACCACTGTGCTACAAGGCTTCTGGTTAACCTTTTTCGTCTCAGTGCCAGAAATGCATCGTTCCAAGCTGCTATTTCCCTTGTTAAGAGCAACGTTTGCATACAACCTGTAAACATTGTTTTATTGGACTACAGATCCCAGAATACTCTAGCCAGGACCGTCATTGACCATACTTGCCAGGTGTTCTGTTAGCTGGTGTGCAATTAAAAATTACACTTCTCATTTTTTGCCTGTGTGCATGCAGCTTCCCTCTAATATGGCATGTTGTCGCTTGGGAAGAGATTACCTCTGTTATGGCTCACAGTTCCCATCTATTTGCATGCTACACACAAGATGCCAAAGCTTTTGCCCATTGTGCTTCATCAGGCCCTGATCTGGCCCTGGTATGAGTCTGCAACAACATCAGTTGGAATCACAGGAAAATGGGAAGTAGAGACAGAAAACGTTCTCCTTGGCACTGAGTGCAGTTTTGCTCAGGTGATTTAAGTTCTCCAACGGCCTGGCTAAAAGACCCAGCTGTTGTTTAGAATGCTTCAAGTGCTGGTTCAGTGAGGCCGTAGATACCGTTAATCATCAGCTGTCATGCCATCAGGTAGAAATTCACAGGGCTGGCCATGGGGGATTACAGTACATTCCTGTCTGGGAAAAACCAAAAAGGTGTTAATGGAAAATTGTTTGTCATCATTCGGAGTCTTCAAGGTGAGGCCCTTAAGGTTTCTGTGTACATCTGAGTCTCGGGAATTTATTTGATTTTAATTTAACATTCTCTATTTCATTTGGCTTCTGTTTCTGTCATGACAGAATTAGTGTCACCAGTTCTGACAGTTGGTGATGCTAAACCTTCCAGAGACTGCAGTCATATGCGCTTTTTCTCAGGAGCAAGCCCACTGACCTTGCTTCTGAGTACTTAAATACAGTATTGCATTCTTTTACTGTTTGGTTCATTGGCTTCACCTCTCTGTACTTCAAGGTCAAATTATGTGTTAAAAGAAAGGTACCTAGCTATTATAAGTCTCTCTCCCGTCATGCAGTTCCTCCAAAATTCCATGCCTAAGCAATCAGACTTGTAAGGAAAACCCACATTTAGCCCCTCAATGATTGATCACAAAAGCAGATTTGGAACATATGCAGTGCACAAAGTGGTGGGAAAATAACAAACTTGCATGCGACTAACACTTAGTGGGAGGAAGCTTTCACAAGCTAAGGTGACTGCCTCTTTTTGCTACTAACCAATTATCAAAGTTCTTTTTCCCTGCCCCTGACATTTGAGGCAAGCCCTGCACTTCTGCCCCTCCTCTTCCTGTTTGTCCTGCTTGCTTTGTTTGCTCTCTCTGCTCCTGATGTGGCGATGGACACAGTTTCTCCTGTGTGTGGAGACTGCAGCCTTCCTTTTGCTCTTCTGTTTGTAACTTCCAATTGCAACAATAACTAAAGATACTTTTTCTTTTTCTATTTAAAATGCTTCCAGAGTGATTTTTAACCTATAAAGTGCTAGTTACTGTTGGATGTATTGCACCCTCATATGATGCTTTTAAGGAGTTTTTAGCTGGGAGGGAACTGCAGTGAATGCCTATCAACTCAGTAGCAGCCAATTTGAAGGGCTCTAAAATCTGTGAAGGGAAGTCCCAAGCCAACCTGACGATTTTCAGACACCAGCTTCTAGGCCATGGGTCCCACATAGATGTTTATTCTATGCACAGTGAGGGTAACCAGAAATAATGGTGCAATGGATACAGTTGGCATACTTCCCCCTTCCCATGGGTTACACCCAAAGTGAATACAGTACTGGCTTGGGGTTTTAAAGACAACAATGTTTCTAGCAACAAGTGTTACAGCTCCTTTCTGTCTTCTCTTATCCTTTTTATTTTTTAAAGTAGAAGTGAATGTGTGCCTTAAACCTCTCAAACTTCTCCTTGTCGAAAGGATCCCTGACTCCAAAACAGTTAAAGGCTCCAACCATTACTTTTTGTCTGAAGGGTGAAGGAACTGCTGACAGAAGCAGTGGCACAGCAGTAAGGAAATGGGACAGCAGGGAGCCAGCCCGTTTGAGTCCTCCTTCCAATCTTCTCAAAAGCCCAACTGCTGCCTCTGTTCCTATCAAGCTGATGCATCGCTGTGCTGTTCTTAAAAGAATCCTCAAGATTATATGAAAGTTGAACCAAGTATACAGGCAGGAAGCTGCCAACTTCCAAAACAGCTAGCGAGAGGATAGAAATTGCACAACTAATGATTGGGTTGTATGTTTTTATATGTTTTTCATTTACAGTGGTATATTTATATTATTATGTTGAGGTACTGTGTATTCTCAACTTTCCAGAGTAGTCAAAAGGAAGTCTGAGGTCCCAGCTACAGAGTTCTGTTTCTTATCCTTTGCATGAGATCTGCTTATTTACAAATGTGTAAGCAGAACCTATAGAAAGAAGCAGATGGCTCTGAAGAGCCAATACAACTGCTAGCCTAAAGATTCCTAGACAATAGCTGCACATTTTCAGTATCCTCTGACTGAAGATTTTTTGAAGCAGAGACCCACTGGCAAACCCCTTTAGTATCAACACAAAGAGAGGGTAGGTGATCTTGTAATTTTTGGATGGTTTGCACTACAGTTTCCATAAGCCCCAGCCAGCCAGGCACAATGGGAGAGATAGGCTGAGATATCTAGAGAAGACACTACACAGCACTGTGGGCCTTCTTTCTACACTGTTCAGACAGTACTTCTTGCTTCCGTCTGTTCTGCCATTACCATCATGGTGTCACCTTAAGACAGCCCTACATATCTGATCTGTCACCCAAACTCTGGTGGCAAAGAACGTCCTCTTCCACTGTCTCTTGTTCTCATTCCAAACCCTAGTTTACTTACTCTAAAGGCTTAAACCATGAAGTCACACATAGCCTTTTGTTAAAAGGTTTTGGGAGGGATCAGGTTGAGCTTCATTTCTTTTCTATTGCAATTACTCTTTGGATTACAAGTGGCCATACGATTTGAGGGTGTCCATAACAGTCACTTCTGAAAGCTTCACTTGTACACACCCAGTGTGTTTTCTAAGACTTCTCTGGTTTACCACAACATCTCTATCAAACATAATCAATAATCCTTATTTCAGATACCAAGACTCAAAAATGAATGTTGGGGGCTTCTTTTTGATTATATCTCCCCAGTTCTATAAATAAGGAAGCAGCCACAATTCTCTTGTATTGCTACTTAATATTAACTCACATTTTCACTATTACAAAGCAAAATTTTTAAAAAAGAAGGTCATGTAAGCCTGCAGTTAAAAACAAAAGGTAAGGAGCTGTTACGTTCACCCCGTGCCCCTTGCTTGTTTTTCTCAACTAAAGGGTTCACGCTGGTGACGTTCTCTCTTTCCTTCGCTACCACCAGTGGATTTCTTTATCCACACTGTAAAAGACTTTAGTCAGACTCTGGCTGCCAACAACAGAACTTGTTTATTAAAGGGTATTAGGGTAATTCAGGATCACAGATGTTCTTTATTCATTTCATAGAATCAAAATCATTGAGATATCATATATAATGCCACACATTCAATCACCTCCTGTTTTATATATTCACTTTAACCAGCTTATCTTTATTAGTTTCAGTTCTCACTCTTTCTCTGACTATCTCTCTCTCTCTGCAAACCTCTCTCCTCCTCTCTTCACTCCCTCTCTCCCTAACTAACTGCCTTAACTGACTTAACTGACTCTCTAACTCCCCCTCTCCAGTCCTCTCATAGGCTCATGCAAATGATCTCCAGCTATGAGTGACAGGCGTGACGTGGGGCATCCATCACAGAAGCTCTTTCAGGACTCTGAAAGTTTTGGTCTTGTGCAATGCTGTAAGAAGTGTTCAAGAACTTTTATGGTGCATCTTAAAATGTCTTCCGTCAGAGTTTATTTGGAGGGATAGCATGGGGTGTGTGTGAAGAAACCTGATAAAGGGAGTTGTGAAGCAGCTGGGGAAAAACAAGTTGCTAAATTAAAGGCAATTGAAGGAACAGGTCAAACCATCCAACCAATTTCATCCATTTGAAAAAGAATTAGAATGAAACAGTTTGCAGGGATTGGTTTGTGCTGGTCCTAGCAGAGAGATTTTAGCATGCACAAGCACATTATTTTAAAAAAAGTGTCAGTCAGTGTCAAATCTGAAAAGAAGCACTGCTTGCCAGAAAGGTCAAGAAAATAAGGATATGAGCTGTTTCTCAACGGGTGGTTGTCTGCTGACTTTCCCCATCAAACCAAATGATGAACTGTCTCAGGGAATGGCACTGTTCATAATTTGTGAACCTCTATCAAGGAAGATTTACCATGAGAAAAGTTGTGTGCTATGACAATAGATGCCTTTCCCCAGTTTCCCCAGTTGTTTTTGGACTTAAACTCCTAGAAGCTTTGACCACTAGCTCTGCTGGTCAGGATTTCTTGGAGTTGTAGTCTAAGAGCATCTGGGAACCCAAGGCTGAAGACCACTACTCTAGTCAGAGACAAACTCTGTCTCCTTTCTAGACTCATCTCCAACAAAAGCTAGCCTCCAGCTATGTCCATAGACTTCGTCCCTCCCTCACCTTTTTTTTCATTGGAGTGAAAAAAGACAAGTCAGCTCTGTCCATCTCCTACACCTTCTTAGAGAGCCTGTAAAGTTGTTTTAAAGAAGATTTAATAGGATGTCAAACTGAAGGCATCCATAAGTGAACAGGGATGGAATAATGTTTTGGGTTCCAGAGTATCATCATCATCATCATCATCATCATTTTATTACTACTTAGTTATGGAAGGCCTCAGCATGATATTATATTAATTCTTTAAATCTTCCAAGCTTCTGTCTTCTTAAGCTATTCATTGAAAAATATCACTAGCATGTTACTATCTGTCAAATATCTGAACAGATAACTATCTCATGGCATCAATGCTAACAACAGTACTTGCCAAAATCAGAGCTGAGAAGGAGGAATCTCTCTGCCTGACCCAGGAAAAAGTCCTTTTCCCACATCCCCAAAACACAGCTCTCAATATCTCCAGCTGGTTGGGTGACTCTTGAAGCCATCATTTTAAAAAATAACTCACCCAAGCTCTACTCTTTGGAGGTATGGGGCTGTAAAAGACTCTGAAATTCCAGCTGACAAAGAAAAGCAGTGTGAGCTGCAAGAAAAGAAGAAGCCAGTGAGTTCCAAGGTTCTGTAATCCTACATTCCTAAAGGACCATACATTAACATGGCCAGGAATAGTGCCAAGCAGAAAGAAATGGACAAAATAGGAAAGACATATGGACAAAATTTGCATATGTTAATTTATCTTCACAGACACAAGTTTAGAGATACAAGCATTGCAAGAGAAATAGAATTTATTCCCCCACCGGGGATTCTGCATGCTAAGTCTTCCATGCAGCTGCAGTGCATGTCTTACTGCAACTGTGACATGCCATTTAGTTCTGACATACCTCCTAAACATGATGTCCACATAATGCCTTGCTGCCATGGCCCATGAACTCACCATTCCTGAGTAACACAACCACTTGTATTAATCTCACTTCCAGAATTCCTATTGACATATCCATGTTCTTAGAAAAACTGGGCTTTTTGCTTCCTTCGTGGTACGACTTTGTTGTTTGATAGAGCAATTGCTGGTAGATGGGATATCACCAGCCAACAACTGTATACAGAATATACTCCTCTGCAATGTAAAACAACATAAAGGCTACTGTACCCTTTATGGAAAATTCAGATTTGGCCAAGCAGTTGTAGCACAGCAGCTGGGACATTTTCCTCATGTAAAGTATTTCAAGTAAATCGCAAAGCGAATTGCTTTCATATTTTGATGCTCATAACGGAAAAACAACAACAACAAGAAAGATCAGATTGCTGTACCTTGGCTTTGCCTTGTTCCTCTATGGAACAGTCAAGTGGTCAGCTGAGTACTTTTCCCTGGTTTCTAAGAGCACTGAAGTTTGCTCACAAGTGAGAAGAAAATATATTCCTTTCAGCAACTACCTCCTGGTTCATTGAGTTCCAACTCATTTGGAATTCAGTCAAAACCCACTTGCGGAATGGGCTTTTCCCAGTGAAACCTGTCACTTTGAACTCGGCATGTGTGCACCAGGTGTTCCATCAGCTCCCGCTCCATCAAAATGCATTTTCCTGATGGTCACGCAGAGATCAGAAGACCTCAAGTATGGAGTCAGGGCAGGTGACTCAGCTGGCAACAAGACATTGCATGGAGAGATTCCAGAATGATTCAGCTGCCTTTAAATATGGGAGGCTTAGATAACACATCATGTATTTCAGGCTCATAACTTTAGCCTGGGAGAGCTTGCAAAGAACTGAGGAGACAGAGTGCCATGGCCTTTCCCACTCAGGAAAAGAAAACAGTACAATAATAAAAAAAAGATGTGTTCAAGTAAGGCCCGGTGTAAAGGTGCAAAAGAGACAGTCTGAATGCTGGGGTTCACAGTCATTAGGTGGTGGAGCCATGACTCACAGGGTCAAAGCCTCTGAATAGCAGGTAATATGACTTCATCAGCCATACCTCCTCAGGCTTTTCTGTTCTCCCTGAATTTAGCTGTAATCCTCACAGTAGCTGGATTTTCTCAGGAACAACATACTGTTGCAAACTATGCCCTTCACAGTGCAAAGTATTTGAGATTGATTTCATCATCCATGAGCAATTAAGAGCCATTAACTTAAAAAAAAAATCAACTCCCCATTTCTTGATAATGGACTGGTCCAGATGCTTTTATTTTTGGATATACCTTGGAATGGGAGTTGGCTAATTTTAACAATATTAAAAGACAACCAATTGCTCTCAAAGGCAAAAAATATATATTAAAAATTAAAATGTCAATGTTTCTATTTGTAATCATCCATGCAACAAGGAAGTATTTGTCTCAGGTTTAGTTTTAGTACATTTCAAAAAATGCATAAAAACTGGACTTGCAAATGTACAGATTTTCTCTAAGACGGACTTTAAAAAATTGCATAATCTTGCCATGAAAAGTGTTTCTGCTTCCTCATTTAGTGTGCAAGAACAAACCAGGACTTACATCCCTATCTAGGGATACTGAAAATTACTTAAGACTATCTGTAACTTAGCCTAACTTTGTGCCAGAATAGTCGCTGTGTCCCTGAGCTAGAAGGAAATGGATCTGGCATAACTTGGCTTTAGCCCCATCTGCTCTTTCTCTGCCCCTTATTCAGCTCCTCTGCCAGCTAATCTTAGCCAGCAGTGTGACAGTTTTCATCCTTGTTCCATAAATACACATGCCCAGGGCAATGCTTCACACATGCAGGAAATGAAGGAGTCAATTTGTTCTTGGATTGTACTATTTTAAAAGGCAGCAGGGGGGGATCCTACACTGGAATGTTTATCACTGCATAAGAGTGCAGTGATGTTATTGTGCTGGCAGAGCAAATCAACATTCCATAAGGCAATTCTAAAATTAAAGGAAGTCCAAACAAAAAATTAAAACTTTGAAGCTGGACTTCTGATCAGTGTAGAAGTAGCAGACAGTGCGCTCTTGTTCTGTGCCAAATTTGGGAAAGTTTGGGTAACATGTTTTTGAGTTATGATTTTTTTAAAGTAAGACTGTTTCTCCTCTCATGCAGAAACAAATGACCTTTAAACATCCCCAGATTTAAAATATATCAAATAAACTGAAAATACCAATCTTGCTTATATTGAAAGAAAATGGTTGGCCTCACCCACTTTTTTAATTTGGAAGGAATCCAGGCTACAGGAGCTGGAACACTGATCCACCAAAAAGGCCTTTCAAAAGAGTAAACCATGACTTTCTTATAAATTGAACATACATGGAACAGGCTTACCTTCAAGATCATTCTAAAATAGATTGTAGCTTTGTGGAAGGGAGATTTTTGGTGGGCAATGAAAAGTCACGGGAACAGTAAAAAAAAAAAAGATTTTGTTTAAAGAATTTTTAAAAATAGACTTGCTTTAAATAAAGAAATGGAGTGACAGTCCTCCAGAAAGGGACATTTTGTCATGTATCTCCAGAGAATTAGCTTACAATTTTGTAAGGCATATTCAAGCATTTCTGCATTACAAAAGCATGGATGAGTTGTGTTTGTGCAACACTGAGTGCTTCCAGTAAACATTTCTGAAACCAGGCTTCTGACACCAGTCCTCAAAGGGAAAATCAGCTCCAGGTCTGGGACAATCTGAATTTTTGACTCAATTGGTTAGGACTCAATTAGCTGACTCTTAGGAGGATAACTTTTTTAACTCCTTCCTGGCCAAACAGACATTGCTGCTGGCAAAAGGTTTCTGTTGTAAAATATATACAGTATTTTAAATTTTTTTTAAAAAAAAGAATAGAGAACAAGATGCTCTGCAAAATACCCACTTGGGTTCTCACTACCATTCATACATGCCAAAAAACAGCCCAGAGAATTGCTTTGTTTTTGGGCAAGAAGTGGTTAACTGATGAAAAAAAAGGAGTCAGTTTCTGGGATTTTCCCTTGCTTGGGGTTACTTTCTGAATAATAGTGAACACAAGAGGGAATCCTGTAGACCAGCCATTCTCAACCTTTTTTTTTGGCCACAACCCTTTTAAAAGCTCTTCTCAAGGTCCAGGGTCTCCGTCAAATAAGGATACAACACAAAAGGTTAACAGAAAATCGTCTTCTCACATTTTTAGTCTGTGGCCCCCTTCAAATCTTGACTGCTACCATTGTTGTCGACAACATTCAGGCTGCCCTTTGCTATGTAAAGCTTGGCATCTTTTTTCCTGCTAGCAATATCAGGCCATTTCCTGATGTTTTGAATCATGGATACAGAAGCACAGTATCCCACATTCAGAAATTGGAGGTGTTTTTTGTTTATTTGTTTTTAAGAACAGGTTTTTTTTTAATGTTTAGGGCACATTTACATACATGTAGTGCTGCATACGTCTGGATTCTGAACTGTCTAAACAGTTTTACTATTTAAGTGACTGCTTATATGAATTAGGCACCACAGTAAACAATGTTGATTTTATTTATTTCACAGTTCCATGCTCTTTAGCTGAAAAGCCCCTGAATTGAAATTAGACATAAAAGAATTCAACAATAGAGATGAAACAAACTAGTAAATCCACTAAAACCAAAGGAAGCTGTCGTTCCTAGAGTTCTACTACACCTAATGCAAGAGCTGTCCCTGGATTGGTGGTAGAGACCAAAGGTACGCAAGGTTGGCCAGATTCAGGGGTCCCATGTGGCCCTTCCCTGATGCAGTCTCACAAGAACAGAGACTCTATCCAGATAATCTTAATACTCTTCTGTGCCCTGCTGCCACAGCACTAAATTTCATCTGAGATCATTTCAAAATTATATGATTGTTTGTATCAGGTCATTCATCCCTGAAAGAGAACAAATTATATACTTCTGTGAACATGATGGTGCACAGCAAGACAGCAATGAAAAATGCTAGAACCTTTTTAATAGAAGGAAATATGACCATAGGGTTTCTCCATTCACCCCCTTCTTTTATCATTGTCTATTATTTAATAGTACATTATAGTTAGTCACCTGTAGCTTTTTTTCAGTTCTTAAGAGTATAAGAACTAAGCTGATTGGAGCGGGCTGGATAGCTCGGTGGTTTAAGTATCTGGCTGCACATCCAGAGTTTGGGAGCTCGCCTCCTGCAAAGTAGAGCTGGTGAAGCAGCATAGTCCTACTTCTAAGTATTCTCTATCTTGAAAACCCTGAAAAGGGTCACCATAAGTCAGAATTGACTTGATGGCACATAATTATGAAGTGTTTGGCTAGCTCAGTGGTTTAGGTATCTGTCTGCAGACCCAGAGGCTGGGAGTTTGATTTCTCACTGTGCCTCCTGAGAAGACCCAGCCTATGTGGCCTAGGACAAGCGACACAGTCCTAGGGTAGCCCCAGAAGAAGGGAATGGTAAACCACTTCTGAGTATTCTCTACCTGAAAAACCCTGAAAAGGATCACCATAAGTCAGAATTGACTTGGTGGCACAGATTATTATTAAGAATATAATGGTTTTTTCCTACCTACCTATCTTTGGTTTTAGATAGGTCATCACACTTTTCTTTTAAATGTAAGGCTCAGTGGTTAATTCTCCTTGTTGCAAAGTCTAGAAATAATGGAATTGCCTATTAATGCACTTCCAAACATTGCTGTTGACTGCTTGAATGCCATCCTATCAGAATGTAATGACCTAGAAATAAGGCTTCAGATGAAACTAAATTGGATTGATGGAAACGTATTGTCACTGTATAAGACATCCAAATCATCTGGCAAATCTCTATTTTCCTTCTTTTATTCACTAAGCAGAGAAAGACTGGCTGCTACCATTAATGAACACTCATTATAAATCTTTTCATTCAGCTATGCAAATCTGAGTGAATTTTGCATGAAATGTATTCATTCCTGGTGCACCAATCATTATCTTTGACAGGAAGAGCCAGAGGCACAAAAGCATCCAAAGAGATCCCCATTTTCCAGAACTAAAAATAGTTACTTTTTTCTCCTGTGACTCCCAGAATCTCCCAACCAGGACATCCAACAGCCATGTAATTGGAGGATTCAGGGAATAATTAGTCAAATATCTATTTCCCAAGTTCTGCAAAGAAAAACAGGAAACTAGAAAGTTACCTTAGGGTGAGATCAGGTGGCTGCAGTGGTGCATGTCTGATTGCCCCTAAAAGTTGAAGCTCTACAAAAAGGTCCAGCTTAGTAATGGATTGGGGTCAGGCTGGAACATATTTCCCCAGGCATTCTGTGATCTCTGGGAAGAAGATCACAGCAGATCACTCCGCAAGCAGTCCAAATTGCAATCTCTTTCTCCATGTGATCACACCCTTATACAAGATTAGGCTGTTTGTCCATCTTTCCACATACAGCCTGCTGTGTCTGGCAGCAACAGTCCAGTATCTCTTGTAGAGGTCCACACTACCATGTGGTATTTGTTCCTTTTATCAGGAGGCAGCAGGGAATAAAATCAGGAACATCTGTGTATACTGCATGTGCTCTACTGTTCAGGTACAGGCATATCGAATAAGTAGAATTGAGAGGGATATGTCTTTCCAACAGGAATGGAGACAAAGTGTGGAATTAGGAAGGTCCATGATCTCTGCTTGGTGTCACCTTGTGTTCTCCTGAATTTGTGGGGATGAGCAAGAACCCCAATTTTCCTTGCACATGTGTAGAACCTCTTCAGGCACATTACTCTCCATATGGAGAAAATACGATGGAAAGGGGAAGAACTAGGCTCTCTATGCACATTGCCAAGATCAAATAATGTATGAATGAGAGTAAATTCTACTGAGGAATTCCACCTGTGTTTGCCTGAACCCAGGTTGGAGTCTCCACACGATCAGGAATTCTGCTTTATCAGGGCTCTTTACCACATAGACTTTGACTCGCTAATACATTTCTCTGAGTTCTACTTCCAAGATATATTTCTCAAATAATCCAAATGTTACTATTTAACAGGTACATTTACCTATAACATCTAAAGAGAACTCAGTCTTTTAAAGTGAACATTTTATTCATGGAAACAAGTGCTAGGAAATAGGAGCAGATAGCAGCACTTTGTATCATGTTCTGGCATTTTAATTATTACAGTTAAAAACGATAGCACTGACCTGTAAATTGCAATTATCAGAAGCAGCTCTGAAAAATAATAGCAAACAGCAATTGGAATGTGTGCATTTGTCTCTGTATGCATATGCCCCTTATGAAAGCTTTGAAGTGCAAAAGCAAAAAGACTCTTTGTAAGTAATTCTGTTCACTAAAAAGGTGTTGTCCGTTGGAAATATTTCTGTTTGACTTTTAAAAAATACATTTGGGACTTAATGCAGCTGGCATATTTAGTGCATATATGTGGCCACTTGCCCATAAGAAGGAGAGTCTTGGTATGGGATAGTCAGTGAGAGGAAATTCAACACATAGAATTGGGAAATTCAACACAGAATTAGGGGGCAAATCTGGCTCTTCAGCACTCTACCCCCCACCTCTACCCCAACTGCTGAAAAAGTCCCCTTATGCCCACTAGGGGATCTGATTTACAATTCCACACCACCCATTAATTTTAAATCAAGTGACTTGCCTTCAGAGAGCATGAGGGGGCTTTATTTTTTTGGGGGGGGGAATACAGTATTGAAAAAAGTATTTCAATGGGGCAGTATGGGCACAGTGGCAGCCTGAAGTTCCAGGGGTCAGTATGTGTGGTCCTCAGGCCTTTGGAAGTTGCCTACTCCTGATGTAGGAGGGAGGATCAGGGCCCGCTTAAGTCATTGTAGTGCTTGAGGTAGACCAAAAGGTGGCCTTCCTCCATGTCAAATCTCATAGTACTCTAGGCTGGTCAAGTTATTTTACCTCCTGGGACAGAATAAACCCCCAGTACCTCTCTGTTTCCTTGGCCATAAAAACATGACACTAACCAATCTAAAACTTCTTGATTATCAAATAAGAGAGGAAATTTCATGTTTAAAATTAACAACAATCAAAAGGCAATATTGTGTGTCATTCTATGGAGTAATTCGAGCAGAACCATCTGGTTTCTAAACCTTAAATTTGGACCATGTTGTTAGTTACGTTTGTTGTTAAAAATATTATTGTAGCTATTTTTATTCAACAATATGATTCATACAATTTGCTTAGTGGTACAATTGTAACAATACAGTCCATTGTGTGTCGTTTATTATTAACTGGTTATTATTTTAAAAGGTATGTTCTGTAATCATGTAGACAGTCTTCTAGACATGGGAAAAATTCTCCCTCACTTTCACCAGGTTCATTTCTGTTTGTCATGAAAAATTATAGAGCTTACCAACATCCCCATCCACTCTCTACTTTTAAAACGTAGCTCTTCTGAAAATGCTTCTCTCAACCTCTCCTAAGAAAATGTAAAATGTGAAAACCCTTAACAAAACAATTTTAAAAATCAAACCCCGGGCAGACCTTCTGTTCTGGAGTATGTGTGTGTTTTTCCTGTAGTTGATTGCAAAGTGAAAGCTTCCAATCAAGACAGTATAATTACGGAAATTAACTTAACATAAAATATCACAACACTGACCTCTACTCCCTGCATCAAACAACAGCAAAAAGAAACTAGCCTTCAGGAGGAGTCATAAAAGTGTGGGAAGCTAGGAAACATGGTTACACTTTTACTAAGAAAAGCCTTGTGCAAAGAGGAATACTGATAATATAAGATGACTGGATAGCTCAGTGGTTTAGGTATCTGGCTACAGAGCCTGAGATTGGGAGTTTGATTCCCCACTGGACCTCCAAGGAGAAAAGACAGGCTGTGTGGCCTTGGGCAAGTTGCACAATCCCAGGGCACCTCCAGAAGAAGGAAATGGTAAATCACTTCTGAGCAAAACCCTGGAAAAAAAGGTTTACCTTGGTGGCACATTTATTATTATTATTATTATTCTTTTTTTTAATTTTTTTTAATTATTATTATATAACTATAACATAAACAAAAACATATAACATACGAACTAAAATACAATTTAACTGTGTTTCCCACCACCGTATGCGGGACCTCTTGCCATAATCTTCCTCTTCCTTATTGTTCTTCTTCTTCTTCTTCTTCTATTGTCCTCTTCTCCAAAACTGCATTGATTCTTGATTTGGAGCTTTCCCTTTTCCTCTTATTAGCACATATTCCAAAAATCTACCCCATATTTCATAAAAGTTATTTTTTTCCAACTCTCCTTTCTTAACCTTTAAGTTACAAGTTAATTTATCATTTGTTGCTATATTCCATATTTCTTTATGCCATTCTTCAATTTGCAATTCGACTTTTAATTTCCATTGCCTAGCTATAATCAATCTAGCTGCTGTTAATAAATTGGTTGTCAATTCTTTAGTCATTTTGTCATATTCCACATTCTCATATATTGATAACAAAGCAAGCTCAGCATTAAATTCTATATCTTTTTCACATATGTAGCTTAATTCTTTAAAAATTTGTTTCCAAAATCTTTGCACTTTTTCACATTCCCACCACATATGAAAGTATGTACCAATTTCCTTCCCACATTTCCAACAGACATTCGGATGATTGACATTAATTTTATTTAATTTTAACGGTGTTAAATACCATCTTAAACTAAGTTTAAAATTTTTTCCCTTATTCTCACTGACATAAATCTTAACACCCTCATTTTCCATATCTTCCTCCATTCTTCTTCATTTATTCTTTTTCCAATATCTTGCTCCCACACTATTTTCAATCCTTCTTTCTCACTTTCTTCTTCCTCTAAATTAAGAAGTAAGTAAATTTTACTCACAGTACCTTTCACTGAGTCAGTCATCCGAATGTCCTCATATGACAATAAAAATTGTTCATACTTTGTATATTCTCTACCTTTATTATATTTATTTACCCATTCATTAGTCCATCTTTCTAGTTGTATATAATTCAACCATGAAATGCTCCTATTCTGAAGAGTTTGTTTCATTTGATCTGTCGATCTCATTTTATACAACCAATCTTTCAGTCTAATCACTTTCTTTTCTTTAAATAGATCCACATACACTTTCATATTGGTAGGAAAATTTTCTATTTCCGTCACTAATCCAAGTGGGGAGTATGATGAATATAAATTCTTTTTACACTTATACCATATATTTAACAATGTCTTTAAAAATGTTGACAGTGAAAAATCCGTTAGAATGTGTAGATAAAATTAAAACTCATTTAGAAAAATTTGGAAGAATAACTGGATTATGTGTAAATTGGCAAAAATCTGAACTAATGTTATTTAATCATAATAAAGTAGAACAAGAGAGGTGTGTTGAAAAATATGACTTCAAAATATGTAAATCAATTAAATATTTAGGAATAGATCTAGCAAAAAATATTCAAAAAATAAAGGAATATAATTATAATAAACTAAAGGAAGTGATTAAAAAGAAATTACAGGAATACAGTAATTGTAAGCTATCTTGGTTTGGAAGGATTGCATTGATAAAAATGAAAATCTTACCAAAAATTATTTTTTTATTTAGAATGCTACCAATACAGTTAACAGAGGATGATTTGAAATTTTGTCAAGGAATAATTAACAAATACTGTAATGAAGGGAAGAGATCTAGAATAAATAAAAAGTATTGGTATAAAACAACAAAAAAAGGTGGTATAGGTTTACCAAATATAAAAAATTATTATTTAGCTAACCAATTGAGGTTTATTGGGGAAATTATATATAATCCAGAAAGGTTAATTTGGTGGGAAATGGAACCATCAGAATTACAGGCAGATATAGAAAAAATATCTATTCGGTATAGTTAAGAAAGATAAAATAAGTGAAATTAATTATTATTATTATTCAAAAACTCCAGGCACAGTCAAAATTATAAAAACATTGACTGGTATTACATGATACATGTTTTAACCAAAAACCGAAATATCTGTTAAATATCTACGCAGCATGTATGCTGTTCCTAATATTGCCGTTTTTTGTAGCTCTGATGGTGGTGTAATTTCTGAGATCTGCAACTGCTTATAGTACTGTCTGAAATTTCTTGATATTGTTCCCAGAGCCCCAATGACTACGGGGACCACTGAAGTGTGTTTCTTCCAGAGGCAAGATGTTTTGATTGCCAGGTCTCTGTACTTTGTTAGTTTTTCCAGTCCTATCAGGGAACATGTGATCTGTCTAGATAGAGCATTTAGTACTTGGCTTAAAATATTTCCTCAATTTTCTATTAAATTCCTTTTTTATAGTGGCACACGAGTCTTCCACTGCCTAATCCCCTGCAAATCAGTTCTAATGACATCTCCCACTGACCTGGCTGGCACAACTATGAGCATACTAGTTGCTAGTCAACCTTTCACCCACCTCTGCCCTTCATTGGCCGCTGTGCTTCCTAACCCATCAACCGCACTAGCCACCACTGAGAGAAGGCATCCAACACAAAAGAGACAGGCAGCAGTACCATGACAGGCAAACTTTCAGGTTCCTGCTGAGTAGCATTATATAACTGTGCCTCGTTCACAGGGGCTGGACTCGATTATCCATAGGGTCCCTTCCAGCTCTGCAGTTCTAAGATGATTTGACATATTTGATGTGAAATGACACGTATTGATGGTACTGATTTAAAAGGCCTCTGTGAAATTATACGCGAGAGATATGCCAGCGATAGTGTACATTCTTGGTGAGCTTATACCATATAGGACCGCAACTCTCTCAAGCCCAACACTTATTTCAAAACTAAGGGATAGATTCCATCTGACATAGGAGGGGCAGGATTAGATGCATGCAGCTATAGGAAGAGGCACATTGGATCCTGTGCAATGGGGAGAGGAAAATGACCTCCATGGCACTGAGAAAGAGGGAATTAACTATCCCCCATGCAATTTCCCCAGATCTTAAACAAGTCTTTCTTTCCTTTTCTTTTAAATTATAATTCCCCAAATCCCAGCAGTGGCCATGCTGACTAGGGAATTATCTAAAAAGTATTTTCCCCTCCACACATTTCCCTGATCTAGATCTGTCAGTAGGTCATGATGAAGTGTGAACTAGGAATGTACACTAGCACCAAAATTCAGAATTTGGATTCAGAATACAAAATTACAGCCATTTGGATTCAGAATTAGAAAATTTAAAAATTCAGAATGTCCAGATATCGAAACTCTGTAAACAATCAATATGAATTACCATATAATCATCATTTCCCCCCTTTAAAAAACACAAACAGGCAAAACATTTCTCTATGTCCTCTGACACCTTCCCAGTGACTGAGTCAAACAAAAAGAGGACACAGCAACAGCCAGCAGTGCCTAGCTATTGGGAAATGACGGCAGTAGGCATACAGATTGAACCCAGAACAGTGGGAACACCAGTGCCATTGGGGAAGCAGAGGGCAGGTTGCCATAGGGAGTGGGCAAATACCCTGGGCAGCACTGGCAGGCAGAGTGGCGCAGCAGCAGACAGCCTGGGGTGGAGGGGAACTGTACCAACAGCATGGGGTACAGTTGAGGGAATGAGCACAATCTGAAGTAGCAATTGGAAGAACCACACCCTTTGACTGTCCCCTCCTTGTGCCCTCCATCATTCAGAAATATCCAAACATGGAATTATTCAGTGAATTCTGAATATTTACAAATCTGAATGCACATCCCTAATGTGAACTGCCATTAGTCAAGCAGGGTGAGAAGCAGCAGTTTCTATATAGTGCCTGTACTAGATGTGTGAACATATATGATTTAAAGCTGAGAAATGGTACAGAGGTCACTCTCTTCATCCCAATCCACTTCAGAGTGGTCCCTATTTCCCTCTTTTAAATTCAAAAGAATAGCAAATGAAGATTTTATTTACAATGCTTATATACAGCTCAGCCTTAGTGCAGTTTACAAATAGAAAACATGGACAAGCAATAAAACCACACATATAACAGGAAAAACAAATGACACTGTCAGAATGGATTCCAAATATTAAAACAGCAGAATGTTAAGGTATTAGAACAATGCTATGGAGCCAAAGTAAATTTTAAACAGTAACACCAGCAATAAAAGTCAAGGAATTAGTGCCTACCTGAAGATGAAGCTCTTAACCAGGAGTCTAAATGCCATCAATGACGATGCCAGGTGGATCTTTCTTCGAAAGGCAGTCATAGGTGGGAGGTCCCTATGAAAACACAGCAGCTCCTTGCACCATTGTGGCAGCTTTCACCCCGAGAAGCCCCTCCAAAGATGACTTTAGTAACTTGCCAGGAACATATTGGAACAGGCTGCAAATGTTACCAAAGGAAGCCCATACATTAAATACTATATTTTGTCCATTCCCTTAGGACTTTTCTGTAATTGTGCAAGTCTCTGCTTTACCATGAAGATCCTAATGTATCCATCTTGGTTTTCAAGGAAAAACTTAACGCAGAGGTGAGAATAGTGTGGCTTTTGGGCTGGATGTAGCTCTTCAAGGTCCTCCAAGCACCCTGAAAAATGATCCCACAGCATTTTGTTTGAAAATTGTGCCACACAACAAGGAAGGAAAAACAAACAAGCAATCATTTAAAGCAAGACTTAATTGCTAAATTCAGGTTGCTGCTGAATTTTGGTGGCAAATCACAGGAATACTTTTGAAGCAAGGGAAATGCTTGCTTTAAGTGCTTTTTCTTCCCTCTAGCCGGGAGAGGTGCAGTCTGTGGCATGGCCTTGGGGAACAATATCGGCTCCACCCCCAAATTTGCTTATCCCTGCATTAAAGGGAATGTATATTCCCTAGCATTCACCTGCTTCCCCTTCTACAATCCTACAGCATGGCTTTGGACTGGAGAGAACTGAGAAGTCACCACTCCATCTCACAAGGTCATTGTGAAGAGAGCACAAGATGGTCTCCACCCAGAATTTCACCCTTTGCAATTTTGGCAAAATAAAGAGAACAGCTGAGAAAATATTTCTGATCTTTGCAGTGTGATGGACAATTATTTAATGCACCGGTTGAATGAGCCACATGTTCGATGGTCTCCAAAGACAAAGGATGCCCAGAAATAATGTCTGCCATATTTCAGTCTTTGACCGTGATACTAAATAACATTGGCTGTGTTGCCAGGGAACACAGGCCAGTAACCCCCAAGCTGCAAATGAATGTAGATGCCTTTTTTTGTTACTGAAATTGCAGGCCTAATTTTTCCTTTTCAGAAAACAAAGGGGGACACTGTCTACCCCATACATTTAAATTATGGCTTATCTTGTCTGTGGTTTTGGATAGAGAAAAGCTGCAAATTCAAGCCTTGACATCACAAGGATGAATAATATTCTAGGCCATGCCCCAGAGCATCCGGAAAGTCATTCCATCCTGAATGTCAAGTTGTTGTGGGGACATTCATTGCCAAACAAATCTGAAGAGTACATGTCAAAGAGAAGGCATAAGAAGTCAGGAATGCTGAGAGGAAGAAACTGCTGTCAGAGAATACAAGCAATTTGTTGCCTTGACTGTTCAGATAAGCAGACATATACGTAAGATGTTGAATTTTCAGATATCAGATATTTCTGAAAAAGGAAGGAAGGGAGCGAGGAAGATGCATATAAAATGAAGCATTAACTACTACAATCAGTACTTATTTTTTCAAGAGATGTGTTGTAACAGCTCATATTTCCATTCACATTTAGCTTTGTATTTATTTAAAATAGCTTTTTCTCACTGTTCATCAAAATGGTTCAAGGTGGCTAGCAGCAATCAATATCAGATCAATATCTGAGGTTGGAAACCTTTTAAAAGGAAGGAGATGCCCTCTCCTGTTCTATGGGGTGAGACATTACCCCATCAGTTCATGAGGTCCTCATGTGTGGTACACAGGGTGCAGCCATCCTCAGTCCATTTCAATGCGCTTCTATGCAGGTGTCCCAAATCTGAATACCAGGTTGTACTCACAACAAGCTCTCTTGATGCAGATCCATACTGTCAACACACTAACCTTGTCGGGAGAAGACAATGCCAGCAAGAACATAATAGGTAAAGTAACCGCACCAGCTGCTGCAATGAGTCAGTACTTACTTTTTGAAGTAACAATGAAAATAATAACAGGTCTGAAGTGCCGTCCTCATACTGCAGTCCAGTGTTCCAACTACAATAGTATCTGAACATTGTATGTGCTTCCTCAAAAAAGTTTGACCACACTGTACTGGAGCCAGCTTCCATGTTAAAACAGTAATATCTAGTGAACAAAACATTTTAGTTTCAGGATGTCAGTCATGGATTTATGGAACCAACCATAATTGCTTTCATTGAACAAGGGAATGGTTTTACTGGTAAATGACCCTCTAAATTGATTGGGTTCCCCCCCCCCCCAGTATTTACCAGAGTTGATGAGCTGTTGCATGGCAAAGAAATCAAATTAACAAAGCAACAACAAAAAAATTGTCATTTAACATATTTATAGACTGTGTGTTCACTCGAGCTCCATGATGGCTTGGAATGGCAGTTGTTAAGAACAACATCCCTAGCGAGTTTCTTGTTTGTTATTGTACAGTCAAGTTACTTCCAATCTGTGATGATCATATGACTTTGTGACCCCCAAAAGGTCCTATCACTAATAGTCCTGCTCAAGGCTGTGGCTTCCTTTGTTGAGTCAATCCATCTTATGTTAGCTGTTCCTCTTCTTCCATTGCCTCTCCCTTTTTCAGCACTATTGTCTTTTCCAGTGAGTCTTATCTTCTCATGATGGGCCCAAATTATAATACCTCAGTTTAACCTTTATTCTAGGCAGTATGCATTTAGAATATTATTCAATGCTTTGGTTAGTTGCAGGTTTTATAATCATAAAGCTGGAGGGCTCTTAGTGGCAAATTGGTGGCCCCAAATCTATCTGTTCCTTGGGAAGAGAGAGAAGCTGCCATTTTGCATTACAAGCAACCAACTGGTAACCAATATCAAGGGAAGGTGAACTAGCCCTAACTTCAACCCCATTATTTATTTATTTATTTAACTTATATGCCGCCCACTCTACCCAAAGATCTCTGGGCAGCTTACAACAATTAAACTACAATAAAAATACAATAAAAAGATAAAACAATTAAAATATAATTAAAATATATACTCTAAAAATTGCCATTAGGACCCACAGTTGATATTATTTCAATTAAAAGCCTTCTGGAACAGGAAGGTTTTGACCTGGCACCGAAATGTCATCAGCGTCGGCGCCAGACGAATCTCAGTCGGGAGGGCATTCCATAGTCTGGGGGCAGCTGCCGAAAAGGCCCTTTGTCTACAAGCCATCCCTCTTACCTCCTTGAGGGATGGCTCTTTCAAAAGGGCCCCCTGGCTAGATCTGAACTGCCGGGTAGGCTCATATGGAAGGAGGCGGTCCTTCAGGTATCCAGGGCCCAAGCCGTTTAGGGCTTTATATGTCAAAACAAGCACTTTGAATTGGGCCCGGGCAGCAACTGGTAACCAATGTAATTTAATCAGAATCGGCTTGATATGTCCCCTAGCTTGATATGTCCCCCCACCACTCACCAGCCACGCAGCTCAATTCTGGACCAGTTGCAGTCGCCGGACCGTCTTCAAAGGCAGCCCCACATAGAGCACATTGCAATAATCTATACGAGATGTTACCAGTGCGTGTGTAACTGTCACGAGACTCCGCTCGTCCAGGTAGGGCCGTAGCTGGTACAATTTCCGCAGCTGAAGGAAGGCACCCCTGGCCACCGAGTCCACCTGGGCTTCCAGAGTTAGACTGGGGTCCAGGAGCACCCCCAGGCTGCGGACCCTGTCCCTTAGGGGGAGTGTAACCCCATTCAGGGCAGGGAAATGGCCCTCCAGCCTGTCCGGCGAAGCACCCACTAACAGCACTTCTGTCTTGTCTGGATTGAGTTTCAATTTATTAACCCTCATCCAGTCCATTAGCAGGTCCAGACACGAGTTCAGCACAGAAACCGCCTCACCTGGATTGGTGGAAAACGAGAGGTAGAGCTGAGTGTCGTCAGCATATTGCTGACTCCTCAGCCCAAACCTCCTGATGACCTCTCCCAGCGGTTCCATGTAGATGTTAAACAGCATGGGGGACAGTATCGAGCCCTGAGGAACCCCATGACATAAATGCCATGGGACAGAGCAACTGTCCCCCAGCACCACCCTCTGGACACGGTCAGCCAGGAAGGAGCGGAACCACCGTAAAGCAGTGCCCCCAACTCCCAACCCAGCCAGCCTATCCAGAAGGACACCATGGTCGATGGTGTCGAAAGCCGCTGAGAGGTCCAGGAGTATCAACAGGGTCACACTCCCCCTGTCTCTGTCCCGGCAAAGGTCATTGTACAGGGCGACCAAGGCAGTCTCCGTGCCAAAACCCGGCCTGAAACCTGATTGAAATGGATCCAGAAAATCCGTTTCATCCAGCAGCGCCTAGAGTTTCCCGGCCACAACCCGCTCCAACACTTTGCCCAAATAAGGGAGGTTCGCCACTGGTCAGTAGTTAACCACCAGCCTTGGGTCCAGGTTAGGCTTTTTTAGGAGTGGCCGAATTACCGCCTCTTTCAAGGTGGTAGGGACCACTCCCTCTCTCAAAGAGGCGTTCACGGCCTCCTGGACCCAGGTGCGAACCCCCCTGGCAGATCTTCCAATTAGCCAAGATGGGCAAGGCTCGAGCAGAGTGGTGGTAGAACAGACAAATCCAAGCACCCTGTCCACATCCTCAGGTCTCAACAATTGAAACTCATCCATTAATACTTGACCTAAGCACGGCACACTGGACACATCCTCTGATTCTGCAGTAACGGTGGAGTCCAACCCACTGCGAATCTGAGCGATTTTTCCCTCAAAATGAATGGCAAACTCATCACAGCGAGCTGATGAGCAGTCCGGGACCTCCACCGGATTTCTCGGTTGAAGAAGATCCCGGACCGCCCGAAACAGCTCTGCTGGACGACATTCTGAGGAAGCAATACGGCTGGAGAAATACTGCTGTTTCGCCAGCCGTATTGCCACGAAATAGGCCCGATAATGGGCTCTAAGTCATGTTCAATTGGACTCCCGGCGGGACTTCCTCCACCTGCACTCCAGCCGTCTCCCCTCTCGCTTCATCGCCCGCAGTTCAGAAGTATACCAAGGAGCTGTCTGGGCTCTGCGTGCAGGGAGAGGGCGCTTAGGCGCAATCGTGTCAACTGCCCGGATCATCTCCCTATTCCATAGGGTGACCTGAGCTTCGACAGGAGCGCCAACCATATCAGATGGATAATCCCCCAGAGCGTTCAGGAAACCATCCGGATCCCGAGGGCGGATCATCTTAATAGATCCCCCACCCTTGCAGAGGGAAGAAGAAGCTAATAGACTAAACTTGACCAGGAAGTGGTCTGACCATGACAATGGGGTCACAACCAGCCCCTCCACATCCAAACCACCATCTTCCAGTCCCGTTGAGAAAACCAGGTCCAAGGTATGGCCCTTCTAATGTGTCGGGCCAATGACATATTGAGACAGCCCCATGGTTGTCATGGCAGCCATGAAGTCCTGAGCCGCCCCAGTCAAGGCAGCCTCGGCATGGATGTTGAGGTCCCCCAGCACCAACAGCCTGGGAGTCCTCAACACCAGGTCCGAGACCACCTCCGTCAGCTCAGGCAGGGAGACTGTTGGTACGCAGCAGGGTGGGCGGTACACCAACAGAATCCCTAATCTGTCTCGCAAGCCCAACACACAATACAGACCCTCAAGACCTCCTCTCAAAGGGATAGGAAGCCTGGTCAAGGAGATAGAACTCCTATAGACTATAGCAACTCCCCCTCCCCGACCCTCCGAGCGACATTGGTGCTGGACCGAGTACCCAGGTGGACACAGCTGGGAGAGGGGGACACCACCCTCCTCTCCCACCCAGGTCTCAGTAATGCACGCCAGGTCAGCACCCTCATCCAGAATTACATCATGGATGAGGGCAGTCTTATTTTGTACTGACCTGGCGTTCATCAACAGCACCGTGTGGCTCGAGGGTGCCACCCATCTCCCTCTTGCCTTGATTCCCTTCTGAGGGAGGAAGGCTTCAGGGAGAGACTCAGGAAGAGGGAGGTATGAATAGGATACTATTGCAGAATTGAGTATCTTGGAGAATTGAGTATCTTGGAGGCCTGGATTAAACCCATGGGTTGGAGCTTCCCTTCCCTTGGCTTAATGACAACTGTTCCAGAGGTTATTGTTGCCAATGAGAGACAGTACGAATGAAACAGTAAAGAGGTCATTCTTGAACAGTTATTTTGTGTCCTTCATGTAACAAGAGCCAGAGTAAAGTTTCTTCATAGCCTATCCCTGGTATTCTTTCATCTGCTGTGCTAGCGAGAGTGTCCTAATTAGCTATGAGATTATCCAGAGGAAATGGTTTGACAGTGTCACTACAGGAGACACTGATTCAGTGTCTAGAAGTCATGCATCCTGAAGAGGAAAAGTCTGTTTATTTCAAAATAAGCTTCCTTTGTTGAGCATTTGGCAAATTAACTTGCTGTTGCTTTGTAGATGGTTGATTAGGAGGTGGCATGGCTTTGTTTGCATAACTCCTGTTTTAGCAGTACTGAAGGATTTGTGTTGCCTGGAGGGATAACACTGTAAAAGGAAGATATAAGATTTTGCTTTAACATCTGATCTGACCCACAGCATTTTACCAGAAGGATATCTAATCTAATAATTCATTAAACAAGGTTTGAGCCAGGAATCACAGAAGCCTCAGAGGCTTTTTCAGGCATAGAAGAATTGTGTAACATCAGCTCCTTCAATTAGCAAAGGAAGCCTCTGGATAGGAAGAGCTTGGCCTCAATGGCTCTTCCTGATAATCAGGGCAGCTTCATGTGAGCCTTCCAGTCCGAGTACAGTTGGTTTGTATTTCATCAGTACATAAGAAAGGCCATGTTGGAGCAAAACAATGTAGTCCAACATCCAAAATGGCCAACTAAATATCCACAAGAAGGGCACTAGAGGGATACAGTGGTAACAGCAGACTCCTACCGTATGTTTCTCAGCAACTGGTATCCATAAACACAAAGCCTCTGTTTCTAGAGGTAGCACATAGCTGTGGTGGGTAATACCCACTGATATACTGTAACTTCCATAGATCTGACTAATCCTTTTCTAGAGCCTTCTCAGCCGATGGTCATCACCACCTTCTGTGGAAGCAAGTCCCTTAGTTTGGTTATGGGCAGTATAAAGTTCTTTCTTTTGTTTGTGCCACATTCCACCATTCATGGATGTGTTGAATGAACTCTAAATAATAATCATGTGCGATCAAGTCAATTCTGACCTATGACAACCCTTTCCAGTGTTTTCTAGATAGAGAATACACTAAGGTGAGGTACTATTCCTTTCTTCTGGGGGCACCCTGGGACTGTGTAGCTTGCTGAAGGCCACACAGCCTGGCTCTACTCACAGGAGGCATTGTGGGGAATTGAAGTCTGGCTTTGCAGTCAAATACCTATACCACTTAGCTGTCCAGCCAGCTTGAATGAACTCTATGGCTAGATATTTCATTTCAATTGGGTTTTGTTAAGCATCTGGTAAAAAAATGATTAGAGCAGTGCACTGGCCCCCTGATTCAGTCCTTGTCTAAAGAACAGACAGGTCAGGACCGGATTCACGAAGTGCCCTTTTTGGGATGCACCTATTCAGCCCATGTCCATTCCTGTGCAGGTATTTGTATGTTCCTGAAGCTCTAGGGAAAAACCTATTCCTGAGTGGCAGGGAAGAAAAGGAGACCCGAACCTTCTAAAGTGAAGTTCTGACATCACCACTCAAGACCTATAAACAAGAGTGCAGGAATTCACCTATGCACATGTACATCCACACATACAGACAGTCCTAGTACAATAATGCTTAATACAGTTAAGAAGAAAAGATAATTCAAGAACATAAGGACCAGGTTTTGTATGTTGCGTTGACCTAAATGCCTCATTTTGCAATGCAATGGAAAGAAAATATACAGCCCAATGGCCTAAAAACCAAAGACTCTTTCTACATCTCAGCAGTTGGAGAGTGCAGCAGTGGTTATGTGCTTCAGTGGGGGAGGGAAACTGTCACATTCCTATTGGTGCTAACTCAATGTCTGCTACTCTTTCCCCACTTTTCACTACATTTTTATCTATTTTGATATTATTAGTCCTATGAAAGATTGGATCTGAGGAAACTGCAGGGGGTGTAATTCTTTCTAGTGAGCACCTATGGGCTCTCTGCCCTGCCCTGAGGTCACCCCAGAAATGCACAAATAGCCAAGATTCGGATAGTGTTTCTGCAGTTGGCCAGATACAGAATGCAGCAAAACCAGAAATAACCATAATTTGCAAATATCTTCATATTTAGGATAGAAAGAACTTTAGGTTTTAAAGTTGTGGGTCAAACTATATGATAAATTTAACACATTTTTAGCAGAGGTGTGTCCTAAAACAGTGGTGGAGGGGGGGGGGGAAGCTGTTTGTTACAGCATGCAGTTTTCCTCACATTTAGTATGCTTTGTTTTTTAACTGGTCATTGGAAGGCTTAATCTGCAGGTCGAGTGTTGAGGCACATATCTCTGAGGAAACCCTATTGTAATGAGGAAATACACTAATATAAATAGAGCATATGAATTGCCCTTCATGTCTAGCATGTCCTAAAAAGAGACAATGCCTTGTTTAAATGTCTGGTTTGACCCAAGTGCAGAGTTAAGTGAGCGTGACAGAGTTCCCCATCCCTAAGGACCACTCATTCTAATAGAATGAAAGAGGGAGGAGACCTTCTTTTCATTCCTTTCCTCCACACAGTTCTAATAAAATATCTATCATGTACATCTTATTTCTCTTTCTCCTAAATCACTCCCAAACACTGCAAACATTCCTTGCAAGGGAGTTGTTCCCAACCCTGGCTCATTCTGCTTTAATTTCCCCCACTCCAGAATATCAGTTTGCAGACAATTCATACCTCAGACTACTGAAGAGATTCTACAGCTGCTTCTTTTTTTCAGGAATCCACAGCTGAGTGCAACCTGCAAGCCTCCCACATATACCAACATTGTTCTGCGCCAGCATCTCTCTAAGGTTCACAGTGTTAGTACTGTAGGGAACATAATCAAAACCAGGTTTATTGTCTGTCGGTTTTGGTATCCTACTGCAGCATTATCTTCTGAAGACCACACAGTTACCCAGAATGCTCCTGGTAATAATACAATACTACCATGATTAATCTAGTATCATAGATCTGAAAGGGAAAGATTTTTTCCTTCTAATTTCAGATGGCAATTAATTCAGGGACCGAAACCAGAGAACTGCTAGATGTTAAAGTCATATATACAAAAACTTAGCGAGTGTGAAATAGAAGCTGAGGAATTTACCCGCCTGTGACGCATTTTGGCAGAAAGGATGGGGAAGTAGAAATTGATGAATGAGAAGAAACCTGGGTAGGGTCTTCCTTTTGTTTGCAGCTATATATAGAATCAGCCTACCATGTAATTTGATATCAGAAGGTTAACTAAGAAGCTGAACACTCTGTTCTATCTTGTACTAACCAGCCAAATAAGTTGTATGTCCTATCAATGACTTAGTTGGAAAGAATATTAATAACTCCCACTTGTTGGATTAGCAAAGCTAAAAGTAATATGACAGACCTCTGTTTAAGCCTGTGATCTTTCTCTTAAGTACGAAGGATCTATCAGGAAGTCCTTCCAACATCATCATCATCTTAGAGCTGCTGAACTGGAAGGGGCCCTATGGATCATCAGGTCCAGTTCATTATTGCTGTGACTAAAATTGGCAAAGCCTGGGGGAATAAAGGCTTGTTAAAAAAAGGATCCAAGGTACTGTAAAACCAGAGCATAGTAGCTGCAGATAATGCAAATTATAGGACTTGTAAACACCATCTCTGGTCATATTACACATTTTACACATTTACAACATTTTATCAATTGTTTCAATATGCTTTCAATTCTCTATCATGGCTCGACTATCAGCCATGACAGAAATTCCTTTGCAGTGTTATTTTACAATGATCTTGCTCCCAGGCCTGGCTAGAGCTGGCTGATTGCTTTAAAGTAACTTTTAGTAAACTGCTGTTCAAGCTTCATTTTAAAAACGCAATGTACATTTTCAAGGCTACCTTTTCTACATACACCCCTTAATTATTTTAACACCCTATACATTCAAAATTTCACATCTTGACAATATTTCTTGCTCTTACAATATTATCCTTCCAAGCTGTGTCCCAGAGACACACAAACAAAGCCCTGCCATCCCTAGCTGACCAATTATGAAACAAAAGCTGACTAATGTGCCAAGTGTAGGTTGTGGCAAACAGCTGTTAGAATAAACGGTCTTGTTTCCATAAGGGTGCACTGTTTCTGCATATGGAAGTAACACCTTCTATAGTGAGCGTCAGAAGCACACACACACAGAGAGAGACAGACAAACACACACACATACACAGATTGAGAGAGAAAAATGGGTGAGAATTTTGTTTCAGTTTATTTTTTAAAAATTACATTACATTCATGGATTTCTTAACATTCAAAGTGGAAGAAGCTTAAGATTTCTGAAAACTCCAGTGTAGGAAAAATGTAAATCAGCCAATATGTCCATCTAGGCCCAGAGCTTTGAGTACAGTCCAGAGCTCTTTCTACGGAACAGGAAGAAATAGCTTTACACTTTCCAGCTTTCAGTTTCTTGCCACTGTGAAATAGAATGGGAGGTTATTGCAAATGAAAATATAAAATACATTTTAGGAGTAGTTCTTGTATTTTGTGGGATTATAAGGTTCTAAAGAGAGTTCATAATTTTATTTAAAATAAGGAATGTATTTACTTACTTACTTCTTTGTTTCTTTGTCTGTTTGATTGATTGATTGATTGATTGATTTTTATACCACCCATCTGGCTGCCAAGGCCACTGTGGGCGGTTTACACAGTTGAACCACATATCATTAAAATGATTAAAACAAAAACATAGTAATGTAAATCAGAATTAAGAATAAACATATCAACAGAATTTAACTAAGTTAAGTTAACTAAGTTGAAGCTGTTTTATTAATTGCTAATATAGTTGGTAAAATAGCAGAGAAAGTTTAAAATACGCTGGCCAGAACCCTACACTTGTGTAAGGGAAGGTAGTAAGCCTTGGTGGCAAATTGCTACTTATTTTAGAGGTGCTGGTTGTGTTCCTGTGCTAGTACCTGACCATGTGATTGGATGCACACCCAGGAATGCAATCAGCACCGCATTAATGAGCACCAATTTACTGACAAGACTTACAAGATTTTCCTTGTACAAGCATATCTTTCCAATAGTATTCTGGCTACAGTTTTCTTTGAGATGAGTTGTAGTATAATTAAATGGCTTATGCAATTAAATGGGGAAATGGTATGCTATACAGTGATATCTGGCAGAATGAAATAAATGCTATTGTTATTTTTCAATCATAGACTAATTGAGTTGGAAGGGGCCCATAAGGCCATCGAGTCCAACCCCTACTCAATGCACGAATGCAAAGCAGATCTGACAGATGGTTGTCCAATTTTCTCTTAAATGCCTCCAGTGTTGGAGCAAAGCTAGTTTTCATTTGCTCTTAATGCAAGTAAAGGAAGCTTCAGATGAAAGACATCTTATCACATGTAGTGTGGATGTTACAAAATACAAATATATAGCAAATGTGATTAAGCTAATGCAATAACCCCAAATCCATTAATTCTTCTGTTGGGTTACATTAAGGTTACAAAAACAGGATGTAAAAGAAATTATAAATGTGATTAACACAAGCAAAAGTGCTTATGACCAGGAGCTGAAAAAGCCACAATGTGTTGAACACAGCTAATGGGCTGGATACATTTTGGGAAGTGATGAAAATAAATTGAATCATATCAAACATCAAAAAATGGTTTCAAAAAAGCGATTGGATTTTAAATGACTTCATCCACAGTCCCAGATGTGACAATTTGCCATTGTCAATCACTTCAAGGTAAAAGAAATGAGTTCTGCATAGGCTTGAAGGTATTCTGATCCTTATGAGTAGTTTACTGCATAGCTCAGTGGTTTAGGTCTCTGACTGCAGATTGAGAGTTTGATTCCCCACTGTGCCTCCTTGACAGGGGCTGGACTGTCCATAGAGTCCCCTAATTCTAAGATGATGATGATCCACATCATTTAGGACTGAGCTAGATGTATTAAAAGCAGTTTTGAAGAAGGAGCTGCAGATTCAGATTCAGCACACATGCCAAATGGCTAAGTGTGCAAGTCACCAAGCTGGGGCATTGTGGAAAAATTTAAATAATAGCTTGCTGCTATCTTCAGTGGTTACCAGAAACTGGGATTCCACTAAACCTAGCACTAGCCTGACCAACATGCAGATCACCTCTAGCTAATAAGATTGCTAGGAATAAAATTATTGGCCAAGTCTGTAAACCACATTTTTGCTCCCATCCCAGGCTGAAATTTAATTCTTAAATTTAAGTGCTATGATTCAACTAATCTTCTTTCTTCGTATCACATTGCACAATTTAAAATTATAGATGTATATAAAATATAAAATGTTAAAAGAATTAGAGAGAAAGGTAGACAGAGAGAAAGTTTTGCAGCTGGCGCATAGCTCTGCTTTTCAGGGGCACTTAGGTATAAAAAAGACGTTGCAGAGAGTTACCCAGCATTTCTTTTGGCCGAACGTCTCCAAGACAGTGCGGGACTATGTTACTAGCTGTGACACGTGCCAAAGGGTTGGTGACAACACAGATACTACAAAAGCTAAAATGCAGCCCATGCCTGTTGTGGGGGAAGTGTTTAAATGTCTTCAAATGGATGTTTTGGGGCCTTTTGTGTCTTCAAGAGCCCAAAAGGAATTTGTGGTGACTTTTGTCTGCACTTCTAGCAAATGGGCAGAAGCGTACGCTATAAGTTCCATCTCAGCCGTCACCATAGCTAAAGTGTTTTTGGAAGTGTGTGCAAGGATTGGTGTGCCTTCTGTGCTGATTTGTGACATGGTGCTGATTTGTGACATATTTTTGACCAGGCGCAGGCTACTTCAATAGTGTTATCTCAGACATTTACTAGATCTTCTTTTGTACACACAGTGGGGCATAAATTGCATGCACATAAATGCTTCATTGATTCAATTTCTTCACAGTGACATAAAATTTGTCCTGTATCCAAGTAGCCCCATTTTACTTAATTATTAACTATTTACTTAATTATTGATCTTCCTACTTTGCTTCAAAGTCTATTAAGTGACTTCTAGATGGTCCTGGTGGGAGACACTCTTTGGCATTCATCCATTCATTCAAGTAATGCATTGCAGATTAGATAGCCTGACTGAAGAACCATCTTGAATCTGACACACATACTGAATGGAGGTTGGCCAATGGGAACATTCATCTTTTGTCTTCAAGAACATGCTTAGGAATGATACCACATCATAAGGTGGCATTGTTCCCATAGGGCTACCTATTCCAGATCATCAGAGCATGAAAGCTTTTGTGGGACTGCATCTTCCAGAATGCCCTGGCCAGTGACTGCTAGAGGAATTCTGGGAGTTGTAAATTAAAAAAAATATTTTGCTCGTTGTGCACATTAGGAAAGAATGTTGTTGGGCTTTGCAGGAAGAAACACTACTGGTGTTTTTGCTGTTAAGATGGAAAAGAAACTTTTGGCTAAAATCCTCAATCCCCACCACCCCCACCCTGGAAGATTTATTCAGTCTTAGGAAAAGATTTCCCGTCCCCCATAAAAGTCAAAGAAGAGGTCTGGGTGGAATACTTTTGCCCATCACTGAATTAAATAGTATCTGACTGCTGAGGATTGGATGATAATCTCTCACTTACTGAATCTATAGATCCCTTTTCTTGGCATGCTTACCCCGGATGCAGTGAGCACATAATTATTTCTCAATCACGAAAAATAATAATAATAAAATAAAAATTAAAAATAGATCACTATGGCCATATTTCTGGCAAATTATTGACTCAAATGTTATTGATGAGCATTCTTTTTGAACTCCATGTGTGAATATTGTCCTATTTTATTACTATTATGTTGGTGTACATTTGCACACTGCAGTAGTCTAGTGTAGCAGTGCCATAACTTAGTTGTTGATAATTAAGAAATCTTTCTGATTAGTTGCCTAATCTAGCTGTTAAACTTTCACTAGCAAAACATATGGTCGGTGATTGCAGTTTTACATCAATTCCTTGGACCACATGCCTGGCAAAAACTCAAAGAAAGGCTGCTGTGCTTTGGTTGGCCAGGTTTTCTCTAGCTTTACAACTGCATCTAATACTAAATGCCTGGAGCCACTTCCTCTTTTACTTCAGTGGGATGATTTGTGAATAAGCCATTTCAAAACTGGAATGTCCTAATTATTGGCACTTAGATTCCATAGAAAATAGCCTGCAGACATTCCTGCACTCCAAAAACATCTGAAGTCAGAAACAAGGAATATGATCCAGTCAAACGTCAGGATTTTGAAGGACTGAATTTGATGGGAGAACTAAGCATTCATGTACAATATACATTTTGAATGCAATTAAATTGAAAAATATGGATGAATGGATCAATCTCTGTCTAGTTCCCTTATATTCATGCATACTGTTTCCACATTGCTCTCTGTTTTTCTTTTAAATTGGTTTTAAACTTGATATTTAAATATATATTTTTGAATTTTTTTCTCACATATTATAATTTTCTCTATATATATTCCCTCAACTGTTTAGAACAGTGGAATCCTGTAGTTTCTGCACAAAAGTAACTGTAGACATAATATATCTTGACTTCAGCATAGCTTTTGGCAAGCATCCCATAATATTCTGATTAGCAATCTAACTAGGTGTGGGCTGGATTGAACTGTCAGGTGGATACACATTTGGTTACAGAATTGTACTCAAAGAGTGCTTATCAATGACTCGTTCTCAAACTGGGAGGAGGTAACAATCAGGCACCAGAGGGGGAGGTGACCCGTGGCCACATGGTCACAGAAGCATTCCTACTGAAAAGTGGCCTACGTTTTGTTGGCTTAGGTCCAATGAAATTATGGCTTACTAGTTTTATTTCTTTTTACGTGTGCTTAGAAATACATATGGCATGTCGAGCCTATACTGTTCTGACAGCCTCTGTCTTAACCTGTGCTTTCAGTCCATGTGGGAGGGACAAACCAACCTGCTAGGTCACAAGCCATGGAGAGATCTTATTACTGAATATTGTCTGGAGGATATATGTGGCGAAATGCCTACAGGTGACGTCATTCCTGCCTGTCAGTCACAGGAGCTCTAGAGGGAGGAGCCAAGGATAGAGCAGGAGGGGCGGAACCACAGGGGACAGTTAGACAGTTAGACAGTTGGAACCTGAGAAAGAGAGTTGAGAAGTTGGAGCTTAGAGAGAAGAGAAGAATTAGAGTGATCTGAGGAGAGAGTTAGGAAAGTGAATTAAGACCATGGTTATTAGAGTGAACAAGCAGGAATGGGAACACCTAGAATAATAGAGATATTAAGTGATTGAAAGTATATAACACAAGCCTGAATATATGTCCCGTCCTACCCAAACTTAATCAGACCCCTGTTACAGTGACTACGTGATTTACTTTGTGAAATGATGAATAATAAAAGGTTATCTGTTATTCAAACCAACTGATTCTGTAGTTCAATAAACCTGGCAATTGGCAGCACATGTGTCTAACACTCAGAGGTGGTATTAAGATAATAATACCTGGTGACAAGTGACAAGAAACAAGAGGGAGAGAACCTTTGTGAGGGCCACAACAAACACAGCCACAAGGGCGATCCCCACAAGTGGTGGCAGCGGTGGGATCCGAAGTGAATCCCCACAAGCGGTGTGGGATCCGAAGTGAATCCCCACAAGAGGTGTGGGATACAAAGTGAATCCCCACAAGAGGTGTGGGATCCGAAGTGAATCCCCACAAGGTGTGGGATACAAAGTGAATCCCCACATGAGGTGTGGATCCCACAAGTGAAGGGATTCAAGTAGAAATCCAGTGAGCCAAAAGAAATAATAGTCCAGCAAGAAAAGCCATTGAATTTTCAGAGCTAAGGAGAACTATTAATCAGTCAGAGAGACGTGTGTGAAGGAGTAGTGAACCCTCTGTTTAGGGAATAACTTAGGGACTCCAGGTCACACAACGTAGAAGGACTGAAATAGTAAAGCAAAGCTCTGAGGGAAAATTCAAGGGGGGGTTTCAAATTACCTCACGGGTGAAGTGAAGTCCAGGCTAGCTTGGGACCCAAGCTCTAAGTGAGCATTGCAGGGACAAGTGGAGGCCGAAGGGACAAAGAACTGAGGTGATTGAACAGTAAAGGCTGGGACCATTACTAAAGGCAAATATTTCTGTTTATTCTCTGTGGCCAAGAGCAAAAAGAGACGTTGTATCAGGCCAAGGGACTGGCTGAGGGCCAGAGGAGAAAAACAGTGTAACCAAAATAACTCAGTAGCTGCCAGCGAAAAGCTAATAGAAACAGTATCACTCTCTCTCTAACTCAAGAAAGGATAAAAGCCGTTTGAATTGAGGCTTGTCTTTAGAGATCCAAACAAATCATTAATAAAGATGCCTACCAAGAAAGGAAAGGGGGCAAAAGAGGCATCATCAAAGCCACAAGATTTACCTCGTGAGGAGGGAATCTTAGAGCTGGAGGAGGAGGATGGAATTGTAATCCAGGAGGGTAATACCTCAAGGGAGGAAACTGCCTCAAGGGGCAAGGTTGCCTCAGGGGAGGAAACCGCCTCAAGGGAAGAAGTAGTTGTCTCAAGGGGAGAATCTACCTCACTAGAGTATCTAAAATGGAAATTTGAAAGGGAGCAAGCATTTAAATTAAAAGAGTTAGAATTTAAAGCTAAAGCCCAAGAAAGGGCGGAGACTGCAGCCCAGGAGATTGCCCTGAGGGAAAAAGAAATGAATTTTCAGTTGGAAATGAGGCGAATGGAGCTAGCAGAAGCCCAAGCTAATAATAATAACAACACCAACACAAATTCTGAGGGGGGATGCTTATCGAAAGCAGACCTTAAGAAGTTCCCTATATATAGGACAGGCGATAACCCCGAAGCCTTCATGATCCTGTTCGAACGCTGGTGCTAGGACTTCGGTGTTGAAGGACCAGAAAGAATGGTAGTAATGAGGTCTCAGATTAGCGGTGAAATGGCCGAAATCTATGCCCAAATGCCAGAAGAGGTGGCTAGGGACTACCAAGAATACAAAAAGATGGTCTTCCTACACTTTGGCATCAATGCAGAAAATCTAAGACGGAAATTTAGAGCATTGATCAAAAAGCCAGATGAATCCTACTCCCAACTGGGAGCAAGAATGACTAAATATCTTGACAAATGGCTGGAGCAGGCAGAAGTTCAGACCCTAGAGGAAATGAAAAATATAATAGGGCTTGAACAATTCTTCTCAGTTCTACCTGGGGAACTGAGGTATCTGGTGACAGACAAAAAGCCGAAAAATATTAGGGAAGCCAGTGAAATGGCGGACCATATAACACATATAAGAAACCCAAGATATTCTGAGGTAAAAGTTGGAGGAAAAACCTGGGAGGATAGAAAAAAGGAACCCAGAGAGTACCTCAGGAACCAACAGGCAGTTGGAAACCATTTTAAGGGCCAAACCTCAGAGCAGAGCCAGCAGAGATATAAGAACTGGGAAGGAAAGGGAGATAAGTCCCCAAGTTTGGAACAAAGAGTCTCTAGATCCTGCTTTGGCTGTGGGGAAAAAGGACACTTCATAGCTCAATGTGCTAAGAATAGGGAGTTTGGGCAACAAAAAGTGAATTTGCCTAAGAAAGTATACTGCATACAGCAGAATAAAGCACCGACAGGGGCAGTTGAAGTGGGCGCCATAGCAACCCCAGTTACTGCTAGAGCAGAGAGCCCAGAACAACAAGAACAACAACTCCCAATAGCTAAAATTCTCCAGTGTTATTTGATTGAAAGTAACCAGGAACGTGTTAGATGTTCTGGGGATAAGATTTATATAAATGAGACTAAATATCTAGCTCTAAAAGACTCGTGCTCTCAGGTGACGTTATGCCATCCAGAAATAATCCCTCCAGAATATATATGGAAAGATGAAAGCCTAACAGTCAAAGGAATTGGGGCAGAGATAATTATGTTACCAGTGGCGAAAATACCGATAAAATATCAAGGGTGGACTGGGATGTGGAAAACAGGAATTACTGATCAATTACCAGCTCCATGCCTAATAGGGATAGATCTCTCTGAACATGTCAAGAGTGTTTTAGTGAATACGCGCTCCCAGAAAGAAAATAAAGAAATATCGGAAGAAAGACATGGATTCCCTAATGAACTAATAAGAGGGAACGATGAGATAGCTGATTTAGTAACCATGAGGAATCCAAACAAGAGTACATTTTAAAAGGAACAAAAAGCAGATTCTACCTTGGAACAATACTTTAAAATGGTTAGCGAAGGACCAGTAAACCCTGAGAACCCCGAGAGGTACTTTGAGGAAAAAGACCTTTTATATAGGGAGAGCTTAATAAATCCCAGGAGGAGGGGGAAAAAATTTAATGGAACCCTCATGTGTATGATTAGGGCATACACTGCAGGGAATCCCAATAATTGGGACCACAAATTACAACAATTACTGTACGCTTATAGATCTGTACCCCAGGAAAGCACCGGGTTCAGTCCTTTCGAACTGATGTTTGGGCGGAAGGTGCGGGGACCCCTAGATTTACTCCGACAAAATTGGGAGGAACTAGAGGAGGAGCAAGATCCTGAAACAGTAATTCAATACATAGATAACTTAATGAACACCTTGCAGAAATCTCTAAAGATTGCAGCAGAGAATTTACAGGGCCAGCAAAAGAAACAAAACCTAGGGTATGACAAAAAGGCCAGAGAGAGAACATTCAATCCTAGAGATGAGGTTTTGGTGTTAAAACCTGTCCAAGGAGATAAATTGCCAGTAAACTGGGCAGATTTTTGTAAAATAAAATCCAAAAGGAGTGAAATAACTTATATTATTCAGGAGGAAGGAGAAGCCAGACAAATAGTGGTACAGGTTAAGAGGATTGAACCGGACCATGGGAAAGGAAGTAGTGAAACATGCACAATGAGACAAGTGCCCAGAAAGAAATATGAAAGGCAATACTGGGAAGGAAGAGGTATACTCTATAACTGGGAGAAAATAATAATAAGCTTTACTCTGCTCATGAAACTAATAATAGAAGCAAGAGTAAAAGTTTTAATAAGGATAGCAGGCTATTGGATAGGTATAGCCTCTCCTTTAGAAAATTTAAAAGTTAAAAGAAAAGCTGAGAGGATCCGGAGGTCGAGCGGAGGCCAGGAGACCGTCGGGAAGGTGCAGACTGCAGGGATGGCCGATCATGTCGTAGGAGGTCCAGAGTTCGGGAGGGACTACACCATCTTCGCTGACGCTGAAGAGTCCAAATTCGAACCAGGAGCCGTGCTGTGCCGAGAGAAGGACAAAGGGAACCTGCACCAGGTGGCTCTGAGCAACAAGAAACTCCAGGCAGGTGAGAGACATTGGCTTAACAACGTGAAAGCGAACTTAGTAAATGGTAGGACATTGCCAAGACTGAAGTCTTACGTGGGAGGGATGAGATTCATCCTTGGGACAGATTCATTTCCTCTCATGGAGGTACAAACTGTGAAATCCTATAAAAACAAGCTTGCAAAATGGACTAGGAACTTGCAAGATTTTGAATTTGAAATCCGCAGAAAAGGAAAGACTCACAAGATGGTTGCTGAAGGCTGGTCTCGAAGACTTAATAAAGAATAAACAGACAGCAAAATGTAATGAAATGAAATAAAGAGTTCTATTTCTGTATAAATAAAAGAAAAAAAGAATGTAAAAATGCAATTGTTAGATGAAATAATGGTAAGCAATGATAAAGTATTATAGTGGGAAAAGTTTGAAAGTGTTGTAAATGTTGATGGAGTTTAAACGTGGTGAGTATAAATGTGATTTAAAAATGTAAAGTATTAGGAATATTATTAATACATGTTGAAAACTGTTTTATGTTGTTCATGGAGCAAACTACTTTAAGTTTTGCTCCCTGAAACAAACTTTTTAAGGGGGAAGGTGTGTGGCGAAATGCCTACAGGTGACGTCATTCCTGCCTGTCAGTCACAGGAGCTCTAGAGGGAGGAGCCAAGGATAGAGCAGGAGGGGCGGAACCACAGGGGACAGTTAGACAGTTAGACAGTTGGAACCTGAGAAAGAGAGTTGAGAAGTTGGAGCTTAGAGAGAAGAGAAGAATTAGAGTGATCTGAGGAGAGAGTTAGGAAAGTGAATTAAGACCATGGTTATTAGAGTGAACAAGCAGGAATGGGAACACCTAGAATAATAGAGATATTAAGTGATTGAAAGTATATAACACAAGCCTGAATATATGTCCCGTCCTACCCAAACTTAATCAGACCCCTGTTACAGTGACTACGTGATTTACTTTGTGAAATGATGAATAATAAAAGGTTATCTGTTATTCAAACCAACTGATTCTGTAGTTCAATAAACCTGGCAATTGGCAGCACATGTGTCTAACACTCAGAGGTGGTATTAAGATAATAATACCTGGTGACAAGTGACAAGAAACAAGAGGGAAAGAACCTTTGTGAGGGCCACAACAAACACAGCCACAAGGGCGATCCCCACAATATATAACAGACTTACCTTCATGAACAGCTTTTCCCACCCTGATCCATGGCTGTCTGATATTGTCCCAACTGCTTTGTATGACTTAGCAGATGCAGAGCTATAGCTACAGTGCCAGAGTCTGCTGTTTGCTAAACATAATTTTTCACCTCCTAGGTGGGAGAATTCTCACAATCCCCACAAAAATCAATAGGACCTAAGTTACATATTGCTTTCAAAAGCCTGCTGTAAACAGGGCTGAGATCCTATTGCTTAGCATAGTCACTCACAACTAGAGTAGGTCTATTGAGTCAGTGGACCTTACAAAGGAGTAGACTCACCACATCCCCCACTGACTCAGTGGGTCTTCTGTAGTTGCAACATACTGCACCAAACAACACAATTTCAGCCATAGTGTGGTGTAATAGTTAGAATGCTGACTTGAAACCATGGAGAATCTGGGTCAAGTCCCTTCGTATGTGAAGCTCACTGGATAATCTTGAGCCAGGAGCTATCTCTCAGCTTAATCTCTATCACATCATTTTCATACTGGAAAAAATGGGAAGGAGTAAAGCTATATGTACTGCATTGTTAAAAAGGACAAAGTATAAAAGTAAGGGGATACCCAGTGTGGTATAGTGGATAGAATGGCAGATAAGTCTCAGGAGGCCTGGGTTTGAATCCCCACTCAACCATGGAAATTCACTGGGCAGGAGTGGAAGTGCTAAAGCTACTCCTTAAACATCTCACTTCTATTGGAAGCCCTATTAGAGTTGCTATAAGTTGTTCTGACTTGCAGGCACATAGCAATAATAAATATAATAAATAAATAAACATCTGGCCAAGGATGTTGGAAAGTCTTTAAGTCTGAGTCGTAAGTCCAAGTCGGAGTCTTTCGGACCGAGTCCCAAGTCTGAGTCTGTCTTTGGGTCCAAGTCTTGAGTCTCAAGCCTCGAATCCAAGTCCCAAGTTCCTGTTTAAAAGGTTTAATACGTAGGCTTTTATTTTAAAAAAATTAATAAAAGGCTTTTAAGTTACATCTCCTCCTCCCAACCAGCCCCTTTTCTCTCTCCTCTCTCTTTTATCCCTCCAGGGGAGCCCAAAGGGCCTACCTTACCCCCAAGGGATGAGGAGTCAGAGGAGGAAGGCAGGTCCTTCACCTGCAAAGCTCTGGCACGGTGAAACTCACATCCCAAGATCTTGCAAGAGGAGGGCAGGAGCTCAATCTCACCCGAAGAAGCATGCTCAATCTCGTGAGAAGCCAAGGTAGCCATCTTGGAAAGGGGCCCCAGTTGAACTTCCCTCCCCATCTCTACCTCCTCCTTTTCTTTTAAAACACTCGGACTCAACTCGCAACTTTAAAACAACAACAACAACAACTCAAGTCACAGGTGCGACTTAAATCAGACTCAATAGCAAGTTGCTACTCACAAGTCCTCATCCCTGCATGTGACTCAGTCTGAATGCAGCCTCCTATGTTTGTGTTACAGTATTCCATCTTGCCCTTACTAATCAGGAGTAAAATCCTGGCTGAAAATTAAACATTGTGTTTTAAATGTACTGTACATTAGTTTATTTGTAGAGAAATCTGAGCCTGAGGATAAGAACATGTTCTGTTTTATGAGCTGATTCTTATTTCAGGAGAAAGGGAGTTTTTCCGAAAGCAATTTAAAGATAATCCTCATTAAGGCATTCATTAAGAAGATGTATTCTTAGTAGTATTTTTATGATGTTGAAAGCAAGTGTCTTTGACTTTAAATGGGTAAATTGGTTAATGAACTGTCGTTGTGTGACTGTGGAATCTCTTTTCCTTTATATTCAGTTTTCAAAAGTTCATTTTAGAGAGGCTTGTGTCTCTCAGGGAATTTGGTGGGTGGCTGGATCCATCATTCCTTTTTCTTCTAAAACTTATTTGGGGGGGGGGGTGTCTAGGTGGGAGGATTATTCAGTTTTCAAAAGTTCATTTTAGGGAGGCTTGTGTCTCTCAGGGAATTTGGTGGGTGGCTGGATCCATCATTCCTTTTTCTTCTAAAACTTATTGGGGGGGGTGTCTAGGTGGGAGGATTATTCAGTTTTCAAAAGTTCATTTTAGGGAGGCTTGTGTCTCTCAGGGAATTTGGTGGGTGGCTGTATCCATCATTCCTTTTTCTTCTAAAACTTATTTGGGGGGGGGGGGTGTCTCTGACTGAGACTTAGCTGGCAGGGCTTTTCTTTTTGGACTTTTTTGGCTTCTCTGCCACAGTGGGTCGGGGGTGGGAAATTTTCCTAATTACATTATACTGAGGGGGGGCTTTGTTTAGGCAGGCAGGTCACATTTTAGTAAAAGAATTACACCACCATCATTCTAAAAATAAAATTTATACACACTTTCTGACCCTCTATTAGTTTCCTTCCTCAATCTCCATTGCTTTATTTGTTTAGTTGGTTTGTTAGGCAGGCAGTAGAAAATGAAGGGATTTCTTCAGGGGCAATCCAAGGGGAAGAAGGCTGTGAAGCTACGCAGGCTAGGTAGCAGCACCGTCATCATGACCAACACGTGCACAACCACGTCTATGATAACCAGTGCCACTGTCCCTCCTCCGGTGGCCTTGCAGACAGGCATGGAACCAAAGCTTCCAGAGGTGCCAAAAGAACTGCCACTCCTCTTCCTAGAGGAATCTGAGGAGTTACTGGTTTCCGATGATCCCCAGTCCGATGATCCCCAGTCTGATTTGGAAGCAGTAACAACAGGGCAGGCTTCACAGCACACCCCACCCCTGTCCCCAGAGTCATCTGTTCCCTCCTCCCAGACCAGCAGCACCTCTGGGACACAGAGTTCTTCCCAGGCCAGCAGTCAGGGGCAGGCAGTGGGTCCTCGTTTGGGCAAACATGGCAGAGGGGCCATGTGGGATCATTTCACAGCGCTCAGCGATGACCTACAGCTGGCACGCTATAATACCTGTCTTGGGGTGGTCCGGAGGGGGTCA
This sequence comes from Intellagama lesueurii, assembly GCA_037013535.1. NCBI lineage: Eukaryota > Metazoa > Chordata > Lepidosauria > Squamata > Agamidae > Intellagama > Intellagama lesueurii. Next base: position 82,504,576 of record JBAJHW010000006.1, read on the forward strand.
GACCCCAGGCATCTGTCCTCCACCGCCCTCTGCCAACATCTGGAGAGGCACCACCCAAGGCCCCTGTCCAGGTAAAGCACTTCATCCGCACCATCTGGGAGAGGGAAAAGAGCAGCCCCAGGGGAGGCAGAAGGGAGACAGGAGGAGGCGCCTCCTTTCAAAAGGGCAGCCACAGGGGTTTCTGGGGCCAGGAGCATGAGGCAGGCCACGCTCCACGAAGTGGTACCCATTGAGTCTGCCATAACCCTCAGCCGGCGGTCGAAGGGCAAGGCCCAGCAGGCGGCCACTTGTCTCATCGCCGAGACAATCTCCCTGCTCGGACTTCCACTGTCCATCGTGGAATCCCAAGCCTTCCGCCGGTTGCTGCAGTTTTTGCCCCCTGGTACGACCTCCCCTCACGGAGAACTCTCAGTTCTAGAGTGCTGCCCTCGCTCTATGACTCTATGAGGGAGGTGGTCCATGACCATTTTTCACGGCTACAGGGGTGCAAGGTGCACTTCACAGCAGACCTGTGGAGCGGAGGTCAGCACGGCTACCTCTCGCTCACAGCCCACTGGTGGCAGCCAGAGGACTTGAGTAGTGGCAGGGCATCGGCGATGGCCGCAGGGGGAAGCCCTTGCCCTGCCCCCAGGCTACAGGTCCGTTCTGCTGCAGGCGCGGCACATGGAAGCTCAGGCGACGGGGAGGAACATCGCCGATGAGTTCCTGTCCACACTGCAGGAGTGGGCACCAGAGGGGGAGGCGACCCGTGACCACATGGTCACAGATGCTGGGCGGAACATGTTGGCGGCATTGAATGCGGCGGGCTTTGAGGGCATCGTATGCATGGCACACAAATTACACCTTGTGGTTTGGTTGATGCCCTCGGGCTGGACAGCCACGTCAAGCCCGAGTGGGTTGCAGGCACCCGGGAGACGTGGGCACTCCTGGAACAATGCCGCCAACTGGTGGGCCACTTCTCCCGCAGCCTGAAAGCTGCCTGCTGGCTGTGTGAGAGGCAGGAGGAGTTGGGTCAGGAGACCCATGTTCTCCTGACAGACCTGCCCACCAGGTGGAACTCCACCTACACCATGGTGTCCTGCCTGGTGGAGCAGAAGGCCGTTTTGGAGGACATCATGTCCTCCATGCCCATTCTGCCCGAGGGGAGACAGGTGGGCATCAGTGCCACGGATTGGCTGGCCCTCTCCCAGATGGTGGAGGTGCTCAAGCCCTTCCTGGAAACCATGGACATCTTGTGTGGTTATACAGCAAGCCTGGGGCAGGTCATCCCCCTGATTCATGCCCTCGATCGGTCCCTGGAGACTGCTGTGGCACCAGGATCCTCCCTCCTTCCACGGACCAGGGCTTTGGTGAAGAGGTTGCAGGCAGGTGTGCAGAAGCGACTCCATCCTGTCTACAGCGACAGAGCTTACCACATGGCCTGCCTGTGTGATCCTCGAATCAAGGGGGGGCTTGGCAGCATGCACCTCAGACCTCGAGGAGTGGAGAACAGAGCTCTCCACTGAGGTCCGCAGGGCATTGGGGGCACAACGCTTGCGTGGCACGAGGGGCAGGGTGGTTTGCCCGAACCACAGGGAAGGACTTCACCTGGTGAAGGCTCCATTCACCACCAACATTACTGGAGCTCTGTGGTGACCTTGGCACTTGCCTCAGAGGAAAGACAGCCGGCTGAGGAGGATTCGGCAGAGATAATGGTGCGGGAATATCTGGCTGAGCCCCCTCAGCCCCACCGGTCAGATCCCCTCCATTACTGGGCTAGGAAACTAGTCATATGGCTGGAGTTGTCCAATGTGTCCATGGACCTCCTTTCCATCCCCCCCACCAGCGTCCAGAGCGAGCACGTGTTTTCCCATCTCGGAGACATACTCCGACCACACCGCTCGCGTTTGGATCCCTTTACTGTGGAGAGACTGCCATTCATCAAGGTGAACCTTCCCTTGTTGGGCTTCCCCTCACTGAACCCAAAGAGGTAGGATTCCAATGACAGTCTCTCCCTTAACACACTGCCTGCCTGCCTGCCTGCACCCGCCTCTCTGCCCGCCCGCCTGCCCACCTACCCACTCTCCAGTCCTCCTGAAAAAAAAAAAAGACCTGCCTACTTGCCTGCCAGCCTGTAAACCTGCCCCTCAGTCAGAAGTCCCACCTGCCGATTCCAGTCGCCTCCTTGGGCCAAGTTCCAACGAAGTCCTGCCTGCCTGCCTGCCTGCTGTTGTTTTCAGGCACTTCACCAGGATAACTGCCGCCTGCTGGGTCACGTCAGCCCAGCGGGCCAATTTTTGTAGAACTCCTGCCTGCTGCTGTTTCCAAGTTTGTTCCACCTTCTGCCTCCCTGACTGCCTGCTGGGTTGCGTAGTCCCGGCGGGCTGTTTGTTCCACCTTCTGCCTCCCTGACTGCCTGCTGGCTTACGTAGTCCCAGCGGGCTAAGTTTGTTCCACCTTCTGCCTCCCTGACTGCCTGCTGGGTTACGTAGTCCCGGTGGGCTGTTTGTTACACTTTCTGCCTCCCTGACTGCCTGCTGGGTTATGTAGTCCTGGCAGGCTGTTTGTTCCACCTTCTGCCTCCCTGACTGCCTGCTGGGTTACGTAGTCCCGGCGGGCTAAGTTTTGCAGAACTCCTGCCTGGCATGGGTTAAACCAGATCAGCTCTGCAATCTGAAGCCAGGCGATATGGTGATGGGGGTAACGTGCAGACAGCCTTTGGGTGGGGCAGACCCAGGCCGGCCCTCTTGGCATCCAAGCCTAAACCCTCTCTTGGCACACCCAGAGCCTGTCCTGGCACCCCCCGAACATGGCAAGAGGGCCAGCCTGTCTCAGCCCCCCAAAACCTCCGAGGGCTATCTTTATCATATCCGGGCAGTCTCAGCAGCCAAGTTGCAATCCCCACCCAGCTTTCTAGTTCTAAGCGAGCATCTTTGTTTGTTTGAAGGTTGTCAGCAAGTCTAGTTAGACGTTGGTGGTGAGTGACAGGTGAGTTTCCTAGGCCTGTCTCAGACCCACCCAAAGCCTGTCCGGGCGTCGCCCCATCGCCCGGCTTCAGATTGCAGAGCATCTGTTTCCGACAGCCCCGCGGCCCCACGGATTAACTGCCGTTAGTAGCACCTTGGACCCTTTTCTCCTGTTGGTGCTACTGATTCCCCGAGAGCCGGGCTCTGCCCCCCCCAGCCTGTCCGGGCATCCCCCATACCAAGATGGACAACAACAACAACAACAACAGCACCTATAACAAGCCCAGTGGCTCAGCAGCACTGCAGTTTAACCCGCAGCGCCACTGTCTACCTTGCTGCCAACTTCCTCAGTGCCCGATGGGTCCAAAAGTCTACGTTGCTGGCTACATGACAACTTTCCGAGTCCTGCAGCTCCTTCCACTTCCAAAAGGCCTGAGTGCTCATTCCAACTTCCTCAGGCTTGATTCTCAAATGCTGCTTGCTGACTTCAGCGTCCTACCCTCCTCGGGCGTCCCCGTGCCAAGAGGGCCAGGTTCAGTCCCACCCAAACCTGACCAATGTGCTCCCTCCTCCTGAGATGTGCTGTGTGTGACATGTCCCTCCCTATCTCCAAGATCAGTATCCGCTGATTCATTTATTCTGAAAAATCTCAGAAATGCATATTTATATGTATTTCATGATTCCAGCCTCCTTGGGCTTCATTCCGATTATTCATGCCTGTTCATTCCGGCCTCCTAGCCTTCTCTACTGCCCCAGAAGGCTGGCAGAAGCTGGGTGAAAAGCAACGGGACATAGCTCACCCAGTCGCACGGATTCAAACTGCAGTGCTGATCTTCTGATGGACAAGCCCAGTGGCTCAGCGGTTTAACCCGCAGTGCCACAGTCTTTGTTGCTGCTATGTGCAACCTGTGCAGGTGTCCCCCCCACCTCACCGGGCATCAATTCCAGCCTCCTTGGGCCATGTTGGCCCCAAATCCTGCATCCCTCTACAGCTGCCTTGGGCTTGCCTGCTGCTGATTCTGTGCGAAGAATCAGGCCAAGGGCCTTCCAAATCTTGACTGCTGGGTGAAGTTGCCTCATTGGGCCAAGTTCTTTCTTTCCTGCCTGCCTGCTTATTCAAAGGGCTACATTAGTGCTCCAAAGTCCACTCGGGCTTCATTCCTAATTCCTGGCTGTTCATTCCAGCTTCCTACTGCCTCAGGTAGGCAGAACCTGGAACAAACTACGGGAGCTCAGCTCACCCCGTTGCATGGATTTGATCTTCCGCTCGAGAAGCCCAGCGGCCCCATGGATTAACCACCGTTACGTTAGTAGCACCACCCTATTCATATGTTGTTGCTGTTGTTGTGCAACCTCAATTGCCTCCTGGGGGCAAACTTAACTATGCAGGCAAATGTGATGTTCCCAAAGAAGGCAAGAATCTGCTTTCAAGCCTGTCTGGGCATCCAAGCGCCAACCAGGCCTGTCTCAAGCCCCCCCAAGCCTGTCCAGGCGTCCCCTGTGCCAAAGAGGGCCTGTCTCAGGCCCACCCAAAACAGGCAGACTGTTCATTCCAGCTTCCTAGCTATTCTACAGCCTCAGTAGGTAGGCAGAACTTGGAACAAACTACAGGAGCTCAGCTCACCAACGTCCCCGTGGATTAACCACCGTTACGTTAGTAGCACCTTGGACCCTATTCATCTGCTGTTGTTGCTGCAGTTGTGCAACCTCAGTTGCATCCTGGGGGCAAACTGAACTACCTTTGTGCTGAAGAAGACAAGAGTCTTCTTTCCTTTTGCTTCCTTCCTTTTGCCTCTTCCTTTTCCTCTGCCCCCCCCCCAAGCCTGTCCAGGCATCCCCGTGCCAAGAGGGCCAGGCTCTGCCCCACCCAATGCCTATCCGGCTATCCCATGCCAACACAGTGCTCCAAAGTCCACTCAGGCTACTGCCTGAGTAGGTTGGCAGAATCTGGGACAAGCCACGGGAGCTCACGGATTCAAACTGCTGACCTTCCGATCAACAAGCCTAGTGGCTCAGCAGCAGTTTAACTCAGTAGGTAGGCAGAAGCAGGAACAAGGGACAAGAGCTCAGGTCACCCCATTGCATGGATTCAAACTGCTGATCTTCCGCTCGAGAAGCCCAGCGGTCACCCTGATTAACCGCCGTTAGTAGCACCTTGCAGTCAGACCCTATTCTCCTGCTGTTGCTGCTGCTTTGACAACCTCAGTTGCCTCCTGGGGACAAACTTAAGTAACTTTGCAGGCAAATGTGATGTTGCAGAAGAAGAAGACTAGAGTCTCCTGCGGCTGCCTTTTGCCTCAGTGCCTTGATGGGGCCCAAAAGCCTGCTTTCCGGCTGCGAACTTCCTCAGTGCCTGATGGGGCAAAAAGTCAACGACGTTGCTGGCCATTTGAACAATTTCCTAATCCTGCAGCTCCTTCCACTTGGGCTACATTCCAAAAGGTCTGTCTGCTCTGCCCCACCCAAAGCCTGTCCGGGCGTCCCCTGTGCCAAAGAGGGCCTGTCTCAGCCCCACCCAAAGCCTATCCAGGCGTCATCTCATCGCCCCATCGCCCGGCTTCAGACTGCAGAGCTCGTCTGGTTTTCAACCCGTGCCAAGTGGGCCGGCCTGTCTAAGCCCCCCCCCCAAACCTCCGAGACCTATCTTTATCATATCCAGGTGGTCTCAGCAGCCAAGTTCTAAGCAATCCCCAGTTTTCTAGTTCTAAACAAGCATCTTTGTCGCCCCATCGCCCGGCTTCAGATTGCAGAGCTGATCTGTTTCCGACAGCCCAGTGGCCCCATGGATTAACCGCTGTTCGTAGCACCGACTCTGTTCATCTGCTGGTGCTGCTGGTGCTGTTGGAAGTTGCAAGCAACCTCAGTTGCTTCCTGGGGGCAAAAACCTTTCCTTTGCAGGCAAATCTGATGTTGCTGAAGAAGACCAGAGTCTGTTCTGCTGCCTTTTGCCTCAGTGCCCCGATGGAGCCCAAAAGCCTGCTTTCCTGCTGCCATGTGCCTGAGTGCCCGATGGGGCAACACACTCTACTTTGCTGCTGCCAACTTACCTCAGTGCCCCGATGGGGCCCAAAAGCCTGCTTTCCTGCTGCCATGTGCCTGAGTGCCCGATGGGGCAACACACTCTACTTTGCTGCTGCCAACTTACCTCAGTGCCCCGATGGGGCCCCAAAGCCTGCTTTCTGGCTGCCATGTGCCTGAGTGCCCGACGGACCGCCGTTACTAGTACCTTACCACCAAAGTGGTGCCTATTTATCCACTTGCAGTTACATGCTTTCAAATGGTTTCCGGCTCAGCACCCCAACCCGACCTGACCCAACCTGTCCGGGCATGGAAGGTCAACCAGACCGGTCCCAGCCCCACTCAAAGCCTGTCCAGGCGTCGCCCCATCGCACGGCTTGAGACTGCAGAGTTTATCTTGTGCCAACCACCACCACCATCCCTTTTCTTCATCAATAACAAAACAAACAACACCATCGCACGGCTTCAGACTGCAGAGCTGATCATCTGGTTTTCCAAAGCTGTCCTCCTGGCTTCCCTGTGCCAAGAGGGTTGGGCCGACCCAAGCCCTTCCTGGTTGTCAAAAACAGCATACTTGACTAAATAATTAATTCTTTCCAGAGGCTTGTGTTTCATATGCCACCTTGATGGCAAATGCCACCCTCTTGCTCATCGATGTTGAAGATTTCTGCCACTATTCACCCAATGGGCAAAGCCTACTTTGCTGCCAATTGCCTCGGTGCCCGGTGCCTATTAAGACATGCTTTCCTGCCTACTTTGGAGCCAACTACCTCAGTGCCTGATGCGGCAACACACTCTACGTTGCTGCTGCCAACTTCCTCAGTGCCCGATGGGGCAAGACACAGTAGTTTGCTGCTGCTCACTACCGCAGTGCCCAATGGGGCAACACACTCTGCTTTCAGTCCCATGCCAACTCAGTAGGTAGGCAGAAATTGGAACAAACTACCCAAATGAATTAGCTCAGCTCACCAGCGGCCCCGCAGATTAACCGCTGTACTAGCAGAGCGGCCGGGCTCTGCCCCACCCAAAGCCTGTCTGCGCGTCACCCAAACATACCAAGAGGGCCATCTAACCCTCTTGGCTGGCACACCCAGACGGTCCCGGCACCCCCGAACAAGCGAAGAGGGCTGTCCAGCTCTCTTGGCAGACCCAGACTGAGCAGTAAGAAAAATGAATAAATAGTTGCTCTTGTACAACTAAAGTGTACAAGAGCAAAGTGTTGGGTGACGCCCATAATGTGCCAAGACAGAGGGCTGTCCAGCCATGTTGGCACACCCAAAGATGGGCTCTGCCCCATCCAAGCCTGTCCAGGCGTCAGCCCATTGCCCCATCGCACGGCTTCAGATTGCAGACCTGATCTGGTTTTTCAACCTGTGCCAAGAGAGCCAGCCGGTCCAAGCCCCCTAAAACCTCCGAGGGCTAACTTGGTTTTCAACACACAGTTGGCAACAATTTGCCAACACTTTGTTGGCAACACAGTCTACGTTGCTGCTGCCAACTTCCTCATGTGGAGAGCATGACTAGACACGGAACACTGACCCCATTAGTAGTACCTTCCCAATGAGGTGGAGCAATTCATTTGATGGTGTTATTGTTGCTGCTAATAAGTGTTGCTTGCCTCCTTTTGTTTTCAAAAACAAACAACACACCTCCACGGCCACCTTTTGCTAATCCCCAACCAGGCCTGTCCCTGCCCCACCCAAAGCCTGTCCAGGCGTCCCCGTGCCAAGAGGGCCGGCCTGTCTAAGCCCCCCAAACCTCCGAGAGCTATCTTTATCATATCCGGGCGGTCTCAGCAGCCAAGTTGCAATCCCCAGCTTTCTAGTTCTAAACGAGCATCTTTGTTTCTTTGAAGGTTGTCAGCAAGTCTAGTTAGACGGTGGACAGGTGAGTCTCCTAGGCCAGGCTCTGCCCCACCCAAAGCCTGTCCAGGCGTCATCCCATCGCCCGGCTTCAGACTGCAGAGCTCGTCTGGTTTTCAATCCGTGCCAAGGGGGCCAGCCTGTCTAAGCCCCCCCCCCCAAACCTCTGAGGGCTGTCTTTATCATATCCGGGCAGTCTCAGCAGCCAAGTTGCAAGCAATCCCCAGCTTTCTAGTTCTAAACTAGCATCTTTGTCGCCCCATCGCCCGGCTTCAGATTTCAGAGCTGATCTGTTTCCGACAGCCCCGCGGCCCCGTGGATTAACCGCTGTTAGTAGCACTGACCCTGTTCATCTGATGGTGCTGCTGGTGCTGTTGGAAGTTGCAAGCAACCTCAGTTGCCTCCTGGGGGCAAAAACCTTTCCTTTGCAGGCAAATCTGATGTTGCCGAAGAAGACCAGAGTCTGCTCTGCTGCCTTTTGCCTCAGTGCCCCGATGGGGTAAGACATGCCACTTTGCTGCTGCCAACTACCTCAGTGCCCAATGCGGCCAAAAAAGCCTGCTTTTCTGCTGCCTTTTCCCTCAGTGCCCGATGGGGCCAAAAGAGCCTGTTTTCCTGCTGCCAACTTCCTCAGTGCCTGACGGAGCCAAAAAGCCTGCTGTACTGCCAAATACCTCCTTGCCTCCAGTCCTCCTGAGGGCAAACTCTACTTCACTGGCAAATGTAATGTTGTGCTGAGCTGAAGACAAACTCGATGCCTCATGCATGCCTCTGCCAAAGGGACCTCTCATTCTGCTGGGGCTAAATATAACTCCCTCAATGCCATGGGCTTCTGTGCTGTGTGGTAAACTCTCCTGGGGGTACCCAATTTGTGGGTGAATAACTCGGAGGTCCAATATCCAATCTTCACCAAAGTTGGCAGGCGTGTTGGGGAAAGACATAGGAAGCTCCATTGTGATTCTGGATTCTCTAGGTACCTGGGGGGAGCTTTACTGGGGGGTCCTCTTTGTGACTAAATAACTTGGAGGTCCATGATCCAATGTTCACCAATCTTTCAGAATATGTAGGAAAGCGTCTGAGGAAGCATCCCTGCAAATGTGGTATCTCTAGATCGTCAGGGGCCAGTGTTATAGGCATTTAAAGTGCAGCTGAATTGACGGATCGATTCATCGAAGAATATTCGTATATTCGTATTTGTTGATCCGTTAACCTTGATGAATAACAGATCAAAATGAATTGCCATTTTTTTTATTCATCCCCATCTCTAATATTAATATATAGGTGCACTTTTTGATTATCATTTTTATGTTACGTTTTAGAAGTATTGGAATAAGTGGGGGCAGACATACTTCACAGGAATATTTGTAGAATTTTTTTAGCCACTTTAATGTCACTTTTAAAGTTCCTTTTTATATTATAGAGTTACTTTTAAAGTTACATTTAAGAAGCATTTTGGCACCAATTTTCCAGGTTTTATACTATCCTATTGTCAATCCTACAGCTTTTTTTCCTAAAATAAATAGTTATGAAAATAACAAACAACAAATTGAGCAAGAGACCAAGTGACTTTTTAAACATTACGGTGAATAATAATGACAATGAATTGATTTTTTTTAAAAAGCCACTATAAGGAACAAATTACTTTTACAGAATAACTTACCAGGCTCTGACCATTTCATAGGGAGCAACCTCCCCTGAATCAGCAGCAACAATATGGGACTGGGCATGAAAGTTTTCAAGTCAGACCCTAGTCTTTTCTCTGTTTTCCCAGGGAGAAGAAATTACCACATGTCATCCCAACCTTGTCATGGACAACAGGAGCAGAAGTTATTTTTAAGCAGCAGTATTTTTCTCACCTTGGCAGTTGCTGTGTCTGCCTAACAGAAGGTGAAAAATATTTGCTCCTAAAATAAAGATATGAGGAGTTGGAACAGTCCATATCACATCCCTCCTTTTGTGTTTGCTCCCTTTTTAAAGGTTTTTTTTTTAATGCAAAGTTTATCTCATTAAAGTGGTGCAGACATAGACATGATATTCCCGGACACTGAATGTCCTGGGCATTCCTCCTGCTTAATTATAGGGTAAAGAAGAAGCTTTATAAGAGTCGGACATGACTGGACAAATTGTCAAGGGGAACCTTTACCTTTACATACCTTAAAGAAGAAGCTGCAGTGGGTCTTAGGTTTGCATGTTCCCTTCCTGCCCTTTGTATGTGAGCGAAGGTGAGCAAAAATTTACACTTTCGGAACAAATTGAGGTAACATGTTACATCAGCAATTGGGGAACTCTGTTTTCTTCAAATCAAAGTTAAATTGAGCAAAGCAGTATCTAAAATGGTTCCAGTTTGGTTAGAACAAACCATAGTTCCATATGTTTGTAGCACGGAACTGGAGTTTTTCCTCAAATGAAAGTGGGAACTTGTTTCCCTTTTTTTTCTGGGGAGGAAGAAGGTACACACTGGATGTTGATTATGGTTTCTTCCCATGGTTTATGTTGAGCTGGAAAACATGGTTCTCCAGATGTTGTTGCACTGTAGTTCCCAGCCCCCTGAGCTGGACATGCTCTTGCTAGTCCCCCCTCCCTGATCCCCCACCTGAGGGGATTTCTTTCCTACGATAGGGCCAACCACCCATCTTCCTCATCTGGGATCCACTTCTAAGCACAAAACCACCAGACTAGACTCTCCCCAGCCTTCCTGCCTCCCACCAATCTATTCCCACTGCAACCACTTCTAGACCCTCCTGTTGTCCCCCAAACATTGTTCCTGCCCCATCATCCCTAAAAACCTCAGCTTTGTGTGTACTATGCCTCAGTGGTGGATCCACATTCCACCACCCTTGGTCACTATATGCTTGTGTGACCTTATGTCTAACCAAGTCCATCTTTCCACTACACTCCAAAAGGTCTGACCAAATCAAGATAGCTGCAGGCATCCACAACTGCAGGAACATGAGATCATCCTTGAAGATCCAGGTTCTTATGAGCTGGAAAGTCATCCTCACCTAGTTGAAGCACCAATGCATTGGGAGAGGGAATGTCTTCATGCATCATTGGACAGCTATCCTCAACAATTTCCATCACATCTTTCTGATTCTGAACTATGTGATATGAAGCTGTTCTGCCAGGTCAAGATGCCAACTCCATCAGGAACCACTGCCTACTTCTTTGCCCAGTAAATGGTGCTGTGACTGAACACCCATACTGATTTGACTTGACCTGCAACAAACCATAAGGAACACTAGCACTTAGTCACCCTTCACTAAATCCAGGCAGACACACTTTTTATATACTAAAGAGTACCATGTTCCCACTGCTTTCACTCTGGAGAAACCTCCGGTCGCACAACTGCTGTAGCTGCCCTGATCCTGAACAAATGAGATCTGAATTCCTCAGCCAACAGCCCTATTCTGTTCAACTCTGCCCTGAAGACAGCAGTGAACTGGAGATATGACAGTGGGACTCGGTTTTCATGAATAAAAAGGAGACCTCTGCCAGCAGGGCATGGAAAAATGCCTCTGTACCTCAGACCCGACGAAGTGTCTGGTTAGCCACCTTGACCAAATAAATGATGGTCCCTGGATGGGGAAACATCCTGCCCCTGCAATGCTTTTGTTGTCTCCCCACCTCCATCCCATTCTTGTTTATCATCATTATTATTATTAGTAGTAGTAGTAGTTTTATTTATATGCCACATTTTTCCCAACAAGGGACCCAAAGCGGCTCACAACATTAAAATTCACACAATTTAAAAACACAATAAGTTAAATATTAAAAGATGAATTAAACAATATACAATTTAAAATACAATTAAAAGATTAAAACATAAAAACATATAAAAGATTAAAATTATCTACTAAAACGGGGCTCAGGGATTCAGTTATAGTGGTTAAAAACCTGTCTGAAGAGATGGGTCTTTAGCTTTTTTCGAAAGGATAAAAGGGAAGGGGCCATCCTGATCTCCCAAGGGAGAGCATTCCATAACCTGGGAGCTGCCACAGAGAAGACCCTCTCCCGTGTCCCCATCAGCTGTGCTTGTGCTGGCAATGGGACCGAGAGGAGGGCCTCCTCTGCTGATTTTAATTGCCGAGAAGGCACATATAGGGAGATACGGTCCTTCAGGTAGCCTGGACCCAAGCTGTATAGGGCTTTATGGGTAATGACCCACACTTTGAATTGGGCCCGGAAACGGACTGGTAGCCAGTGCAGTTCTTGTAACAGGTGCGTTATATGCTCCCTGTAGCTGGCTCCAGTCAGTAGTCTGGCTGCAGAGTTTTGCACCAGCTGAAGTTTCTGAACTGTCTTCAAAGGCAGCCCCACATAGAGCACGTTACAGTAATCCAAACGGGATGTAACTAAGGCATGTGTCACTGTAGCCAGATCCGACATCTCAAGGAACGGGCGCAGCTGGCGCACCAACTTTAGCTGTGCAAATGCACTCCTGGCCACCGCTGAAACCTGGGCATCCAAATTTAGGAATGAAGCCAGGACTACACCCAAGCTGAGGACCTGAGTTTTCAGGGGGAGTGTAACCCCATCCAGCATAGGTAGTATCCCTATTCCCTCATCTGTCTTCCGACTAACCAGGAGCACCTCTGTCTTGTCTGGATTAAGTTTCAGTTTGTTTGCCCTCATCCAGCCCATTACTGATGCCAAGCACTGGTTTAGAGTCAAGACAGCTTCCCTGGAATTAGGTGGAAAGGAGAGATAGAGTTGGGTATCATCCGCATACTAGTGACACTGAACCCCAAAACTCTGGACAACCTCTCCCAGCGGTTTCATGTAGATGTTAAAAAGCATAGGTGACAAAGCAGAACCCTGAGGAACACCACAAGCCAATGGCCAGGGCGTTGAGCAGGAGTCACCCAGCACCACCTTCTGAGTTCTCCCCTCCAGGAAGGACTGGAGCCACTGTAAAACAGTGCCTCCGAGTCCCATCCCAGAGAGATGGCCCAGAAGGATACCATGGTCGATGGTATTGAAAGCCGCTGAGAGGTCCAGCAGAACCAACAGGGACACACTCCCCCTGTCCAGTTCCCAGCATAGGTCATCCACCAAAGTGACCAAAGCTATCTCTGTCCCATAGCCAGGCCTGAAACCAGATTGAAATGGGTCTAGATAATCTGCTTCCTCCAGGAATCCCTGGAGCTGAGAAACCACCACATGCTTCAGCACCTTGCCCAGGAATGGGATGTTTGAGACTGGCCGGTAGTTATCCAGTACACTGGGATCCAGGGAGGGCTTCTTCAATAGCAGTCTTATTACTGCCTCTTTTAAGCAAGCTGGGATCCTACCCTGCTGCAAGGAGGCACTTACCACTCCGTGTACCCAATCGACCATTCCTCCTCTGGCTGCTTTTATGAGCCAGGAAGGGCAAGGGTCCAGCACACATGTGGTGGCATTCACTTCTCCAAGAATCCTGTCCACATCATCAGGCTGCACCAACTGAAAAGCATCCATTAGGACAAGCCGGGGCCAAAGTTACATCCACTGGGTCTGTATCAATTACAGCATCCAAGTCAGAGTGGATGCAAGCAACTTTATCTGCAAAGTGTCGTACAAATTCCTCACAGCGGGTTGTGGAGTGGTCAATATTTTGTTCTTTCGGTAGGACATATACCCCTGACCACTCAAAACAACTCTGCTGGACAACTTTGTGCAGATGCAATGGCAGCAGCAAAGAACCTTTTCTTTGCTGCAGCCACTACCACGGAATAGGCCTTCAAATGGGCTCCTGCCCAGGTTCGGTCGGATTCACTCTGAGTTTTCCACCATCTGAGTTTTCCACCATCTGAGTTTTCCACCATCGTCGCTCTAGTCTCAGTCCCACTCATTTCATCACTGCCAGCTCCCTGGGTAAACCAGGGGGCTTGCCTGGCTCTACTTTGTGGGAGAGGACGCTAAGGAGCGATTGTGTCCACCACCCTGGCCATTTCCCCATTCCAGAGATCAGCCAGAGCTTCAATAGGATCACTTGCCGAGGCAACAGGAAACTCCCCAAGAGCTGCCAGAAAACCACTTGGATCCATCAGTCTCCTGGGGCGGACCATCCTAATAGGTCCTCCACCCCTGCAGAGATTAAGAGTTCCAGTAAGTCTAAACCTCACCAGGTAGTGATCTGTCCATGACAATGGAACTACAGAGAGCTCCTCCACACCCAGATCACCATCATCCTGCCCAGCATGAAATGCAAGGTCCAGAGTGTGCCCTGCTATATGTGTGGGGCCAGAAACCACTTGGGACAGACCCATGGTTGTCATGGAGGACATGAAGTCCTGAGCCACTCCTAATAAGTTGGTCTCAGCGTGCACATTGAAGTCCCCCAGTACTATCAGCCTAGAGGACTCCAACATCACCTCTGATACCAACTCAGTCAACTCAGGAAGGGAGACTGTTGAGCAGCAGGGTGGACGGTACACCAACAGAATCCCTATTCTGTCCCAGGCACCCACCTTTAAGTATACACACTCGAACCCAGAAAACTTTGGGACAAGGCACCTGGTCACAATAGACTACTGCAACTCCACCTCCCCTCCCCCTCCCCCCAGGTCTGGCCTGCTGCTGCTGCTGCACAGAGAACCCAGGTGGGCAAAGGTGGGAGAGACTAACTCCCCCAACTTCATCCAGCCAGGTCTCTGTAATACAGGCCAGGTCAGCATGCTCATCCAGGATCAGGTCCTCGATGGCTGATGTTTTCCCTTTTACTGACCTGGCATTCAGCAGCAGCATTTTTAACCCGGGGGGACTATTGCCACAGCTATCCAGGCTGTCTGAATTGGGAGACAATTTGAGGGTGACTAGAATCCTGTTCCCTCCCCTACAATGATTCAATTGTCTCCTCTCCCCGTATCTCCCTCTACCCAGTGTAATGCTAATGGCAGCTCCCTGCTTCCCCTCATTGGCATCTTTATTTGAAAGATATATCCCTCCCACCCCAGACCGACAGCAACAAGCAGGCAAATAAAAAGTATTCCCTCTAGGCAAGAAGAATGGACCTCACCCTTATTTTTCAATCCCCAAACCAAACAACCAACACCCCACCAATCCACCCCTTTGCCAAAAAGACACTGCTTATATAGGCCCCTTCTGCCCTAGAGCCAGGTGGCTGGTGTTGACAAGGGGGTGGGAAGCAGCCAGATGCACGGGCCCAGTCCTGCAGGCAGTAGGAGTCAGGAGCCAAACTCCCACAGGGGAAGCTGGCAGCTGGCAACAGCAGCAACACTGTCTCTCACCCAGTGCCCTGTGGGACGGCAGATGACGACGACTCCTGTTTAGAATTTGCTACCACCTCACTCACTTTCAATGCCCCAAAGAGTGAAAGGGAAAAGCAGCTCAAAAAGGGACATCTAATAGGATCCTCAACAAATCTGAGGAAGGTCAAACCACAATGGGTCTGAGGTAATCACTCATACTTGGAGAAAGATGCCACCAACCTTCCAAAGCCTTTTGGGCTTGAAACAATGTAGAAGGGTCTCCAAGTCCTTATGGTTTGCTAAGAAAAGGAAATGGCAGCTAAGTGTATGGTCATATGCTTTGGAGCCAGGCCCCTGTCCCACAGTGCAGCTAAATACTGGGGGACCCTGCCTCTGAGGCTGTCCCATCCCCTTCCCCATGAGCCCAGAAAAACTCTCAAAACCCTTCAACTGCCTTGCTGTAAGACTGTAGTGTTGATGATGTCACAGAGTGGAATCCTCTCTGTCAAGGCCCCATAGGTTGATGGGGACTATCTCTGGGTGTAACACTGCCTTGGGTGCCAAAGCATGAAAGAGGTCTTCCTGAAATCAAGACAGGGTTCCACAGTGCTGTTATTCATGCCTAGCACATGGCAGGCTGAGAAGGTGATGTCAGCTGAAAGATGAACTAGGACAAAGCTATCTCAAAGACCTTGTCTCCCATTATGATCCTGCTCAGGTGTTAAGATAATCAAGAGAAACCTTTCTCTCAGTCCCACCACCTTCACAGGTGCATTTGGTGGAGACACAGGAGAGGGCCTTCTCTGTTACTGCTCCCAGACTTTGAAACTCCTTTCCACAGGAGGCCAAAATGGCTCCATTTTGCTGTGTTTCCACAAACAGGCAAAGACCTTTCTCTTCAGGCAAGCGTTCCTTCAATGACTGGCTGCCTGGGTGGGGTTTTAAATGGATGGTTGTACCCTACTGCTTTGAACGTGTTTTTGGTGTTGCTTCGGCTTAATATGCAGAAATAACAACTAAAGGAGGACATGCTAGAGGTTTATAGAATTAGCCATCAAGTGGACAAAAGTGTTTGGAGAGACCTTTCCCTCTCTCCATTGTATCCTAGAAGTCAGAGTCATCTAATGATTGGTAGGAGACTCAAGACAGACAAAAGAAAAGAGTTATTAAAGTTCACACAACACAAAATTAATGTATGCAAATTAGTGGTTACACCAACTAATTTTAAATGGGAATCAAACAGCGTCAAGGGGGAGAAATTGTGTCAGTAGAGATGAGATATTCATATTCGTCTCCTGGGGTAGAGATGGAATGTTCATATTCATCTCCCCATCTCTAGTAATGAGTCACAATGGGAAAATTTCTGCACAATAAAACAGTGGCCATATTGTTGGGAGATGGGGCAGGGGCCAGGTTCCAGAATTTGTTCCTTAAAAATTAACTTTGCCAGTCTTTGGTTTTATGGAACCTCTGGATTCAAAAGCAGCATATCATTGGAAGCAAGCTGCTGGGAAACAATACTACCCTTTCTATGAGTCTTTTGAGAGCCATCTGAAGAGAACAAGATGCTGGAGGATTCAGCAGAGCCCTTTTTACATTCTTAAGGTGTGTGAGAGGTGGGGCATTTCTGTAAGTTTACTATTTACATATATGTCAAATAAAGCCAGAAACTCTAAGGAGAGGATGTGTGTAAGGGAACTAAATGAAGATCAGTGTGAGAGAGGGAAAACAGAAATGAAACAACATGAAACAAGAGTGTAGTCTTAAGTCTCATGCTCTGCTGACTCAACAGAGAAAGTTATAATCTAATTTCTAAACCTCTGATGACCACAGAAACAGTCAAGCTGCAGAGAGTATAGATCAAACAATTTCATTCTACAGTAAGCAAGACAAGGGGAGAAAAATAAGAAAATTTCATAGGAGGTTGGGGAAAACATTATATCTAATGTTGCCTGACTTCTTTTTCTCAAGGAAGTTGTGTGAAATGAAGCATAATTTCTCCAGACTCATTTCTACTAAAAGGACACTAAACAGAGAAATGTCTCTGCAAATATCCATGGGAATTAACCATCTATAGAAAATTCAGAATATCTTTCTCACAGATTTTTAAAATTAGATGTTTGTTTTAGTAGGCCAGTAAATATTAGAGCACATGATCCTCTCCATCTATCATTTTTAAGATAACAAGTCCAACCTCTTCTTCTTCAATGAAAAAGGTAGTGTAGTGATTTATAATTTTAAAGTCTTCAAGTCCTCCCATCCCACCCCATAAATATGGCAAACAGCATAGTTTTGGGATTCAGGTTTAGTCATTCTTTGATCTGATCCACTGAAATCAGTAGACATTTCCTCAGTATTTACTAACTTGAGTCCTACTCAGGTCAGTTGATCTACTCTAAAAGAGACCAAGAACAGATATAATCTTTTGTGTGGTAAATATTTCATCGTAGAATTTGTCACATCAGAAAAACTGACAGAAAATGTGAAGATCTGAATGGTACTTTGTTGCTGAAATCTGTATTTCATAAACAAGAAGTAAAGATATATATTAAATATAAAAGTAGAAATCTACAGAATTCTCCAAAGAACATGTGCATTAAAAATTCTAATAATTTTCCAATATGTGAATGCATCTGCTATGTTTCCTGACTAAACATGAGCAGCAGAATTAAGGTTTCTTCTGCAACAGAATGTTTTATAACTGCTGGGTTATGTGATAAAGTAAAGCATAGCTGTCTAAACACTTTCAGGGCAGTTTACAAGTTAGTTATGTAGGCTACACATTGCCCCCCCTCCATAAGCTGGGTACTCATTTTACTGACTTTGGAAGAATGGAAGGCTGAGTGAACCTCAAAGCTGGCTACCTGGGATTGAACCCCAGGTTGTGAGCACAGTTTTTGGTTGCAGTACAGCAGTTTGACCACTGCACCACAAGGCTCCTAGTGTAAAAACAGAATTAAAACATGGATACTCCATACCAGCGGTCCCCAACCTTTTTGGGGCCACGGACCGGTTGGGGGGAGCAAACCGCATGCGCGGGGGGCATGTTGTGCAACACGCTCCCCGCGCAAGCATGACACGCCCGCCGCGAGCGCGACATGCCCCCGCACGAGCGTGACACACCCGCCGCGAGCGTGACATGCCCACCGCGGGTGCAACACGCCCACCGCACAAGCGTGACATGCCCACAGCGTGCGCGTGGGGGGGGGCCCGGAGATCCGTATCTGCGGCCCAGTTCCGGCAAGCCCACAGACCGGCACTGGGCCGCGGACCGGGAGTTGACGACTCCTGCTCCATACAGTACTAACATAGCACTGTTTTATCTTCCTCCTGAATAGTCTCCTTCTATAATATTAACTCACAAGTTAGCCACAAGTCCCTCCTATAATTAATTAAAAGCTTCTGGCTTGCAGGCTCTTCTTGTTTACTGATTCTTGGTGATCTTCAGCAGTGGTATTACAAATAGCCATCCTAAATTGTCCTTTATTTTCAGTTTCTGTTAGGGGGAGAAATTGATTGGTTATGCCACATTTTCTCTCTTTAAGAAGAAATTATGTCATATTACCAAGGAAACATAGAAAGAATTAACTGAGGACAATTATAATTCATCCCCCCAAAAGGAATTTAAAATTATATTAACAAACAAATCGGGGTGGTTATCCAAACAAGTTAATCACTTGTTTTTACATTACTTGTTTTTACAATCACTTGTAATTACATTAATGTGACCAATTGGAAACTTTTAATTACAGGAGCAAAGGTTCTGTAAAACATCAACAATACCTTGTCAACACCATTTGGAGTAACAAAGAAGGACTTCCATATGGGGGTCCTCAGCCAGCCTATTAAGGCTCCCTAGAATTACCCCTTCTCCAATCCTGCTCCTTCCTCAAAATCCCATCACCTGGGAATCACCTGGTTGAGGACAGGAATGACCGGCAGAGCGGGTGCAAAAGTGAGTACTCATATGTAGAGATGGGCATGAAGCGCGGTTTGGCGGTGCATGCTGGTTTGGCCTCCTGGCTGCACAGCTGTTCTGTGGGCACCCCAGCTTCCCTGCCCTGCCTCCTCTGGTGGGCGTCCACTCAGAGGCAATGGTGTGGCTTTGTGCTGTCTCTGAGTGGGCGCCCCCTGGAGGAGATGGGACTGGAAATCTGGGGCAACCAACAGAAACGCTGTGTGGCCGGAGGGCCAAACCAGCACCAACTACTGAACCAGCGGTTTGTGCCCATCACTACTCATATGTGTATGCCCAGAAGCAAGAAAGCACAGCAGGAGGGGAGCAGAGGCGTGTGGTCAGTTCCTCTTCTGGTAAGCAGGCAGGCAGCAGTGGAATATCTGAGAGTATGCTGAGTCTAAGGTGGGGCAGTGCCCCATTTGCCCAAATGGACCAGCTTCTACTGTGCTTGAGACTCAGCAATGGCTTTGCTTCATGTGTGTTCTTTTTACCTGAGGAAAACCCACAGGCAGTTATGCCTCTGAGGCCCATGATATTCAGTATGTAGGTGCACCTTTGACATTCTAGGACTGTGGCCACACTACCTGACATCATCCAGTCCCTGGCAGGCTGGGGAGATCGTTGATGTCTCTCCTTGTGTTACATCACCCTGAAGTATGAGAAGGTGATATGCTAGTGATGGAGCTACTTTCTATCAATGTAACTCAGTTTGAAACGACAAAGTTTTTCTTATTTATTTATTTTTACCCTGACCCCGACATTCTGGTTGCATCTACAGTTTTTTTCACTGAATGTGTAGATTATTTCCAACACAGAAAAACACAGAGAGATGCCCTTTTACCTGATGAAAATATTTTTCCCCCCTCTGGGCCATTGTTTCCTATCAGGAGAAAGAAGTTGGATATGAATGGGAAAATTCGTTTGCACATCTGAACGTCTGCAGAGCTCTGGATCAGCTTTGTGAAGCTTTGAATCAGTGTCTTTGCTACCAAAAAGCACACTAGACAAGTTTTCCCCTTGGGGAAGGAGCAGAAGATAGTGTGCTTTTTTGAAACAGCTGTTATAGCCAATCTTTAAAATCAGATTATACCTGTAGGTGGGCCATTGATCTAACATAGTCTGACGTATCTTAAGCATGCCGTTCTAATGGAAGAACACTTTGATGTTATAGAGCCCACTGGCTGAAACATGCAGTAGCTACAGAAATATAACAAAGGCAACCCAGGAAGAAAGCATACATCTCTCAGAAATAAATGTTCTTCCCATTTCTTCACGTTTCTGAATTCCACAACATCCTTTACAAATTTTTTTGTTTATTCATAAAATGAATACCATCATCTTGTTCTTGAAGTGGCTACCTATGAAAACAGGATTGTCTTCCTTATTGATGCAGAAGCTGAGTTGGTATGCAATTAATTTTCATCTTGAAAGAAAATATAAAAGATCTAGGCAAAAAAAATGTCCTTGGTGGCTCATTTCAGATGTTTCACGTCCTTGTTTAGAGAAGTTTGTGCAATCTTCCTATTATTTCACATCATAAGACATACAGTATATTATCCTTCTGAATCTTTTAGACCAGTGGTTTCCAACTTTGGGTCCCCAGATGGACTACAAAGATGGACTAGTCCCAGAAATCCTGGCCAGCACAGCTTCCAGGCCTTTTACTCCAAGAACATCTGGAGACCCAAGGTTGGAAACCACTGTTTCATCTCCACCCCGTATAGTTAGTTCTGCATAGGCAAATAGCTCCAAGGATACTTCAGGCTAGGGTTTTGCTTCAGGCACTAACATAAGCCCTGTTTGCAGCAGAAGTCTGATTATTATTATTTTTTTTACAACTGAGGAGCAGTAAATTTTGTAACATTGCTTCACCTGTAGGTAGACCTTGAAGACACAGCTTCTAATTGCAATCAGTTTATCATTGTTTTGGAGGGGGAGAAACATCTAAATTATTGTTGTTTTGGCAAGAAAAAACAAATAAATAATCTTTACATAATGTATCATGATAGACAAAGAAAACCTAAATAGAAGAAAGCTGTGACAAAGCAAATGTGCTGCCCTTTCTGATTTGGAAGATTAAAAACTTTTCTGGGAGCCCCTGTCTATATGTAACCTTTAACGATACCATCCTGAAGGAACTCAGCAATTTGAACTTCCAGAATACCAAGCTGGCTGAAGTATTTATTCCAGGACCAGAGTCCAAAAAATTAACTTTTCCCACTTCAGTTGTAACTCTGCATGAATTGAAGTTTGAAGTTCTTTGTAGGCAATCCAACCATGCAGGTGCCTGTAAACTGTAGAGATAATTAATATCTGCTATAACATGTCTACTCAATCTTTCCAATATTGCAGCTGAAAATGCACTCATCTATAGCCAGATCTTGGTCTAACATATGGTGTGTGGTTGCATGCTTAATGCCTGATCTAAATCCTTTGAAGTCAATGCTTGTAGTAATTCCATTGGACTTTGACTCATGCTTTAATCCAGAGGATCAAGGAAGAAAATCCAGTGACTTTATCATCTTCAGATAGTAAACATTTTGTACAGGTTTTCCCTAGAGCTTAGAACATCATATTTTAAAAGGTATCTCTTGTGTTACTCATTGCTTCTTGCAGCCAATTGCTCTCATTCTTGCTCTATCTGAGCAAGTAATTTGTTGTGTTATGCAATATTAAGGTCTTGCATTCTCTTTACCAGCTGGTCCAAATAAAAATTACAGGGGAATGTATTCTGGTGGTCAATTCTGATGCTGTACCTTTCCAGACCACATAAATACTGTTTGTAAGTCCTGTCAATTGAGCAGTGTTAGTCAGCCAAACCAAGAAATTACACCCAAACTAAGAAAATCATATCTGAACCATTCATAATATTTCACAACGGCTGAATCTGAGGAAGAGTAATGCAGTCCATGGATGGCTTATGCCAAATAAAACTTCACAGTCCTTATGGCACCATAGGACTCTGATAATTACTTCCAAATCAATACCCCGAGTGTTCTGTTGTTTATTATTGCTTGATACAAATATGCCAAATACAATCTGGGGACAGATTGTCTTTGTCTTCAGTGTGGAAGGGATTGTCACTTTTGAATTGGCCTTCTCAGCCACACTAGACGCTGTTCCAAGACCTCTACTCAGAGCACGTTACCATAGTCTCTCGAGACTGAAGGATGCCTACAGATATGCCAGAAGGGGATAAGAAGTATTACAGTCAAAGGGAAGGTGCCAAATCTTCACAACTCTAATTTTCCAAGTTCCAACTGAGATGTGAATTTCTGTGAGAAATATTCAGGTTCTGATCACAAAGTGTCTGGTGAGAAAACGGAAATGCATAACACTAAATCTGGAAAGGCTGGTTTCACACACATCAGCGTACTGTTGTTGTTGTTGTTTAAAAAGTATTGCCTTGAGTGTGAAACATGGGAAATAGGTTGACTTTAAAATCACCCTACCCACAAGGCCATTGCTAAGTAACGGTTCAGGGTCTGGAAAGTTATCTTTTAAGACTACAGTTCCTAAACCTTAGCCAGCATTGTTGGATTCTGGGAGTTTTAATTTAAAAAAAGAAGTAATTTTTCAAGTTTTGCTCCCTTCTGACAGCTGATCCACAATATTTTATTTTATTTTATTTATATTCCGCCCATCTAACAAAAGGCCACTCTGGGTTGTATTTAGATCCTTTATCACAGTTCAAGTGTGACAGTTTGGAGCATGCATTTGGGGGTTCGTGTGATAAATCTGTTCCTGGAAAAGTACTGCTTTATACTGTCTGTTATATGCTCCCTCCCCATCAGAAATTCCTACACATACATATCCGTATGTCAGTAATAAGTCCTTGCACCGACATCCTAATTTTTTTTGTTTGCATGGAACCATTGTTCATTTAAAAATCTGTGTATGTTAATCCCTCACGTAGAGAGTTACAGTTTATCAAATGATGTGTTGTTTGTGCAGAGAGGCCTAGAGATATATACTTAGGGAAATTGCTTATGCCATGAATAATTTCATTTCAAACTCACTTTTTGTCAATAAAAAGAAGCGATCACCTCCCACTCTTTAAGCCACTGTTGCTGATTGACAGAAGCAAATTGAAGTAGTAACAACATAAATCCTGTATCTCAAACCACGGCTAAGCTCAATTTTTCCTACTTTCCCTCCTCTTTTTTGGAGCTGATAACATTGATTTCCATCTAGAATGCAGTAATTCCACAGATACTGCTATAAGAAAGTGAGAGCACTGCTAGAACTAAAAACTCTTCCAGGCTGCTGCCTGGGCAAAACTAAAACTGCCAGAAAATAAAAAGTGAAATAAGACAGTACTCATCTAAGGGGCTATCTCCAAATTCTTACACCGCTCAGGAGGGGAACATCATCAAATTCCCAAATGTCCACACAAATACACGCCATGATATAACAAGAACAAGCTCATTTTCCAATTTAGAAGCATCCTATGTACCCAGTGACAGACCTGGAGGGGGGCCAGAAGATCAAACACACTCTTTCTCTTTTACTGGGATTAATTTCAATCTAAGTGGATTATCATAAAGCATTTGTCAAGGCGGTGGCACAGTATACAAGTTTTTCCATCAGCTCTGCAGCCATAATTAGATTGGAAACCTGGCTGCTTTGCCCTAATCTAATACTGTATAAAATTATGCCATCGGTTTTACATCGTATCATATCAGCACTATGTCAAATCAATCCTTGTTTTCAAGAGCAAGATGCCCAGGTTATAGTGTGTGTCTGATTGATGATAACACTTCCACCTTACAGCAACTAAGCATCCTTTACTAGCTTGTCTAATTAAAAACTATGGGCTTCAGGCATCTGTGGGCCCATTTATTCAATTATGGAAGCCTTGAGTTAGGTCTTTGCTTTCTGAAAGGTTCCTTATCACTTAACATGGGCCATAAAACATGTTCCTCTTCACACTAGGAATAGCTTGCTTTATTTATTTATTTATTTATTTATTTATTTATACCACCCAATTAGTGGAGGCACTACTCTGAGTGGCTAACAGACAAGTAAAGCAAATACAATAAGAAAGCAATAAGGAAAAACAATAAACAAAGAAATAAAATAGTAAGAAAAAGACAAATCAATAAACAACATGAACAAATATATGTCAAAAGTATCAGCAGTGATCAGATGGGTAGACCAAATCTGGCAAATTCATTAGAGGGGGCCACTGAATGCTTCTTTTAAAACATCGTTTTAAGTAACCTCTTGAAAGTCGAGAGGGAGGGGGCCAAGCGCAGGCCAATTGGAAGCCCGTTCCAACAGGCTAGTGCCACAGCCAAGAAGGCATGGTTTCTGGAGGATGCCTTTCCAGCCTCCCTTGGCATGGCAACACATAGGAGCATGGGCTGCGAAGATCTGGTGGCACAGGTTGATGTTCTTGGGAGAAGGCACTTTATTTATTTATTTATTTATTTATTTATTTAACTTAGATGCCGCCCACACTACCCAAAGGTCTCTGGGCGGCTTACAACAATTTGAGAAGTAATGAGGGCCCAAATCATGGAGGGCTTTATAGGTAAGAACCAAAATCTTGAACTTGGCCCTGAACGTCACAAGTAACCAATGCAGGTGAGCCACGACTGGGGAAATGTGGTCAAATTTGCTCACATTTGACAAATGCATCTGTGAATAATGTTTTTCTTTTTCTTCCTTTTTTGAAAGAATTTGCCAGCATTTCAGGTTGTTGACTACTTGCTAGAGCCAAGATGCACACAGAGTACGTAGACCAACCACTCACCTTAGACTTTCCTATCCCAAATGCACTGCCGTAAATACACACTACCCACAGAAGCAATATATCCTTTTGGGCTAAATTTTGCCCTAAGTCCTGTCTCCTAAAATACATCCAATATCTGACCTCTAAGATGAATCCTACACACACACCCAAGAGATGGGCAATAATCCAAAAGAAAGCAAAGTGTGCTGCTTATATACTATTCCATAGTGCTTAAAGCACTCCCTGGATGGTTTACAATTTAATTAATGCAGGCTACGCATTGCCACCACCCGCCACTGCCCCCCAGCAAGCTGGGTACTCATTTTACCAACCCAGGAAGAATAGAAGGTTGAGTTAACCTTGAGATGGCTTCCTGGGGTTGAACCTTGGGTTGTGAGTACAGTTTTGGCTGCAGTACAGCAGTTTAACCACTGTGCCACAAGGGTCCTAGTGTAAAAACAGAATTTATACACTGGATCACGAGGCTCCTAAATCCAGTGAAGCACACAAACATTTTCCACAAACAGGATGTCTGATGTTGGGATGACAAAGTCTTCAGTAGCAAAAAGAAGAAGAAGAAGAAGAAGAAGAAGAAGAAGAAGAAGGAGAAACCCGTTTTGAAGAGGCAATGTTGGACTACCTGGACAAATAGAATCATAGAATAATCAAGTAGGAAAGGGGCCTAAAAGACCATCAAGTCCAACCCCTGCTCAATGCAGAAATCCAAATCAAATCTATCTGATAGATGCTTCATGAATGCCACCTGTGTTGGAGCACTCCAATAGGAAGACTGTCCCTTCATAATAATAATAATATGCCAACAATTCAGTTCTGATTTATAGTAACCCAGGTGAAGATTATTCAGAAGTGGTTTACCATTCCCTTCTTCTGGAGATGCCCTGGGACTGTGCAGTTTCCCCAAGGCCATACAGGCTGGCTCTACTCACAGTAGGTACAACAGGGAATCGAACTCCCAGCCTCTGGCTCTACAGTCAGATACCTAAACCACGAAGCTGTCCAGCCAACTATTGTCCCTTTATAAGGCAGCTTCTTATCAGACTGCCTTGGAATCCCCTGACTGGCTTGATTGCTGTACTCTAGAATAAACTGAAACTTGAGAGCATGTTGTTATGACTGCATTTATTGCTCTACAGTGAATATGCAGACTCCTACAAAACATTAGCAGAAAAGCTATAGTCCAGATGTCTTTACCACATGTCATTAAATAGAACCAACATTCAGGGGCAAATATCTGCAAGGTGAGGGCACCTGGATTCAGATGACATTATTGCATACAATTTAAACCAGAAGTCAGTTGTACAAGAATATGGAGTACATGGTTTGCCTGCCAATAAGCTGCTCTTTAAATTGAATTGAGATTGATCTCCTTGTACAAATCCCCCACAGATACAAAATGCTTTTTCCTGGTAAATTAACGTCCTTCTGTTCCTGTATGGGCATGTAAAAGAGCAGCAGATGACTGAAGGCCTACAGAAAAGTATTGGTTGACCAGCAATATGACTATAAAAGGATCCTTTGTGCTCTAGATCAGCCATTCTGAACAGGGGACATATGGCCCCAGGAGGGGCCTGGCACATTTGAGGGTGGGGGGCACAGACTGGAAACAATTCTTCACACTCCAACTTATAAGGTTCATGATGCAAGTTATACAATTCTGTTTTGGCCTATATTTCTTTCGTATGTGTTTATGGCCATGACTCCAAAAAAAGGTGAGAATGGCTGCTCTAGATGGCATCCCATCATAGTTGAGAGCAAAAACTAGAAAGGAAAGGAAAGGAAAGGAAAAAAGTGGTGTGGTCTTTGTGCAAAATGAGAAAACAATGGTGGATAATAACTTTATGAGGCCAATAAAAATCTCAGAAACTGAAAAAAGCTAGTTGTAGAGTCCAGCTGGACTCTTAGTCAGGATGGGCATTGCAGAGATGGAATGGGTGAGAAGACAGCAAAAATTGTGATGTCAAATATAGTATGAGCTGAGCATGAGGGATTATAAAACAACTTTTGTTCCTTCCCAAACAAATACCATACCATGTCTTTGCCAACTTCTGGAAACTCCTAATAAAGGAGAACAAAAGCTTCCCTGCCTTCCCCCACCCCCAGCCCAGTTCTAAGTGGTTTTCTTCCCTTCCTTCATCCATGCAACGCATGTGCGTATTTCTTAATAGGCTAGGCACTTTGGTAAAGTAGGCATCCGTCATCAAAAACTATCAATTTACAGAAACAAACACCTTCAGGCTTGTCAAACTATTCACTGTGAGCTATCAAAAAGCTAAACAAGAGGTCATCTCTTTATTGGAAATGTCCATAATAAATAAGGATATTTCGATAGGGATGGAAGCCAGTATCTCTAGTAAATTTTTCTGATAGCAAACAGAATTAAGAATGTTCAGGTCTTTGAGATGACGTTTAAGAAGCAAACATTAACCTTATAATGAGCCCAGAAATTCTAGTACGTAAGCAAGCTCAGACAGCTGAAAAGGTCACAGTGCCTCAGAGGTACCCACCATAGGTACCGTGGGCCTCTGATACTAAAAGCCCAGCCTGTGAGACCCTATTTTAAATTTTCCAGACTGAGACTACCTTAGGGATATTGTGAGAAATTTAAAATGGTGGCAACCCATCATTGTCCTTAAACCTATAGCCAGAAGCTCTATTACTCGGTGGGAGGACCAATGGGCACATTTCCAAGGATTCTCAAATGTGTCCTGAAAGCCATCCTTGCAAACCAAGAAGATGTTTATGGCATAAATACTTCTAATCATATTTGCAAAAAGGTTGTGTATGAGTTTTGGAAAATAGCATTCCATACAAGAAACTCACAGAAAATCAACTAGCAAACGAACTGGCTTTAAATATCCTCAGTGGTTTCCCCTTCCACCTATACAAATATTTCTGAATTCAATGCTTTATTTATTAATACAGTGGTGCCTCGACTTACGAACATCCCGACATACGACCATTTCGAGTTACGACCAGCTCCGGCCGCAAAATTTTGCTTCGACTTGCGGCCGGAGCTTTGAGTTACAACCAGAAAAAGGCGGGGAATTCAAATTGCTAACCGTTGGTGGCGAAGAGGCTGCTTCTTTGTAGTTTTTTCGCCCCAGCAGTTAGAGAGTGTGCAATCGGAGGTGGCTTTGGACTGCCTGGTAAGGTAAGGTGCTGCTTTCTACTTTTTAAAAACTGTTCTGGGTGGGTTTTGCAGCATGGTTTTGGGCTGGGTGGTGGGATTATGTTTCTATACTGTGATGGGTCTTGCAGGGTTTGTTTTTTTGGGGGGGGGGTTCCCATTTCCGATGGGTCTTTCAGGGTTGGTTTGTTTTTTGGGTTTTTTTTCCCCATTTCCGATGGGTCCTGAAGGGTTTGTTTGCTTTTTGCTTTGCTTTTTTTGCATTTCCAAAAGGTCTTGCACGGTTTGTTTGCTTTCTGCTTTGCTTTTTTTGCATTTCCAAAAGGTCTTGCACGGTTTGTTTGCTTTCTGCTTTGCTTTTTTTGTTTGTTTTTTTTTCCCCATTTCCGATGGGTCTTGCGGGGTTTGTTTGCTTTTTTTCCCCCATTTCCGATGGGTCTTGCGGGGTTTGTTTGCTTTTTGGGGTTTTTTTCCCCCATTTCCGATGGGTCTTGCGGGGTTTGTTTGCTTTTTTGGATTTTCCCCCCCATTTCTGATGGGTCTTGTGGGGTTTGTTTGCTTTTTGGGTTTTTTTTCCCCATTTCCGATGGGTCTTGCGGGGTTTGTTTGCTTTCTGCTTTGCTTTTTTTTTTTTTTTTTTTTTTTTGCATTTCCAATGGGTCTTGCATGGTTTGTTTGCTTTCTTTGCTTTTTTTGCATTTCCGATGGGTCTTGCACAGTTTGCTTGCTTTCTGCTTTGGTTTTTTTGCATTTCCGATGGGTCTTGCACGGTTTGCTTGCTTTCTGCTTTGTTTTTTTTTTTTTTTTTGCATTTCCGATGGGTCTTGCGTGGTTTGTTTGCTTTCTGCTTTGCTTTTTTTGCATTTCCGATGGGTCTTGCACGGTTTGTTTGCTTTTCTTCCCCCCCCCCCCTTTGGCCGAAACGGATTAATCACGTTTCCGATGGGTCTTGCAGTGTTGTTGGGTTTTTTGGTGATTTTTTTTCTTTGGCCAGAACAGATTAATTGCATTTCAATGCATTCCTATGGGAAATGGTGCTTCGACTTACGACCATTTCGAGTTACGACCGGAGTTCCGGAACCAATTAAGTTCGTAAGCCGAGGCACCACTGTACTATGGAGCTTAGAGCTTGATGCCTGCAATGGCTTAAGCAATGTTTATTCTCTTCAAAGCTTCAAAGTATCACGTTCATGGTAACAATGTTGCTTGTAAGAAATTAATATTAAGAGTAATGAAAGCATATTGGTCTTCCTTTGGCAACACCCCCTGCCCATTTTAAGCCATTTCCTTAGTTTTCTAGATGACACTCCCCCCACCGGAAATGAAAAAGTAATGAGCAATGTGATCATCTGCTTAGAAAATGACACAGTAATGACACATTATTTTGTGGGGGCTTCTTAACCTCTTCCATAAAATGTTGATTTTTAAAAAGAGAATTGTGGGCATTGGATAACAGACTCAAAACATCTTCACCGCTAGAAAGATAGAGAAGCTGAAATAAGGGAATAATATTTAGAATCTTCCTCTTGGATAGCTTCACAAAAACTTGATTTGCTTATTAAGCACCTTTATAATAATACAATTAAAATGTTTTTGTTAGCTGGTTAGTAAGATAGGGAATTAAATGGAACTATTTATGAATAAATGCTTACACAAAAGTCAGTACAGTAAGTGTTTGGATCCTGTTGCTTTCCAATCCTCTTAAACATGAGCTGAACCAACATTTCACAGAAGACATTGTTTCTGAGGAAACCTATGCCGTATTTCTTCCTCTTACCCATATTCCTCCCCTGGAAAAGGATGGTCATTGCATAGTTTCTCCAATATTCTCCATCATTTAGTGCAATGCCACCATTTTTTGACTGAGCATTATGGAGGATGCAAAATGGTGGCCACAGTTGCTGATTTTTACCACACACTATAGCATCCAAAGGGCAGGGGAAACAGTTAAAAAAATTAAAAAGAGAGCAGCTGACCCTTGTCACTGCTAAAGGTGAACACCATCCAATAAACTGCTGGTGGAGAAATTTTGAGAAATAATCTGCTCACTTCCTCAGCCCATGAATAAGTGGAGATTTTCAGGTGGCTCTTTGCATATAACTGTACTTTGGAATTCCCTCAAGCAAACTGGTTTAAATTCTTGATCAATGTTTCTACAGCCTCCGATGTGAGCAAAAATAAATTTAACCTTGCAAGACAGATTGCCTGAGGCTTCAATCCTGAAAACACTTCCCTGGGGTAAGCTCCACTGAAACAGTCAGACTTAACTTCAGAGTACACTTGCTTGGGATTGCACTGTTAGTCGTGCTGAGATTCAGAGACCTTAGCAAAAATGTCTGGCTGAACATAGAAGTATAATATACTGCTGGGATAATGCTTTGGCTTGTGCTCCTGAATTGGCAAAACAGTATATACATCCCTACTAAGCACTGATTTGCTAACACAGCAAGTCTTAGGACTGGCCCATGAGTCTTTTATTCCATAAAATTCTGTATTTTAATGAACTGGAATCCCTCTGACATTCCCACTATAATTCTAATGAGATTTTAAAGTACTTCAGCATTTCCTCCCAAGCATCAACCACTTATCCAGATTTTTGAACATCTGTCCTCTCTGGAAGGAAAGTGGAACATAAGTTTCATAGAGAGGCACTTTCAGTGATGAATGTTTTCAGTGAATTACTTTTATTATTTCCTGTATGCTAACGCAATATCTGTAGAAATGAGCAGATAGAGAAACTATGAAATATAAATCCGTTCCATGCTTTTCCCAAACATGCTTCCTACATTGTTGCTGCCTCACTTATCTGTGTATAGGTTAAGACTCCAAAACCAATCCGAACCAAACCCTGGGATTAAGATAGTCATATGTCCTTTTTTAGGATATACAATCCTCCATTTGAAGGACTGCCAGAGGACCATCTCTCTTTTTTTAAAGGGGCCCTTCATTTGACCCAAGTCTGATTTAAAGATAGTGGTTGAAATCCTGTTGCTTCTTGTAGGACATCGCACGAGAGCAGGTCCATTGAATCAAGTTCTGTTGATGCAAATGCACCTACTCTAGTTGCAAATTAAGCTTCAACAAGAATAGGCCCATTTGAATTAATGGAACTGACAGAGGAGTTGACTTACCAAATATACATTGATTCAGTGGGCCTAATATAGTATGATGTACTATGCTAAACAACAGGATTTCAGCTGAAGAATCTCAAGGAGGGAGATCTTGAAGTGGGCCACCCACAATGAACATCTGTATAACAGACCTGGCAGGCACATGACGACTTGGGTGACTATCCCCCTCTCAAGTGATTTGAATTGTAATTCCTTTTAAATCATAAAAAATCATCTCTAATTTTTCATCTCTATGTATAAATTAGCATGTGCAGTTTTATGTACACCTAATGTCCTTTTTTGGTCTTTTTTAATGACACACCTCCTTCCTTTTCAATAATGTATAAGTATACCTAGATGGGTCTCAGCTCTAACATGCACACATAATCACTCTGGGTTGCTTGCTCCCAATTACTGTCCCATTATTTTACTTCATTATTGGAATTACCACAAGAATCACTTCAGATATGTGTCTGAAATTTGGAAAATGCCTCTGAGGTACTTCTCTTTAATTGTCCGAATATAAGGCATCTTTTCAACATTAGGATTACGGGTGGTCTGAGCATTTAAGAGCTGCAGAGCTGCAAACAGAAATTCAGAGGGTCACAAATTTAACGTCTAAGAACAGCGAAGGGAAAGAAGTCAGACTTTTGCCTTGTCATGGGTCCGTTAAAGGCACAGAGGTTCTACAGAGCAGCGATTCCCAACCTTGGGTCCCCAGATGTTCTTGGACTAAAACCCCTGAAGCCTTCACCATTAGCTATGCTGGCCAAGATTTTTGGGCCCAGTAGAAACAAACAAACAAACAAACAAACAAACAAAAAGCCAGTATTTTTCTGAGAAGGGCATTTATTTCTTTATGGATATTCTCTTGTTAAATTTGTAATTTACCTAAGTTGGTGAGCAAAAGGAAGAAGAGATCTGGAGAGACACTATGGGTCCAAAGTTGCTATGAACATGCCAAAAGGTCAGAGATGGAAATCTATGATAAGTTCAGATGGTAGGAGATGGCACATGGCAGGAGGATGAGAATATTGAGGAGAAGTTAATTGCTTGTAATTGCTATGAAAACCTGGTCCTTTATCTGGACTGTTTCTGGGTTCCACCAGTGGTATGTGTAACACTGGTTAAGGACCACTGTTGTACCTGAAAGATCATAATATTTTACTACTTCAGAAATAAAGACTAGTAAGAAGGGAAGTCCAAGACCTTGCAGCTGGCCATCCTGTTTGGCCATCCCCAGCACAGAAAGCAAACACACAGATCACCTGGTCACAGTCTTTCCCATTGTGGCAAGGTGTCTTGTATTTATGCTTAAATCATTTTATATTAATCTGTGTCCTTTACAAATATATTTCTTGTTTGCGTCACTGTGTAAGTGGCCCCTCACACTACCACATCTCTTGATCCAAGCATTTTGGCACCACACCACAAGATATTGGAAAGATTTCCACCATCTGATAAAAAAGCATCAAAGAATCATAAAGGGTGGGGAGCAAACATAATACAAGAAACAACCAAACCTAACAGCTAACAGAGGAAGTGAAAAAAACTAGGAAAGTTTTTAAAAAATCTGAATGATTCACAACATCCCTCACCATTCTAATATTTCTAATACAGTAGAACCCCCATATCTATGGGGAATCAGTTCCGCAATCTACCATGGATGCCTGAAACTGAGGATATGAGATAATCCTATATTCAACACACAAAGTGGCAGGGACAAAGGTTACAAGGAGGGCACCCATATATGTTGTAAATAGGGCTGCGTTAAACCACGGAAAAGTGAAATTGTGGATATCGATCCTGCGGATATGGGGGTCCAACTGTAGTACAATCCTTTATGTGTCTACCTAGAAACCAGTCTCATAGATTTCAATTTGAGGATTCAATCTTGGGATTCATTCCCAGCTAAATAACTGAAGGTAAAACAACTATTTTGAATTCCATTACTGTACTTTGCAACACTTTTGAATCAATAAAGATAAGCCTCTAAAATTGGTACTATTTTCTTTGAATCATTTCAGTTAATTTATTTAGATAAATGATTTTAAATACTGTATGTCTGTCCACTATTTAGAAATACAAAGGAAATAAGGAGATTTTCAGCAGTGAGCATAGTGTTCTTTCAGAAATGAACACATTCATAACAACTTGTTTGATTTATATCCATCACCATCCATGTAACTAATAAAGCAACACTGCTCACAGTCTTCTCAGTCATCTAAAGAATATTATCTTTTATCTGAAGTCAGTAGCCCTGAGACAAAAGCACGAGACATAACGGCCAGCATCCTGTTGTGTTGTACAACCATAGAAGTGTGATTGCAGGAGCCTTCTCCCTGCTGCAGCAGGCTCTCCTTTGCAAGCCAGGTCTCATCCTGCTTGTGAGACTGGTCATGCAACCGGTTTGTTTGTTTATATATTTAAAATATGTTTAACCTGCCTTTCTCCTTAAGAAGGATTCAAGGTGGCTTACAACCAATAAAGGACAGTATTTAGTAACAATGCGTATACAATACTAAAAGGATCAATGAATATAATACCAAAACACATAAAGAGATCACCAAAATACATTCAATGCAATAAGGTACAACAATACATTTTTGTAGTGAAGGCCCTTTCCTGTGTCCCCACTAAACGCACCTATGAGGGTGGTGAGACTGAGAGGAAGGCCTGTCTTGATGATTTTAACACTCAAGCAGGTTCATAAAGGGAGTTGTGATCCTTGAAATAGCTTGGGCCCAAGCTGTTCAGGGCTTTACAGGTTAGAACCATCACTTTGAATTCTGCCCGGAAATGGATCAGCAGCCAGTGGTGCTGCTGTGTTGTTGTTTAGTCGTGTCCGACTCTTCGTGACCCCATGGACCAGAGCACACCAGGCCCTCCTGTCTTCCACTGCCTCCCGGAGTTGGGTCAAATTCATGTTGGTCGCTTCGATGACTCTGTCCAACCATCTCATCCTCTGTCGTCCCCTTCTCCTTTTGCCTTCACACTTTCCCAACATCAGGGTCTTTTCCAGGGAGTCTTCTCTTCTCATGAGATGGCCAAAGTACTGGAGCCTCAGCTTCAGGATCTGTCCTTCCAGTGAGCACTCAGGGTTGATTTCCTTCAGAATGGATAGGTTTGTTCTCCTTGCAGTCCAGGGGACTCTCAAGAGTCTCCTCCAGCACCACAATTCAAAAGCAGGAGCTGCTGTAACAGAGGTTTTATGTGATTCTTGTGTCCTGCCCCATTTAGCAATCTGGCTGCTGCGTTTTGCACCTGCTGAATTTTCCTGATATTTTCCAGAGGCAGCCCCATGTAGAGTGCATTACAGTAATCCAGATGGGATGTAAATAAGGCATGTCTTGGATCATCAGTCATACAACTGGGCCTTGCCAGAGAATAATGCTCATGCAATTACTCTCACATTATAATAGGATACTGACCATTGTGCTAGCTTTTTGGCATTTCAAACACTGGAATATATATATATATATTCACACATGAATAGCACTAGTCACATGATAGTCCCAGAATCCCATCACTAGCATGGTCAATGGCCAAGCTGCCTGGGATTTCACACATTATAGTCCAGAAAGGCAATTGGCAGTGGCAACTTTAAACTATTCCCCCTCCTGTTCCACAGCCCCAGGACAAAGTGTCTCCCTAAGGACCCCTGAAACCTGAGGGCCTTTAAGAAGCCTTTTATTGCCCTGAAACAGCTGTGGTATGGCTATTGAAGAACAAGATTTCAGTCACTGTTAATAGCTTGGAAAATAAAAAGTATAGGTACAAAGACAGCTCCATCTCTATATTCATAAACTAGATTTCTATAAATATTTCCATTTATTAAATGGGGGCATAAAAAAACAAAGTAAGATTTCTATGCTCAGATATTAAATCTGAGAAAAGTACAAATAGCCTATTTTGTTTCTCTGCACATTTAAACTTAAAACTGCCTGTCTCATTAACACAAATAACCTTCATTGTAGGCTAGAACCCTATGCCCATTTGCTTAGTACAGCACTCACTAAACTCAACAGGAATAATTTCCAAAAAAACATGTATAAAATTGCACTGTTAGCTGCTCTTTTGAAAAGCTGCTGTAGCTCCACAATATCCGTCTATTTATTTTTACATTTCTAGACTGCCTTTTGGCTATAGGGCCCTATTGCAGCTGACACAGATAATAAAGTACAGCTGTAAAAATAATAATGGATAGAAATAAAATTGAATGCTATCTGTCCAAACAGGAATACATTATTAAAAAGCACTTAATGTCTCAAGAAGCACTGCAAGCAAGTATTTCATATGGAAATCTGCATCCGTTTGGATGCTACTAACACACACACACACACACATGCCATTTGATATCTTTACCATTACTTTTTTAATATCTTCTTTCCTGTCTTTTTATGGCAAAATGTCTCACATGCTTGGTTG
The DNA here is from genome assembly GCA_037013535.1 of Intellagama lesueurii. Taxonomy (NCBI): domain Eukaryota; kingdom Metazoa; phylum Chordata; class Lepidosauria; order Squamata; family Agamidae; genus Intellagama; species Intellagama lesueurii. The sequence continues at coordinate 82,539,972 of JBAJHW010000006.1, forward strand.
TTTTACAATGCCAGATACCTCTGCTGGCTTCTCAGATCATTGCCACTTGACCCAGTGTCAGGAGAAAAGTAATGACTGGAAACTGCAACGAAAGATTGCAGTGCATTCCTCACTGTAACAGCAGCATGTTGATCTAGACTGTCAACAAATTTTGTACAGGACTTTTATGGCACTGTTAGCATCTTTTCGACAACATCATTTTTATATCCCGCTCTTTACGTGCTTTGCTGTATAGTGCTAACGGTCATAGTCCTGGGCTAGCTGCTAATGCTAAACTTGCATAATTTATTGGTAAATAGAAACATTTTTTTTAACCATCCTGGCATGTGTCCTTTAATTTATTTTTCCTTCTGGGATACTGTAAGTTGCTTGAATAAGCCAGTTGCCTTTTTCCCTTTCCCGACATTGTTGTCCTCCCCCTCCCTAAGTTATTCAGACATTCTCCTCACATGTCAGCTCTACATGCAAGGAGGTCAATACGGATGAGTGAACTGTGTTGTTTGTCACCACTGTCATCATCCTCTCTACCCATGCAGTGACATTGTCTGCAAAGGAGAGCCTCATTTATCTGTGGAGGCTCCTCTGCAATTTTAAAGTACCAGAAAAACAGGGTTCTAAAATCTTGAGGCAAATTTTCAGGAAGTATGCAGTAGGTTGTATCTTGTAGACAATTGCTCTCCACATGTAGAGGCAAGGAAACCATCACACCACAGGGGAGACCTACCATGCCCATGCCCACTTAACACAGGCGTAAAGTTTACATGTGAAGAAAACACTCAAGGAAGTCTTCCCGTAAAGTGACATTTCAAAGTTTTGTGGCCACTTGCAGGCTCACCCTGCTTTGCCAAGAAAGGTTTGTTTTTCTTTTAATGTGCAAGCCCAAAGAGTTCCTGAATATTTGGAGGTGACATCTTCCACTTCTTCTAGAGAATGTTTCTACCTGTTGTATATCACTTTGAGATTCCTGGCAGGCAGATGAGTGATAAATAAACAGAGTGAAGTAAACAAACAGACATGATACTTGGCCACCTGATTATTTATTTATTTATTTATTTATTTATTTATTCATTCATTCATTCATTCATTTTGTAGATGTGGCTTGACTCTATTCAGTCTTTCAGTTTCTTTTTCATTTATTCTTCGGCTCAAGAACTGATGAGATGACCATGGAACATGGCTGTTTTTGAGGGTGTGTGCTAGAACAGTAGTTCCCAACCTTGGGTCCCCAGATGTTCTTACACTAAAACTCCCAGAAGCTGTGCTGGCCAGGATTTCTGGCAGTTGTAGTCCAAGAACAGCTGAGGACCCAAGGTTATGCTTTCAAATACACATCTGAATCCTTGGCACACTATTGGATTGTTTAGAAGCTAGTTAGAACTTCTTTCAAATCAGGGGTGCTGCTTTGAAGAGAATATTGAGCTGGTGTTCCTTAATCCAAAATTGTCCACCTAGACATGCAGGAGGAGAGAAAGGAGGAGAGGTGAGGGAGGGTGCCTCAATCCGATGCTTTTCAGGTTTATTGAGATCAGTCCATATGGTGCTAAATCCTGGCTTAGTCTAAGTGCAAAGTAGCCTACGATTGGGGGATCTGGAATGTGGTGTCATGAATATGCTGCTGACAAGCTAAATAAATGCCGGCTTCTAACCCACAATGTGCACAGGAGAGAAAGTGAAATGACTTCGGAGGGAGCCATCGCCTGGTCTGATATTTTTCAACCTGGCATTTCTGTGTGCACAGCATATTGTTTCACTCAGCAGTCTGTTAGAATGAAATTCATTTCAAATCGGAGCATTTTCCGCATTCATAGTTCGTATTTACATTTGTTAAGGTTAATAGACCTGACAACCTTTTCCTGCTTCCCATCAGGGAACATTTACTGACAGGATGGTGTGTGTGTGGTTGCAGCTGCAGTGCTTCTTCACACACCAAAATGTGCTTCTTCTTTTTTTATGTTATAAAAGAAGTGCAGCACACATAAAACTTAGATGTTACAAAGTACGAAACACAAACAATAGTGTCTGGCTGCCTTGCTATGCTTTTGTTTTTTGTTATTCCACAGCAGGAATTATCAACACCTCAACTTTAGCCATGTATGGCCCCTGCACCTCTATGTTTGCCCCCATGACATGGCAATCACAGTAGACTCCACTACCATCTGTGCTACCTGTATCAACACTGTTTTTGCTGTGCTTTTTCACCCCTTCCTATGATTTCCTTTAGCGATAGAATGGAACTAGACGCACTGCCCTGAATTCTTCCCTGCAGGAATATAGTCTGGCACCTTCAAGATGCTGAATTGCCTGCTGAATTTGGGTAGCAACAGTAGCAGTGGTAAGGTTCTTTTTTATGAAGGAAAGTCCTCAATTTGAACTACTGCCAGAGGGTATACCTGTATCTATCTAATATTGCTATCAAACATATAATTTGTAGCCTAGAGTATCAATAGCTTCAACAAAGTTCTTAATATCTTTGAGTTAATAAACAGTTGAATTCCCAATACAAATGGATGGCATCACTAACTGTCTACTTCAATTGGTTGTAGCTTTTTCTGAAAGCATCAATACTTGATCGTTCTGGCCAACACCCAAAATTGCTTAATTGGATTTCCTTCCCTCCCTTCCTTCCTGAAGGAAGAGGCAGGGTCAATAATTCTATTCCAAGGCACAAGCTTATCAACCATTTCCATTCGCTAGTGGAATTTCCACAGTTAAGGGAGAATGCTCTCTTTGTAAAAGAGAAGTGAGTAAACCCATTTTTCTCCTCATATTCCCCTCCTAGTTTTACGAATCCAGCTCAGGAATCTGGCAGCTGCAAATGTTGCATGTGGCCAATTTTAGGTTTTCAGGATTCATTCCTGAAATACATTGCTTTCTGGCTTCTCTTTTCTCTTGCAGTTGCCTCACTTTAATGAGATTTAAGAAAGTCTAAAGCCAAGTATCTGCCCTTCCCCATCATAAAGGTTTTCGTTTGCCATAATTTGATACTGATTTGTTTTCTGCAAGCAAAAACAGGAGGCATAAAAACATCTATCTCTATTTTTTAGAAGGCCTGACTAAAGATCATAAAAGCCAGCTATTCTCGTGATTGCTCTTTAGCCTTTTTGACAGATGGTAACACTTTCTGTCCAGAAAGTGACATCAATAAATGTTCCCACAAAAACAAAACAAAACAAAACAAAAAAAAGGACAGATAGGTTCTGGGATCAGTATGATTAAAACTGCTTTGGGAAAATTCACTTTATAGATACAGACAGCAGAAATGGCATGAATAAAACAGTGTAGGGTATTTTTGTATATTTGCAGATTATCCCATCAGCTTCTCTGTTTTGTAGAATTTTACTGTTTTCCCAACTAGTTGATCTTCTTTCTGCTAAAAATAAAATAAAATCCACTGGGGCAAAAGACAGAAAAGATTCACCATGTTGTTTGATTGGTAATGCTAAGAGATATCTGACTGGAAATGTCCTTAGATAGAGTGACACACACATACACACTAAAGTAGTAGCACATTGTAGTTTTTTTTGTATTTTGCATTGGGGGAGGAGGGCTGTAGGCTGAACAAATTGTGAAGGCTTGTCGGATGCGTGTTGAGCAAAACAGAGTGTTGTCCTTGATCTGTAACTCTCCAGTGAGCCCAGCTAGCTATCGCTTTTGTGAGCCATACCGGCCTGGAACACCATGTGGAAAACTCGGGCTTGCTATTGTTCGTCCAAACTGCGTTACTGCTGAATAGCTGTTTAGATTGCAGAGAAGCTTGACTGTTCCAAGGGTTGTCTGGAAGCCGCCAGCCAATCAGCCAATCAATCACATCCCCAAGAGGATAATGCATGAGCTGCAGCCACATTAATTTCTCCTTTATTCTCCAACGCCTCTAAGCTAGAGGATAAAAATATGAAGGAAGGCAAGAAGCTGGGGCTGGAGAAACAGGCATCAGCACTTTGTGAGAGGGAGTTTAACTGCCACAGGGCTCCATTACATTGAAATCAGAGAGGTTTCTAATCATACAGAACAGGATTTTCCTCTTTCCATCCCACAGCCCACATACCATCAGTTGATAGGAAGCTATCTTAAGCAGAATAGGGTTACCCAAACACACACACGCACATACACACAAACCACATATACACACTTCAGACACAGTCTGATACAGATGCATACACATAGACATACACATACACATATGCCATTTCAAGATGCAACAGGCACTTTCTGAAGGTAGTTCCTGCCAGAGCTAGCTAGCCTCATGCTCCTTGTCTCAGTGGTGAAGAGTTCGGTGAGGAGAGATGGCCTCCATGGGAACTTCTGAAGTCCAGGTGGGCAGGTCTCAAATGCTGGAGGTAACACAACATTCCTCTAAATCCACTGGATACAGAATACCAGAGAGAAGAATACTTGTTCAATTCAGAATAGACATGCAGCCATACTTTTAAATAAAAATTCTGGAAATAATTGCATATTGTGCTATTTGTTTGTTGGTTTATTTAGGCCTTTATACTCTAGCAAGGTTCTGCCACTAGGAAGAACTCTAGTGATGAGGCATCTGTGCTCCAGCTGAAGTCTCAGAGGTTTCTTGTTCTTCTCTAGATTTCCGGGCAAAGAGACAAATGTCAGGACCAATGACACTGGAAGGAGAGAGAGTTTGCTCTTTGTTTGTAAGGTGGCTTTAAAACCCTAAAGCTTACCTGTTTTGTACAACAGAATTTGTATGTATGAGATGCGTGTGAGGCAAGTACACCAGTAAGCCAGGAGAAGGGGGGCATTATTGGGAGAGAGCTAGTGGGTTCATGCCCTTGGGGCTATTATGTCATGTAGAAAAAGGCAGAACGTGGCGTAATTCTGGGGTGACTTGTGAGCCTCCATTTTGCATGTGCCATGGCTGCAGCAGTGTAGGATCTTAAAGAAAACTCCTACAGACTGATGGTGAGTCTATCACAACCACCACCAGCATCAATATCAACACCAACACACGCCCGGAAATCTCCTCACATGCTATATGTGGTGTCAGTAATGCCATGTGGGGTGTGAGCCCAAGTGGGAATGGTAGCAACCACTGCAGCTGCTGGATGCATTTTTTGCTACATTGTTTAGACACAGAAAAATGGTTGCTGCTGTTTGTATAGCTCTGGGTTGGCATTTTACCTGGTTAGCTGGCTTTTTCTAGGATATTGGGTCTCTTTATTTGGACTGCCTTCCAAAATCAAGGATCCACTCCCTCTGATATCAAAAAGACACATATGGTCATGGCAGGTTTTGGCCTGAAATCTCAAGAAATTGGATGCTGCTAACTTGATAAACCTAAAAAGGATATATCTCTCCGTATCTCTGAGAAAGGGGGTGTGATTTGATCAGGATCTGAATGACCATACATCCATTTAGTGAAGACAAAAGATCTCCAACCCCATACTAGTCACTATACCTGCAAGTACATGCAGGTAGTTGCAGTGGAGACAAACATAACAGTTTGTGGAGATTTGTGTTACTCTAGTTTCCTGGGGACAATGAATCCACTCCAAGTCTTTAGCATCCATGGCTTCCAGGTAGTTCTCTCTTGCAGATATCACTATCCTCTTTGGAATGTTTGGTAGAAATATGAAACCATGAATTCTGCATTTGGGACCCATTATGTTGTTCTGCCTTATACATGAAATTTTTTTCAGACAATAGCTCCCAGAATCTCCAAATTCCATTTTTTGGACAACAGTTCACAAATCCTCCAGTTAACATGGCCACTGGTTATGCTCTGGGAATTGTAGTCCCAGATATTACAAATGGACTTGTTGGAAAACTTTTCCACCTCTGCAAGTGGCCCAGAATGTCTCTCTGAATGTGACATCTGAATGTCAACATAAGTTTTGCCAGGGTGTTGCAAGAAGTTCCAGATGTGTGCATTTATGTTGGCTGCTCCTCATTCATGCATTACATTTTCCCTCAGAGACTGGTTAAGGCCCAAGACTGAACATGCTGTAAGCTGTCTTCTATTAAGCAGTCTACTCCTTGGCAAGGAGATGGCATGAAAAATGATGACAGAGCAGGAGATAGCATCAATTTGACACTGAAATATACATAGTGATTCAGCACAACAGGAACTGTATTTCTGTTGTAATTACTGAAATAAAACAGTAGGTCAGCTGAGGATAGATATTTATTGTTTGGAACAGGAAATCTGGCTACCTTGAAAGCTGATATGTCAAGGTGAAATTTGAAAATATTTATCTTTTATCCAACTTCTTTCAGATGTTTTAATCTTGTCATGAGTATGGTAGAATAACCTTTCTAGCATATTAGGGGACAGACTGATCTTTCTTTCTTTCTTTCTTTCTTTCTTTCTTTCTTTCTTTCTTTCTTTAATATACTTTCTTTAATATACTTTCTTTCTTTAATATACATGCAATAAATTCACATGCTGCTAAATCATTTAGATGTACTTTAATCTTCTTTTCCTAAAAGAATGTAGATACACATTTAACATACCCAAGAATCTTGATCATTATTTTGCCAGGTGCCTATTCAAATACAGCTGAGAATGTAACATGTAAATGGAGACATGCGGTATGGGGCACACAATGATTTCCATGAATGTAGGGGCTATAAATGTAGTCAACTGTCATAAAAGCCAAGATTGATTTTCACATATATCAAGAACTTTACTGAAGGTGACACACAGTTTCCAGGAATGCTCCATGATGCTTCTCTAGCTGCAAATTAATTTCTAGATGATGCACATGTTTAATAATTTTGCTCGGATAACAGAGTTTTTGAATAGATAAGGTCTTCCAGACAGCAGGACTACAATGCTATGCACATTTGCCAGGGAGTGAGTCTCACTAAATATAGTGGAGGTTAAATTAAGAGTAAACATGCTCTTAAGTGGATTCTTTCATTTGCCTGGAGTCAGTGCCCTCATTTCTTAAACTTTATAGTTCTAAAAGATTGTATGCTTGTCATTACTTTGGACATAGGTTGCTTGCAAGAGAGCTACATATGTATTACGCCCATGAGAAGCTAACAGGTTCGTTATCTCAGAATTAATCTGCAGTGCTTACAAGTGAACCCATGTGAATTCCTGTTTTTAGATTAAAATACCTGAGATCAAGAAGCTGATGTTACTGAGCCATTGGCCGTTCCCCCTTTAAACACTGCTGCAATTAATCATCATTTGTCTCTGTCTAGAGGCAACTAGGTTAAAGAACTCCTTGAACACTTGCTATAGAGACTAAAGGTTGATTCCCATATTGCAATCAAATGTTTACTTGCAGATTTAACAAATCCCAGACCTACTAGTATGAGCAATGGTGTGTCTCGGTTCTGGTCTTGGAATTTCTACATTGGTGTTGCCTTGATATTGCACATTTACCCTAATTTATTTCTTGTAATTTATTTAAAATACTGCACAGCTGCAGGTGGCATCAAGCTTGAGTGAAAAGCTGGTGAAGGGTAGAGTTATGGCCTAACCAGATCATTTCACCTTCAGCTGTTGTTTTGCCAGCAAAAGAAAAGCTATAGGCTTCCTGAATTTTTTTCCCTAACAGAAAAAAAAAAGCTGTTTGCATGAGCAATTTTGAAAATACAAATGGCTTGAGGGAAAAGGGTTAAGTACTTTTTCCCCAGCTACCAAACTTCTGCTCAACCTTGGAGCCATCTTGGCACTGAAAAAACATGAACACCCACTGAAGAAAAAGCAGAGTTAGAAGCAACTGAATAAAAAACAACTAGTTATTTGTAACTAGTTATCTTCCTTTTTGTAACAGTGAAGGCACATTGTAGTGTGACAGTGCAGCTGTGACTTTTTACTCACATTTCTATTTGAGAGCATGCCTGCTTAAGTCCATGGGGCTGCTAGTGTCTTACAAATGTATGGACAACATAATGGTATATGAAAGATAAGCCTTCACAAACAAATGTCCTGAAAAAATGTGTGTTCCATAGAAATCGATTAAGCATGAGCTGTGGTGGACTAGAGATGACTTCATCAGGTAGGCACATGTATGGTTGTAAGTGGGGGTGGGCACTGGGAAGGGCAGGAATTGCAACGTATTAGGTCAGAGAGAACTGAAATGCAGAAAATAGTTATCTCTGTCATCATTTTCTTTATTTCATGCTCCTCTGGCCTCACATGCATTCAATCACTGTCATTCTCTGGTTGCATAATCATGGCTCTAATTATGGACACTGATGTTTCTTGCATTGACACTTTTATCTCTAGCACAGTGCTTCTCAGCCTTGGGTCCCCAGATATTCTTGGACTACAATTCCCAGAAATCCTGGCCAGTACAGCTAGTGGTGAAGGTTTCTAGGAGTTTTAGTTCAAGAACATCTGGGGAGCCAAGTTTGGGAACCAATGGTCTAGCATATCATGAGATTGTGAAGCAAACTTTACACATACGGAATTTATACTACAATGCCAGCTAGTGAGATTGGCCCTACTGGTGACCCTGCTGGGAAAATAAACTTCCCAGTCAGACCCAGGCCAATGCCCACACATCATTTTAGGGTTCGTCTTTACTGCTCCAGATTCTCCTCTGTGCCTCCCCATAGCTTGATCCTCCAAGCCCTTGACAGTATTTTCGAGGAAGATTGCAACTGACAGGTATTTATTATCCCTGAAGCAAAGTGACAAAATCTTGCCAGATTATGAGACTGCTCCTCTTTATGGATACCCACCATGGGTTCTTACCATGCTGGACTAGATCAGGGGCAGGCAATATGTGCCATCCAGATCATAAATGCATCCCTGTGGTACCCCTACCTACAAAACCCATCCATTTGAAAAAAAAAATGAAAAAGAATTGAGTCAAGAATTCCCTGTGCCTTCTGGGGGCATCGGGATAATTCTGCCATGTTTTAAGAGCTCCCCTTACATTGCTGAGTTTCCCCACACTTTCCTAGTTTTCTAAAAAGAAAAAATTAACCTGGCAACTAGAGGGCACAAGGGGATTTTTTAAATTAAAAATTGTAAAATATTGTTTTCATGGTTGGCATCATAGGAGCAGGTGCAGCCAGCCCTTCAAGACCTCTGGAGGTCGCCCAGCCCTGAGCTAGATTGTCAAAGAATGTTAAGAAGTGGAATATTAATGTAATTATGACAGTTTATTTACACAGCACTATCAATGCACATGGTGTTTGAAAGCACAAGCCAAGAAAACAGCCATTACCTCTGACACTGCATTTAGTGGAGGTGTGAAGCAGAACGCAAAGGTTGATGTGGTCTTATTAAAAAATAACATTGGACTGAGGTCCCAGTAATCACTAATAGATAAGTTTGTATAAAGAATCAGATCCACAAAGAGGAAACAACTAGGTGTTGTTCTCTGGGAAGGACTGTTTTTCAGACATACAGCAAGAGCAGTTCAACTCTCTGCCCTTCAAACTCTTTGTCTTTTTGTCTGGAATGATGGCATCACTTCTCACTGCTTAGCTGTTTCCCATGGGGAACATGCTGGCTTTTCAATATTTATAGAGCTTGTTTTTGTTATCTATTAAGAGCTACCATGGCCGAGATGAGAAGCCTCATGGTTAATATGAGCTGCTCAACTGCGTGTGGCAACCTCTGAACTTGCATTTGGTCCAGAAACGTCTTAGAGTGGGGATGGCAGCTGGGAACAGTCTAGATGTTTTTGGGACTGGGACTCCCATCATTCCTTATTACTGGTTATACTGAGTAAGTCTGGCCAGAGTTTTACCTCAACAGCCTCTGAAGGGTCACAAGTCACCCTGTACAGCTCTAGAGAAAACTTGCATACATGGTTCCTCAAGAAGGAAATTGTATTTTCAACCTTCATTGGGCTCAAACAAACTAAGACACTTTTGAAAGTATACTCCAGACTTATCCTTGTTCCACATAATGCCTTTGAAAGGTGTGCAAATTTGTCTGGTCCAAATTTTATCCATATATTTGTCATGCAAACTAGGACCACCCTGCTCCAAACTGATTTGGAGATGACCTGCATGCAGTTGTTCTCAGGTTTGTGCAGTATTTTTATGTTTCCAGATTGAGAGGGAATAAAAAGGGTGAATATGCAGAAAATAAGGGGCTGTGCCCTGAGATGAAGACTGCTACACAGCACCTTCAGCTTTGGCAGTGTGGTGGAAGCTAGTGCACACCGCTAGAGTTTCCTTCTTAGCTTTTTGCTAAGACTTTGTTTTTCTCACCTCCAGACTTTTTGCTAAGACTTTGCCCTTTCCCCCTCACATTGGAACGCATACATATTTTTACACATTTCCATTTTGTGTGTTTCATGGCATTTTACTTAATTTACAATCCACTTCCCACTGACTAACATGTACTCCTACATACTGGTTGAAATCCTGTTACTTAGTGTAGTTTGTTGCAACGAGAGTAGGCCCATTTGAAACAATTGAACCCAATCTGGAGGAGGTGATTCCCCACTGATTCAATGGGTCTACTCTAGAGATGGGATATTTGTATTTGTCTCCTAGGGGAGATGAATACGAATATCACCACCACAGGTGGGCGGGCCCTTTGGAACCCCACCCACCCCCGAACTGACTGGTTTGCTTAGCACTCACAGCGCGGTGTGCATGACCTTTGTCATTTGTGGAAGTAGCCCCTGGTGCTCCCCTGCCTCCTTGCACTGCTGATTACTCAGCAGCTGAGTGGGGAGACTCTTCATCCTGCCTCCTTGTCAGAGTGGTCAGCAGTGCAGGGGGCGGGGAAGCACCAATCGGGCTACTTCCATGATTGGCATGGCACAAATGATGACAGCTCTGCATGCCACCTGTGGTGGCAATACTTGTATTCATTTCTCCTGGGAGATGAATACAGATATCCCATCTCTAGTCTATTCTAGTGTGACTTACTATACTAAGCAACAGGATTTCAACCATTTTTTCCCCAATTCTGCACATTTCTATTTTTCACATGTTAAAATATTGATGTGGTTTAAGCATACTTTATTTCCCTGAAATATGCATTCAGCCTTCAATATGTGTACATTTTTAAGGCAATGTGTGTGTCTTCTTATACAAAAGTCTTAAAAGATGTGAAAATACTACTTATTTGCCGTATATGTGTTAAAGAAAAGTAGCTTCTCTGAAAGGTAGGGTGAGGGGTAGCATCTGTAATTCAACATTAATCACACAAAGATTCTAATTTGAACTTCTAGGAGAGTTCAACATTCAAAACTGGATGTCTGGACGATCAATCTGCCAGTTTCACTTTCTCACCATGACATTTTTTTAAAATCTCAAGTTGTTTGCATTCCAGTTATGAAGAAATTTGACTGCAGGAGAATTCTCATGCATCCTTAGAGATTTTGTCAACATTAAACCTAGAAAGACAGAATGGCTATGAGGTCTCTTGTGGTGGAGGCCATGCTGCTTAGTATCAGAGATAAGTGGCATATTTGCTGAGTGAAATCCCCAACTACAGTATTTTATTTACATGTATGGGGTGTTAGAAAGGCAGGTAGAAAGTGGTGCACAGAAACAGAGAGTCCTCATGAGTTCTTGCAAGACACTGGCCCAGCCTTCAAACATTTCTCGACTAGTACATATTCACAAGTAACTTGCTGGTAAATAAACACATCACAGATTCTAGCAACTTTTCTAGAGAAAAAAGCCAAAGCAAAATATTTTATTAATACTGAAATTATTACTTATGGCCAATTTTGAAAACTGAAACAAAGAAAGAGTCGTGTTGATTGTTGCAGCTACCTTGATGAATGCTTAGAAAGTACAAACTGTTCAAAAGCAATTAGAAGATGAACCTGTAGGATAAATGTAGTGTTAAAACACAAAAAATACAAACTGGTTTAATAGTGTCCCAAAGGAAACATGGGAACTCTAGTTCTCTCAGAGGCAGGCCAGAACATCTGTCTACAACTGTGACAAAACTGTAATGCTAGAGGTTTTCTGTGAGGATAATCATAGCAGTTAAAATTAATAAAATTGTATTCACTTTTGGTATAGAAAACAACCAAAGAATAGCAGTTAGCACTCCTGTACAGGCTCAGAGGCAGTTCTTACAAAAGCAGTGGCTTGCCTCCACATAGCTACCAGGAATGTTTTTACTGCAACAGGAAACATCACATGAAACGCTCACCTCTGGCAGCAGCTGCCATGGAGAGGGTGCTTTGAGTGGCTGATAAAAATCTAGAGGAGTTGGAAGCTGCAGGAAGCCTCTTTCATTGCAGGCAAGAGACAGCATACAGTTGGTTAGCCATTATGTAGGGATTTTTTTTAAAAGGTTGCTGCCAAAAAGTATACTGGGCACAAAGGAGAGTGAAGAAGAGAAGTGCAATTTTGCGAGAGAGCAGGGAGGCAAGACTGAGATTCAAGCAAGGATTCAAGCAAGAGCTGTACAGGAAAATATTCCATAATTAAGACCACTGCTTATTTACCTAATGAATGTATTTATATCCCATCTGTTAGGGTACGGTCCTCACAGATGAGTGTATCAAATAATGAAATAATTACAAACAAACTCTTTGACGAAAATCCTGTTGGTTTAAACCTGCATCAGTGGAAGCCGATGATGTCATCATCCAGCACTGGTAACATTCAATTTAAATTAATCAAAAGCTTCCTATCCCTCTGTTTCAGGATTGGAGTCTCCCCAGGATTCCCTTTTTGCCCTGGAGAAGCATTTTGGAGCCTAAGGACTGGGGTGGGGTGGAGTGGGGAGGAAGTCTTTATTAGTTTTTTTTAATTAAATTTTTTAACACAAAATCATATAAACATCAAATAAACAATTAACATTTACTAAACATAGTAACACGCATGCCACACCGAGACCAGTTGGGAGTTGCAACCATTTACCTCCATGGAGTCCTCTTCCCCTTCCAAAACTGTAAAGACTCTTGCGAGTGAAGCCTTTAATAGCCAGAAATTGCTGCCAGATAGCCACCTGTAGTCCCAATCTTTCTGGCAGAAATTTGGTGGTGAGTTTTTACTTCGAAAAACCTCCCCTTGTCCCAAGTCTCCCAAAGCCTTCCTCAGAGCAACAGGGAGCCCTAGGGAACCCTAGCCCCTGGGGAGGGGGGGCGATAGGAAACTTTTGCTTCATTTAAATTAAATGTTACCAGCACCGGACAATGGCATAATCAACTTCTGTTGACGTAAATGTACACAAGATCATTTTGCCCATTGATTAACAACAGGAAGAACAATATTAAGGGCCAGGTGGATAATTAGCCATTTCCAAAACCCATCTCCAGAATTCAGCAGGACAGGGAGGAGCACTTTTGCTGGAGGGTTCACTACCACTAGGAAATCCTATTTTGCTGCTCACCACCACCAGAAAAAAACAGCTGTGATCCAGATGCGGTATATCCATAAAACCCACCCACCTTCTTGACAGAGGTCTCTCTCTGCTCTCTGCTAACACCTACCAGCCAATGGATCTGGGAGTTTGGATTCTTCTCTAAAACAGTAGCTAAACAAAACCAAAATAAATTAAAGAGCTGAGCAATAAAAAGCTACCAATGTTTACTTGACTAGCTTGATTCACTTAGACTCCTTGTAAATATCTTCAAACCAAAATTGCCCAGTGAATTAAATTACACAGGGCTTTTAATACCCAGATTGACCATATTTGTTGTGTTGGTTCACTCTAAAAGTGATCTTACAACCGGAAAGAAAGGACCTCATATACAATCACAAAGTAGCATTACTACTACGAGCTTTCATTAAAGACTGAGGTCACAGAAGTAACCTAGGCTGCTATTCTATACACATTCATCTGACAATGATGTCAGGTGGGGCTTGTTTTTGATCACATGTATGTAAAATTGCTCTTTCCACCACTTTGCAAGAATATTCAGTCATATAAACATTTAAAAAATGTCAGTAGGGGGGATAAATGCAAAAAAGATAAGAAAGTGAATCTCCTATCACCATGGATACAAATTGGGAAAGCCATTAATCAGACATTAGTGCAGACACATGTCTATGGAAAGCAAATTCATTATGGGCTGCAGTGGACATTTGCTTGTTTATCCTCACATGCCAGAGCTTTAAACTAAAGATTCAAAAACGGAATGATGTCTTTAGCAAGACATTTGCATTCAGGGTGAATGAATTGCCCAGGTGGAAGTGCCAAATCATTTTGCCACTCCTGTCTCAATCTTGTTATTGAAACAGATGATGGAATAGCTGCCTATGCACAGCATTTGCCAAAGATGTCCCAGCTTCAAGTGTACTTACTTTGATCTAGTAGAAAAGACTACAGACTTAATACCTGCGGTGGTTGTGCTTTTGCTGCCAGAAATTTTGGGGTGCAACATTGAGGTGAGGAAACTAGATTTGCTTTTCACTTTTGTGGTGCAGTAGCAAAAAGAGGAAACTTGATATATAATCCCTGTGGCATAGCCTGGATGAAACTCCCTATCTGCCTGATAATATCTTTCCCAAAGGATAATGCACAAAATGCCCCATTCTGGCAGAGCACAAAAAATTTAAAGAGAAGAGTACTGCAAATAGTACTCAGATTATGAATAGGAAGGTGGGGGGGGGGGGGACAGGAAATTACTGAGATCCATAACTTTCTCATCTACCTAAATTTTAGGCAAACACTGCCCCCCCCCCACCCGCCATAGTTGCAGGGATATCACAACCAATAAGGGAGTGTAATTTGGGTGTGGGCAAGTTGTGCATATTCTTTTTACTATAAACTATAATTTACATCAGACCCTGATGTTGGGAAAGTGTGAAGGCAAGAGGAGAAGGGGACGACAGAGGACGAGATGGATGGACAGTGTCATCGAAGCTACCAAGATGACTTTGACCAAACTCCGGGAGGCAGTGGAAGACAGGAGGGCCTGGCGTGCTCTGGTCCATGGGGTCACGAAGAGTCGGACACGACGTAATGACTAAACAACAAAAATTTACAGTGGTTTGCGTATCTTGCTGTGGAGCCAGAAGTGGGGAGTCCAGTTTCCCATTGTCTCTCCCAGGAGAAGAGCCAGCCCATATGACCTTGGGCAAGCTGCACAGTCCCAGAATGCCCCCAGAAGAAGGGAAAGGTAAACCACTTCTGAATATTCTCCACCTAGAAAACCCTGAAAAAGGTCTCCATTGAAGAAGTCAGAATTGACTTGATGGCACATTATGGTTATTATTATTATAAGTCACAAAGTACTGTTACAGGATTGTAAACAACCTGTTAAGGTTTGTTTCCAATACAGATGTCTTTCTGGGATTATAAAATCCCACAGTTGTTCCTAAATATAACAGTCTTACTTTGAATTGATCCTTGCAGTCTCTTCCTAGTTGCCTAGTGCTTTGTTGTTGCTTAGCAACTATAGGTCATGCTCCCTAATCACTTCCACAGAACCCAGAAGTGTCTAGGGAGTGTGTTCTGAGTTGCTAGACAACTGTGAAGTGCTCCCCCCCTCCAACCTGCCCTTACTTATCCCTCTTCCTTAGTTTGGAACAAAAAATAAAAATAAATAAAATATCGGTCATCCAAACCTGAACAATTGCAGAAAATAGTGTAACATGGCATCCTCTGCTGCATAATCTACTCTGCTGCATACTTTTGCTTCTCTGTTGTTTTCCTTTCATTTGAGGCATCTGTCTCATTAAGGTTGCCAGGTTGGCACCAGGTCATCATGGGGGGCAGTAAATTCACTCCAGCTTTTAGTCAGACTTTTACATGGGCTACTCTAGGTGCTGAAGCTTATCTCCAAAAGATTACAGCACCTTGGACAGCTCTGTTTAAATGCCTAGAAAAGCCCAGGCTGGATTCATGACTCCCAGGACACCGGAGTCACTAATCTCCCGTGCCTTCAGGGATGCCACATGAAGAGAATAGTGTAAGAAATAACCAACTATCTAAAATCACCAAATATCCAAATATGTGAAAAGAGATAAATGGTTTGAAAATAACAGATCAAAATTTGAGTTGAATAATGGTTAACTGAAAAATCTGGACACTTGCCAAATTATGCTCTTGTATTTGAAATAGTCCTGCACCTTTGTTTTCAGCTACAGTATAAATTGGGGCGGGGGGGGGGGGAGAGATTAATAAGGGCAGAGAAGCATAAAAATTGGATTCAGATTTAGCTCCTTGAAATCGGTGGAGTCGATGACTTCGTCATGACTAAGTTGTCCTGCTGGCAAAAGCAATACTTTTTTTTTCAGTTTACTTCATTTTCTAAGCGTTGTGGCACCAAGCAAAAGAAAGGTGGAAAGTGAGAGACAGGTAGTCAGATTACTTCTGGAACCTACAGCTGCCAAGGCTCCTAAAGCAGAGAAGCAGTCAGGACACAACCCAAGACGCAGACTGATTACAAAAATGATAGCTGATTTCCTGCCTTTCCTTCAGTGAGGTCTAAACAGTATACATGGCTATCTTTCTCCCACCGAATCCTCATCACAATCCTGTGAGGTAAGTCAGATGAGGGAGAGAGTGATTGGCCTAAAGTCACGTTATGAATGAGCAGCCATCCAGGGAACTGAGGAAGCAGTTGTATTCCAGAACACCCAGGGCAAAAACTGGGGATTTGGGAACAGTAGTCTAATTATGTTGGTAGTGTGTAAATTCTTCTCCGTTATATTTCTTTTGTCCTTTTGTTAATTAGTCATGGCAAGCCTCCTACTACCATAACACTCAACAATTTAAAAAATGGGCCCTGTCTCCATGTGATGCTGTTTGTTTGTCCGTCCATCAGTCTGTCAGTCCGTTCGTTTGTTCGTTCGTTCAATTTGTATTCCACTCCCATTAGTATCACAGCACTACTCTGGGAGGATTACAACACGTATAATAGAAAACAAAATAAAAATAGAGACATTAAAACCAGCAGCAACAACCCTAAAAAACCAGACGGCACTGACTAATCCTCAGAGCAGATGGAGGAAAAGAGAGGAGGGAAGAAGAGGGGGGGGGGAAAGGGGGGATCAGCTGGGGTTGGTGTGGAAAGCCTCCCTGAAAAGCAATGTCTTTAATTGCTTCCTAAATATCCAAGGGAGGGGGCTAGGTGGAGTTCCTCCGGAAGCTGGTTCCATAAAGTTGGAGCCACTGTGAAGAAGGCCCTACCTCTTGTAGAGGATTTATGAGCCTCCTCAGGGTGGCTACCCAGAGAAGCCTCGACTGGAATGATTTGTGAGTTGTGCATATGACATTAAGGAAAGATGCTCCAACAAGTCTGTTAGGCCGGCTAGGGGGGAAAAATTAACCGTGTCGCATTGCAGAGTCCTAGACCTTCCCAAGCCTTCACTCACAGCACACACAATTTTTGCATCAGGGTCAATTCGAGATGTAACACTGCTGCCTGAGGCAGAGTGTCACATGGCACCCCTCTCACTGTCAAACCAAAGTGCATACTATCCAAGGACTGCCACATCATCCAGTCACATGAGGCAGAAAATCCCACCAACCACATTTTCCCATTCCTGGCAGGGGGGGGGGGAATACCTTCATAATAAATTAATTAATGCTTGGCTGTTTTTAATTACATCCCAGAGCTGCTGTCTGGGGTGGCTGGGTCATTCTGTCTTATGAAATAGCTGGCTCTTCTTAACACACCAGTGCAGTCACAGACCCTCGAAGTTTCAGATCCCTAGCATGCTAACAGCCTAGGTACATTAGCCAATCTACTTTAAATGAGATAACAGACATACAAGTAAGTTGTTCTTGTTTGCCTAATATCACATTTAAACTGGACTAGTATTGTTGGGACTGGGAACATGTAGAATTCTTTTAAAGCCACATTTATAGCACATGTTTAAACATGTTTTCGTCGCTTCCTCAGTGCCAACTCAGATAAATTCTAAAAATTCCTTGAATATTTTGTTGCATGTTGTATACAATTCTCCAACGTCATTTTCAACAGAAGGGCATTTGATAAACATTTCAACAGACATAAATATACTCTTAGTAAAGCTACTTCAAGGTTGTGATTTCCATTTCTGTTGGCCTCACACTGGATAGCTGCTCTAGTCTACCTAGTTGCTATGTTGAACTTGAGAACCCACAGGGAATAGTAATATGGGAATAGTGTTTTCTTTAAAACAGTGGGGGAAAATAAGACAAGAACTAAATGACAAACTAAGCTCGCTTCAGTATGCTGGAGTACCCAGTTGCACTTTGGCATAGTATCAGCCAAAATAATATTTATTCATTCATTCATTCATTCATTCATTCATTCATTGCCCCATTAGTGTTGCCACATTCTGGGCAGTTGTGACAGCTGTGCAGGCTTTGATCTTCAGTAGGAACTTCTGAGGCGAGAAATAGCTCAAGAACGATAAGATTAGAAAAATGACCTCTACGTCAGTGCTGGGCAAGTGTGGCTCCTTGGATGTTAATGAACTAGTATTCCCATCATGTTTCACCTTTGGCTTGGTTGACTAGGCCTTGGAGAAACTGGAGGCCCTACAACATCTGGAGAGCAACAATTACTCAACTCTAATGTCACCAACAAAATCAGGAGATGGTGAACTAACTTCAGTTCAGTAGTTCAGTTTTTTCAGGTTGAGAAGATGCTAACTGAATCTTCCCATGTAGCAAAATGGACATTTAGGAAAATGTTTCTTTCATGTTGGCATAACACTCTAAGTGCCTGGGATATTGAACAGAAAGAAGAATTTTAGCCCTCAAAGTTGAGTAAATTAGGTAAATTAACCCTGCAAAATATAACCCAAAACTAAGACCTGCACCAAGGCATACAGTAGGTTCACAGTTTAAATCAAGGCATTATCTGGATTGGCCTTGGAATCCCTTCTAGAAGATCTGGAAGAAGAAAGGATGGCTCTTTCGACAATGAGTCCCAGAGAGGCAGCATGACTGGTGGCTTCATTTGATCTTTATGGATATCTGTCTGGAGATGCTTTGTCTAACAGCAGGGACTGCTACAGGAATGAAGAGCCACCACAGAGAACACACACTTTGGCAACCTGTCTGTACAGAGTCTTTTTGAATTGTTCATTGAGTCTGGAAATTATTTTGACAATTTTCCTGCAGGAGTAGTAAAAAAAAATGTTGGTGTGTGTGTGTGTGTGTGGCTGAGATAGAACCATTCCAAATGCTAACAGTCCCTGTTATTCAGAACAGGGACATGTTATGTAGCACATGAGTGGAGTCCCTTGCCTATCTTGGCCTTCGCCCTGCCTAGCTGCTTTGCTACTTGTCCTCCTGCTACTGGGATGCTGACATCCCTGGCAAGAGTGAGAGCTTTCCCTAAGGCTAGGTGCTCATTTGATCAGACAAGCCAGCTGTACTCTTTCTCTAGGGAAGCCCTGTGTCTGGCAGGCCTGACACAAAACTCAGTTTTAAATCTGTGGCCCTTGAATCAAGAAACAAGGCAGCTGGGAGATCTTGCAGCGCTGCTACGTACATGGAAAAAGAGAAGGTACCTTGCCAAATGCACGGATTCTTGCCCTGTGGCTTTTTAGCCAGCAGTATGCATTTGAGATTTTAAAAAAACAAAAAAAACAGGTTTATCGTTGGCTGTGTTGAAGGGGTACAGGCAATTAAATAATAGTTTGGAGTGTCTCGGGTGCACAGGCATCCGTTGTTCTGTAATGCAGCTCTGAAGTCACAAAGTGGAATTCTCTTTTGCTTGAACCTGTCAAGTGAAACTCATTATTTTTCATAAGTGCTGGGATGGTTTGGACTGAAAAAATTCTGAATGTGTGAGTTCTGCCGCAAAAAAGAAGCTGGAAGCCTAAATAATAACAATCATTATGAACCAGTGGCTGTGCGTACATGCCATTTTAAATCATTAATTGTGACATAATAAATCAGAATGTGAATGACCAGCAAGCTTTCATGCTGTCAGCTAAGAAAACAAATCAGGAAAGGGTGGAATTCTATGGTTTTCCAACACAGGATCCTGATTTGATGCTGCCAAATAGGACAGGGCTCCCGTACATTCAAATGAATGTATGTTCCCATGGCATTCTTAATTTCAGGACTGCTTTATTCCTTGAAAATATATGGGGTTGGCCAGCAATTCTCTACACTAACAGTCCAGCTGCCAGTATTATAGTCATCATATGCTTTAAGGCAGCTTCTTAACACTAATAATTGCTCTTCAGTAGTCAGCTAGGAGTCAAATTACAACTGACTTTCCACGCTATTGGGAACATCAGACTTTGGCTCACCTACAGCAATGAAAGCTCTCCCATGAGAATGTAGAGAAGAGGAAAAAAGGGAAAGAAAATCAGGATTAAAAGCTTCAGAAGAATCATGTTGGACCAGATTATTTAATCCATTATTTTGTTGCACAATAGCCAACCAGTTCCACTCTCCATCTCATGTTCCTGAGCAACTGGGGAAAAGATGCATACTGCTTCTGATACAAGAAGCAGTATTCTCACTAGCATTCCATCCTCTCTGCTGAGAGGTATATCAGCTAATGTTGGCCTTGTTACCTGCGTGTTTCCCTCCCAACTGGTCATTCCCATGGCCTAAATCCAAGATGGTACTAGCACTGCAGAAAACTCTTCCCTTTAACTCCTCTCTCTGGCCATCAAAGCTACCTACAAACCAGCTCCAAACGTTTTTGGGGCAGATGCAGAAGGAGGTGCAGTTGGAAAGGAAGATTGCCAGCCGAAGTTCATCATTGGAACAACTGCCTTATTCTTCTTCTCAACATTCCTAGGGCTATCTTTGGCTGAAGGGCAGAGCAAAAAATAATAATGATACACTGAGCAACCATTTTGGGGGGGGGGGGGACAGTTGAGCAATCCTCAAACAAAAACTAAAATACATTGTTTACTTAGTGCTAAGTGCTAATTCTTTTAAAAATAAGAGACCAAAACATTTCATGAATTTTTAAACAATCAGGATATTTTAATATTTGTGTTTGATTGGAAGAATAGGTTGGAAGTATTAAATTGATACAAACACCACATTGCTAAATGGCAGGGAACAGAAATATACATTGCTTTTTAAAGTTAAAAATACAGCCCTATACATTGTTTATTATAAGTCTTATTTAACAAATATTCAAATGCTTTTAAAAATTACAAGTGTTTTTGACTGATTAAAAGACTAGTTTCAATAATTAATGGTTTTATAAAATGGCACCTGGGGCAAAGCCACAGTGTGTTGTCCAAAATCCATATGTGCTGAGCTGTAATAGGCTCACCTCCTATTATGTCTCTACCTACATAAAAATCACACTTCTCAAAATAAAAGAGGACATCTATATCTGGGAGGTGAGAAATGCCCCTTCTCTGTCTATCCTAAAAAACTCAGATATTCTGTGGGTAGAAAAAAAAATGGAAAAAGCACAGAATGGGTTACTGTGAATGACAACATTATGTGGACCCCCTGTAAAATGTTGGTCAATGAGACACAACAATTCCAGACTACATTTGTTGTTGCTACATGCTGTCACCTCTGACATATGGCAACCCTATGAACGAGTGATCTCCACAATGTTCTGTCCTCAACAGCCATGCTCAGCTCTTGTAAACTCAAGGCTGTGGCTTCCTTGGTGGAGCCACTCCATCTCGTACTTGATCTTCCTCTTTTCCTGCTGCCTTCAACTTTTCCTGTCATTGCTTTTTCCAGAGAATCTTACTTCTCATGATATGCCCAAAGTATGATAGCCTCAGTTTCATCATTTTTATCTCTACAAATAGTTTAGGCTTGATTTGATCCAGGACCCAGTTGTTTGTCATTCTGGCAATGCACAGTATCCACAAAGCTGCCTACTAGCACCTTATTTCATATGAATCCATTTGTTCCCATCAGCCTTCTTCAATGTCCAGTTTTCACACTCATACATAGCAATCGGGAATCCAAGAGTGTGGAAGATCGGCAGGTTACTCACCTGTAATTGTAGTTCTTCGAGTGGACCTCTGTGATTCACACTGTGGGTGATCCGCGCCTGCGCGGAGCCTCTTCGGAATATTCTAGAGCTTCTGGGGTAGCAAAAAACACATTAGAATAGACCCCTCCCCCTCCGTATAAGTACCTTGGCACCAGGACTCTCCCTCCAGTTGTGTCAACCGCCGCAAGAAGAAAAATACTGCATGGCGTGACAGAGGGGAGGTTGGGTGGGATGTGTGAATCACAGAGGTCCACTCGAAGAACTACAATTACAGGTGAGTAACCTGCCGTTCTTCTTTGTGGTGTCTGTGAATCACACTGTGGGTGACTAGCAAGCTGTCTTACCTGGAGGTAGGGTGTCACGCCAAGGTGGAAGCCAAAACAGCATGTCCGAATGCCACATCAGACTTCTGTCTAACGTCCAGTCTATAATGCCGGACGAAGGTAGATGGTTGTGTCCATGTAGCCAAGGCGCAGATGTCGGGGAGAGGCACACCATGGAGGAACGCTGTAGAGGTCGCCAATGCCCTGGTGGAATGAGGGCGAATAGCTTGAGGGACCGGTTGTCAAGCAAGCTGGTATGCAAGCCAAATAGTAGAGGCAACCCAGCGAGAAATCGTTTGAGAAGTTACTTGTAGACCCTTGTTAGGAAGCTGATGACTGACAAAAAGGTGTGGGGAATGTTGAAAAGGTTGTGTACGCGACAAATAAAAGGAGAGGGCCCTCCTGACATCCAAAGTATGAAGGAGTCATTCGTGGGTTGTGGATGGTGATGGAAAAAAGGATGGGAGGACTAGTGGTTGAGAGAGATGAAATTGAGACACCACTTTAGGAAGAAAGGAGACATCAAGAAATAGTTTTACTTTATCAGGATAGAATTGTATATAAGGGTAATCATGGCGTAGGGCCGCAAGGTTGCTTGCTCGGCAAGCTGAAGTAATTGCAACGAGAAAGACCGTCTTGAAGGTAAGTAACCTGAGATCCACTGAGGCTAATGGTTCAAAGGGAGGTTTAGTGAGTTGTTTCAAGACCAGGGTCAAGGACCATTGGGGAGAAGGCAGATGAACGTCTGGGTAAGCATGTGACAATCCCTTGAGAAAGCTCTTGAGCGTGGGATGTCTGAAAAACCGAGCCGCTGGAGAGGTCGGTGGTTGGTAAGAGACTATTGCCGAGAGATAGACTCTAATGGACGAGAGAGAAAGGCCAGTAGATTTGAGATGGAGCAAAAATCGGAGGACTGTGGAGAGAGATGGGTTGACAGCAGGAAGGGAAGGGGCTGTAGTAAAAGATTGAAATCTTTTCCATTTATAAAGGTAAGCCTTTCTGGTTGAGGGCTTCTTTGCTTGACGGAGCACATCCATCAAGGAGGAAGACTCCTCCACGCTGCCAGGTGCAGAGCAGGTACGTTGGGATGAAGAATCCAGGAGTTGTTCTGCGTGAGGAGGTGGGGGAGGTGGGGGAGGTGATAGATGTTGGAGGACAGGTTGTGTAGCACTGGGAACCAAGGCTGTCTCGGCCACCAAGGAGCGATGAGAATGGTGTTGGGTTTGTCCTGCTGTATTCGGACAACTACCCTGTGGAGGATCGGAAATGGTGGGAAAAGGTATGTGAGGGTCTTGGGCCAGCAGCCAATGAACGCGTCTCCTTGGGAGTGTTTGCCGATCCCGGCACGGGAGCAATAGCGTTTGCATTTCCGATTGTAGCGGGAGGCAAAAAGGTCCAGAGTCGGTTTGCCCCATTTTTTGCACAGGCAAGAAAAATTGTTTGATCTAATTCCCACTCGTGGGGTTGTGAGTTTGTGCGACTGAGAGAGTTGGCTAGGTCGTTGTCCTGGCCTGCAATGTGCAGAGCTGTGAGTAATATGTGGTGCGAGAGGCACCATTCCCATAGGTCAACCGCCAAATAGAGGAGGCTTGGGGAGTGTGTGCCACCTTGTTTGAGAATGTAGTACATGGTTGTGGTATTGTCGGTGGCAATACTTTACTTTACTTTTATTGTATTTATATCCCACCCAATTGGTCAGATGACCACTCTGGGCGGCTAACAACATTTAAAAACAAAACAATTTAAATATAAAATCAATATAAAATCAATATATAGCATCAAAATCAATTATTCAAGATGGAAAAAAGGAAAGAAAAAGAAAAATCAAATAGTGACTGGAGGGAAGGCCTGCTTAAACATCCAAGTTTTTAGTTGGGTCTTAAAAATGCCCAGCGAAGGGGCCATACGAATCTCAGGAGGGAGCTTATTCCAGAGGCGAGGAGCCACCGCCGAGAAGGCCCGGTTTCTTGTTTTTTCCTTCCGGGCCTCTCTCGGCGTTAGGCTCCTCAACCTCACCTCCTGGCTCGCTCGAGTGATACGGGTAGATTTCGGTGGGAATAGGCGTTCCGCCAGATATCGATGCCCTAAACCGTTTAGGGCTTTATACGTAATCATTAAAACTTTGAAGTCAATGCTGAACCGAACGGGCAGCCAATGTAAAGTGGCCAGAGATATGATGGTATTTTCTCACCCCACTAAGAAGTCTGGCCGCCGCATTCTGCACCATTTGGAGCTTCCGCATCAACCTCAAAGGTAGCCCCACGTAGAGCGCATTACAGTGGTCTAATCTCGAGATTACAAGCGTATGTACCAAAGTGGTAAGCACCCCAACATCAAGATAGGGACGCAGCTGGGCAATCCGCCAAAGATGAAAATAGGCGGAACGGACCACTGACGCCACCTGTGTTTCCATGGTGAGCGCCGGGTCCAGATGTATCCCCAAGCTGCGAACCTCACTCTTCGCGGTAAGAGTCACCCCCCCAAATGAGAGGGAGTTTCCCACACCGCTGATGGTGGGGCCACCCACCCTCAGGACCTCCGTCTTGTCCGGGTTCAACCTCAACCCATTTTCCTGCATCCATTGCAGTACAGCCTCCAAGCAGCGCTGAAGGGACAGAACGGCATCCTCTGCAGTTGGTGAAAAGGAGATGTAGAGCTGTGTGTCATCAGCGTACTGATGGCACGATGCTCCACACCCCCTGATGACCCCACCCAGCGGCCTCATATAGATATTAAACAGCATTGGGGAGATTATCGAGCCCTGCGGAACCCCACAATTGAGGCTCCACGGGGCCGAAACCCTCTCCCCAAGCTGTACTCTCTGAGGACGGTCCTCCAAGAAGGATCGGAGCCAGGCAAGCACCAGGCCACCAATTCCCAACTCGGAGAGCCTCCTCAGGAGGATACCGTGGTCGACGGTATCAAAGGCAGCTGAGATATCGAGGAGGACCAACAGAGACATTTTACCCCTGTCGGCCTCCCTCAATAGGTCATCATACAGGGTGACCAATGCCGTTTCTGTACCATGGCGCGGCCTGAAGCCCGACTGGAATGGATCCAGTGCATTTGTTTCATCCAAATGTGCCTGAAGCTGATCGGCCACCACCCTCTCCACCACCTTGCTAATGAAAGAAACATTGGCGACAGGCCTATAATTGCCAATTTCATCCGCCGCCAAACTAGGTTTCTTCCTTATGGGCCTAATGAGCGTCTCCTTGAGGGCAAGGGGTACCCTGCCCTCAAGGAGAGACCCATTAATTATTGCTGTGGCCCATACTGTTGTTATAGGCCTGGCTGCTTTGATTAGCCAGGCCGGGCAGGGGTCAAGGGATGAGGTGGTGGCCCGACAGCGATCAAGCACTTTGTCCACAATATCTGGTGTCACCGGTTGAAAAAGATCAATAATCACCGGGCAAGGCAGAGCGCTGGACATCTCAGCTCGATCCACTGTATCCAAAAAAGGAGAGAACTCCCGGCGGATGGCCTCCACTTTAGATTTAAAAAATGCTGCAAATTGGTCTGGTGAGATACTAGAGGGAGGCCCGTCACTTTGACCAATTCCGGATAGGTCGCGCACTATACGGAAAAGCTCCGCCTGCTGGTTTGAAGCTTCGCTTATCCGGTTAGCGAGATGTATACGGCTAGCAGCCCTTACCTTGGCATGGTAAAGGTTAGTTGCGACCCTGACAGCTATCCAATTATAATCCGTCGGGTTCTTTCTCCACTTGCGCTCTAGCCTTCTCCTAAATTGCTTCATTGCTCGTAGGTCCTGATTGAACCAGGGCGCAGGCCGAGCTCTGCGTTGGAGAGGGCGTTTAGGAGCAATCGTGTCTATAGCCCTGGTGGCAGCGGTATACCAGTCATCCACCAGAGCCTCGACAGGAGCACCAGCCAGATCAGCCGGAATCCCTCACATGGAATCCTGGAATCTTATGGGATCCAGTAGCCTTCGAGGGTGAACCATAGAAATAGGTCCATGCTCCCTGCAAGGGGGGAGAGCCACTGAGAGGTTACATTTTATTAGGTGGTGATCTGACCATGACAAGGGGACCGACACAAGGTCAGTCACCATCAGACCACGCTCGCTACAATTGGTGGAAAAAACCAGGTCTAGCATATGACCACCCACGTGGGTGGGGCCGTTGACATGTTGGGACATGTTCAAGGAAGCCATGGTTTCCAAGAACTCAAGAGCTGGCCCAGAAATCTCTGCCTCCGCGTGTATGTTGAAGTCACCCAAGACCAATAGCCTCGGGGACCCCAACAATGCCGCGGAGACAAAGTCCGCCAGCTCCGGTAAGGAAATGGCTGGGTTGCGGGGAGCGCGGTAACCCAGCAAGATCCCAATACCATCCCTGGCCCCTATCGACACATGGATGGCCTCCAGACCCGGCTTTACCACCGTGGAGCGCCTAGTAACCTCCAAGATGTTTTTATATACAATGGCTACTCCCCCCCGCCCCTCCAGTCTACCCTGGTGTTGGACAGCATAACCGGGTGGACAGACGAGTGCAAGGGGCGGACCCCCCTCTCCGCCTATCCACGTTTCGGTTATGCATGCCAGGTCTGCATCCTCCTCCAGAATAAGATCATGAATAACCTGGAGTTTATTAGATACAGACCTGGCATTCAACAACACCAGTTTCAGAGTGGAGGGTCGGATGATCTGGCTACCTCGGTACTGACGGTTGGTCACAGTCCCAGAACGGTGAACAGCCTTCAAACATCTGTTCATCGTTCTTCTAACACGAGTAGGGGCTGTGCCAACGCCATATTTCCCTCTACCCGTAATCACAGAGATGTTTAGTGGCCCCTCGCTGGGAGGGCAGGCCTTCCATTCCATATCAAAGAAAAAGGGGGGGAAAATAAAAATAAATAAATGATAAAATAAAAACAAAAAACCCTAAAGCAAGCAAATTAACTCAAGTGAAAAAATGAAAAAAAGAAGAAGAAGAAGAAGAAGAGAAACACAATAAAGTAAATACATAAACCACCTTGGTGGTCCTGAATGCCATGCAAGGCATTCAGGACCACCTTGCCAGCTAAGACGTTCCTGAATGCCTTGCATGCCTTTATCACTGCTAATAGTTCCAACTCGTTTATGTGGAGGGAACGTTCTCTGCAGGACCAATTGGCGTGGATTTTGAGAGAGCCGCAATGTGCCCCCCAGCCGGTAAGGATGGTGTTGGTTGTGACCTGTATTTGAGGATGTGGTTGTAGGAAAGACTTCCTTTCGTCCCATTAAGAGATTTGGGACGAAGCGCCACCATCGGAGTTGTGAGGCGAGTTCTGGAGTAACTCTTTAAAAAGTGTGGGGAGGATCCGTTAGTGGGTCGAAAAGGGCGAGAAACCACGATTGTAGAGACCTCATATTCAGGCGTATGTGTTGTACGACCGAGGTCATGGAAGCCATGGTGCCCAATACACGTTGGACGAGGATGGCAGGAACCAAGGCGTGGGGTGTGAAGCCTTGGAGGAGGGAGATAAGGTTTTGTTGTTTGTCGAGTGGGAGGCATGCACGAGCTCGGGTAGAGTCTATGGCAGCCCCAATGTAATAAATAACCCTTGTAGGGCTCATTTTGGATTTTTGCATGTTGACTGTAAGACCGAGATTGCGAAGAAGGGATAAGGTGAAAAGGGTGTCCCGGTGAGCTTTGCAGCGGGAATGAGCTACAAGGAACCAGTCGTCTATGTATGGGAAGACGAGGATCCGTTGAAGTCTGAGAAAGGCAGTCACTGGGGCCATGCACTTGGTGAAGACTCTTGGAGCTGTTGCAAGTCAGGGAAGACGAGGATCCTTTGAAGTCTGAGAAAGGCAGCCACTGGGGCCATGCACTTGGTGAAGACTCTTGGAGCTGTTGCAAGTCCGAAAGGAAGTCTTTTGAATTGGTAGGCCTGGGGTCCGAGTTGGAATCGCAGAAACTATCTGTGAGAAGGGTGGATGGAGATGTGGAAGTATGCATCTCGTTGATCTATGACTGTGAACCAGTCGTTTTTTCTGAGAAGAGGTACAACAGATTCGAGGGTTACCATGCGGAATTTTGTAGTGATGACATATTGATTGAGTTCTCTGAGGTCTAAGATAGGTCGTAAACTTCCGTCCTTTTTGGGGACGGTGAAATAAAGAGAGAGAAAAACGTTGTTGTTTTGTTGTATAGGTTCTATGGCATCTTTTATGAGTAAATTTTCTATCTCTTCTTGTAGAGTTTGGGACAGTGGAGTGACAATGTGATGTGACGGAGGGAGTTGATGGAAATGGATGCAGTATCCATTTTGGATAATGGACAGAACCCAGGCGTTGGTGGTGATGGATTGCCAGGCAGGTAAGTGTTTCCACAGGAAGGGAGGTTGATTTGTGATCTCAGTTGGGAAAGTGTCAAACATGATGTTTGGGTTTGTGGTCATTGTGCCTTTGGATAGGTTGTTGGCGGGGTTTTTGTTTGTATTGTTGTTGTTTAAAGTATGGTGTGTAGAAAGTCTGACATTGGGGTTCGTGTTGGAACCTCTGGTAGGAATTGTAAGGTCACCTCCATTGGTTACGTTGGGACCGCTGTTGGTAAGTGGGATAGACGCCCCATTGTTTGGCAGTGGAACGTTTCTTCTGAACGTTTTCTAGGATGTCGTCTGTTTCAGCATTAAAGAGACCAGTGCCATCAAAAGGGAGGTCTTCAATACGTGCTCAGGCATCTTCAGCGAGGCCGGCTATTCTTAGCCAGGAGAAGCGTCTGAGCGCTACAGAGGATTTAGCCGTGGCATCTACCGTGTGTTTGGCTGAGAACATTTGCTGTTTAGCGACAGAGAGACCCTCCTGTTGGAAGGTTTGTGCTAATACTTTTTTATCCTCTGGTAAAGAATCAAGAAAAGTGGCCATGTTATCCCAAAGGCAGCGTTGATATGCTCCCATAGCTCCTTGGTAGTTAGCTACCCTCATATTAAAAGCCGCTGATGAGTAAAGCCACCTGCCCATAGAGTCGATTCTCCGACTGTCCTTGTTAGGTGGGATAAGAGACTGTCGATGTCGAGATCGAGATTGTGAGGCCTCAACAAATATCGAATTTGGGGTCAGCTATTTTTGGAGAAAGAGTGCTCCTGGGTTGTGTATCCGGTAGAGATTATCGATTCGTTTTGAAACTGTGTGAGAGGAGGCTGGTTTAGTCCAAGATCACTGAGCAGTGCTAAGAAGAGATGGTAGAATGGAAACATGGACTGGGGTAGTTGTGTCTTTAGAAATAGGATCATAAAGGTGATCGAAGAGGCTCCGCGCAGGCGCAGATCACCCACAGTGTGATTCACAGAGGCCACGAAGAAGAACTTCGTCTTTGTCTCCAGGGTCACATTTTTACACTTGATCATCTTTTCCAATTCCTTCATTTCTGCTCTTCCAAGTCTCAGCCTTCTTCTGATTTCTTGGTTTTAGTTTCCATTTGGATTGATGATTGAACCAAGGAATATAAAAATCTTTAACAATTTCAGTTTCTTCATTGTCAACATTAAAGTTGCATAGTTCTTCTGTAGTCATGATTTTTGTCTTCTTAACATTCAAGTGCTGTCCTGCTTTGGCACTTTCTTCTGTCTCTTTCATCAAAAGCCATTTCAAGTCATTGCTGCTTTCTGCCAAATAACAACTAGAATGTTTATACAAATATAGCCGATGCCCATTCCAATAGCACTTTTCATTTTTAGACCACAGTTAGGCTTTTAAATGACAAGTTGCTTTTAGCTTCTTCTTTTTTTCCAATTCTTTTATCAAGTTACCTTTGTGCTGACAGTTGTACAGAAATACCCACGAGCATAATATAATCAACTTCTGACTGAGTCTGTTACCCTTCAGAGCACAGTAGACAATGTTGATAATCTCAGTTTAAAGTCATTTGTACTAAACTTTGGGTATATGAGGAAGAAGTTTCCCTCCTGCCTGCCATAGCAATTTACCGTTCTATTATTTAGGCAGAAATGTGCAGGTTGTAACCATACCAAGAAATTTTGAGGCTTATTCTGACATTCTTTGTTCAGTGAAAGGAAGCAAGACAAGAATCAGAACATATTTTTTCTGTGTTTTACCAACTGTGGCAAGCAGTCTCATATTATACCAGTGTTTTGAACAGGGCTGGTGAAAATAGCAAATTATCTATCAATATTTTTTCAAACGTTCTTTAAAGTTTGAAAATATAGAGTTTTGAGACTTCAAAACATTCTAAATGTTGTCCTTTTTATGCCTTGAAATGTTACTTCACTGCTTCTGAGCACTGCCATTTTGAAAGCTTTGACATTTGGAACCTTCCAATTAAACTCATATTTGAATTCAAATGTTTATGAATGCAGAAATGCAAATGCTAATTCATTTCATCTTGACATTACAGCTTGACTAGACAGATTCCAAAGGAGCAGTATTTAGTGGTGCATCCAAATACATTAGTTGAGAAGTGCCCACCCTCCATTCCCAGCAAACAGAAATCTACATACTGTTTTGAAAGGCAGGCCAGCTAATATATCCTGCAGAGCACTTTGAAATGAATTAAGTACCCATTAGATACAAAGCACAAAATGACATAACCCTTTGCATCACAGCCAAAATGGTTCTACAAATGAGCAGGAGGCAGTTCTTCTCAGAGCTGATCTAAGAAACCCAGTTCCATGACGGAAGTAAAGTAGACAGACAGTTGACTCAGTACAGTACAGTGCATTGACTTGACAATGCCATCTACTGCACTTGAGGCTTTATTCTGGGTTACTTGATTCCATGTGCCTAAAAGAGCCCCTGCTTCTTCCCTGCTCAGCTGGGAATTTTCACTCCAGTTAGCCAGTTGCTTAATTTGTGTTTGGTTTTATCCAGTATAGAAATTAGATTAAAGATGTGACCACAGGAAATGCTCCAGGAATGAGAAAGGCTGATTTGTATTTTTTTCCCCCATTGATCACATGATGCAAAAGGAAATACAAATCAGCCCAGAGTCCCTCCCCCATCCATTGTTTCTGCCTCTGCCACTAAAGTTTCTATTTTTTTAAAAAAATACAGTTCATCCACATCAGTTCAGGCTGCATGATCACTTGAACCAATGCAGAAAAGCCGCCACACCACTACACACTTATAGGAATGGAGAATACAGCCTTTCTCTGTGGGCAAGTCTTTCTTTCTTTTTTTAAAAAGCAGTTTAGGAATGAAGAGCAAAGCTTTTTTCCACCTGCAAGACTTCTTCTCCTTCCTTCCTTCCTTCCTTCCTTTCTTCCTTCGGAAAGTTTAGGAATGGAGAGCAAAGCCTCTCTCTATCAGCAACACTTTTCTTCAACTTCCAGAAAGCTTATTAGGTAGTTACCTTGTAAACATGCCTCTGGCAGGGCTACAACAGAACTGCAAATGAACTGCAAACAAGGCTTCCCTCCTCTCTCCCTGTGTGGCCAGATTACGTAAACAAACCTGGAGAAACCCACATTCCCCAGAGTGAATTCACATTTCTCACTGTGTAGTCGCACCTCAAGTAGCACTTGAACCCAAGGCTTTCTGGTTCTGGTATGGTATTCTAACCACTACATAAAGGGTACTTAGTAGGTTGGATCTAGATGCATGCAACTTGAATGGCAAAAACAAACTTCTCCACCTGCTCCCACCTATGGCAACCACTCCAGTGATCAAAAAATGCTGCATAGATGGTCAGGGGACTTTGCTGAATGGGGTGAGTTGTGATGTGAGACTGAGGAAGAGAAATTCCCGACAAAACAGAACTTTCAGCATGTGTTACCTTTGCATTAGTAGTGAGCTGATGCCAGATCTAGCATTTTTAACAAATATTGGCTCCAAACTGCACGCAAAAACATAAGTGCAGTCAAGAGACTTGTATAGTGAAAGCTGGCATACAGCACCAGAAGGGGTAATGTGATGTATCCATAGGTTATAGAACAAAGTAGACACATACTTTAAGTGTGTTTTGGCTGGAGGAAATTAAGCCATGAAAAGGACCTAAGCATTGAGGGTACAGGGTTCATGATATTCCAGTGTTGGTTTAACCCCATATAACAGCATGGCTGCATCATATACCTCATATTCAGGGTGCCATGCAAAGTAGATGTTCCTACACATCCTGTCCATGAACAGTTGTTTTGATCTAGCAAGGGACATAAGATTGATGCATTGAAATTGTTCCTCTACGAGTATCTCTGCTGCTGGAAAGAGTCTACACAGTGTGTATAGAAGTTACTACATTCAAGCTTTGTGGTGCTTTGCAACTAGTACTGGGGAGGAAGAGGAGGAAGAGATGCAACTGAGAAGAAGAATTGCTAGGACATCTGTATAAATATGAAAAATCATGCAGAATGAAAGTTGGCATTCCATGCTAGGAAGTGTAGTGTGTTGCACCCAAGAGTTCCGGAACAAAGTAAAAGCATATTTTTAAATGTGTTTTGAAGCTGGAGGTAATTAAAGCATGAAAAAGATCTAAGTGTTGGTGAGTGCAGTTCCATAAAGATGAGATGCGCCATGCAAAATTGCCAGAAGAAAAACTAATACGTATGTAGCTAGTCTATCAAAATAAAATAACAAATTATAAATCAAAGGAAAATGTTTTACTTCTTCTAGGCAAGCCATGTTTGGAATAATTATGTGCTGTACCACTAGTCTCAACAAACAACCAAAAAAGTAAAAGGTGTGCTGGAAATATTGCTTTATTTACAGGGCTGGTTTTCTATGTACTGTTACTTTTATAATACCATTGTATTCTGTATATAATATTTTAGGACTTGGTGTAACTAGTTGTTTGTAATGTGAACCTTTTGTGATCAGAAATAATTATAACTAGTTATTTGTAAGTAATTATATGTATTTAATTCTATTTCCTTGTAAGTAAGGTGCAACTACATTATATCATGATCATAATTCAATCACAAGTACTTTTACTTGCTTTTGCGGTATAAGTGTAACATTTAAAATATTCTTATTGCTATGGGAGTTGCCTTCATTTCCTTGTAGAGAAGGAATATTACATGAACCAGGCACTGTCTTGTGCCCCGCCTCCTGCTCTCTTGTGGGCTTGTTACAGGAGGACATTGTGGTTTGTTCCATTAGCCGATGTTTTCTATAATTTAGAAGGGCTTTTAAAATAAGTAAGTACAAATAACCATCTAGATATATGTAAGAACTGGAAAAGTCACGAAGTGATTTAAAAATAAAACTATAATGCTCATTAACTACTTGGGGTGGCTAGAATAGTAACTGTAACTAATTAGTTTTAAAAGTAACTTTATAACCTCTGGAACATTTAGATGAAGGTAGTGAGCATGTTCTAATACAATAACTCCAAGCTACAGCGGTAGCGTAATGATGTGTGTGAACGGTGCTGATCAGCGACCTGCCTGGGAGGTGTCTGAGGCTGAGCTAATGGATGTTGCTTTCTGCTCCAGACAAACCATCCTCCCTTCTTTTCTTTGCATTGTCATCTATTGCAACATTGGGAGAAAGCCCTGAGAATTTCTAGATAGGGGATAGGAAGGGACTCTCCTCAGCTTCATTGCCAAACTAGTAGGATAATCTTTATACAGTAGGAAGGACTAGACTGTAAGAGAAAAGCGTTGCCTATGATGGCTTTACATTTTCTTAGCAGTTACCCCAGGGAGTTGCCTCAAGCAGCTACTGAACATCTTACACTAGAGAGAGGCAAAGTGTGACCCACAGGCTGCATGTTATCTTTTAAAGTAATACAGTGCTTTGCTGCCAAAATTTGAGGACAAATTGCTACATCAGCTGCTTTCTTCAGTGAGACCAGTGTTTACCAAAAGTGTTGCCAATGTTGGCTGAAAGAGGAAGTCTTTCAATATGCTTAATCTCCAGCCTTTGTTATTTAAGTAACCTTTGTTATTTAAGCAGCCACTTGCTGTTAAGCAGATGTAAAATGTATGGGAGGTATAAGTAGGCTTTTAGGAGAAAAGTTATTTCTTTTAATGAAATATTACTTTAAAAAAACATTTTATAAAATATGAAATAAATATATATATAAACATGTGTGGAAAAAAATCTACTAAACCTTTGGGTGTGCAGTTTTGATCTGTCAGCCAACTGCAAAAATTACCCCTGACCGTCCTGGAACTTGCCTGCTCCTGCTTTAGATTCTAATCTGCTTTCTTTCCACAATGCACATAGGATAGGGCCCTGAAAACATACTACTCCAATGTAGACCTGAGAAAACACTAAATAAGTTTGTTTCTGCCTTTTTCTCTGACATTTACTAGCCCTAAACCAAGTGCTTAAATGTCTGCATCAACATTTCAGCTTTTGAAAATGATCTTATCATAAGGCAGTTACTTTTTTGGCAAGCATTTTAACAATGATAGTGTTGTATTCTCCAAGGCTTTCATGGCCAGGATCCGATGGTTGTTGTAGGTTTTTCGGGCTGTTTGGCCATGTTCTGGAGGTTTTTTCTTCCTAACGTTTCGCCAGTCTCTGTTAGTGATAGTGTTGTTGCTGAAACTGTTTAGGTGTATACAGTGTTACATGCTAACACATTTACAAGAACTACATTTACTTCAGTAACCAGTTTTGTCAGTTTTGTAAGCAAGCGATGGGCTGTAATCCCTCACACACTTACCTGGGACACTTAACATAGTGGAAATTACTTCTGAGTAAATGGGCATAGAACTGCGTTGTTAACTCTGAGGCTGATGCAAATCTTTTGAGCCTATCTTGTCAGTAACAGAGGGGCTGACATTTGACAATACCTTTCAGAATTTCATTCCCAGCTCATCTTTGACTTTCTGAATACTTAAATCGTGATATTATTTGATCTTTTCAAGTCAAGATGATTTGGTTTGACAATTCTTTTCTGAAGTTTGAATTGGAAGGAAAATTTGTTTTAGTAAGCAGAGACATATTAGAATATGTGTTCAGAGATAATATTGTCAGCTATCTCTTGCAACTCAAGTGTTTTGAGTGATAACAGATGGCTTGTTTTACAGATGATTGATGAATGGACTGATGCAAATTAGATTGCTGAAATTATAGTTTTGCAAAATAGATGAATCTACTCTGTTAGGACATGTTTGCATCACAACCACAACCAATAGGAAATTATTATTTTCTATTAGGATTTCAGATAAAGAGTTAGGGAAGAGCTTTATTGAGGGAAAGAATATTTTCTTTTTAGAATAGATATAGTGGACAGATATAGATACTAGATAGATACAAAAAAATAGTCACATATTTATTAAAATTTAAACCAGTTAAAGGACGTGAGCTGTTTAATCATTTGCTCTTTAATCAACTGATCAGTCAATTACATTATATAATAATCAGCAGTTTAATTGAGGAAAGAGGAAGTCAAAAGCAGTATAGTAGAGTGAGCTGCTGAGACCAAAGGAGAAAGCGAGTGACATATGAACCACTTTTAAAAAGCCCCAAATCTCCCATGGACACTCTATACACTGAAGTGCTAATGAGGACATAGACTGAGATCAATGTTTGGTATATATGCCCTCTTGCAGCCACTTCAGCAACCATTTGCGCAGCTGAAGGGTGAAGAGAAAGATTTGTGTTGCTGTTTAGATACTTTTTATTCCTGTTCTGGGATATTCTTCTTTTACTTTGTTTTCTCATTCATCGTAGTTCACTACACTTTAGTGGAACATTACTGCACTCTTAGGAGAGTGTGTGTGTGAGTGAGTGATTATGGACAGAATATTGTTGTGTGGGCTTTGAGTGGGTAGGTCATGCAATTCCAATTATTGCTGTTTGCATTTCCTCTCCCCTTTGTGAGAATTTTTTCGGAAAAAAGAGAGCTAGAGATTGAAATCTAGCAATATACAGGTAATGTCACAGACTCAATGGCAGAGCAGGACAGAATGTCTCCTAAAGAGTACAATCTGTATGTCCTTTACTGCGGTGGGCCAGGGTCTTCCACACTCTCCAATTTCAAATAAAATCCACCTTCAATTCATTTTTTGTCACAGGAATATCCTAGATAGCTGGTGGGCCATGATAAGAATGCCTCACCTCTAAATTTGTGGGGTGTGTGTGTGTGGTCTGCCTATCCTGGTTGTGACTTACTGTCCTGAAACTCTATCATTTTGTTGTATTTCCCTGAATCTACCAGCATCCTGATTCCATATGTGGTTGTGAGATTCCTACCCCTCTGTATTTGT
Organism: Intellagama lesueurii; assembly: GCA_037013535.1. Classification (NCBI taxonomy): domain Eukaryota; kingdom Metazoa; phylum Chordata; class Lepidosauria; order Squamata; family Agamidae; genus Intellagama; species Intellagama lesueurii. The sequence goes on from JBAJHW010000006.1 coordinate 82,576,159, forward strand.
GGGCATACATTTTCAAAATATATTATTTTAATGTGAAAATTAGTATATGCATGTTTTTATTGATTAAAGCATATTTGATGCCTTTTTCAAACAGATGCATGGTTCTTATGCTCACCCCCTCTGCAAAAATGATGTATTGCAAGACTATGAAACATATAGATTTCCAAGGCAGCATGCATTCTGTCCTGTTGCCAGTGCTGGGAGCTAGAGCATGGATACTTTTGCAGGAGAAGATGAACCCTATCAAGTTTGTTTTCTAGCGCTAAGTTACATAAATGAAGATGAAGAAATCAGTCAATGGAAGTTATATAAACATTTAATTACTGTGGCGGAATGCCCAAGTCACGCCTGTCCGTCATATGGAGCTCTAGGGCAGGAGCCTATGGAAGGACAGGAGGGGCGGAGTCAAGAGAACAGTTAGAGAGACTGAGGGCAGTTAGTGAGGGTTTTAAAAAGGGTTAATACAGTTAGAGACAGTTAGGGAGAAGGGTTTTGAAGTGTTAAGACAGAGATTGGAAAGTTGGTGTGTGTTAGAGAATAGATAAGAGATAAAAGTAATATAAAATAGACAGTCCTTAGATATTGTTATAGTGGTGAATGTGAATGAATACAAACAAGCAAACGTGTAATTCTATCCAAGTTTAATGATTGAACAATAAAAGAACATCTATGACTTTACTTCTGTGATTTACTAATCAAACAATAAATAAACCTGTTATATTTGGCAGCCTGAGCCTAAGAAACTTATTTGGTACAGTGTGGATAAAGATCCACTGGTGGCAGCGTGTAAAGGGAGAAAATGGTACATCGTGTCCGAAGGTGGACCTGTGGTTGAGGGAAAACAAACAAGGGACACTGGGGGAACGCGACAATTACAATGTTCCTTTTGATTCAATAGGCCTGTTCTAGTTGGAAATAACTGGATTTAGGCCAAAGAGTCTCAGCTTTTTAAAGTCAGAACTGAACTTTAAAAACTGCCCTACCATTAGATGGAGTGAGGCAGCTGCCTGAGGCAGCAAATCACCAAGAGCAGAAGATATGGTGCTCCCCTATCCTCAGAGAACCCTTGCCATTCCAGAAAGCTGTTGCTGTTCCTTACAGCTCTCTAGAATCTGTGGAATGACTGCACAAAGAATGTTTCTCACAGTGGCAGCCAGCTAAGAGTCCAGGGTCTACTGCCTGTATGTCTGGCTCCTACTCACCATCCCATCTCTATGAGCATTTTCACCAGCTGGATATAGAAGCTACTCCTCCTAATAAAGCAACCAGAGCAACCCAGGCACGCCATTGGATCTCACACCCTACCCTTCCAGTTTAAAACTGAGACTTCAGCCCCCAAGGCTTCCAGCAACTTGTGCTTCTGGACTGGAAAAGCATTGCAGCTTTTAGTGAGGAGCTTAAGACTTGGGGACACCCAATCCAAGCTGATTTGATGCTTCATAAAAGCTGTTAAGGGAAGGGGGGGTACTGCCACAAAAGATAAGGGAGTGCCAGCTTGCTTCTCAACTCTGGCAGTGGGAGATGCTGAGTTGACCCTGTTAAGAAGGATATATTAGTTTATGTCCAGTGTCTCAGGCTAAAGAGTGGAAGGTACAATTTAACTCCTTGGCAGTGCACTCTGTTAACAAGTGACTGGAGCAGGGCAATTGAAAGAATATAATTCCCTACTGAAGGAAGCCGGTTCTCATCCCAGTTTTGGTCTAGGTGGCAAACCTGCCATTTTCTATTGAGGAATGTAAGACTTCCCCCAATTTCATCTGGGGCTTCTATATAATTTGTTATTGTAGACAGCATTTAAAAAAAAAAAATCAGCCCAGTGGGCATTTGTTAAGAAGCTTTTTATTTCTTAGCAAATGCTAATTAATGAGGCAAACACAGACAGACTTTGTGTCTGTTTCAAATGTCATACCAAACTGGAGAATGGCACAAAGGACAGAGACACACAATTATCGTGATGTGACATAGGAAGACACTTGGCTATGTGGAGAATAAAGGTACAATATTACTTAAATGTTACAGAAATGTCAAAAAAGTGAGTCTGTGTTCTAAAATATAATATTATCATGTTTGCAAAAAGATGGAAATTGTCTCTAACTGATGCTTTTTCTTTGTATATTAATTGCTACAGCACCAAGGGAAATTCTTAGGTCTTCATTAATGGTTCACAGCTAATTCTGTCACTTTATATATTATCAGGTGCTGAGAGGTCAGGGGAAGAGAATCTTGATCACCAAAGAACAAATATTTCTAAAAATTTCATCCAATTCTGCCAAAGAATTTTAAAAATCAGTAGGTTCTTTTAAAAGTAATAATGAACTCAACTTAAAATTTAAATAGCCTAAAAGTCCCTCATTTGTTTGTGTGACATTTGGTGGGTATAATCCTCTCCTGAGCAAATAATATGTTTGCAAATTCTGTACCATTTTAACAGGCAGTTAGAGACAATGGGAGGTATGAAGACCTGGATTTCGAGAACAAGATTCAGATAAGGAACTGAGTCAAGTCAGACAGTACCCAAGTGGGTCTGAGTTTAATTCATTTCCCTAAACACCACATGAGGATCTGAACCCACTCTTATGGTGGCTGCACATTCCTGTTAACTGGGATAGATGTAGAAGAGTAATTGAAGCTGAGTTTTAAATAGGAAAGTGATCTTGACTGAAGCTAAATCAGCTTCCTTAAAGAATTGATACCAATGTAACTCAGGAATTAATAACATATATTGTGGATATATTATTAAACTTCATTGCAGGTAAACAAGATTTAAATAAAGATGTCTGTTTTAACTTCTGAACACTTTTTTGTGTTCATTCATCCTATGCCTATCTGAGTGATGACACTAAAGGATATATGTTTTTATTAGAAAGGTTATCATGGTAGTGAGCATGGGAGGGGTAAAGAACAAAGAGATCTAGCTAACTCAAGGTTTGTGAGCTTTATCTCTCACTTAAGTTCAGTTTGTTGGGATTACGATACAATTTTTGACAGTTTGTTCCTAGCAGCAGGATAATAAACACTTAAGAAATCCAGCTATGACAGTTTTTGACAATTTTGGTGTGACTTTAAGATAACCTATCCTAGCATTTTGCATGCAATGAATATTTAGTCCTTTGGAAAGATTTTTCTTATCTCCAAGAAAGCAATGTGTCCTTGACCTTATATCCTTATTTTCTAGGCACAGAGCTTGGATGTGTTACTTTCTTGGACTACAACCTTTAAAAAAATGCTAGGAATGCAATGGCTATGCCATCTGGAGGATTCTGGAAATTGTAGGCAAAAAAATAGTGTTTTCACACTTTTCTACAGGGGAATGAACTGGATTAGAAGAAGGTTTGTTCATTTCAGATGTGGTGTCCTTTCTATATCCCCCAGAACACCTTTCACAAATGACCAAATCCAACCAAGAAAACTAACTAGTAAAACAAGAGGAAGCAGCAATATTCAGATTGCGGGACTGTGGCAATGGCTGTGATTTCTGCCTGAGCTACATGCTAAGATATTATAATCAATGCAAACATTTGCATATACATTAAAAGAAGCACTTAACATTTTGTTCTTGCTGTGCTTGTTTGTACTTTGATGTAAGGAGAGCTCAGGTTTAAAGCCAGTCAACTGTTTAAGTCAGGCAAAAATTCTCATCAGGGAATCCCTGACAGTGTCACTCCCTAAATGAAGAAAATAACCTTCTAGTGCTCTCTGTCTCGTCATAATAAATGCCAAATCTACTGTGCAGGCAAAATGAGTCCTGATCTCCCTAGTATTACAGTCACTCCCAGTCATTTCTTCTTTGGTGCCTAATGAGCATAGATGTGGAAATCTGTCAAGATTCCCTTCCTCCCCCCCCCCCCATCTGCATTTTAAAAAAACTTGCTGAATATGAAGAAAATACAAAGTTTGATACATCCTTCAAAAACATACTGAAACAAAATTCTCTACCATCTACTGGTCAGATTCAAGAAGTAACGTCTGGCATTGGAAGGAACCATATTGTACCTCCCTGCCTTAATAAGTGTTAATGACGATGAACTTCTTTAAAAAGAAAAAGAAGAGGCAACAACTCTAATTCAGCATTACATGACCAAATACAAAGGAAATTAAATGCAAATTTTCAAGAACTCAAAGGCCAAGATTTGGATAGAGAAATCAGAATCTCATAGGTGTTTTTTTTTTCTTCCATATTTGCATTTTTTAACATTTCATATTCATAGCAGGTGCCTCTGTCTGATTCTGGTGGAAGGGAGGAAGGAGTGGTATCCCATTCAGCAGTGGTCCTGCATCACTGTTGAGCATTTTCAGGGGTCTCCCAAGGCAGCAGTGAGAACTAAAGCAGTAACTAGAAATGTTGGCACCCAAGCCAAATGGTGACATGCCCCACAAGGCTGAACAGGACTGAGGATATTAATGCAGGCCATTAATGCATAGGGTTGCCATAAGCAGGAAGTGAAGGCACATTACAACAACAACAAGGTGGTATAGGCAGAGATCCCTAATAGTTGGCTACACACGGAGCTTCTTAACATAATGAGTTTATTTGTCTTCCTGGTGGTCCATAATGCTCTCCTCCAGCACCATATTTCAAATTAATCAATTTTTCCTGCCAGCTTTCTTCACTGTCCAGGTTTCACATCCATGCATAGTAACTGGGAATACCATAGTTGGGATTGTATTGGCCTTGGTCTCCAGGGACACATCCTGGAAGATTTTTTCTGGTTCCCTCATAGACTAGCCTTGTTACTCTTGTCCAAATCAGGATCTAGCCTAGTAGGCAATGGAAGCTTTGCCTGGTATAAGTTGCAGAATATTTAAATTGGTTGAAAAGTCTTTGGGTCAGGCCCGTAGGGCATTTGTTTGCTGCAGGGTTTATTTCATTTTGATCACGTCTATTTTGATCCTTAGTATTTCTCCTCTTCTACTTCTTCTCAGTAGGTTTTCATCTCCCTCTGCTTCCTAAATCCTTATTAGCACCACAAGAAGTACCTGCTAATCCTTTGCACTAACAGTCTGGACTTAATCATCCACTTCCTGCTTTTTTATCTTCAGGGTTGTTAGCAGAAGAAATCCTGACACATCAAAAGGCCTTTGCCAGAAGGGCACCTTTGCTTGGCAGGATGCCAGCCAGTTTGCTCAGTTGCTATTGGTCATGAATTATGAAGTTCACTCTTCCATCATGTTCTTAGGTGTGTGTGTGTGTGTGTGTGTGTGTGTGTGTGTGAATATCCCAAGAAACAGGGCAAAATTATTATATAGGAGTATGACTTTTTTTACCTGCTAAATGTGTATAGGGAAATGTTCACAAACGGATGCTACTGTGAAAACAAAAAACACAAAACCTGTCACTGAATATATGTGTAAGAATTCATTTTTATGAAATTCACAGTTCCCTCAAAGGTATCCCTCCATAAATATTCACCTTTCCATAGTTCATTACATTGTCTTGGAACTCACCAGGGTACTCGTTTGTTTTGTTTTATAGTCTTATTTCCAGTTGCTGCTGGTCACAACATTCATAGATTTGTATGGGAGTTTGAGGGTTCACACTGGAACAAACTACGCATTTGAGTGGTAAGCCACTTTATGCCAATAGTGGGTGAAGTGTGGCCTGGAGGTCACATGTCCCCCCAAAAAGGTGTTTTTGTCTCATTCAGCCTAGTAGTTAGACTGGCTGTAGTTGGGAATTTATTTATTGCCCCATTAGTGAATATCCACTACTCTGTACTCTGGGTGGTTTACAGAATAAGACATTTACAGAATAAGACAATAAGACACCCCAGCAGCACTCCCATATAATAACACAATCAATATGGTGATACACCAAATCAAAATTTCTTGTTAGGTTGAAACGTTTTGCTACTCATCCAAGCAGCTTCTTCAGTCTGAGGAGAGTTGGTAGGAGATCCCTGATATATCCTCCATGTTGGTTTCACTTCCCCCTGGTCTGAATAGGCTCGTTAGAAAGACAAAGGACTGGGGGGGGGGTAAAGAGTAATCCCACTTCTGCAGTCCTTCTCCACCTATTGTCATGGGTCGTTGATGGGTTAACAGTGATCTTTCTTGTGTGTGTCTCTAATCTTTCTGGAGCCGGATGAAAGGGCAGCATGATAAATAGGAGAAAGATTATATCTAAGGCCTCCACTCCTGTTGAGTGAGGGATTTTCTATATGCACATGTATGGCTTCCCTGACCTCTCTCTCAAACCACCCAACTTCCAGGTCCAAAATGAGTACATCTTGGTCATCAAATGAGTGTCCTTTGTCCTTCAAATGAAAGAACACTGCTGATTGTGGTCCTGAGCCATTGCCCCTCCTGTGCTGGGCCATTCTCCTGTTTAGTGGCTGTTTGGTTTCTCCATTTCTCCATTTAAGAGCTCTGAACATTCCTCTTTGCATTGGACTGCATACACTATATTGCTCCTGTTGTGTTTTGGTGTCCAGTCTTTTGGGTGGACGAGTCTCTGCCTTAGTGTGTTTGTGGGTTTGAAGTGCACGGGTATGTGGTGTTTACCAAAAATCACCAATGGGGAAGTGAAACCAATGTGGAGGATATATCAGGGATCTCCTACAAAATCTCCTCAGACTGAAGAAGCTACTTGGATGAGTAGCAAAACGTTTCAACCTAACAAGAAAGAAGTCCAGTTGCCATGACACAACCTCACCTGGATGACTGAGAATCTTCAAAGATACACCAAATCAAAAATAATAATAAAAGAAAGTGTGCTGCTTATATACCACCCCATAGTGTTTAATTTAATTCAGGCAGTTTACAATTTAATTCTGCATGCTACACATTCTCCCCACCCACCTCACTCCTGTAAGATGGGTTCTCAATTTACCAATCTTCAAAGGATGGAAGGATGAGTCAATCTTGAGCCAACTACCTGAACCCATCAGGACTGAACTCATGAACAGTCTTGACTGCAGTTCAACCACTGAGCCATGAGGCACAGTGGTTAAAACTAAATGTAAAATTTAAATTGTAAAATTAAATTTAAAAATTAATGTTAACAACATCTGGGGATATGTTCTCAAAGGTCCCTTTTAGAGTTATGTCTTTACTAGTTTTCTAAATATCCGGAGGGGGGACCCTGGCACACCTCGATTGGAAGCTTGTTCCAAAGAATAGGAGAAGTACCACCTGACTCTGAGTCAGCTACTGCATTCCTGTTGTGCAAATATTTTCATTCCTCTTAAACCCTCTTCCCTCCACGCCACACCATACAGCTCAGTACTGCTGAAAACCTGACATCTCCCTGGAAGATCACAGTCGTGCTATGATGTGAGAAGAATATTCTCCTCCGTCTCCTCCCTCTGCCTCAAGGATTCTGATCAAAGTCAAGTCATGCAGACTGTTCCTTTCGAGCTCTTTCCTTCACCTCCCATTCCACTCCCATTTCCAATGTGAAACAGACATCAACCAGACAAGACTCCAGAGATCTAAGTACAATGCACCAAAGCGGCTGGCAGAGACGGACCTGAATGGCTATTTCCTGCTTGCAATAAGCAGTGGAGAAGGTAGGAGTGTGAAAATGTATCACCAAGTCCTTACTCACAACCAATAACATGAGAACACTTATTTTTAGAAACACTGCATCATGCCTGCATGTCCATTTGCCAGTTAACTGGAAATGCCAAAGCGGTCATTCTTGCTCATTGAATCTTGATCTAGCAGAAACCCTTATACTCTTCTTATTTTGATAAACCAATGATCTGATAAATCTGATGCATGTTGACAGTGAATGAATGTATGACCTGCCCTCTAAATCTCGTTTCAGCCCTGATATGCTTGGATGGTGTCAAACACCTCTCAGAGCTGGACGAAGATGCATGAAACAATCCAAATGATTTATTAGGAAAGGTCCTATATATGCCCAGTTCACTTTTTCAACTCTTAAGAAGGCTTCAGTGAGTTTTTATCAACAGCAATGATATCTGGAGGAGGCTGAATAAAGGATTTTATATTGATAGCCATTCTGTTGCTAGAGTGACAATACTGTATTTACACAAATGAATAAACAAATAAATAAACAGAACATGGTAAAAATATTGCCCAAAATTTCATTGATCAATAATTTTTACGTGACAAAAGGCATCCATATTTATCCCTCAGGTCTGAGCACCTTGTATATTTTCCCCATTTTAATATATTTTTGTGAAATCATTTTTGTATTGCTTTTGATCCCTAATAAGTACAAAACCCAGAACAGATAACTTAAAAGAATAAAGTAAAATCAGATAAAAGCAAGTGAAAGCATGAAAATTAAAAGGACAGGAGTTTGATTCTTCATTATATTACTATGAGAAAAGGAGTAAAATAATGCCCACCAGAAAACCCCATCAGGAGTCAGCCTCTTCCAGAAACCTTGTCCTCTTCCATTCCTTCATCTGTGTATCAAGAGCAGAGTTTATTAAAATTAATTTTTTTGGAATGCAACTTCCAGAATCCTCCAGCTAACATGGCCACTGCTAACCATACTGACTGAGCTTTCTAAGAGTTGTAACTTTTTCAAGTTCTGAGTTACTCCTGCAGTCTTTTGGCAGTCTCTGTGCCAGTGCCAAACAGCCTACAGGGCCAGCCATGTTATATGGTGTTACATATTCAAAAATGGCATAAATGTTTGAAACCTTCCTTCTTCATTTTATACATCAAATAACAGCTGGCTTCCACTACCAGTTCCACTCTTGTTCATGCTGTGGCAAAACCTCCCTTTCTGGTCCTGCATACCTAGTTTTGAGTGACAATAACATAATACATTATGGCCCAAATCCCCTTGCATAGCTACAAAAATGGCACAGTTTTTGAAGGCTAATTGCTGAAGTTTTAAAAATAACCATTGTCATCATCAGTTGCACACTGAGTCCTAATAACACAGTACACTAGCGATAACATCTATGGTGATTTCTTAATTTGGGGCAATTTGTCTCTGAAAGTTATGCCATTTCTGCTACACCTTTGTAACTTGGTTAGAGAATTAGGTCTTCCTTTCCTTTGGGCCCTTGGAATATGTGAAGCCTGCTTTGCTTCAGCAGTTGAACTCCACTATGTGCCTCCTGCAAGTTCTCTAATAATACATATGCTTTTCTGTTTTGTTCATAGGTGCTAGTCTACATACACACACATCTGCTATAGCTGTGAATCCATTCACACAACTCAAGTAGGAGCAGGATTGCAAAGAAATGGCGATCTCCCAGACTGTTCGCTGGACAACGACATGACTCGTATAAGCACAGAAATATTGCTGCTGTATACTTTTCCATAAACTTTGAAGATGTCACTTATGTGTGATTACTGCTCCCAGAGGTCCCAGTCTAGCCTGGTCCCTGGCTGTGCTTTCTGGAAAGATTCTGGGAAAGATTCTGGCCTTTCCCAGATTCTGCTCTATGCTTGAGTGAATTTTCTTTTCACCCATAAATGAGTGGAATCCACTCATAAATAAAATTGTCTTTTATTACACTCCTGGCATCACAGACAGGAAGGTTACACCTGCAAGGGTGAAAATTATGTGTGCATGAAAATTTGACAGCTGTCATCCGTTTGGTGATTGCTGCTGTGATCTAAAACCCAATCATTTGGAGTGAGAAAACTGTAGCTTTGTAAGCAAGCAAAAGCATTGGTCATAGGCAAAATGAAACATAGCATTTTTCAAAGGACTGGAGGAAAATCGAAAGTTTTTCTCTGCCCCTTCCTGCTCCACTTTTTAAATTTTTATTTTATGATGATGACGATGTGATGCATATTTAATCCTACCACATGTTAATTTTCTTGTTAAGCTCTGTCTGTTGTGAGACATGAATAAGTTCAGTAAACTGAACGGGATCAACTGCAGAAATCAACTGTATTATTTATTTATTTATTACATTTATAGCCCGCCCATCTAGTCATATAGACTACTCTGGGCGGCTAACAACATATCATATAACAATTTAAAATCATAACAATATATTACTAAGTAAACAATGATCCAAGATGGAAGAAAGGAACAAGATAACGAAAATTCAGACGGTGGGTGGAGGGAAGGCTTGCTTAAACAGCCAGGTTTTCAATTGGCGTTTAAAGATACCCAGTGAAGGGGCCATGCGAATCTCAGGAGGGAGGCTATTCCAAAGACGAGGAGCCACTGCCGAGAAGGCCCGGTTTCTTGTTTTTTCTTTCCGGGCCTCCCTCGGCATTAGGCTCCTCAGCCTCACCTCCTCGCTAGGAGTTCAGTTTTGCTTTAGCCCTGGCAGTAGGACAAAATCCTCCACCACAGGTGAGACTTGTTTGTGGGGGAAGGAGAGCTGCATGGATAGAAGGCAGCCAACACTCTACCCCACCATCTCAGGGTGTAAATCCTTGCCTGTTTTATTCTCAAAAGTGAGATTTAAAAAATCCTGGTCCCCAGCCTCACCCCGGCTGGATGAACTTAGAAGACTTTATTTATTTATTTATTTATTTATTTATTTATTTATTTATTTATTTAATATCCCGCCCATCTAGACTGAAGTCTACTCTGGGCGGCTAACAACATACAAGAATAATAAAATAAAATAAACAACAACATTTAAACCATAAGGATAACAATAAATTAAGTATTGACAGGAGAGAAGGCCTGCCTAAAGAGCCAGGTCTTGAGTTGGCTCTTAAAAACACCCAGCGAGGGAGCCAGACAAATTTCGGGGGGGGGGGGGGAGAGATTGTTCCAGAGATGAGGGGCCACTGCCGAGAAGGCCCACTTTCTTGTTCTTTCTCTTTGGGCCTCCCTCGGCGTTATGCCCCTCAGCCGTCCATCTTGACTAAAGCGAGTGATTCGGGTAGATCTAGGTGGGAGGAGGCGTTCCGCCAGATACTGAGGTCCTAAACCATTTAGGGCTTTATATGTCATCATTAGTACTTTGAAATCAATGCGGAAACAAACGGGCAGCTAATGCAGGGCAGCCAGAGTAGGGGAGATATGTTGGTGTTTTCTCACCCCAGTAAGAAGTCTGGCTGCCGCGTTCTGCACCATTTAAAACTTCCGCATCAATCTCAAAGGTAGTCCCACGTAGAGCGCATTACAGTAGTCTAATCTCAAGATTACAAGCGCATGGACCTGAGTGGTGAGGGCCCCCACATCAAGATAGGGACGCAGCTGGGCAATCTGCCAAAGATGAAAATAGGCGGTACAGACCACTGATGCTACTTGGGTCTCAATGGTGAGCGCCGGGTCAAGATGGACCCCCAGACTGCGAACCGAATTCTTTGTGGTGAGAGTCACCCCCCCCCAAAAGAGAGGGAGTTCCCCAAACCACTGACATCAGGGCCACCCACCCTCAGGACTTCCATCTTGTCTGGGTTCAGCCTCAGACCATTCACCAGCATCCACCCCAGTACGGCCTCCAGACAGTGCTGAAAGGACGAAACGGCATCCACTGTTGATGGAGAAAAGGAGATGTAGAGCTGGGAGTCATCAGCGTACTGATGACACGAAGCCCCACACCCCCTGATGACCTGACCCAGTTGCCTCATGTAGATATTAAACAGCATTGGGGAGATAATCGAGCCCTGCGGGACCCCACAATTAAGATTCCACGGAGCCGATACACTCTCCCCAAGCTGTACTCTCTGGGGATGATCCTCCAAGAAGGATCAGAGCCAGGCTAGTGCCAGACCACCGATTCCCAGCTCGGAGAGCCTCCCCAGGAGGATACCATGGTAGACAGTATCGAAGGCAGCTGTGATATCGAGAAGGACCAACAGAGACATTTTGCCCCGTCCGCCTCCCTCAGCAGGTCATCAAACAGTGCGACCAGTGCTGTTTACGTACCGTGGTGCGGCCTGAAGCCCAACTGAAATGGATCCAGGGTGTTGGTTTCATCCAAAAGGGCCTGGAGCTGGTCAGCCACCACCCTCTCCACCACTTTGCTGAGAAAAGAAACATTGGCGACGGGCCTATAATTGCCAATGTCGTCCGCCGCCAAACTTGGTTTCTTCCTAATGGGCCTAATGAGTGTCTCCTTGACATGTCCCAGCATGTCAACGCCCCCACCCACGCGTGCGGTCACACGTTAGACCTGGTGTTCTCCCCCGAGCGACCCATTAAATATTGCAGTGGCCCATTCGGTTATTATAGGCCTGGCTGCTTTGATTAGCCAGGCTGGGCAAGGGTCATGGGAGGAGGTGGTGGCATGACAGTGGTCAAGCACTTTGTCCACCATATCTGGCATCACAGGCTGAAAGAGATCGAGTCTCATCGGGCAAGGCGGAGCGCTGGATGTCTCTGCTCGATCTACTGTGTTCAAAAAAGGGGAGAGCTCCCGGCGGATGGCCTCCACTTTAGATTTTTAAAATGCTGCAAATTGGTCAGGTGAAATACTAGTAGGAGGCCTATCATCTAGACCAATTCCGGATAGATCGCGGACTATATGGAAAAGTTCCACCTGCTGATTTGAAGCTTCGCTTATCTGGACAGCGAAGTAAGCTCGACTGGAAGCCCTCACCATGGTAAGGTAAAGGTTAGTCGCAATCCTGACAGCTTTACGATTATAATCCGTCGGGTTACATCTCCACTTGCACTCTAGCCTTCTCCTACTTTGCTTCATAGCTCGCAGCTGCTGGTTGAACCAGGGCGCTGAACGAGCTCTGCAACTGATAGGGCATTTAGGAGCGATCGTGTTAACAGCCCTGGTAGCGGCGGCAAGCCAGCCATCAACCAGAGCCTCGACAGGAGCACCAGTCAGATCAGCCGGAATCCCTCTCATGGAGTCCTGGAATCCTATAGAATCCAGTAACCTTCAAGGGCAGACCATTAAAATAAGTCCTTGCTCCCTGCGGAGAGGGACAGCCACTGAGAGGTTGCATTTAATTAGGTGGTGATCCGACCATGACAAGGGGACCGACACAAGGTCGGTCACCATCAGACCACACTCACTTCGCTCGGGGGAGAACACCAGGTCTAACGTGTGACCGCACACGTGGGTGGGGGCGTTGACATGCTGGGACATGTCCAAGGAAGCCATGGTTTCCAAGAACTCAAGAGCCGGACCAGAAACCTCCGCCTCCGAATGGATGTTGAAATCACCCAAGACCAAAAACCAACCTGAACTGGTTGACTTTGTGTGTTGTTGTTTTTACTGTTTTCTTGTTTGCCTGTTTGTTTGTTTGGCACTTTTTTGCAAAAAAATAAATAAATCCTAGAAATGTTTTTCAGGTTTTTTTGTGTGTGTTTTGTTTTTGTTTTCCCCCCATAATTGTGTTTCGTGCAGAAAACCTTGTGTTTTTCACAGAACGCTGTGTATTTTGCACAAAACACAAGCAGCAGCATTGAGCTGGATTTTGTGGGTATGGGACAGAAGTCCGGAAGCAGCCACTGCCACTGCTATTCGGTGAGGTGCCGATCACATGCCAGTCATGTAACTAGGCACCTTCACAAATTGTTGTGGCTGCTTCTCCAACTTCTGTTTGCATGCCAAAAATCCACCAGGATACTGGTTAAGGTTTTTAACGTAAAACACAAATTTTTCATGCAAACATCACAAGTATTTTACTCTTATTTAGGAGCCCCAAATTTTGCAGCAGTTGCCCATTTTGGAGGGTGAGAAGGCTATCCTGATGCATCCTTTTCCACAGTGGATGAAAAAAAATGTGAGCATCAAATACATCCCTGGCAAGTACTGCCTGAACTGGTTGACTCATTCTGCCAGACAGTTGGGCCAGCCCTGCCTTCTAACATTTCACGGATATAAATAAGGACACTCTTGTTAACACACCAGTTTTCGCGACAAGATTCATTACTGAATCACACTGCTGAAGGCAACTCTGCTTTTTGTATTCATTTACTTTGCAACTGTTTGCCCTACATTGATTTAAAAGCAAAAAAAAAAAAAGGTGTTTGTGTTTGTGTTTGTTTTCTTGGTTTAAAGCCACAGTAGGAAATACCCAGAGAGACAACAGATCTCATCGATATCTTTGCATTTGTTGTTATTTCCCAAGGGTTTATTGGTCAATATTTTGCTGATAGAGAATGCTTTAAAAATAAAGGTAAAAACATGTGTTGTCTACAGTGCAAAATATACTGTATGTATCAGCACCTCCAGGGTTTGAAATGACAAACTGTACATGGTATGGAGCTTTGGTTTTCATCCACATTAATTTAGAGTCAAGATTTATTCATATCCTCACAGAGGGACTCAAGTTCCAGAGGTGAACCCTGAAGAAAAACAACTGAATTATTGTTGAATACAACGCTAATGATCAAAATAAATTATACCGTAAGCATGTCATTAAAAGCAGGCTTCCCTAAGTGCTAAAAAATGTTGGCTACAGTGCTTTTACTTAGTTCTGTACCTTGCATTCTAGAGAGTTTTGTGACTGGCCACTAGAAGGTGAACAAGGGTTTAATTTGCCACTCTGATTGCCCAGTCTCACATCTCCGTGGAACTCATATTGTAAATCTATTGCTATTGGTGTTCCTGCTGACAGTAGGCCCTGAAACAGCTTGCTTTGGGGGCAGCTTTGGATTCATTGAATATAAACTCCTTCTGTTCCTCAAGGTAGGTGTGGACAATTTGTGGTCCTCCCAAGGTTCTGGACTGCAGTTCCCATCCATATTGGTTACGCTGCCTAGGGCTGAAGGGAACCCAACAATGCCTGGAGGACAACAGCCGCCCACCTATCCTATCCTAAAAAGCTCCAGGATCAGGCCCCCTTGCTATAGATGCCGTCTAACAGTTAATTCTTCCCCCAGTAGTCTCAAGGGTGCTTTAAAAGGAGTTCCCTTCTGTGGAGCAAAATTCAATGAAAATCTGCCTCACTCCCTGCCTAAATCAACATGAGCTGACAGAGATTTTTAAGGGGGCTTATGACCTGCCAGTTTGCTGTGTCTACTCTCACTTAAAACCTTCTAAGCTATTTTTAAATGGAATCCCTGAAAGGTGAAAATAGCATTGTGGATGCTAAATGTGAGGGTGAATTTAAGAGAAAGATCATGGTCACTCCCCATTACAATAAATCAAAATCTGATACATGAATCCATAAAGATTCTAGCAGACACTTAATTGACATCAGTCTTTGTATCTCTGGGTTCCACATCAGCTACCCTTGATTCGATATGTGATCAGAACATTGGGCTAAGATGCGAGAGATCCAGGTTCTAGTTCCCCACTGGAACTAGAACTCTGGATCTTCTTTCATGCACTGAAACCACTGACTGATCTCAAGCCACTCACTCTGTCTCAACCTAATCCTTTTCACAAGGTTGCTGGGAGTGTGACGTAGGAGGAAGAGAACCATGTGTACTGCCTTGAGCTCACTAAAGAAAAGTGTAATATGAAATCTAGCAGCTAACTAAATATATGTTGACAATGCAGCTTACGTAACTGCCACTGTTTCCTAAAGAGACAGGCAGCAGCTTGGTATGCTGTGAGTGATTTTTATTGGCATGGGGAGAGTGTTAAGCCACCAATCCCTTCTAAATTTGCATTATGTCTGCTCCTGTTTCACAGCTTCAGAATGCTACAACAAAGGAAAATCTTGGCTTGATGAATTTTGGCCTGGCATGCAGTAATGAACATTAGCTTGAGTTAAAACTTGCTGGATAGCTCAGTGTTTTGGCTGTAGAGCCAGCAGTTGGGATTTCGATTCCTCCTGTGAGTACAGCCAGCCTGTTTGGCTTTGGGCAAGCTGCACAGTCCCAGAGCGCCTCCTCCAAAAGGGAATGGCAAACCACTTCTGAGTATTCTCCACCATTCAATTCCCCACCGTGCATCCCAGAAGAGCCAGCCTGTGTGGCCTTGAGAAAGACATACAGTCCCAGGAGGCCCCAGAAGAGGGGAATAGTAAACCTCTTCTGAGTACTCTCTACCTAGAAAACTCTGAAAAGGGTCACCATAAGTCAGAATTGACTTGATGACACATGGTTATTGTTTTAAAGCAACATCAGTTTCTATTATTGTAAATAAATGTTGTTCTAATTTAAGCTGAACTCATTCTAAGAAAAATGTTATGACTAATATAAAACAAAAGTTCACATCCAGAATTTAATAAAAAAAACTTAATTTCTCTTGCAGAACAACCTCTTCCTCTGTACTACCAGTAGAAGCTATTAAGATTCTGATCTATGCCGCTTAAATTTCATTAAATAATGATTGATGAGGAGGATATAATAGATTACTTGTTCTCAGTCTTTTTCCTCCCATCCGTTCTTTTTCCCCTCCCGTTTTCCTCACTCAGCCCGCTCTTACCACACCTTCACCCTGGAGGAAAAAAGGAGAAAAAAGTTTGCCCTCCAAGTGATTCTAATACCCAGCTCAATGACCTGATACCTTCCTCTCAATCCCTATGACCAAAACATTTGCACTGCAGTTTATTTATAACCTTTATGTTTTAAATCAGATATTAGAGTTGGTTACCATGCCATGTAATTTCCTGCTTATCAACTGCTTAAATGCAGTGACTTTTCCTGCTGCCCTTCAGTCAACTGGTAACTCATCTGTTTTTAATGAGTTGTCAAAAGTGATTGATAATAGTTCTGTAATTGTCTCTGCCAGTTCTTTCAGAACCTTGTGGCTGAATATTACGTTTCAGGGTTATAAGTTGCATTTAGGTCCTATATGAATATTCGTTCCTTTACTTACTCACGCGGTTTCAGGGGGGGAAATCTGTTCGGAAAGTGCATTTTCCAAATAAAATGTCTCTTACTTAAAAGCAACCTCTTCATAACATAACAAAAATACAAGTAGCTCAAAGTTAAATGGTTTAATCTAGTGATGCATGGAGTCACAGGTGGCTCATGGACCAAAATTGTGTTGCCTAACACACACACACAATTGGGGGGGGATGTCCCCCTCCCGGCTTCAGCCATGAGATGTCTATGCACAGAATGGTCTACATGCATTGGTTACATTAACCAGCTTTACCCATGCTTATCCCTGTTTAATGTAAAGCTCTTATGAAGTTATGTAAACTGAGTATTTAAACAATTTAAAATACATATCTCATTGTGGTTGACCTTGTTTTTTTCCTTCCTGAAGAGGACTTTGTCCAAATAGTCACCTTATAACATACTGTTAGGCTCTAGTCATGCTGTTGCTTTGGCATAATCCTTTCACTGACTGCCTAGAATCCTGTTGCTGATTTTTGCTTGCATAAAGAAAATTTTACAAATAGGAATGGGATTTTCAGAATTCTAGGGCTTCCAGTCTAGGAAGTTGCTTAGAATCCCCCAGGCTGACTTCTGGGACTGAGAGAGGAGAAAGCAGAAGGCAAAAAGAGACGATTTTCTACTGCCATTGTCCTCTTCATTCCAAGCATCAGCTGGGGAGAAGAAGGGAATGCCCCTCAGTCCCACTGCTTGCTTGGAATCACCCTAGTGCACCATAGGGAACGTAGTTCAGTGAGAGGCCTCCCCAATACAGTTTAATGGGTCATACATAATAAATAATAATTGTGTGCCATCAAGTCAATTCTGACGTATGATTACTCTTTCCAGGGTTTTCTAGGTAGAGAGTACTCAGAAGAGGTTTACGTTTCCCTTTTTCTGGGGGCATCCTGGGACTGCTATGTCTTTCCCAAGGCCACACACGTTAGCTCTTCTGGGATGCACAGCGGGGAATTGAACTCCCAATCTCTAGATCTGCAGCCAGATGCTTAATTTTATTCCTATTCATAGGAATTGCTTAATGTATAAAATATTTATTTATTTATTTAAAATATTTTTACCATGCTTTTCTCCTTAAAAGGACCCAAGGTCGCTTACAACATTAAAAGGACAATGTTCAAAAGCTAAAACAGTAAATGTACAAATATTCAAAAAGAATTCAATATCTAATTTAAAAAGTAAATAAAATCAGTACTAAAAACACATTTAAAAGCAACAGAGCACAACAATACAATTTGAAAAACCCCTCTCAGACTGCCAGTTGTTAAGTTGAAAGCCAGCAAAGATGGGGCCAGTCTGGCTTCCCGTGGGAGGGAGTTCCAGAGTCTAAAAGTGGCAACAGAGAAGGCCCTCCCCTATGTCCCCACCGAGCGTGCTTGTGATCCCCCAGGCTGGTGGGACTGAGAGAAAGGCCTCCCCTGATTATCTTAATGCTTGGGCAGAGTCATAGATGGAGATGGAGAGGTTACTTACCTGTAACTCTGGTTCTTCGAGTGGCCATCTGTGAATTCACACTAATGGGTTTAATCTGCTCCTGTGCAGAGGTCTCCAGAATATTCTAGAGCTTTAGTTACGTTCGCCAGGGACCGCCCCCCTAATACACGTGGTCCGCCCGTCCTGGCGATTACCTCAGTTCCAAAGAATGGCCCGCTGCTGCAATCAAAGGTGAGACAGAAGTGACGGACAGAGGGGAGGACAGTCGGGAAGTGTGAATTCACAGATGACCACTCGAAGAACCAGAGTTACAGGTAAGTAACCTCTCTTTTCTTCTTCGTGGTCTCTGTGAATGCACACTAATGGGTGATTAACAAGCTGACTTACCGGAGGAGGGACGTCACGGAAGAACAGAAGAAAGTACAGCTCTACCAAACACTGCATCTCATTTGGCCCTGACATCCAGGCGGTAGTGGGGTGGCAAATGTGGAGGGCGTTGCCCAAGTAGCAGCTTTACAAATGTCCAGGAGCGGTACTCCACGAAAAAAAGCTGTGGAAGTAGCCAGAGCCCTGGTAGAATGAGTCTTAATGCCTGCAGGCAGAGGGCTTTTTGGCGAGCTGGTACGCCAGCTTTATAGTCGTAACGATCCAGCAGGAGACAGTTTGAGGCTGAGATATGAGAGGCCTCTACGAGGGAGGTGTGGAGTCACAAAAAGTCTCTTTGATTTGCGGTAGGAGGAAGTCCGTGAGATATAAAACGCAAAGGGCTCATCTGACATCCAACGTGTGAAAAGATCGCTCAAGGTCAGTCAGTTCGTAGGCGACGGAAAAAAGGTAGGTAGAAATGATAGGTTGGGTGAGGTGAAAGTCTGATACAATCTTTGGAAGAAAGAGAGGAGAAACCTCAGTGGTGGCAAAAAAGGAACTGGGGTAATTGCCAGGACGGGACCATATGTACTAGGGGGGGCGGTCTCTGGCAAACGTATCTAAAGCTCTAGAATATTCCAGAGACCTCTGCGCAGGCGCAGATTAAACCCATTAGTGTGCATTCACAGAGACCACGAAGAAGAAGAGTTCTTTCAGATAGCTTGGACCCAAGCTGTTTAGGGTTTTAAAAGTTAAAACCAGCACTTTGAATTGTGCCTGGAAACAGATCGGCAACTAGTAGAGCTGTTCTAACAGAGGAATTATGCGTTCCCTGTAACAAGCCCCAGTTAACACTCTGGCTGCAGCATTTTGGACTCTATGAAGTTTCCTGAACACTTTCCCGAGGCAGCCCCACATAGAGCTTGTTACAGTAATCCAGTCGAGATGTAACTAGGGCATGTGTCACGTGGCCAAATCAGACCTCTCAAGAAACAGGCACAGCACAAACAGATCAGATAGGAGTATCTACAAAATGCAATTGGCACGTTGAGTCTCCATCTGCCCTTCTTTGGAAGTAGACTGAATGTGAAGGGAGGGGGAGCTATGTAAAGCCTGGAGCCCCTGAACTAAGGAGTTGTTAAGAAAACAAACTACTGTACTGTGCAATACTGAAGGATAGGGCTAAAGATGAATGGCTTTAGTCAATCTGAAAATATCTACATGTGCAAATTTCATGCTTCTGGTCTCTTTTAAGCCAAGTGTTTCTGTTAAGCTTTTGGCAGATTGGTGTTGCTGCTATTACGATTCTGAGAAATCTGGTTTTAGAAATGGAAGGTGCGGGGGGGGGGGAGCTAACGTTGCTTGAAAAGCAACTGTGTTGCTGTGAAAGGACAGCATGTTATTAAAACTGCATATGTGTGTGAGTGAAGTGTTGTTAAACCCCTGGCACTTTCTTCTTTAATTAAACATGGCCCTTTCTTTTCAGATGGAAATGTCAGCCTAGAAACACAGTGATAAAAAAAAATTAATTATTTAGATTTGTCACCCAGCTGGCGATGAGGCAGGGAAAAGGGAGGGGGATACTCTTTATTTATTTTTTTAAAATGCAGCTGATAGTAAACTAATCTTGTTTACGATTACAATTCAACATAGTGGGTAATGAAAGTGAGAAAGAACGTAACTCAGTGATGAAGCAATACACCGTGTTTGCTAAAGGTTGCAGGTTTGCTACCTGGCATCTCTAGGTTTTTTAGGTGTGTGTGTGTGTGTGAGAGAGAGAGAGAGAGAGAGAGAGAAATTGAGAAAGAAAGAGAGAGAGAGAGAGATTTTAATGATGGGAAACACATGTCAATAATCTCTAAGATCCTTTTCCTCCCCTCTTCTTATACCAGCATTTTC
This sequence comes from Intellagama lesueurii, assembly GCA_037013535.1. Lineage (NCBI taxonomy): Eukaryota > Metazoa > Chordata > Lepidosauria > Squamata > Agamidae > Intellagama > Intellagama lesueurii. The sequence continues at coordinate 82,596,464 of JBAJHW010000006.1, forward strand.
AAAAATAGAATTCATTGAAGTACAGGGTAGAAAAAAGTAACTTTTTGGAGGTAACTTTTTAGAAACTGGGGGATTTGGGAAGTTTTGAACCAAAAATGTAACTTATGCAGCTCTGGGCTGCTGTCACGTTCACATGAGAAAAGGAAGCACATGATAATTCCAGATAGAAACAGGAAGGTAGACCTTTTTAATTAGTGCCGACAGTGATGTCATTGCCATCATGTAGGTGGAGCTATACAACAGGATTTTGGCCAGTGTGTTTTATGTATCTCTTAAGTTTTTGTTTGTTTGTATAAGCCATTTAGGTTTGTTTTTATAACTTCTAGTGGGGAATACTTTAATACAATATCTATTGAATGTGGAGATTTTAAAAATGTTTCCAAACTGTTTTTATGGTGGCTTTTAATATTGTCATATGTTTAATTGTTTTTTAATTTTAATTTCATATGGTGCTTTTGGTGTTGATGACAGTGTTGTTTTAATTGATTGTGAGCTGCCTTGAATCGTCTCTGGGGAGAAAGGTGGCATATTAAGTAGATGGCTGGCTGGCTGGCTGGCTGGATGTGCGAACAAAGGAAAATGCAGGCTCCAGCAACAGGTTTTCCCTCCATTCCAATTGAAAATTTGATTTTTCTTCTTTAAATAAAGGGAACCACTCTGCAATTTCACAAACAAACAAACAAAACCCTGAGCCTTCTCTTGTTTGCTTTTGAGTTTGCCAACTTGAATACATGGAAAGTATAAGTATTTCCTAGTCACCAATCATCTCTTCCAAATTGTATGTCCCTCTAGATGAGTGACCCCTGCTAAGCCAAAGCAGTTTATCAAAATGGATGATCCTAAATGAAGTTTGAATAATAGAGGTCAGCTCAGGAAACAGTACAATAAACCTCAGTCAGAGACAAGCTGGAATTAATTCCGTACTGCTTTATATTTAGAAGGACAGGTGTTGACTTTACTAGTATAATTGGATGGAAACTGAGTAACTATACTAAAAATAGAAGAGAACTAAAGGAAAACACACTAAAGGAAAATATTGTAAGATGTTCAGTTTTTAGTTGGTCTAAATCAACTTAACCCTACCAAGTGTATATATTATCAAAGTGTTCACACCAGCTGAGAATATGAGTGGATGCATTTATAAGCTAAGAGGTGAAAATAGTCATTGCATCTACAACAACAGCCAGAACAAATGGGAGCCCATCTCGTTATAAACTGCAGTCTCTCAAATAGACTGTGATTTAATCCAGACAACACATAGGTTAGCAATTTCAAATACATTAGCTCGGAAAGAAACATAGCTAAGGACTACAGGATAGTTGTGGAGAGTTTTTAAAAAGGGAAATAGCTCATGTTTACGTTTTGTTTCAAGGCGGTGCTCCTGCAAACAGCAGCTGTTAAAACAGGTCATAGTGAACAGGGTAATCCCCAAGCAATTCTCTACTGATCTGTCTGCAATAATCATTCTTAAAAACTGTAAGCGAGTTGATAGCTAGTGGGGAGCTTTTCCACAAGACCCAGGTTACCATTAGGCAGAGTGAGGCAGACACTTCTGGCGGCAGGTCCTGGGGGACAGCAGCAAAGCATTGGAAAAGAGACAAGTGTGCAAGGTGGCCTGCTTGGCATCTTCTGTTCCCTTCAGGGGCAATGAAGGACACTGTCAGATAAGCAACGCTGATGAAATTGTCCTGTCAGTATACTCACTTTTGTGGGTGGAATGGGAAGTCAGCCCAATGATCTTGTTCTTTGCCCCAGGCAACAAAATGTTTCGGACAGTGATGCTCTTTCATATCAGAACTCTCTGCCCCCATAATCTTCTGCAATGGCACTTGTGCTAATTGGGTAGTTTGGGATCAGCCAGAACTCCATTCTTTGAATCTTGATGAAGACAGAAAGCCAAAGAACGTTTGTTGTGTAGATGTCTGACATGGGGGCAGCATGGTACATTCCAGCGAAAGGAAACAGTCTAGCTGGGCATGGTCCTTGAGGTCTGATGTTGCATGGGCATCTGGTACCTCCCATCTATGGCAGAGGGCTGACCATTATCTAGGTAAACCAAAGAGTTTTATACACTAGCTTCTCTACAATGAAACTGTCAGTGAGGAATAGAAAACAACAGTTTCCCCATAAACAGCAAGCAAACTGCTATGTGCTGATCAGCATGAATTCTTGACCAATTCAGCACATTGTCATCTTGATAAGATAAGTGACTCCCAGAGCAATAGGTTTGTAATCTTAAGTATAGGATGTGACATGCACCGGCTCCCACTATGTCAGTGACATGACATTCATGAAACCATGTATACAGCGGATTTCCAATCCAGTGCAGCAGTTATTTATCTGGTTGTTGTGGGTTTTCCGGGCTGTTTGGCCGTGTTCTTAAGGATTTTCTTCCTATTCTGTGGTTCCACACCAGAATCAAAGAACATGAGAGACACTGCAGACTAAAACAACCGGAAAAATCAGCAGTAGCTGAACATGTCCTAAAACAAGCGGGACATGAAATTCTATTTCAAAAGACAGAAGTACTGGACAACACCAGCAATCATTATGTTAGATTGCACAGGGAAGCCATTGAAATCCACAAACACCAGCAGAGCTTCAACAAAAAAGAAGGAAGTCAAAAACTCAAGAAAGGCTGGCTCCCAGCACTGAAAAATACAGCCTGCAAAAGGTCAACAAACTCTACCCAGCCACAAGGACCAGTGATCACTGCACACAAAAGACCAGCTAACAACACCCATCAAATCACAGTGAACAGATCATCTCTCCCCCTTATCACAACAATACACCCACAACAAAACCACACTGATCAGCATAATCACCCAATCTCCTGAAAAGGACAAAAGCCTGATCCCACAGCTATAAATACTCAACCATCCAAAAAATTGCACCAGAGCACAGACAGAGTTCTGACTCCTGTCCTCTGAAGATGGCCGGCCACAGAGACTGGTGAAAACGTTAGGAAGAAAAACCTTAAGAACACGGCCAAACAGCCCGGAAAACCCACAACAACCATTGGGAACCCGGCCGTGAAAGTCTTCGAGAATACAGTTATTTATCTGTTTGTCTGCTTGTTACATTTATGTCCAGCATTTTCTTCAGCCAGCTCCAAGCAATATACATAGTCTCCCTCTCCTGCATTATCTGCACAACAATCCTGTGAGGTAAGAAGGTGGCTGGCCAAAGGTTACCCAATAGGTTTCATAGCTTCAGTGGGGAGTAGAAGCTGGATCTCCCAAGTCCCATCCGATACTTACTATTGTACCAAGTGGATTTGCATCCACATCAGTGCTGCTTCTTACTTTGGCTCTCACACTGCATACAGCTTACACTTTTTTCTGCTGAGAACCACTCCACACATTAGGGATCCAGCAGCTATGGGGGTGGGGAAGCACCCTCCTTTAAAGTATGATATGTCTCACCTACATCTGCTTGTTTTTTCTCCCCTAACAAGAGGTGTTTACAAAGTTGGCAATAGACTTCTAGCCACTGCCAGTTTCACTTTGAGGGTGATAATGTGTCCTGTAGAAGGTCCTGAGATCTAGTCCCTATAACATGCCTACTTCATGATATGGGAAATCCTGAGTTGAAAGTTGCCAGCCATTTACATTTCAAATATATGCAGCCAAAATCAAGGCTTATCAGTCTCACATGTTAGGTGTGTTGATAAGATGGTTAATTTCATAATAGGAAGTAACTCCAACTCAGATGAACTCTGTCACAAGGCAACCTGTGAGCTGAATGGCAAAAACAAAACAAGAACAACAGCAATGCAATGCTAAACACCAGATGCTGGGAACAAATGACAGGGAAGGGCTGTTGCCTTCATGACCTGCCTGTAAGCATCCCTGAAACATCTAGCTGGCTACCATCAGAATTAGAATGTTGCACCAGATGTAATCCTGGCCGGGTCTCAAGGGCTTTTCTTATGACAGGCATTATATATCTGCGTGCACATCCATATTCAAGTAATCTATACATTCTTATTAAAGAACCACATCACTGTAAAACTGAAGAGGCAGGAGTAAAAGTATCCAAACAACAAACAAGCCCTCTCCCTTGTTTCAGCAAAATGTAGATATTGACCCACTGCATAAATCACCTGTTTCCGGTTGCTGTATGTATACAGCACAATATACTTTACCTATGACAATTCTACCCAGCTTGGTTTGGTTGTGGTATGTACTACATGTCAGCTGATACATCGTGAAAGCTCCCTGTTATTTCACAGAAAAGTAGGGATGGGCAACCTGTGGCTTCCAGATGTTGTTGGACTCCAACTGCCATCAACCCAAGCCACTGCCATCAACTGCAGAATGCCACACCCGGTACAACTAGATGTTGTACCACAGATGTGAAAATTCTGTCCACCATATGTAATTGTGTGGCATTATGACACCATTTAAAGAAGGTGCGGACCTGGAGATATTTAAAGTTCTTCCACACAAACCTATCTTTCATCAGTCAGCCAGTCGAAACTTTATTGTTTATGGCCATAGGCCTTTACAATAGGCAATGTATGATATAAAAAGAAAATCCAGGTTTTAAAAACATACATTTTATAACTACATGTTTTAAAATGTGCCCTTCTTTGAGCATCTCCAACTAAACTATGAACCATTAAATTAAATGGCATTATGGTCCTTGAGAAAACCAGACCTCAGTTTCTTGGCTGCCAACGCAAATAGTGTAATGTAATGAATTCATATGTAATGAATGGCTGATTGTCAATAAACAATCTTAATACTAATTCCTTGGGTGTGCAATTAGGGAATGGCTAGATAATAAGTAACAAAAATCCTTCTCTGGGGTCCTTATAGAGGGGGCAGAACAATAAATAGTGGAATATGTCTTCTATCTGTTTGTAGCCAAATACACATTTGTGTTCTGTAACTGGAATTCTTTTGTATCTCCCTTCGAGATATGCAGAGGGCATCTGTTGAAATCGAAGTTCGTCAGAGTTCTTCCTCTTGCTCCAGGTGACCCAACCTTAGAAGGTTAGGTGGGTGATTACCGGAGAAAGGGCAGTCTTAGACTATAGTGTTGAAAACTCTCCCATATATCTTCACCTGACCCCATCTTTTAAGCAGCTGGTCATGTTTGTTCTGTTCTCTCATATTTTTAACAGCACGTAAAAGTGCTGAGGATTATCTGATTAGGCTTTTTACATTTTAGCTTTTATATTGATTACTACCTACTGTTTCTTCAGGTTTTATATTGTTGGTTGGTTTATTGTAATTTGTATATGTTATTCTAATGTTCTATTATGGAAAGCCATTTCCTCCTACAAGGCTAGACATATCAAATAAGATCAAAAAATGATTTTACAGAGGAGCGAAGTTACAAACAGGGCAAGATTTTGCTAGGACTTACCTTTGTGGAAAGAAAAAGACATTGGACCTACATCAGTATCAACCTGTGCACCTAATGATGTAAGTTGCAATGGCTTACAAGGAAGTACATCAAAACAGGGCAGTCCCTTGCTTAGATTTTGCTATCAGAGCTATAAGAATATTTAGGATTAGGGTGCAGGTTCACTGGGGTGTTGTATTTCTAGTCTACTTTGTCTAAAACACCTCTCTACTATTTGCTATTATTAATCCAGGCAGCTGAGTGACAATGTCTCACCCCCTCTGCAGTCAAGTGTCCCTCTTTAGCACACACGGAAAATTGCAAGGAAATGAGTTAACATTTTACAAGCGAAGATAGAAGCAAGTGTGGCTTCTACACATTTGGAAGCAAGCTCATATTAGAAGAGAAGTGCTTTCCACTTTGGCAATTCCTGAGCCAAAGCTATTGTGGAAGTCTAATCTCCAAGAGCTAAAATTTCATACTGCAGTCAAGAGTAAAATCGGTGCTTCCATTTGAAAATTTATCACATGTAGGCTTTTTGAATAGCTCACAAATTCTGTTTAAGCATTAAGTAGCCACTGGATAAAGGAGCCCTCTTGCCAAAGGTCTTCTCTCTCTCTCTCTCTCTCTCTCTCTCTCTCTCTCCCTCCCTCCCTCCCTCCCTCCCTTCCTTAACCTAGTTGCACACAGTAGCTATTGCATTTGTAGTATAAAACCACCTTGTGCATTTATAAATGACTCTTTTACCAAAGACTCATTCATCAAGGCATTGCTACTGCCTGTAGGCCTTATTCAAAGCTTCACTGAAGGGATAAAGTCTGGAAAAGCTACTTTTGTGGAGGGAAACTCTTATGAGACTGTGCTATCCAGTATCCCCAGGTTCACATATTCAGATTGTCAGACTGTGCCTGCAATTTCCCTGTAAATAATCTGTGTGCCTTACCATAGTTACATCCATTATAGTAACAACTGAGAACTACCAGATCTATGGATACTTGCCTGTGCCTTTTCTCCCAGCTTCTTTTTATTAGAAATTAACACATTTCTTACTGGAGAAAACTCTTGGAGGTCCAGATATTCATATCATGTAGGCAGAAAGCATGTAAGCATACTTGGGGGCCATGGAAGCAACCTTCTCTGAAGAATGTGAGGACTGTGAACACATTTTGGCATCCCTTGGACAATGACAGCACCCTGTCTGCTGGTTCTTCCACTCCAGAAGCACCACTGGATTGCTTCTGGCACAAACAAGGAAGCAGCAGCAACAGCAGCAGCCACTTTTGGCCAAACCCACTATACTGATTCCTCTGTACTCATTGCCTACTGCTGCACATCCTTTCTTACTGTACATCTTTCATCTCGAATTGACATCTCATCAAGTAGCTGCAATTAGCTCTGCTTTCAGTGACTGAAGTGAATGAGAACAAAGTACCCACTTGTCTTCAAAGGCAGGTCTACTTAAATTAGTGGCTGCTTTTGCTTTCATCTGGCATTAAATTTCTTTGTGTAGCTGTGCACCCTCCATCTCACTCAATTCAAATGCAAGCCTGTCACTTTTGTACAGATTTATAGTGCAGACTGAGCAGAAAGGGTGCAAACAAGATGAAGTTGGACATCTATAACAAAGCTTGAGTCCCTTGGGAAATAGCAGCAGTTCAGACTCCAAAGCTTCAATGGTTTCGGATGGGTGCAGATTTAATCATACTTAGAGAAGACCCATTTAAACTCATGTGACAACTTACTCAGAACAACATTAAGAAAAGTTATGCAGGATCAGACCAAGAGACTTTCTGGTCTAGCATTCTGTTCATTCAGTGGCCAAGCAGTTGCCTACGGGAAGTCGCCCTGAGGGACATGAATGCATCTATCACCCTATCACTTCCTCAGTAACTGATACAACAAAGGAACACTGCCTCTAATGTTGGAAGTGATCTATAGCTGTCCGGACTAGTAGCAATTGGCCAGAATCCTACTAGCATTCACATAAAGTTTTCATAACTTGCCAGAGCTAATTGCAGCCATTTGATGAGATGCCAAACTGTGCCTCAATTGCATGCCTTCTCACATGCTTGACTATGCAACCAAGGGGCACCCCAGCACTTCACCAACCAGCACCATTAGCCACAGCAGATTTTCTATAAATCCCAATAGGCTTCTAGCCATTGAAGGAACTAGTGTCTATGAATTACCAATTTGTTACACTTCTGACATATCTTCATCTATATAGCTAACTTACATCCCACTGAAATCAGGGAGTCTGCCCTAAATATGTCTAGATCTGGATCAAGCCTTCTGCACAAGAGAATGCAGCAATTTTTTCTGCTGAGCCAAGTAATGGAAGCAAGTCATTGTCCCCGGAAGCCTGCCCTCAGGCTCTGTGCTGTAATAAGCTAAGAGACAGCCCCAGGGTGCACTTTAACTAGTTGTACTATTATCATTTTCCAAGCAATTCCTTGTAGACTTATAGCATATATACCTTTAATTTGCAACAGCATTTACCATGAACCAGGTTGTAGATGCTCAAAGATGGCACAGTGTGCATCATGCAACACACACATAGCAGTAAAATAGCCTAGGAACATAGTGTCCATGCCATCATCCCTTACTCTAGAAGGGCCTCCGTGATGGCCCCCTCCCCCATGGAAATGCAGCTGTTTCAGAGCAGCTGCTCTGTTTGTCAGGAACCCGTACTTTCATCCTCAGCAGTTCACAGACCGGTACATCATCATCTTTCTTGTTGCTGCTGTTGTTAGACAACAATTCCCAAAGACACCCAGCCCACATGTCCACTGGGTGGGAGATTCTAGGAATTATAATAAAAAAACCTTATATTTTTCAAGCTCTGCTTCTCTTTAGCTCTGGCTATGGGGATTACGCAATGTAGAAGTACCATTTCTCTGTACAAACAAGACACACCTCCTCACTGCACAATCCCTTGTCAGTCTGAAAAACTGGAGTATAGATTGGTAAACTGCAGCTTCTTTTAAGCTCCTCTGAGCAACTTCTTTCTGGCTGCCCAATTTGTATTTATAGCCAGACATGGCAGTATGGATTGCATTACATTAATTACCGATGAGAAACACATGCCCTTTAGACAGCGTGCCCTGGCATCAATTTATTCTATGCAATCTCAAGACTAGAGGCCTAACTCGTTTCTTCACATATGTTTGTTTATATATTTAGCATATTTCATATTTTGCAATTCACCCTCAAGGGTCTCCAAGATGATGAAAAACAACAATAGAACAGCAGAGCAGCATACAAAGCAAGGGAGGGGCTTCCACCACCTAGTTTGAATAGAATGGGCTCAAAAATAGGGCTATTTTTGCCCAAAGTCTGCTTCTTTTCCAAGTCAAACAGGCCATGGGAAATACTTATCACTATTCTCCTGCCCTCCCATCCCAAACTCACAAATGCCTTGTAATGCCTTCTGCCAGCCTTTCCCACTTCCTTTCAGGTTATATTTCTTTGACAGCATGGTCAGAACAGGGTTTGCAGCGGCTTTAGCACTCTAACCATGAAGAAGGACATAAAAAAAGAAAAATGAACCAGCCTTGGAGACCTTTTGTTGTCTGAAGTGGCCAAGATGGTCTCATCTATCTCAATGCCATATACAGAACCAAGCTAGATTGGAATGGTACCTCAGCATAACTAAAAATGTAGAAAGTTACTTTTTGGATCACAACTCGCACATCTCTCAGAACTGGACACTTGGGCCTAAGAACTGCTGGATAGCTCAGTGGTTTAGGTAACTGGCTGCAGAGCCAAAGGTTGGGAGTTCAATGCCCCAACGTGCCTCCTTGACAGGGGCTGGACTGGATGAGCCAGAGGGTCCCTTCCAGCTCTGGAGTTCTAAGGTTGTAAGATCCTGAGAGTGCATTTCTAGTTGTTGATTACCACAAAACCCTCCCTACCACAACTGTGTAGAGACAGGAAATGCTACCTTTTTGAGCTACGAATCCCAGAATCCTGCAGCTATCATGGTCTATAGCTATCTTGACTAGTAGCCATCATCCAGAATACTACTAGTATTCACATAAGATTTTCATAACGTGCAAGAGCTCATTGCAGCTACTTGATGAGATGCCAAACTGAGTTTCATATATGTGCCAGGTCATGTACCCAACTGTGCAATGAAGGGGCACCCCAGCACTTCACCACTCAGCCACCATTACCCACAGTGTGTTATGCAGAGTTTTGTTTTGTTTTTTGAACCCTAATAGGATTCTTGCCATTGATGGGCCTTGTCTCTATAAATGTACCTAATCCACTTTTAAAGTTTTCCAGTGGTAGCCATTACTACATCTTACAACAGTGACTTCCACAGTTTAACTACGTACTGTCTGAAGTACTTCAGGATCCCCCACCATTCCAGCATTATGGGGCGAGTGGAGTTTCTCCCTATGTACTTTCTCCACACCAAGCATAATCTTCATCTGTACATCTGCTCATGTCATGATGGAGGAATTTCAAATGAAGAATTTATTGCTCACATGTTGGTTCAACAGATGGGCAAGAACTCTGGAGAATGTGGATGCTTGTTTGCATGTAGGGGCTACATATGAGCAGGAGTGTCTCCTGTTTAGACTCTTCCACTACAGTGTAAAGAAAATTATGACAGTGGGATTGGAGTCTGGCACTCCCCTCTAAGCAAACTGAGGAACCTGCATTCATTAAAGCCTCAATAGGTCTTTCTCTTGGAAGAAGTGGGCTTTCTGGGTCTAATATGGTGGAACTTAGGTTCCTTGACAAAATGACTAATGGGGCATAACGTATGAAATTCTGAGAGACTCTACCCAGACTGTCTTGTCCAGGCATGACACAGCTGACACTGCTGTGACCTAAAGTGATTTCATAATACTGCAGCTATGAGTCATTCACCGTCTCTGCTCTTATTATGTCTCTGTCACTCTCCCTCTCTCCATTCAAGTCGGAGCCATACAAGAGACTGACAACAAAACCCCATTTATTTTTTTACTTATTTTAAATGTTTACCTATCAGCCTCCATTTTATTTGGTATTTCAGGACAGTGTGCAGTCAAGTATATCACAGTATAAATGCCACAGCTGGCTGGATAGCTCAGTGAGCCAGAGGTTGGGAGTTGGATCTCCCACTGTGCCTCCTGGGACAAAAGCCTGCCTGTGTAGCCGTGGGCAAGCTGTACAGTCCCAGGATGCCCCCAGAAAAAGGGAATAGTAAAGCACTTCTGAGTATACCCAGAAAACCCTGGAAATGTCACCATGAGTCAGAATCGATTTGACAGCATACAATTACAAAACAACCCACGAATTCCTAAATAATTAAAAGTGGCACATCTGGCAATGGTGGCTGTTGTAATACTAGACTGGAGAAATGCCAATTAATGGTATTACATCCACAAAGTATTATTGACATATCTCGCCTAAAACAATCCTATGCATGCTTATTTGGAAGTAAATTCCATATTGTTCAATGTGTCTTACTCCCAGGTAGAGATGGACAGAATTGCCAGTTTCAGTTCTGTTGCATTTCCTAGTTCCTAACTTTTTTTTTTTTACTGTTTCTACTTCAATCTGTGATTTTTAAAAAAAGTATGCCTGACTATTCACTCATACAACATTTTGCAGGTCTACCCAATACAATGTTTTCTAGGCTGTTTGGCATGATAATGCATTTCTATACATTGTTTTCGCCAATCTATGTGTTTTAGTCCTGGATCATATACATATTTTCTGTCTATATTTTAGGCTTGGAAAACTGCATTGCAACATTTAAAGAAACTATGCATATCAAGTGGGACGTGGTGGCGCTGTGGGTTAAACCGCAGAAGCCTCTGTGATGCAGGGTCAGAAGACCAGCAGTCGTGAGATCGAATCCACGCGACAGAGTGAGCTCCCGTCGCTTGTCCCAGCTCCTGCCAACCTAGCAGTTCGAAAGCATGTAAAAATGCGAGTAGATAAATAGGTACTACCTCGGTGGGAAGGTAACAGCGTTCTGTGTCTAGTCGCGCTGGCCACGTGACCACAGAAACTGTCTTCGGACAAACACTGGCTCTATGGCTTGGAAACGGGGATGAGCACCGCACCCTAGAGTCGGACACGACTGGACTAAATGTCAAGGGGAACCTTATGCATATCAAAGTCTAATGGCATTTCGGTCCACTCATCAGGTTGGGAAGTGTGAATTAGATTGGTTCATATGGAAATGTTGATCAATTTCTTTTCTTGCCCATCCCTTCTCATAAGCAAGGGTATAAAGGATTCCAAATCTATTCCTATCAGATCAGGGCAGAAAGTTGCTGCAACCTAAAAAGAAAATGAGATGCTGAAAGAAGGCAGGGAGGGTACACTCTATGATGGAACAAATGATTTACCTCCAGAATGGTTTCATTTCATTTCATGTTCACGAAGTAACTTCTGGTTTAAAATGAAAAACAAACTTCTAGCTATGCAGCAGGCCAGACGGAGACCCACAGAGCAGATTAGTATATGTATTAATTTACAAGTCTCCCTTAAACTCATCACCCCTTATGGTATAGTTAATTTTAGTCAGAATTACCTCACTTTACTTCAGCTGGCATACAGTCTCAATATAGCCAGAGACTCTCGTTTAGAAAGAATAAATATGTTTCTCTTTTACTTACAAAATCTTCATGTCAGAATGCAAACAAAAACATTTTCACTGGTTACATATTATGATACTTTAACTGGTTGGGTTCATTAGTTTCTTCATTTACTGACTGGTTACATAAGGGAAGCAGATTGGCTGAAATTTCAGATCTCTTCATCTCCAGAACAGGAATAAAGTATGCTGACCCTTGAGCTGATGTACTCATTCCCCTGTCCTGTCAGTTTCTTCCCTACTGGTTCATCGATGTTGGATTGCCCCTAGCCCACTGCCTTTAAATTATTCTATCTGACAAGAAGAAGAAAAGAGTCAGGAATGACAGAGTAAATAAGAGCATTGGAAACATTTAATATTGCTCAACTTTTTAATAAGAAAAAGAAATCAGGTAGCAGGGTTTGGAACAAACCTTTCTCTGCTTAAAACCTTGGAGAATTACAGTACTGCTAATCAGAGCAGATGTGGGCTGAAAACAAACAGTCAAAGAAAATAATATTTATTGCTCCTCTGAACTTTTAACTCCAGTAATCTGATCAGACCTAAGAAGAAGCCTGTGTTTACATTTCAATGATCAATTATGTATGTGCAGTTGAAGTTCCTCCAATATCCCATAATTCAATTCTTCCTGTCTCTCTATCTGTATTCATCTCTATTGCTGTCACAGGAATCCTGTGTTTCAATTATCTGTCTATCAGGAAGATGTTCTATATCACAGTGGAATAGTCTTCCCAAGCAAGCCTGAACTATCTCTGGTAGCAAAATTGGTGAAACTGAGGCTGTCCTACTTTAGGCACATCATGAGAAGCCAAAATTCGTTGGAAAGGACAATAATGCTGGGAAAGGCTGAAGGCAGCAGGAAAAGAGGAAGACCAAATATAAGATGGCTTGGCTCTCTAAAGCAAGCCATAGGCTTGAGTTTACAAGAGCTGAGCATGGCTGTTGAGGACAGGACATCTTGGAGATTTTTCATTCATAGGGTCGCCATAAGTCATAGCTGACTTGATGACACATAACAATAACAGTCTGCCCAAGAAAGGGTGTGTGAGGGCAAATTGATTCCAGATTTACCTGTCTTTTCTTTCCAATGCTTGCTACAAAACATCTTGCGGGTTATTTTAGGGAAATATGCTTTCCTCTGCACATTTCAGCCCTTTGTTACATTATGTATATAGTTGCTAATTACTTTACTACGACTTAAGTGAAATTTTGTGTTCTCCCACTCTCTTTTAAATTTCCAAATATTTTACAGTAAGTTGATTTGATTAATGCAACTGTAATTTCCAGCAGCAGGCCCTGCTCCAGCAGGCTTCGTTTTTCAAAGCTTGCTTAGGTGGTTGTGAATGTGTGTGTGTGTGTGTGTGTGTGTGTGTGTGTGTGTGTGTGTGTGTGTGTGTGTGTGTGCTTATAAAAAAAGCTTGAGATAGCTAGAAATAAGCATCTTGATTCCACAGATGAATCCAGAGGAAACTGAGCTAATGTAAGTTCCATGCAGAAATGTTTATAGGCCATTGTACATTCCATTAAAGCTAAGTGACTCAAAATATTTCTCCTGAAAAATGCACTTAAACCTTCATATTCATAGTGGTGAAGGAGCTGCTAAAAGAAAACATTAATATTATTATGTTGATACTAAAGCACTGATTTTTGCCTATTACGTTCTTATTAACTGACATACTCAATGAATTATGCTCTCTCTTGCTCGCTCATTCACACACAGACACACAGTCACATACATAAACATGCTTTTTTCCAGCTCTCCTTTAATACAAAACAGATTGCCCATTCTTTGGCCTGATTGAACAGACAAAATCTAACACATGAAGAGAACGTTATATTCACATTTTCTCTGGGTGATTACAAAAAAGAGCTGGATGGTGCACAAACTATGTTGTGAAGTGCTGTTTACCTGTAAGATGAGGTGGGGAGCAAAGGGCTGGATTGTGGAACATTTTTGTCTGGTTGTTGGTCCTACTGATGCTCCGCAACTGTGCTAGGAGTGCAGTACTAGGAAAGCAGTGTTATCACTGTTCATGAAAGTAGGCTGCTGGTTTCTCACATTTTACTGGGATAGCAGCCCAATGGTCATACTGCAGACTCAAATGAATTAATATAAAGTCACCAGGAAATGCTCCAAAATCTAGAAGGAGAACTATACATAGGTCTGGCTATATGTGTATGTACTCAAATGAGCAGCTAATGATTTCATATCAACAGAAATCTAGTAGTAACTAGAGCAGACCAATTGAATCAGTGAGGATGTGGTAAGTTGACACCTATGTAAGTTGAATCAATGAGCTTCCTCTACTTATGACTTGCTAGTGGATTTCAGACAGTGTTTGGTACTCCATGTCTGCTGAGCAGCAAGTGTTTTGCAAACTACAAAACAGATGGTACATACAGGTAAACAGGTCTGTATGTGTATTGGCAGTTAACGCAACAGGGCACATGAATCTAGCTTATTGTACAACAGTGACTGAGATCGGGTGAGTAATCAAGGACCAGAGGTTGGATATTTTACTTTTTTAGATTACAGGTCCCCATAATTCTCCCAGCCAGCATGGCCTCTAGCTCTGCTGACTGACTCTGGAATTCTGGGAATTGTAGTGCAAGAAAGTATATTTTCTGAGTTCTGCAACCAGGTCTTTTTAAGGCTGTCATATTCTGGTGCAACAGTATACAATGGAGCAAGGTGATTTCAATTTCATTTGGTCTGCTTTTTCAGCGTTAAAAATTCAGTTTATGAAGCACAAAGGCACACTCAATCTCTTAACATTGAAGGCATTAATTAACCAGCAGCACTCTTGTGTATGCAATTCTTCATAATATAAGAAATGGTTCTTTGGTGAAGCATGCTTTGTAGGAATCCCGCCAAACAACACACAGTAGCTTTTGCTATTCATTTCACAGGAATATTTTTTAAGCGAAAGAGTCAATTCAGGTAGACAGCTAATTGAAGCAGACTGTACCAGCTAGAAAGGCAGAATGACTACTGAACTATTTTGTGCTGACTAGTAAGTCCAGCTTTTGACAAGCATTAGAGAGCAAGAAATCACTAAACCAGGAGCGTTCATGTTTCTTGCACATACAAAATAAAATAAAATAAGCATGAAGGAGGGATTCTTGAACCAGACCTCAAAACTCTTCTCCATTAAACAATGCTGGGGTTAGGGATGCTGGACCTCCATGTAGTTCAAAATCGATTTATAACTCTTATGACCCCCAAAACATAACTACAAAGCATAAACAGTTTTTTCACACAGAGAGAGAGAGAGAGAGAGAGAGAGAGAGAGAGAGAAAGAACAGTTCTCTCTATCGGGATTCTCTTCCATAGCATTGACAATTCTTTACATACAAAACTACGTGTAATGAGCCTTAAAGGACCTTGTGTTTAAGGGCAAGTAGACCACTTTGATGCTTTCAGTGTTGAACTCGTGGGGTTCTGGGTGGCCAGGGGCACAGGATTGACTGACTGATTGATTTTGGTTATGCATAAATGAAAACATTTATGCTTAACCAAATCACACTGCTCAAAGCCATGCAGTTCAAGGGAGAAGTGTACACTAGGAGAGAGCTTGGGTTAGCCCTGAGCAGTAGAATAGTGTTGTACTAGAACAGGATGATGTATCATTTCGCCAGTGATGACAATCAGCAGGGGCCTGGATTGCTTTCTCCATGTGCCCTCCCAATGCCTGTGACTAAGTTGTGGCCTATCTCAGAAAAATGTCACAAATGATTGATCAGTATTTTCTAACAAGTTCCTGGGAATACTTGGCTGGATGTGTCTAATCACAATAGTCACCCATATGGTCTCCCCCTCCACCCCTGAAAAAAAAATAATGCCACAAAAGAGACATGGTGGTGGCTAAGAATAGTACAATTGTAGGTAATGGAGAAAATTGTAGAGCTGATCAAGTAAGTAAGGCCAAAATACCCTTGAATGTAAGGACACAGTGCAATCAAGGCAAATGTACTAAGTGCTAAACTAGATATATTTGTGTTTACTAGATGGATCTTACAGATGGAGCATTTGTACTGTCTTGTTCCACTCCCTCCACCTTTCTCTTGGTTGGTGTCAGTATTTACCAAGATAGGGCAAATGATGTAACTGGCTTCATAATTTGAAGAAGAAGACAAGAGAAAGGAAAAACAGAATAAGAGTACGAGGGGGTGCTGATAAATATTGAGCCTTTCCCAGAAAAAATTGAGCTAGGAAGCTGTAACTGCCACACTATTCTACATATTCCCCCAGGAAGTCAATGCACTTGCGACATCTGTCCTGCAGCTTCTTAAGTCCCTGCAAATAAAATTCTTCCGACTGCTGGTGTAACCACTCATTTGCAGCATTAGTTGCCTCCAGAACACTCCCAAATCGTTGTCCCTTTAGGTGCTTTTTGAGTTTGGGCAACAGATAATAGTCAGAAGGAGCCAGGTCGGGAGAATAGGGTGGATGGGGCATCACTTGAAAGCCTAAGGAGGTCAGTTTTGTCATTGTTTCACCTGCAGTGTGTGACGAGGCGTTGTCATGCAACAGGATGACACCTTTGGAGAGCTTTCCTCGACGTTTTTCCTTGATGTTTTGCCTCAACTTTGTCAATAAAGCGTAGTAATATTTTGCATTGATGGTTGAACCCTTGTATATGTCTCCCTGCAGTCTCCTACCTCCCACTGCCAACTATTTTAATCACACACACACACACACACACACACACACACACACACACACACACACACACACACACACACACACCAGAGCACCAATTTAATACCTCTGAAGGGAATACTAGAGCATGAGCATTACAATTTTAAATCCTGAGGCTGTGAAGGTAATGGAGAAAAATGGCACATCACCTAGGAACTGATGAGGATCAGCGAGGGAACTGCCAAATAGCAAGGAAAACTGCTGCCAAGTCAGTGAGCTGAGGCAGCCCATGAAGTCAGGTGTTTAGAGAGTAACCTCTTTCTTTAATCAAAGCATTCGCTAAATCCTCACGTACCTGCCTGCCTGCCTGCCTGCTTTTCGGGACTCAGAAACACTGTACTTCCTGCGGCACTTGTTCTACTCCTACCCTTGAAAGCAAAAGGCACAGGAGTCATCCATTTTGGCTTTTATAAAAGATACAACTATAAGGGCTTCAGAGAAAGGAAGGAGATTTAACTACAGTGGCCTTCCTAACCTTCTTGGCCCCCAAGCCTACAATCAGATCCTGGTTTCGCTTTATTCCGAATCTGCAACATGGGATCCAATTGACTCTCTGCATTTGTCTGTCTTTCCCTTTTTGTCTGTGATGAACCAACAGAGAAGAAAGGGTCACCACATGGTTGATTTCCACACATACTTACAATGCAGCAAAAGCCACACCTCCTTATACACTTCCACTATAGGGAATAGCGCCCTTGCCTTTCTTCACATTGAGCTGCCCTCTTTTCTTGCCCTTTCTGAAAGTTAAAATGGCAGTGGCGCCTCTGTTATGTCAGAGTGCAATACAGTTTGTGGGTCCTGAGTCACTAGTTGAAAACCTACAAGTGTGAAGTTAGCCTCTGTTCGGCTTTGCATTCGAAGCTCTAAATAGCTCAATAAATTATCCATGGGTGTGATCAGATGAGGAAATAGTTAGCATTTTGGACTGCTTGTGGTGCAGTCTGGTGTGAGCTATTTTGCAGAGATCACATGACATGTGGGCAATAGTGATTCACCCAACCCCAATCCATGCCCAAGCTGGACTCTTCTGGTCCAGCAGCAGGGTTATTCTTTTTTTTTTTTTTGGCACAACTCCCAGCAAAGTGAACCTTTCCAGTGTGATCCGATGCAATCTTTTCTTGCCGTCTGATTGCACTGAGACATCTCTTTCTTCTGTATAGCCTGTGCAGCTCTTTCCATAATAAGGGGAGGCCCTGCTTCCCATACTGCAGCTTCAAATTAGTATTTTTACTTTTTAAAAACAATACTGTTTTGCCAAAAAATAATGAAAGAAAATACATACACATAGTGGGAACAAGACCTTGCAACGGGAGTAGGTGTGGGAAGCTGATGAAGTAACTCAGTACACATTCTCTAGCTAGGATCGCTTGTGCAGCAATAAAAATGGTCAAACTGTGAAAAAGAAGGCTTTCAGTTAGCATTGGGAAGAACTGAAAAAAGTGATGGACTAGGACCTAGGAGGCCTGGGTTTGAATCCCAGCCATGGGAACCCACCTGGGCATGTGGAACTGGTAAAACTACTTAAATATCTCACTTATGTTGAAAACCCTATTAGGGTCGTTAAGTTGGTTCTGACTTGACAGCACATAACAATCACCACCACCACCTTCTGCTTGCTTGCTGTGACTTGTCCTTTAGTAAGTGAGCAAAAGTACAGAACTACTTTTTTCCTCTTCAAATATCTGCATTTTGTTTTTTAATTGGATCTTTCATCCATATCACTGCAACCATGGTAAGTGTCCTAAATCAGCATAATTGCAAAAAAGCTTGAGTTTGGTTTTGTGATACAGATTTCCTAAAAGAAGGAACAGCAAAAAAGTGTAAAATTCCACACTGCATCAGCAGTCCAGAATTAATCTTCAGCAAATTGGAGAGAAAGCAAAAACATAAGCTGTTTCTTTGGATAACATTCACAAGTTCTTGTTTTTCATTTCATACAGATACATTTTAAAAATTTATTCATAGACTGGTGGAGAAAATGCATTCAAAAGGGCAGTTCATATTTCATCTTACAGTTTTCTTCCAGGAAATGGCATTCTATCAACTCATATTAGAATGTAGTAGATTTTAGTTTGAAAAACTTAACTCAGCTGGACAAGGAACAGGCTTATGCTTCTGATAAAGGCAGCCATCAGAAGATACACAGAGACAGATTTGCTAAGAATGGGATGAAATCAGTCTATGGCCAGGTTTACATATACTGTAATAGTCAGTCATTTTGTGATCTGCTGAATTCTGGCCTGTAGCGGTATTTCTCACACTCACAAAGAAACCATGGATTGTTAATTGGATATAAACCTTATTTGGAAACCTTGGAGGGTACTGACTGATTAACTCTGAATAGTTTAACCATGACTTTTTATTATATCTAACACCAGAATCATAATTTATCCTTATAGGCCCAACTTTCCACACCACCTGAAATTAGAATTAAGGGATAAGAGACAAATACAAAAGAAGTGGTGTAAATTGGTTTGTCTGGCCATCTGTGATTCACAGCTGAAACAAAAAATCATGATTAACATAAACCATAGCTTAGTATAATATGTGAACACAGATTATGTCCATTATGGTAACCATCTAGAGATGACTCCTGAACATCTAAAGAAGAGGTGTTTTTGCATATTCAGTTGCTTCCAGATCTTGTTGCACTGAGTTTGATTTAACCACATGAAGAAATATACATTAGCTTCATTGTGTCTTATTTCATATGGTTCTTTTCCTTTATCTTATGCTGATTGTGAGCTGCCTGCAGCATTACCTAGAAGTGGAAAGGTATGATAGAAATGTTATGCAAGAAGAAGACAATGAAGCAGAAATAAAAACCGAATCAGAAGAGATTATGATGATGATAGACACCAAAAGTTGGCTGGATTTAGTTCCTTGAATAGGTCTTTCCTAAGGACCTAGGATATTCATTGGTATTTCCTTAAAATATGTGCTGTTCCATGTAATACAGCCTTCTGCTGTTGGGGTATTGCAATCTCCTTTATAATTAGTACAAAAATAGTTTTCTTGGTCTTTTGGTATTGCACCTAAAGCACCAGTTACAGTCTGAACAATTTTTGTTTTCTTTTTCCCACAACTGCTTGATTTCAATTTGTAAGTCTTTGCATTAATCTTTTTAAATTCCTTCTCTTTGATTCTCACATCCCCAGGTATTATCACATCTACTATCCAGATCTGTTGCCTTTCAATGATTGTCAAATCTGGTATGTTGTGAGCCAGATGTTTATCAGTTTGAATTGAGAAGTCCCTTAGTATTTTGACTTCTCAATTTCCAACAACTTTTTCAGTTTAGTGGTCCCACCAGTTTTTAGTCACTGGTATATTTCTTGCAGATATTGCTGGTGCACTGGAACATATTGCACAATCTTCTTGCAACCAGAATTTTCTGCTTCTTTATACAATCAAGACTTGCTGACA
The DNA here is from genome assembly GCA_037013535.1 of Intellagama lesueurii. Taxonomy (NCBI): domain Eukaryota; kingdom Metazoa; phylum Chordata; class Lepidosauria; order Squamata; family Agamidae; genus Intellagama; species Intellagama lesueurii. The sequence goes on from JBAJHW010000006.1 coordinate 82,616,548, forward strand.
TATGATTTCTCATTCTGGGGTGGAACTGCATTTGTATGAAGTGCTTGCCCTGTGCTGCAAGGATAAGCCCATCAGTTTCTTTCTTCAACCTTCTGTCTTTTTACTGTCAGCTTTTACCTAGATGGTTTTAAGATACTGCCATGGAGCACTTTATTGTGTCATTGTTTTTGTTGCATAGCTAACTCCTCTTTTCAATAGGCTTCCCTTGTTTCTTTGGACTTCAATAATCCTACTTTATCAACGTCTCTTAATGCTTCTCCTTGATTTTCCCTCATATATTCTGCTAGGCCTCTCTTTTCTTGCTCAAAACTGATTGTTAGACTTGTTGCATTCCACATCCATCTTCATTCCATGGAAGATACAGCTGGTTGATGTTGCTATGCGGACGTAGCGTGTGATGGATGGTCATTAATCTTCCAGTTCTTTAATCTAAAGTACCCAATTCAGCTTGTGGCCAGTCTGTCATGCCTGCACTTCACTGAAAAAGCTGCACCGGTTGTTGTTATTGGGGTGGACCACAGGGCAGAACCTAAGAATTGGGAGTCAAATCCTAAAAGTTTGCAAGTGAGATGACATGTTTGCAAAATCATTGATTTTTGAATTTCTGGAAGCAATTTGGCAGCATTTGGCAATTGTTTTAAATTGTTAACCAAGGGTTTTGTAATGACTCCAGTTGCTGAAATTAGTATGGAGAGGAGAATGACTTGATCTTGTTTCTGTATTCTTTTACTTCCTTGCCTTAATATCTGACGCTTTGCAATTTTTCCTCTTTCTGTACTTTTGAGGTTGCTTGTTGATGGAACACCAACTCCCATCAGGTATGATTTTCTTTGTTGCTCATACAGAAGTGTATAACAGCATATTAAAATCAGCTGTTTTATTCATGGTATCTTGCTTGTCTCAGGATAGGATTGCAGTTTCATTCTCCAAAATTGGAGGTGTCTGCAATGTGTAATATGGAGGAAAAGATGTGAGCAATAAGACTTAGGCAAACTGCTAAAAAATGATCTTTATAACTTGTTTATGACAGCAGATCTACTCCACTGATACTAGCTTAGGGCATCTGGATATGACATGATGAACTGCTTCTTCAGATTCATGACAGGTCCTACATATGTTACTTACACCTTGTTTCATAATTGTTTTCTTACAGTATCTAGTCCAGATAACTTAGTTATGGATTGTGCATATGAATCTTTTAGTTTCAGTCTAAAGATGGCCTTATTTAAAGCCACAATTCCAAAATAACATGTTAATACTCGGCTTGGCCAGCTATTGACAGCAGTAATTTTTCCTTTTCCATTGAGTTCTGTTCTGAGTACCACCTTCACTCTATTGAAATACTTGCTCCTGAATAAGGATTTAAGTTTCTTGTGGTTTGTGCAGAGATTTTTTAGATGCCTAAAATATTTATAGATTTTTCTGCTCCTTAAGCACTGAAAAAGCTGTCCATTTTAGTGAGCTCATAGTTGCTGTCCTCTGAGAATTTGCCTCTTTTCATGAGAATAGGAACAGTTATTAATACCAAAATTCACTTTGATATTTCCATGGTATTTAAAAGATTATTCAATTCATAGGACTGCTTGCAAACAACTTAGTATCATCTCTATACATAAAGTGTGAAACACAGAGGCCATTTCTTTAATAATCAAACTTGTAGCATTTAGCACTATTGCTAATCTGTCTAGACGGGGGATTTAAAGCTAAGCATAATCACAAAGGCCTTAAAGAATCACTCTGAACGACCCCCCCCCCCATCATATTATTAAAGAGGAGGTATCTACACCTTAATTTTGTCCTCCACTTTGTCATGAGTTTAGATACTAAAGTAATAATTGTAGTATGAATTTCACAGATCTTCAAAATTTCCAGATGCCATGAGTGGGACATGGAATCAAATGTGTTTTGGTAATCACTCTGAGCAATTGAAACATTTCTGGAATTCCTCTGAGCCTGTTTCAATATGAAGGAATCTATAGTGAGCAGTTCCTTACAACTGGAGGATTTCTTGATGCAGCCCCTCTGCCAGTCTGTTAGGACGCAGTTGCACTTGAGAAAACTGTAAATGTTTTTTGAAATAATTGATATAAACAGCTTGTAAACTGGGGGTAAATAGCTGAGAGGTCAATAATTTTTAGGATTTAAATGGTAACCAGATTTATGAAGGAGATGACTTATTCCTTGTGTAAAGAATTCTGAAATAAGATCAGGGTTGCTGAGAGCCTCATTAAATAAATTAGGCAAGTTTAAGTGAGCTGAACACAATTTTTTCCACCAAAAGTTATGGATTGTATCTACTTTAGGGGCATTCTAATCTTGTGTCTTCTCCAGTGCTTGACACATATCCCTCTTTTCCTTCACAGAGGAACAAACATGTCAGGGAGTTGTAAGCTCAACATTCATATTGTAGCCAAGGCGTGTTTAAGTTCTGTCTAGCAACACAAGACCCCAGATTTACCCAGTACTATTCAAGATCTTCCTCAGGTGGAACAGTAGCTTCCAACTTCTCTTCTGCTCAGAACAAACTGTGGTAGAACTGTTTCTAGTTCATTCGGAAGATATAGTTCTGTAGTTTTCTTTTGGTGGATACATATCTCCATAAGCTTTTTACCTTAAGTTTCTGTTTCAATGAGTCAAGATAGCTTGAAATTTTGAGTTTTATTCAGTTGTAGTGTTTCAAACATGATTTTAAGCTTTTAAAGACAGGTCCTACATCTTAACTAAGGATTGCTACCCCTTCAGCCACAGAGAAAAGCAATGGGTTTTCCAATTTAGCTTTGAATACCATTTAAATCTTACTCTAGTCTTAATTACCAGGCAGATTTCTTTCTTTTTTTCTTCCTTTCTTTTTTTCTTCCTTTCTTTCTTTCTTTGCGTGTTCTGTGATCTTAGAATAATTAACAATTCAGAGATGTAGTTTTAGAAGAGGTAGCCATATTAATTTCTGCTAGCATATCAGGCAAAACCAAAAGAAAAATAAAAAAATAAAGACAAAAACATTGTGGCATTTTAAAGACTAACGGTTTGTTTATATTTACATTTGCCTTGCAATAAGCTCCATTCTAAATTGGTTTATAAATCACGTGTCACATGATATTTGGGTTGGTATGTGCATCCTCTCTGGAAAACTATTAATCTGTTTTTAAGTTGTTTTGTATCTTGGTTGAGGGGTTATATCAGCTGTGTCCTGCATCTGCCTGCCCTGCCCTCAAACTGGCACTCACCCCTGCCACTGTGGTGAGAGGGAGAGGGTCTGCTGGCAAAGCTGCTTGTCCCTTTAGAAAGCTTGGCTACTTCTGTCCCTTTAAGAACACAGAAGCAGCTGTCAGCTGCCCAGTTTCCCAAGCAGCCCTGCTGGTTTCTCCTGGTTTCTCTCTGCCCTTTTTAACTTTGTTCCACAAAAGGCTGCCTGGGAAGGAAACTGGTTGACTGGTCCCATCCTCCCCTTCTCTCCACCTCCCAGGGAACAGCTGGAGCATTCTTAAAGGGACAGAAGCAGCGAAGCTTCCTAAAGGAACAAGCAGCTTGGGAGAGCAGACCCTCCCTCTCCTGTGCCTGTCCGTCCCTCCTTCCATCCTGCTGCCTCCTCCACCACTTCCACACATTACCCAAAGGTGCAATTTGCAGTGATAGAGAGGTGTACATATACAGAAATGACAGAAATAAATTTGATTGAAATATGAAATTATAATATAGACATACTTGTTATTTATTTCAGAGAGGTCTGTGGGTTGGGGAGGTTCCCTCAAATCTCCAACTGTGCAACATAACTTGTTTTTTTTTTTTTCATATGATGCACTTACCGCCTGCAATGTTCTGTTGACAAAATGTGTCCTTGGTCTGCATCAATATAAGCATCATGTAGTTTTTGCCTCCATCCCAGACTTTACAGGTCTCGACACTCATTCACATTATATAATAAATGCACAATCTTGTTATCTTCTTTTGTCCACTTCCTGAAGCCTACTGTTCTCTGAGATTCCCAGTGTGGTTCGAATCCCCACTCCGCCATGGAAACTGACTGAGGGAGTGGAACTGGTAAAACCACTGCTTAAATATCTCACTTACCTTGAAAGCCCTATTAGGGTAGCTATAACTTGGTTCCCACTTGACAGCACAGAACACTTATGTATTTCTCATCCTTGTGCTGGGTTCTTTGGCACTCCTGCCCCTGCAAATTTTGGCTTGGGTCTTGGTCCAGAACCTAGTCCTGGGATTTGAGGTTGCCCACATCGGAGCTTGTCTGCTAATACAGTCATTCAGTAATAGTGTTCCTATGTTCCTCCTTGATGGCAACAGGTGTTTCCCAGGTCTTCTTTCCCTTAATCTTTAGGGACTCTTCCCCTACCTGCAAGACAGCAGGGGGTAGCATTTTGTTGATGGTGGTGCTTTTCTGCCATGTCTAAGTGCCGTTATGCAGCCTAATTAGTTTTAATGCGCATAGTCCAGCCATGGACTACACTCCCAAACCCTGCTAGCACTGTCAACTCAGTTCAGGGCAACTCAACAATTATTTCAATCATCAGTGTTAGCCTGCATATCTGTAGACTGTTCTGCGACCCACCACCTGCAGACTTGAGCAGTAGATGGGTTTTGCCATAGGTTGGTTGTGGTTCTTGTTGCTGCTGCTGCTGTTTCAGACATGTCCAACAGAATTTCCATTATCCAAGATTAATCTGAAAGCAAAACTCAATGTATACATAAAGTGATCTCTAGGCATCAAAATCCTTTGCATTTATGAAACACTGTAGCAAGAATTCAAATATCAGTGCATTGAGATCTTTGGTAGATTAGCACTTCCAAGTTCAAGAACTTCTGATCCATTGTAATGTAAATGAAAATGTGAAGAATATACAATCTTGAATATACCATTTTTAAAAGGTCTTAAAATCCATTGACAATTCAACTGCAATGATTTCACCATTTAGTCAAATAGGACCTTTGTATTATTTCATTATTCTGGTCTAATTTTAATTCTAACTCTTCATTTACAGAATAGTTACCCTCAATATAGAAAAGGAAATGAGGATCTTCCCCACACACACACTGAACAAAAGGGGAAAATAATTATATATATTTTTAAAGAGCTATTCTCAGGGTGAAAAGCATCTTTCAGTTTTCTTTGCCTAATAAAAAAAGCTCGTTTCCACTTCTATTTGGAGCAGTTTAATTAAATTCCAAGGCGGCAAAGAGAGAGATGTCTAACTTACACATGATGTGGAATACGTTAGGTTTCAAATGTGAAATGTGGTAACAGGAAAAAATTGACACTGTACTTTTTAAAAATTCCACACCATGCACCTAAATTTGCAAAGTATCCAACTGGAAGAGATGAGCTCTATGCACCTGAGGTGGAAAAGGCATTTGTGCTAGGCTAGTATCCTGTTGCCTAAATGCAGAAGACAAGGGAAATTGTGTATACGTGTCCTCCTCACCTCCACAAGTCCACTGCATGACCAACATTGCAACCAGGTATGTGAGGATGGATCTTCCCAGAATAGGGGGATGCTTCTGCAGTTCCCCTTTCATTCTTCATTTCGGCAACAGCATCGCAGCCTTACTCTTTTGAGAGGTGACTTATCCCTTTTCCAGGTCAGACCCTTTACCCCCATTTATGACATCAGCCCTAAAAGGTGTTCAGGATAGGACTAACCTAGATAACAAAGAAAGAGAGAAGAGTAGCTCCTCTAAACTCCTTCTCTTCATATGGAGAGTCTGAGGAGAAGAGGCTGTACTGCCCATTGAGGCTCTCAGCACCATCACTTTTCCATGGCATTGGATAAGGGTAACATGGAAAGCAAATCTTAACTGGACGTCTAAATATTACATCTTTGTTACTGAAGCAACAGCCGTTGTTTGTTGCTTCAGCCTGCAAGTTGAGCTACCATCATCTACTTGATACAGAGCAGTAGACCTCCTGAGCAGTGTAGTACAGAAATATTTGGGAGTGAGACTCAGATGCTTCCACTGTTTGCATAATATCAATGAGTGTGGCCACTTCCTGGTGTCTGGGGGTAAAGTCAAGCCTATGGCATCTGTGTCTTCAGCCAAAGCACTGGGTGGAACTTTTTTCACCTAGTGCTTGGCCCAGGAACTCTTTTGCCTTCCCTATCTGGGGAAAAAACAACTAAAAGCAATCAAGTAGCAGTTGGAAAATGTCGCAGAAAACACAGGAGATTCTATTTTGAATTGCCATGCTGTAACAAAATTCCTGGGAACACTAATTCAATCCTGAGGCACAATACCATTGTATTCTTTAAAGCTGTAACAACTTAATTCGAAGGATGCCTTTTTAAAAGATATTTGTTTCTGAAACTCTCTTCATAATGCTACGGGTTCTGGAAATGAAATAATTAGAATTAACTGAGGCAAGATTACATAAACAAAATGTACTCTATGTGTGAATTGTCTGGAAATAATGATAACAATTAGTATTGTTCTTCCAATACAATGGGTGATATTTTCATACGTAGCATATTTCAGAACAGGAGTTTTAACATTACACATCTATTCAGGGGTTTAAGGGCTTATTTAGGAACTGAACAAATCCATTTTCACCAGATCTTCAGCAGGTTGAGTTCCATAGGAAGCAGAAAGCTCAGACTAATATACCTGAAACATATTACGAATTCTGAGTACCGTAAATCATGATGGTTCTTTTTTTTTTGCTTCCATTTTTTTTAGATTTTCTCTTCACACACACTTAAGTGTCAAAGAGTTTGTAGTCTGAGTGAACACTATTGCATGTTAGATATCAGATAGTCTCAGATAAGGGAATCATTCTAGTCTTGCCCCCCACATCCACCATTTTATTGTCCTTGATGTGGAGGGCAACAAATCTAAATAAAAGATTCTATGCTCTCCATAGACACCCTATATGTGAATTTGTTATGTTATGTGCCATCAAGTTAAAATTGACTTAAAGTGACCCTAATGGAGCTTTCAAGGTAAGTAAGATATTAGTGAGTGGTTTTACCAGTTCCACACACTCTGTGATTTTCCATGGCTGGCCAGGAATTTGAACCCAGGTCCATCATTCTATCCATTACACCACACTAGGTATCCATTCCATGTGAATAAAGACCCGTATCTTCAGAATTCTCACAGGCACAGGAAGCAGACTGTCTCCTCCTTCAGACTGATCATTCTCCATATGTAGGAAGGCAAAGGAAGTGACAACAGAGAGAGTGCAGTTGAATACTCACCAGTTTGTAACACCTGGAGTCCCTGACTGTAGCCCACCCAATACACTCGCTCTTGTGCACAGACACACACAGTTAATTCATCAGACAACTTTGGGGATCAACAAAACTTGATATTTACATGGTTCAAAGTTAAGCTTTTATTCAGTCTTAAATTAAAAAAATAAATTTCATTATTAAAGAGTGGAATGGGTCTAAACTAATGTTTACATATTAGTTTACTTGGTTTTAGAATACCACCAGAGAAACAATAAAGGTGTACTGTTATCACCCTGAAACAGAAATCTTTTTGTTAGAAAGTTTGACAGTGGTAGAATTCAGTTTAATTGGAAAAAGTCTCATGTCTACAACGAATGTTAGAAGTAAACATCTGGCATCTGTGATAGCCACATCTAATTTCTGTTAAGTCTGTCATTGTATTCAGGGCACTATACGACAGTGCTAATATCATCCGCTTCCTCTGGTTTCTTTTGCCTGCTTGGCAGGGATTTCAAGTACTCAAGGTGCCGGCGTGCATCCTCTTGATTTTGCCGCACATAGTAAACTACATAAGAGATCACCATGGTGAACCAGCCAAACATGGTGACCAGCATGGCATAGTCGGTAGTCCTTTTAGGTATGTTACAGAGGTCAGGATCAGCAGCATTGAGGAATGGCCTCCCAGCGTGTTCATCAAACTCTGCAGTCTTACAGATGATGCTGTTGGGTGTTTCATGGTTGGATGCCATGCTTCTCAAGACCTGCTGCAGGGTGCAGTCACAGTGCCAAGGATTGTTTGCAATCCGAGCCCTGGCCTTTAGATTGTTAAAAGCATTTTTGTGCACACTTTTAATCCGATTGTCAGACAAGTCCAGCATCTGTAAAGTTTCTGCCACCCCTTTGAAGGAGTGTTCATCAATGAACTCAATAATGTTTTTGGATAAGTTGAGGACTTTTAATTGGTGCAAGTCCTTGAAAATCTCATTGGGGATGGATGTAATCTGATTGGAGTCTAAATAAAGCAAGACAGTTTCAGGAGGAAGATCTCGGGGTATTTCCTTGAGGTTTGCATTGCTGCAACTGACATTTAAGCCTCCAGAATGGGAACAAAGGCATCCTTTGGGGCACATACTGGCAGAATGAAAGCACAGTATCATGAGGACAAAGCTTTGTAAGAGCAGACACATGGAGAGGGAGCGAGTTAACCACAGGTCTACCAAATGCATGCTGGGATGTCAGCATAATCACACAACCACTTCTCATTTACCCAACAGTGGTGGCAAAGGATGTCAGGCACAAAACCACAACTTCATTCTCTTCATTGATGTCACTGAAGATGTGTTAACACATAGATTTCTTCATGGTCAATTTTCTTTTTTAAAAGAACATCACTGGAAATTAAAACAGACAAACAAATAAATCAACCTCTTTCCAGATCAGAAGAGCCAAATTCCAAAAAGATACAGATGCAGTTTACAGTGCAAACCTATATGTGAACATTCAGAAATAGTTCACCCAAACCTACTTTCAGATACGTAGTTCAGTTGGGCTTGTTTTTAGGTGCATAAAATGGAAATTTCAACAGAAAGAGCTATAACTTTATTTATATACAAGTGGGATCACATTACTACCAATTCCAGCTTCACATTTCTATCTTTACGAGAACAGACGTCATCGTAGTCTAATATCACAATTCTTAAGGGAGACTTTCTTTTCTTAATACAGGTTTTCTAGAACAATAGTAATAAAACTTAATTACTTTCTTCCTTTTATAGTAGCAGACACATTAACAAGATCTACAGTAGGATTCAAGCAGAAGTAACAAATTAGGCAAGCATTTTTGTGGTTAATGACCTTGCAACAAAATACTCTGTACCACTTCAAATCCAAATTAAACTATTTTAGAAGGGAAATAATATACTTATTATCAAGGAAAACAAAATATTGCGGGCTTTTACAGCACAAACACAACTCTTAGCATCTAATTCCTCTCCAATTTTAATTTGCTTTAAAACATTTTTGTCTACTTGGATGGCAAAAAGTAGCACAACATTTTGCTATGTGTTTATGGCAGAGGCTCCGGAAATAATATCTCATAACACTATCAATTTTGTTTTAAGTATCTATAGCAACAAAGTAAAACATAAAGGATGGAATGTACTATTGTACAAATAAAATAAAATAAACAGAAAGCTCTCTACGTTATACTACCAAAGAAAATCTAGTATTTCAATAGTTTTTCCTCAGTAAACTTCAAACAGAGCAGCAGACTATGAATACTAACGTACAAGATTCCACAACATGGTTTCTTTAAAAAAACATTAAATTATGAACTACAAGCCAATTTTGTAGTCATGGCAAGTTTATTTATCTTAATAAATATTTTCTTTCATTTAGAAGTGAAGAGCTTGCACATCTTCCAAGTTATATTTATATATAAATGAATCTGAACATAAAAGAAGGTTAATGCCAATTAAATTCTCATAATGTGACACTGCACAGAAAAAGAATGAAATTTCAATCATCTTCACTTTTAGTTTCTGGATTTGGGGAAAATTTGCACCTCATGTTTTAAACTATGGCATGAAGCCTCTACCTGGGAATCCTAACCCAGTCATAGATACTCCTGGCATCTCACAACAGTTCAGTCTTAATTTCCTATCTATAAAATGGGAGAAACAGGGATCCACCTTAAGGGGCAGCCATACATCTGAAATGGACACAACACCATGCATGCTGAGAGTGTTGTGATGTTACTGAGCTACCAATTAGTACATTTTTATCCATTAGTACTACCTCCAATAATGAAGTTGTACCTAATACGTTTTTTTAATTTTGATTTTTACATCTCAGCTACAATATAAGAAAACAACTGACCCAAGAGCTAATCAATGTGGTCTAAATAACCACCTGAATTAAATGAACTTTTGTTCTGCTCCATATACTGTATCAAAATAAGTATTATTTTAAACACAGGAGCATGACAGAGCAGCATCATAGACATGGTACATCTTAGTTCAGATCAGTGATTAAACTCCCTGACTGGTTATGGGAAATTCATTATAGCTTTTTTGCCAACCTAATAGGGTTTCAGCCTGTACAGGATGGGGTTACACTCCCCCTGAAAAGTCAGATCCACAGTCTGGATTCAACCCTGAATTTGGATTCACACATTTCAGTGTTGGCTAGGAGTGCATTTGCACAATTAAAACTTGTGTGCCAGTTGCATCCATTACTTAAGATGTCTGATTTGGCCACAGTGACACATGCCTTCGTTGCATCCCACTTGGACTACTGCAACATGCTCTTTGTGGGGCTGGCCTTTGAAGACTATTCAGAGACTTCAGCTGGTTCAAAATGTTGAAGCCAAACTGCTGACTTGTGCTGGTTACAGGGAGTATGTAACTCCCTCATTACAACAGCTTCACTGACTGTTTCCGGGCCCAATTAAAAGTGCTAGTTATTACTTATAAAATCGTAAACAGCTTGGGTCCAGGCTATTTGAAGGATTGTATCATGAGCCTTCTAGGCTTTTAAGATGTTCTTAGGAAGCCCTTCTCTTAGGTCTACCACCTTCCCAAGCTCACATTGTGGATATGAGAGAAGGCCTTCTCCATGGCTGCTCCCAGGGTTTGGAATGGACTGCCCCCCAAAATGCCAGGTTGCCCCCTCCCCTTTCCTTGACAAGCAAAGACCTTCCTCTTCAGGCAGGCCTTTAAGCACTAACTTACCTCAGGAATGCTGGTTTTTAACTTACGGTTTTTAATGTTTTTCAATTTTTTTAAGCTTGACTGTGCTTTTAATTGTTTTTAAATGTGATGTTTATATAGTGTTTTTAAATGTCTTATTTTACCCACTGTAAGCCACCTTGGGTCCTCTATGGGGAGAAAGGTGGCATATAAATAAATAAATAGGTAGATAAAATTGTAACCACCCTTATACTAGTGCTAAGTCAAAATACCCCAACTGACTTCATCACGCAGTTGCAGACAGTAAATCTGGGGAGTCATTTTAGTGGCTTTTATAGAGTGTAGGAATATATTGATAACGGGTGGCATTTGGGCTTCTTATTACTGATGACTATAGTTCCTTAGTGCTTCTACTCACAAGACAGCAGGGTGAGTCTCCTCACAGGATGTTCCCTTTTTCTCTCAACGAGGTAGAAATATATTTTGCTGAATGAATCACATGGTGCCATCTCATATCCTATGGGCAAGAGGTCTTTGGGACAAAAAGAAAAGAAAAGAATTGTTGATAAGTTTGTGCAAAACTGATCCTGCAACGCTCTCTGTTGTTCCTTTTAGACTCTGGAACTGAACATAAGAATTAGGCTAAACAATTACAAAAAAATGGGGAAAAATCCAAATAACCATACTTCAGCAAACTGGATGCAGAAGTAATTAGGTTTCCCCCTCTTCCTTATAATGTGGACATGTATTTTTTTTTAGTTCTGTGAGGTACAAAATCACCTGTTTTACATAATTATTAAACCTTCAGAAAAATGTTCTAAGCTAAATCCTGGTAAAGGTCTTATATACAAAGAGTTGGATAAGTCAGAAGTGACTTATTTAATGTTTTAAATATTTTTTTACTCTAAAATACATAATAAATACAAAACTAACAAATAAAAAACCTTAATACATACACAAGTGCCCCCTCCACCAGGTCCTTTTGAAGACATGCCATATTTGTTTCATTTATGATGCCCCATTCCCCTTCCAAAACTGCATTGATTCTTTTGACAGTATACAACCCTTCCCTTTAATTAACATAGTGAATAAACACTCCCCAAATATCTCTAAAGGTATTTTTGTTTGTCAAACTCTTTTTAAACTTAGTATCACAAGTTAGTTTATCATTAATAGCAATATTCCATACTTCTTTATACTGTTCATCTAATTGAAATTCATGCTTTAATTTCCCATTTTTAGCTGTAATTAATCTTGCTGCTGATACTATGTTTGTTCTAAATTCATCTACTGTTAAAAACCACTGTTCCTTATCAAATATTGATAACAGTGCTATTCTTGGGGTAAACTCTACATTTAACTCTGATATTTTATTAATTTCATCAAAAATCAACTCCCAAAATTTCATTACATTTTTACATTCCCACCACATACAAAAATAAGTACCTAAGTAAGTATCACATCTCCAACATAAATTTAAAAATTTGCCATCCATCCAATTTAATTTTTCTGGTGTTAATTACCATTTCCAAACTAGTTTATAACAATTTTCTTCTACTGACATTCATTTTAATATTCCTTTATCCCAAATATTTTCCCACACTTGAGTACTCATTTCTCTTTCCAAATCCATTTTTCATGATGCTTTAAGCATATCATGTTGGTCTTCTGATTCTGTTAACATCTGGTGTTTTTTTTTTTACTTACCATATTAACATATAATCTTGTTTTTCCCTTAATATAACCATCTCTTCAAATTTGGTAAGATTCCTACATTTCCCTTTTTTCCCCTGCCCATTCTTTAGTCCACTTTTAAAAGGGAATTTTGAAACATCTGAGAAGTTTTTATCAAGGTTTCAGTTGCCAGCAGTCTTAAGAAGAGATATTCAAACAGTCAAGTTATCCATGTCAAATACATAAACCAGAGCTTGGAAAAAAATTATTTTTGGAACTACAAATCCCAGAATCCCCTAGTGGTCCCTTGTAAAGAAGGGAGAGCAAGGAGAGGGGACATGTGAGCCCAGAACTTTGCTCAGGTTCACAAAGGCAGAAGAGTGTGTAGGCATCCTTCAGTCTCGAGAGACTATGGTAACGTGCTCTGTAGGGAGGACTTGGAACAGCGTCTAGTGTGGCTGAGAAGGCCAATTCGAGAGTGACAATCCCTTCCACACTGAAGACAAATACAGTCTGTCCCCTGTCCAGCTCCCTGATTTTGCTGCTTTCGGGACTGCCTCTTCGCCTCGGCCTGCTGGACAAGGGTCTCTTCAAATTGGGAGAGGCCATGATGCACCGCCTGCCTCCAGGCTGAACGCTCAGATGTCAAGGTTTCTCATCTGTTGAGGTCCATTCATAAGGCCTTCAGATCCCGCTTGCAGATATCCTTGTATCGCAGCTGTGGTCTCCCTCTGGGGCGATTTCCCTGCACTAATTCTCCATACAGGAGATCTTTTGGAATCCGGCCATCAGCCATTCTCACGACATGCCCAAGCCAACGTAGACGTCGCTGTTTCAGTAATGTATACATGCTAAAAATTCCAGCTCGTTCTAGGACTACTCTATTTGGAACTTTGTCCTGCCAGGTGGTTTAGTAACCCATCATCTGTGGAACATACTAGACATTACAGATAACTCATAATTAGTACTGAAATTGTGCCAGCATTCAAGAGCAAAACTCCAGCAAAAATAAAACTGAAAGCAAAAGCGCCCGGCCTCTTAAGGAGCCAGGTCATTCGGTTGAAATTGGGAGTAGGGAATCTCCATATTCTCCAGCATGGGAATACTCTACATTCTCCTGCAGAGCTATATATCTACGTGCCGCTCGAACTCTCTTCTCGCAAGAAGAGGGCTGTTTTTCCTTTTGCAATGGGAAGGGAGAGGGGAGGACTGCAGGATCAGAGAGAAAGAGAGACGGACTGAGGGTAAGGAGGCAAGGAGGGAGCTGTGGCTCGTCAAGCAGCATTTTTTCACTCATCACAGACGAGTGGACAAGTGGATTTTTCAAGCCCTGCTTATAGCCAATCAGGATCCAGGCTGGGAAAATGGCAAAGTCCGGGGCCAGTGATGAATGCAGACAGGAAAAGTGTATTCGGCAGTTCTGACTGTGATGACAGCGCCCATCGTCCCTGATCTTTGACTATAGTGGCTGGAGCTCATGGGAGCTGGAGGCCCAAATACAAAGACAGTCATCAGTTCTTCACCTCTGAGACAGGAAATGTAAATAAAATATTGGCTAACTCTGATACCCCTATTCAAATATAAAGCACACTGAGTTCAGTGTCTAAAAATCTGTATTCATAAAATGCATTTGCATTATGAGAAACAAGCATGAGTATATTTGCACAATTAACTGTCATTTACGAGCAACATTTGTCTTCCTGAAGTTTTTTTTAACATATATTAGTTGACTACATATACATTTATAAATCTGCAGTGAGACATGTCCAAAGGAATTCAATAGAACCTATTGAATGTATTGGTCCACAGCTTAAAATACCACCCAAGTCCAAAAGATAATAAAGTCACTATTCCTATTGTCACTGCACAGAGACAACCAATTATAAATCAGGAAAAGACAGTCCAATCAGAGGAAGGCACCTTACCCCGAGCCAGTCAGACTATGGGCCACCAGTGGAAAACATTACTATTTTATACTTACATATATACCATACAGCTGTCTGGATAGCTCAGTAAGTTAAGTATCTGGCAGTGGAGCCAGAGGTTGGGAATTTGATTCCCTTGTGTATTACCTAGGAGAAGAGACACCCTGCATAACCTTGGGCTGCAGTCTCAGAACTTTCCAAAAGACGGTAATGGTAAAGTGCTTTTGAGTATTCTATACCTAGAAAACCCTGGAAAAGGGTTGCCATAAGTCAGAATTGACTTGTTGGTACACAATAATTATCATTATTTACCATACACAGATGGCTATTAGTACTACTGCTCTCCCTGGGGAAAACATTATTCTATAGTAATTTCATGTCTGAAAAATATAATAGTAATAGAATTATTACGTTAGGACAGTCGAACAGGTAAAATAAAATACTTCGTTTTATTATGCAGCATCAGAAAAGGTGATAGGAATTAAGACATTCTACAGAAATTAAGACTATAAACTATGGAGGCAAAATTGACAGATCATGCTCTTAAAGGAAATAACAGTTCTGAAAGATCTGAAATGCTTTTTAGCAAAATAGCACTAAAGAAAATCTTGTAAACACATGGAATGTTATTAAGTATTGTAACAGCTGGAACACCAATGACATAGTGCAAGTGTAACATAAAACTTTTGGAAGCATGAAGAAAAAGCACATGAAAACTGAAATAGCAGCAAGCACAAAGTAGGATGTGAAATTTTAAGCCACTACAATATTCCCTGTGAAATGTAACTTAGAAGATTCTGGCCACTCTAAGAGATTTAAGATGAGAAACAGTTGTGGAACACAAGAAAGGTAATTCCTGCTTTAGCACACAAATCTCTAATAGAGTTAAGGAACTGAACATCTAGTAACAATCACCAAGATACGATTAAGGTGAGCACCCTCCTAGGAAGGAAATTGCAAAACAAACAACTCCAGAAGGGAAGACATAATTTCAGAAGGGAACAATAAATGAATGGCTACATGGTCCCCAATCACCAGTTAGAAAACATCTAATAGGCTCCATCACACATATACAAGTTGCAGAGAGACTAGTCTAAAACACCAAAATAGAGGCTTCAGCGGAAAGTATGCCCCAAATTCATTTATTTAATTTTTAAGTATACAGTCCATTGTATTCTGGGGATGCTTTGCAGCATTCTGAAAAACTGTAAATATATGTGAGGATTTAAAGCATTTTTTCCAAAGTCAAATAAAAACACCATGAGATGCTTTAAGACAGATTTTGTTTTAGTTACCATAAATTGGGATTTCTGGAATTAAGAAGAATGAATAGGACAATTCACAACTTAAACTGATGCACTCAGCCTGTATAGCAAAAATACCCATGTACCATGTTTATGACTAAAGGATGATGGATTCTGCAGATCAATCTCACTAAGGTCACTGCCAGGGTTGGATGTCATTTAACTCCTGGGTTCTTGTGAACTCAAATACACAACTGTGGCACTGGCCTATAAATGATCAATATAGATATTACCATCCACAGAAAGAGACTGAAATGAAGCTTGATTTTGAATCTGTAAAACAGATCTGATGCTTGTTTACATAATTAAGAATACCAGTAAGTTTTCACCAATCAAAAATATCAAATGTTTTAGGATTTTAATATGTTGCTTCCCTTTCTGAACATATCCGGTACACACAATTAAACCATACAGAGCACCCAGGATGTATAAATGTTACTACCAAAATTAATACATATTAAGGAGAATCCTCACCTTTACTGTACCTCTGTGTATTTTTCAAAAAATATTTATGCAATTTAATTTTTTTTAAATTGCATAACCTGAGACTCCTTGCCCACAAGATGATGTTATTTCCTTTGCATCTTCTTTACCTTATACTGCACTCACTTTTCCAGACACAAAACAATGCACATGCTGTTTTCCATATGACTGTGTAGCTCAAGATAACAATCAAGAGCCAGATAATTATTATATTGTGCTGGCAATGCAAATGAACATTCTGTAAGGCAATTCTAAAAATTGGGGCAGCTTAAACAAATAAGTGTAACTTTTAAACTGGGCTTCAGATCAGCACCAAATTTTGCAGTCTGCTCTTGCTCTGTGCCAAATTTGGAGGAGCTTTGGCAAAGCGTTTTAGAGTTATGATTTTAAAAAAAGTAGAACTGTTTACTCAGAAATAAGTGACCCGATAGGACCCCAGATTTAAAACAGCTCATATAAACTGAAAAGACAAATCTTGTTGGTCAGCTGAAAAGTCTAAGGATTGTTCATTGCATGTAGTTTACGGTTTCACGCAAATATACTCAATTAAATGTTTTCTTGTAATCTTTCATCTCCTGAGAGTGTAGACTCTAAAATGAAATGGACACTATTTCCCCTTCTGATTCTTCCATTATAGTTATAACTGCTGCTGTAGTTGGAATCTGTAAATAATTTTTAAAAATCTCAACATCATATCAATTTGTAAACAAAGGAAATTTACAAATGTTGAAAAACAAATTATAAAAGTAACTAGATTTTTGATTACAGGCAGTTTATAAGGTCAAAGGGAGTCTCCTGTAAAGCCCGGTAGCAAGTGAGCACTTTGCTCCATCTACCACCTTATCCATACACTCAAATAAAAACAAAGCTAACCACAGGACCCACTAGATACAACCATGATTAGTGGGTTTTATTTTTTGCTTGACTTCAGTTAACATCTGGAATATTTTCTACATCTGAGAGCTTTCTAAAGCAGAAGCATATTAAAATATAATCACTGATTGATCAAAATGTTTTCTCTGTCAGGTAGAGAACAATTTTTTTCAATGTGCTGAGTGGAACATGCTGAACCTGGGTAAATTAGCTTCATTTAAATATTTAGTGGAGGATAAATATACTTTAATAACAATTCTACTAATCTACCTCCATCTTTTTCATGCTAAAGCACAAGTCAGGAACATGAAACCCCTAATCCAACCTGTACAGATTATAATGAATGCCAAAACTTCCACTTATGGTGAAATAGAAAGTTTGTTTCTCATGTTTATTCTCATGATGTTTATTTGTTTTTTATCCTGCCCTTCTTCCAAAGTTCTCCATGATTCTACCCATGTAGTTCTACCTTTACAACCATCACGTGAGACAACTTGAACTCTGCACATTCACTGGGTAGGAATTTAATAGAGCTAGGAAAAGTCATGATTTTGACTATTGTTCTGAAGTTTCCAGTTAGCATAGCTACAGCTGTAGTGGCTGGAGATTCAGAGAGCTGTGGAATTTCAATCCCGATTTCCTAGTCATTGGATGAATATGGGCGATCAACCTATCATTTTGCCTCTTTCTTAAATACATGCTGTTTTGAATTATTCTGTGTTTGCCAATACAGTAAAACTTAACCAACTTAGTTTTGTTGCTACGGAGTGAAGACATTAGCTCTATCTATCCCACTGTACATTCCCAGTGTTTTATCATTATTTTCCATTTCTTTGCTCAGGGATGTATCTGATTAATCTGTTTTCCATTCTGTCCTTTCTGAAAAAAAATATTGCATAGCAATTAAGAATATTTCAGGGATTATTTGAAAAATGAAAAATATTTTAGCAATTATTTTTTACCCTTTCTCACTTTTAATTGTGTGCAAAGACTATAAGGAAGAAAAGAAAAAGAATCACTGCAGAATGTTCACTAAAATTCCTTAAATTTTAAAGACTAGCAAGAGAATACCATACTCCACTTAGCACCCTACCAACATACCCACAGTTCCGCCATTTCAGAGATATGACTACTCACTTACTTAAAAAGAGCAAGTTTAAAAATATTTTTCAAATGCCTGAAAACAACCACCCATCTTTCAAAACAATTGAACAATATGTGCAAGAGTAACCTTTCAAAATCAACAAACAACACTTGCAATTGCAATCTGCGTTTGGACTCCTGAGAAACAGTCAGGGAAAACATGGAAGGCAGAAATTTAAGTAACCACCACCACCACCACAATATACTTTTGAAATTCCATGGTTCACTCTGTGATCCAGATTCAAGACAGCAATGTGAGTACAGCTATATTCAGCTGCTCTGCTGCTGTGTTTTGCCCTGTCAACCTGAAGGATAATTTAGAGACACTTCACTAACCTTACTGCGGAGAAATTAGTTGTATTTGCAGTTCTCAATTTAAAATAAGACAGAATGGTTTTGAATGGACCCGATATGTGCAATAGAGCACTAATGCAGACAACTAAATCAAAAATCCTTATCTTTTAATTTCACCCTTCAGATTATTTGGAGAGGTCAAGAAATAAGATACATACGAAGTTTGCATTCACACAAACAGTAATAACTCCACAGAAGATCTTAACAAGTCATAAATTTGTCATTTGTATTCCCCTAGATGAGTGTGTGCATAGAATCTAAGTAAGAAAAAGGGTTAAATATTTTATAAGAATTTTTATCTTGCTGTTCAGCTGACAAGGCTCCTAAAGAAGCTTATGTAGGATCAATAAAATCAATTAAGATCTGAACAGAAGAATTTTGTACCTTTAGAGTGAATCCCACTAGGTCTCCTATTCAGTTGTTACGTTTTATGCACAGCATGGTGCAGTACAAAGACATCTGAATGGTTCCTCACAGGGAAAATCTATGGGGGCAGGTACTGTAATCGGAGAACTGATGAAGGGAGAAAGGTGACATTTCCCATCTTCCAGCATGTGGCTTATACCCAATGTGATACTTGAGGGAAAAGTTCAAAAGGTGGCATTGGTCTGCCAGGGGTTGCATGTTTCACTAACAAAACAACAGTGCATGCAACATGTATAGCAATGAAGCCCAAACAAGTTGTGAAACCACTTGTGCAGTGCCATGCACCTCCTTATATGTAGTTTTCAAATGCCAGAGTTCTCTTTCACAGGTACAATTGACAGCATCAACAATATCATGCTACAGCAACCCAAAGTAGTATACTTCAGAAAAGTCTTACCACTTGCTCAGAGGTTGGAGAAATTACTTCTTCGGATTAGAGCTTCCAGAATCCCCCAACCCAGTGGTGATACTGACTGGAGGATTCTAGAATTGTAATGAAAAGAGGTAATTTTTCCAGCTTCTGCCCTTTGGTCCACTGTGTGCATAATCTGACCCTTATTATGACAATTTTTATGGTGCTTTGGGTGGGATACAAGGACTTGGCAGTGTCTCTGTTTGGAGTAGCCCTTTGTAAAGTGCTAAGTGTCATCAACAGCTAATAAATGACCACAACACCTTGAAGGACAGAATATTAATGAAATAAGGGAAACAATTTTTTTAAGTGAGCAGCAGATTAGGCAAAAAAGAAGGAGTTCAAAAGATCACTGATTCAATGAATAATAGAGATGTCACCATTAATCAGTAGTTTTCAAGTTTTCAAGTTATGCAGCATAGTCATTATCTAATGAAACAACTCATGATATCCCAGAATCAAGAGTCACAATTAAGAGGGAAATCTCTGGAGTTAAGAGATTTCCTTAATAAAATTTCTGTAAATTCTGCTTCAGTTGGAAATGTTTATTCCAACCTCTGAAAAACCTTACATCAGGGAAAGAGTTAATGACCTCACACAATGAACTGTTAACTCCAGGCAATTATGCAATTATAAAATGGTAAGGAGAACCTACATGAACATAATTTTAAAGCTATAATTATGCTTTGATTACACCATTACTGCATAGATTGGCTCTGTATTACAGATTAAAGAATCACTTAATTATACTGTGTGTAGAAATGAATCAGCACTTTCTGATTGATAGGTTCATTTCATGTTAAAAAAGCCTTATACTTTGCTTCTCCAGCTTTCAAGTCATAAATTCTTCTATAAATACTACTTTATAATTGATTGGGTGGGTAAATCTTCACACACACAACTTTTAATCCATAGAGCAAGAGAGAATGAGAAAGCAAGTTTCCCCTTTCATTCATCATTTTTATACTTGAAAATGCCGATTAAACAAAAACATATTGTACATGGTTTTCATATAGAAAACAGTCACTAAAACAAACAGCTATGAAGTAAAGCATTCAAGGGTCCTCCCTTAACACAATCATATACAGTGGTGCCTCGACTTATGAACTTAATCCATCCCAGAAGATGTTCGTAAATTGAAATGTTTGTAAATCGAAGCACCATTTCTCATTGAAATGCATGGGAACGGGATTAAGCCCAAGCCCAAACCCAACCATGCAAAAGCCACCCAAAACAGTTTAAAAACAAAACAAAAAGCAGCACCTTAACTCACCAGTCCGAAGCCTCCTCTGATCGCACTCACTCTCCAGCCGGGCTCAGCCTCCCGGGCTTCCGCTGCCGCCGTGGCCGGGAGGCGAGCCACCGGACCATCCCAGCCATGCTCAGCCTCCTGGGCTTCTACTGCCGCTGCCACCGCTACTGCCGGGAGGTGAGCCACCAGACCATCCCGGCCGGGCTCAGCCTCCCGGGCTTCCACCGCTGCCGCCACCAGCGGGAGGCGAGCCGCCGGACCATCCCAGCCATGCTCAGCCTCCCGGGCTTTCACCGCCGGCGCCGGCGCCGGGAGGCCTCCCGGGCTTTCACTGCCACCGCCCAGCCTGGGCTTCCACCACCACTGCGACCGCCGCCACTGGGAGGCGAGCCGCCGGACCATCCTGGCTGGGCTCAGCCTCCTGGGCTTCCAACGCCGCTGCCCAGCCCGGGATTCCGCCACCGCCGCAACCACCGCCAGCGGGAGGCGAGCCGCCGGACCAGCCCGGCTGGGCTCAGCCTCCCGGGCTTCCACTGGGGGCGGCGGTCGCGGGAGGCTGAGCATGGCTGGGATGGTCCGGCGGCTCGCCTCCCGGCGGCGGCGGCAGAAGCCCGGGAGGCTGAGCCTCCCTTTTCCTAACCATTGGGGCGAAAGAGCTACAAAGAAGCAGCCTCTTCACCACCAACGTTTTGAATTTCCCGCCTTTTTCTGCTTGTACATCGAAGCTCTGTTTGCAAGTCGAAGCAAAATTTTGCGACCGGAGCTGTTCGTAAGTTGAAATGTTCGTAGGTAGGGGCGTTCGTAAGTTGAGGCACCACTGTACAGATTTTTCTAAAAAGTTCAAAAATTAAAAATTTGCCCTTCAATTTCTAAAAGATCCGTATTTTCAGTTTCTCCTTCTGTCCTACTCTTCTATCTTGCATTGTAAATTCAATAAACATGGCTTCAGATAGCACATATAAAAGTCTCTAGCTCAGAGTGGACGGTCTCATGAAATACAGTGGTGCCTCGACTTACGACCATAATCCGTTCCAGAAGATGGACGTAACTCGAAATGGTCGTAAGTCGAAGCACCATTTCCCACTGAAATGCATTGGAACACGATTAATCCGTTCCAGAAGAGAAAAAATACCCCCAAAAAATAAAATAAAACACTGCAAGCCCCATAGGAACGCGCTGGGGCTGAAGAAAAGAAAAGAAAAAAAAACCCCACCAAAAATAAACCAGGGAGCAAGCCCCGAAGGCGCTGGGGCTGCAAAAAAAAAAAAAAAAAAAAAAAATCACCCAAAAAAACCACAAGACAGCACAGAAACATAACCCCCCAGCCCAAACCCAACCTGCAAAACCCAACCAGAACAGGCAGTTTTTAAAAAGCAGAAAGCAGCACCTTACCTTACCAGGCAGTCCGAAGCCTCCCTGCAAACGCACACACTCACTCAGAAGCAGAAGCCAGGCAGTCCCAAGCCTTCTCCGATCGCACACATACAAAGAAGCAGCCTCTTTGCCACCAACAGTTAGCTATTTGAATTTCCCGCCTTTTTCCCCTGCCTTTTTGTGTTCGTAACTGGAAGCTCCGGCCGCAAGTCGAAGCAAAATTTTGCGGCCGGAGCTGGTCATAACTCGAAATGGTCATAAGTCGGGACGTCCGTAAGTCGAGGCACCACTGTACAGCTAATACATGGGGGTGGGGGTGGAACCATGCTAAATGGTACTACCTGGTCTTCACACTCCTAGTCTAAACCTCCATGGAGGTAATACAATGGGTGTTTAGTGAGGTCTCTGCATAAGCAGTCCCTCCTCATGGAATTCTGTGCAAGTGGAATTTCTCACCAGAAGAATGAAAAATGCAGGCAGCTGGATCAGGCCATATCAACAAATGAGGTGCCAGGCATTTCTAAAATGAGCAGCTCTCAACTGCTTGTTCAGAACCAAACCACTTCCAAATACCTTGCTTTACAGTGTAACAACATACCATTCTAGGAATATCCATTTCTCTCCCAGCTACTATGAAGATGAAACCAAACTCAGAAAAAAATAGGCAAGCCTAAGGAGCAGTGGCAGATGATGTCATAGTCCCTAATACTCTAGAGCAGTGGTCCCCAACCTTGGGCCTCCAGATGTTCTTGGACTTCAACTCCCAGAAATCCTGGCCAGCAGATGTGGTGGTGAAGGCTTCTGGGAGCTTTAGTCCAAGAACATCTGGAGGCCCAAGGTTGGGGACCACTGCTCTAGAGGTCCCAGGTCTTCTTCAACCATGCTACCTCTGGTTCCACTACACGACTGCTTCTTGTACTAGGGTTCTGCTCGGTGTCCCCCACTTCCAGTTTTAGTTTATTTAAAGAATATATTCATACTGCCCTTGGGAGGTGGAGGAAGGTAAGCCTATTGTTTTTGCCTATTGTTCAAGGTAGACTGATGAATTCTTTAGAATTTCAGCTTTTTCCAAGTTCCTAGCCTTTATTTTTGCAGGGAAAGGTAAATGAATCTGGGAAACTTAATTTATTGTGCTTTTTGTCTTCCAATATTGAGCTAGCTCATTTTTTGGCAATTAACAATTCCAGATTATATTAGCCATAAGCAGTAGTTTCAATTTTGCACATCACTGCTCAACTTGTACTGAGGAAGGCAGAGGAGGCCATTCAAAACTACAGATTTTCCTTCTAACAATGTCTTGTATTTTCAGCCCCAACTTGGCTCTGTAGTTTACTTACACAGACAATTTTATTCTACCAGTAAATTCAAAGCATACTCTTATATCTGATGATTTGGCCTCCCCCCCTTCCTTTTCTTTCTTTCTTTCTTTTTTTTACAAAATCCAGTTGAAACTGCATGTATTTATAATGTGACCCTCCATTCGTCATATTATGTCTAAGAGATTGGGGTATGTGACTTTTTCCCTCTTTGGTCAGGGTAGGCAACTTGCAACCCTCTGCGAGTAATTGTATCATTCTTTTAGAAAGCTATATTAGATATATTTGTCTTTTAAGGGAGATAATTAGCCCACTTTGAGCTTTGACTCCTGCCAGCTGTGCTACTAGCCACACTCACTGCTACCATGTGGCCCCTAACAGATTATGGACACTGGAAAAATAAAGTTTATTATCTCTTTTCTAGACATACCGTGTTTCCCCGAAAATAAGAGAGGGTCTTATATTAATTTTTGCTCCAAAAAACGCATTAGGGCTTATTTTCAGGGGATTTTTTTTTCATGTACAACAATCTACATTTATTCAGATACAGTCATGTCATCTTCTGGTTGCTGCACAATGGTGGAGGGCAGGGTTTCACTTAACTAGGGCTTATTTTGGGGATAGGGTTTATATTACGAGCATCCTGAAAAATCATACTAGGGCTTATTTTCAGGTTAGGTCTTATTTTTGGGGAAACAGGTATCAACTTCCTTTTCTTACCTGATCATCTTCAGGACCACCTAATGCTCTCACTGAACAGCTTACATTAGAGCATAAACACAAGGTAGTGGGGCGAGGGAATGCAGCTATCTCTGAAAGTAAACTGGATGAGGTAGAGGAAAGGTGAGGTATTTCCTTTGCCTTTTATAAACACACTGGAATAAAGTCAGAAATAACAACAGCAATCTTAAAATTGCAGAGCTATCCGGCAGTTCTAAGTTTTACCAAAGTCTGCAGTGACAATTGTACAACATTTTTATATATACCGTTTCCCCGAAAATAAGACCTAACCTGAAAATAAGCCCTAGTATGATTTTTCAGGATGCTCGTAATATAAGCCCTACCCCAAAAATAAGCCCCAGTTAAGTGAAACCCCACCCTCCACCATTGTGCAGCAACCAGAAGAAGATGACATGACTGTAAAATAAAACATCCCCTGAAAATAAGCCCTAATGCGTTTTTTGGAGCAAAGATTAATATAAGACCCTGTCTTATTTTTGGGGAAACATGGTATACATGTATGCATACAGACATGCACACACACGTGCGCACACAAAAGCAAGCCTAGAGACGTAATAAGGTAGAACTCAACAATTTAGCACCTGCTAGCCTGCCCTAATTAGCACATGGTTTATGCAGTGAGAGTGTTTGGAGAGAATGAATGAGATGCACATACCAGTAATTTAGAACAGGAAACACTGAAGAAAGCACCACTGTAATTAGGCTAAGGAAGATCTGTTGATAATAAAGTCACTGAGGTGGAAAAGACGTAAACACCAGAGAGAAATATTCAGCAAGGAACACATTAGTACACAGTACCTACGAAAGCTGGCTCACTGTGGCAGCACAAATCATTCAAGAAAGATGGCTCCATCAGCCTCCTGAGGCTTCCTCACCAAGAGGGAATTCAGGGTAACATAAGAGGGAAAATTAAATTGGGTCTGCTCTCAAAAGAAAGGCCAAAATAGGATGGATGTTGCATTGGCATCATTGCCTCCAAATATCATGACTCGGGGGACTTAGTAATTTGTTAGGCTGCTTGCATGTGCACAGCTGGCACATATTCAAGCAAGGATACGATCCTAAGTATTCCAAGAAACAGGAGTAAAACTCGTCGAATACAGTGGAACATATTTCTATGGGATTACACTGTATAAATGCCCATTTACATAGAATGTTAGTCTACTGTTATATATTGGTCTCCGACAAAGAATAAAAGCAGGAACACTCATAAATAGCTTTGTTCAATTATATGGATATCTGCACACATGGCAGCCACTTGCAAGTAATTTTTCATCATACAGTTGGAACCAGACTAGAGGCGCTCTCAGAAGCAGTCATCATAGAACTAATAGTGAACAGGCTTTGTACAGCTATCCTGCCCATCACGCCCCGCCCCCACTGACTTCTGGTGGTTGGAAAAAAGAAGGGCAAATCAGTGGGAAAGCCTGAGAGAAACACACACAAACACAAACACATATATTTCAAAGAAATTTATTACAGTCATAACATGTTAGGAAAGAACAAGGTGAAAGATGGAGTTATTACCTGTTTCATTTAGGTGAATTGTACATTTGATGTATATTAAAACTCAAGAATGTTCAATAAAGTGTTAAGAGTTATTTGATGATGCCTTTCCACAAGAACCCAAATGTGCCACTGGCGGGTTTCATTGTACTGTTTTTCTGTTTCTAAATGTTATAAAAGTCTAAGATGTACAGTATTTATAAAGTTCTCTATGGTTTTATCTTCTCATGCCACTTTTTCAGTTAATGTAATGTTCCAAGCATTGTTCTGCTAATATTTCTCCGGGGTCGGGTAGAAGCATCTTAAAATCATTCAGGCTTTAATCCCACCCAAACCTATGGGACAAGGCAATCATTTCACAACTAACTTTAGTATCACTAAATGGGAGGAATTAAAGCATGACTAATGTAGCCTGAATTCAATCTACATAGTTTAAGGGTATTGTTTGTCTAAAAATACACAACATACCTAGCAAAGTTGGATAACAAAACAGAACTACAGTAAACAATGGCTGAAACCCTGTTCTGTAATCTAAGCCACATAGGGCTGATGACATTAACAGCCACTGGGATGCTTTTCATCATGGGGGAGTTGCTGAGGGCCATGGAGTTGAGGGAGAGAATCTTTAATTTTCAGAATTGCAAATGTCATGATAATTTTCTTGACAGTGGTGATTTTTGGAAATTAAAGACCTCCCTTCCATCTTGCAGGCCCCAGAGGCCTCCCAATGATGAAAAGAATCCCACGGCAGCATCAGAACCTTTGGGGAGACTTGGAAATTTAATAATATCACAGTGTTATATGATTGTAACTTCTTGCAATAGGATTTCAGTCAATAAATAATATGAACTCACTGTGAATTTGCATAAAAAAGCACAATGTCCAGAAGCCAGGATCCCTAACTTATTGCAGTCTCCATTTGCATCCTTCAAGGCTCAGGAGATGAAGGGAGGGGTGGTGACAACCTTTTGGGGGCTACAGATGAATATCTGGCTGCCAGCATGACTGTGCTGGCTCCTTGGAGCCCATTCCATGGACCAGCCAATCAGCAGTGTTGGCTCCCTTTCCAGCCCTCTATTTCTTGTTTAAGTTGGGACAGCCAACATCATGATTCCTTTGTTTCAAGTCTGACTTCCACTCTTTTTATATTTGAATGGTTTCTTTCAAAGGATTCTACTCAATCACCAGTTAGTGGGGCATGGGAGAATTTTTTATAAAACCTGCCCAGTTTCATGCTGTTTTATTTCTAGAGCCTTTTTCTTTTGCCACAGGTCCATTGAAGGCATTCGGTCAAGTCCACTTTGGGGTTATGTTTAATATGTAAGCCTGCTTCCCAATAAGGATCCCACAAAGGAGCATGGGAGTGAAGGCTTCCAGGCAGTGCCTTGCTCCGGAGCTGAAATATCAGCTTCTCCTTCACCCAGGTGGCAGCGGAGATCCATAGAACAGCTGGAAGGGTATCCAAGTGGACTCTCATATTCTGCCATCACTGTGGCTCTCCAGAGTTCCTGGTGGAAACAAACTGTCTAGATCTATTTCAATCTTGCTTCAAGCCTATTTATGAGACACAAACGTTTTTGTTATCCTCGGTGCACAGACTGTGTCAAGAATTGGACTGGGAGAGTCCCTGTTGTTACTGCTGGACCTTTTAGATGGTTTCAATACCATCAACCATGGTATTCTTCTGGGCTGTCTCTGAGACAGGAACTAGAGGCACTGTTCTGCTGTGGCTCTCTGGGCCTTCCTGCAGGGGTGAACTCAGAACATGGTCTTGGAGAATTTGGTTAATTCCTTTTCAGTTAAGCAACATGATCAACCTAGTTTCACCACCATCCTCCCACCACGACTAGTACTTTGTTTGTATTAATTACCCTAGAAGCATTTAAAGTAGACAAATGGATTTCTTTACTTACAGTTGCTGTCTATAGTTACAGTCAGAAGAATAAAAATTAAAATGAGGAGAGATGAGTTTCAACCATGTGGGAGACAGACCCTCCATGCTGGCTGCATGGTCAGAGATTAGGAGCAGAGAGAGACTAATAAACAAAATAGGAAGCAAAGCAAGCAAACAGAAAGAGGCAGGGGGAGGAAGTCAGCAATAGGTTAGTGGGAAAGGAGAATCCTTTTAGGTCTTAAAAGTCTCCTTCCCACTGATACTCCGTGTTACAAAACATACAAGATTGTTATTATCTCAACACATGGTGCTGGGGAACACCTGTTCAGCACCTTGGCCACTGGCCTGTAGGGTCCCTGTCCTACCATCCCTACTATTTAACATATACATTAAACCATTAAACCAGCTCTACTTCTGCTCTCCATCTAATTCCAAGAAAGCTGTTTTTATCCTAATAGACTGGATGAGGAAAAACAAACTAAAACTTAATCCAGGCAAGACAGAGATGCCCCAGGTAAATCAAAAGGCAGATTAGAAAATAGGGATCCAATTTGTACTGAATTGGGTTATATTTCCCCTAAAAACTCAGTTTCACAGCTTGGGAGAAATCCTGGGACTCATCCATGAATTTGGATGTCCAGATTTCAGCCATGGTCAGGAGGAGTGCATTTGCATAGTTAAGGCTAGTGGGTCAGCTGCATCTGTTCCTGGAGATGTCTGATTTAGCTACAGTCACACTTACCAAAGGGCTCAATCACCTGTGAGAAAATAACCCAGTTATACCGATTCTTTTCATCCCCCCATTGTACTGATATATTTTTAGAAGTCACATGGTATATATATCAGTGGGAACTGTTTTGCTGTTTTGAACTGCATCACTACATTTCTTTCTATTTGAACCATTATAGCAGGGTACACTGCTCTTTAATTTTGTATTGATTCATTTTCTCTACTGTTTCTTGGGGCAACCAGCCCTCCCTTGCCCTTTTTTTAAAAAATCACAAAAGTGATCTATCGATACAAGCCTTCTCTCCTCCTCCCCTTTCCTCCTTTACTCACTCATCCAATTTTTCCGTATTTCTCTGAATACCGTATTTGCCGGCGTATAAGATGACTTTTTTGCCCTGAAAAACATGCCTCCAAGTGGGGGGGTCGTCTTATACGCCGGGTGCACTTCAGTTGGGCTAGCCTCTACAGGCGCCCCTCGCCGGCTTTGGAGGTCCCCCGTGAGTCCTCGGATGGTGCAGGAAAAGCCTCCGAAGTGCTCTGAAGCCGGCACGCGCGGTTGCGGGGCACCCCCCCCCCCCAGTGTTCCGATGGCTTTCTCTGCACCATCGGAACACTGGCGGGGGTGCCCCGCAACCGTGCGCGCCAGCTTCAGAGCACTTCGGAGGCTTTTCCTGCACCATCCGAGGACTCGCGGGGGTGCTGGGCTAGCCTCTGCAAGCGCCCCTCGCCGGCTTTGGGGGTCCTCCGGGGCTTACCTTGCACCATCCCAGGACTCGCGGGGGTCCCTCCGCGCGGCGATGGGCGTTTGCAGAGGTTTTCCCGGCACCATTTTTGAAGTTCCCGCCCTTTCCCCCTGCCTTCGGCAAGCCTCGGAAGGTAAAAAGACTTTCTTTTTTTTCTTTTTAACTTTCCGAGGCTTGCCGAAGGCAGGGGGAAAGGGCAGGAACTTCAAAAATGGTGCCGGGAAAACCTCTGCAAACGCCCATCGCCGCGCGGAGGGACCCCCGCGAGTCCTGGGATGGTGCAAGGTAAGCCCCGGGGGACCCCCAAAGCCGGCGAGGGACGCTTGCAGAGGCTAGCCCAGCACCATTTTTGAAGATCAGGCCCTTTCCCCTTGCCTTCGGTAAGGCTCAGAACGGAAAAAGGCTTTCTTTTTTTTCCCCCTTTTTCCGTTCGGAGCCTTACCGAAGGCAAGGGGAAAGGGTATATAACAAACTATATTTTGACTGGAAATGTTGGGGGGTCGTCTTATACGCCCAGTCGTCTTATACGCCGGCAAATACGGTACCTCTCCCTCTGAATTCTTGGCTTTAATTTTTCTTTTTCCTTTTGCACAGTGTCAGGAGGAGGAAGTGGGTTTTAAAAGACTTGTAAATTATTGTGAAGAACAGGGTTAGAGAAAAAGAGAGAGGAGACATTAATGCAACACTCCTTTCTTTACCATTCAAAGCAGAAACTGCCTCTTTCTATACTCAAGACCTCTTTTCACCCTCAAGGGAGGGGGGAAAGCTATGTCCTTCAGAGCAATGTATTCATGTTGTTTTGTGGTGGCAGTAGTGGCTGTTACTAGTTACTAGTTTAAAAAATGCAAAAAGGGTACAAGTGCAGTGGCCATGAAGTGGCCACAGTACCCAAAAACCAAACTCCTTCACAAAAGAAATAAATCAACAGCAACATTCACACATGTTGAAACAATAAGGAATGAAGCAATGCACGATTGGTACATTTTAAAACAACCCTCCCAGTGGGGAGGAAATAAACCGACTGTGGGGGCAAATGAATCAATGTTAGCCGTGCATCATGTGAGCAGAAAATTTTGAAATGATCCAAATAACAGCCCAAACTGTATAACTGAGGTTCTTTTGGCAAGTGTGACTGAGCTCTTAGTTACTTCCTGCTGAACTCCTGCAATGTGCTCTACTTGAATCTGTAATTAAAGAGTGAATTGAAACTTCTGCTGGTCCAAAATGCTGCAGACAGGCTGGTGACCATGATCAGTTACAGAGAGCATGTAGCTCCCCTGTTAGAGCAATATACCTGGCTAATGGTCTATTTCTGGGATTGTCTCTCCCCATATGAACCTTCCAGGCTTTTAAGTTTTTCAGGGAATCTCATCTCACAGTCCTCCCAATGTCACAGGCACTTTTGGTGAGGACCAAGAGAGGGCCTTCTCAGTGACTGATCCCAAGTTGTGGACACTCTCCCATGGGAGCCTATGCTAGTCTCCCTCTCCTCTACTTCAGCAGACAGGTGAAAAGCTTCCTTTTTAGACAAACTTTTAGCAACTGAACTGGGCAATGAAGAGTTTATAATTTTGAAGTGCTGCATATTATTGTTGCCATTGTTTTTAATGTGTGTTTTAGGGTGTTCTTAACTGTTTTAAACTGTTTTAATATTATATTAAATATTATTTTTAGAGATGGGGGTATTTGTATCCGTATAAAAATACGAATACCCCCGCACAGGTGGACATAACGAGGGGGTATTATGTCTGCAAGCCACTCGCGGCAGGACGAGCCTCGCTGCAAGGCCGAAGAGTGCCTCGCAGACCGCGAGCTCCAGAGCGATAGAAAGGGAGCGCGGAGTTCGTGGCAACAGCAGAAGGTGAGTGGACGGTTATGTCCACCTGTGCGGACATAACCCTCGTTATGTCCACCTGTGCAGACATTATTATGTTTAATTGTTTTTAAACTTATTGGCTGAAATCCTGTTGGACAGGTATACTGGCTTCCAGACAGCAATTAAAAGGCACTGCTGTGATTCTCGGGGGCATATAGGTCTGCTCGCTTGCAAGCATTTGAGAATTCCAGCAGGGAATCTTTAATTGTCAGCTGGAAATGAGTGACTGTTATACCATTTGCCTTCTGCCTGTGTCAAAGAAGCAAAATAATTTCAACCACTGTATTTTATTTTGAATAATTTGTGAGGTGTCCTGAGTTACTCACCATGGCATAAAAATGAAATAAACAAATAAAAATAAATGAGTACATCAGCTGGCAGGCAGATCAGCCAATGAATAGATCTGTTGCCCTATGCTATGCCAAATCTTGTTGCTATAACCAATAAAGCTGTATACATTTCTTTACACTGTGCCCTCTTCCATGCCCCTGCTCTTTAGCCACTACAGACTCAAATGAGAGTTAATACATTCTAATACAGTCATCAGATAGCTTAGTACTGAGGACAGTCATGAACAAGTTGGCTGCCTTACACATGAAGAGTCAAATATCAAAGTTGATATAGAACAATTTTAAGACTGATGGACTCATTTCGGTGTGAGCTTTGTCACTTTGTCAGATGAAAAGTTTGTGCTTTTTGTTAATATTTCTGAGCAAACATTCAGTATGAAATAAGCATCAATAACCTCCATAAAAATGAAAAACTATACATACTCTGATAATTCACTTATGATTAGATGGCAATAAAACATTCCATCCGAACTCTTAGAAAAGTAATGAGCAGCATAAACAATGACTCACTAAATGAGTCTAGACTGCAGAAGGCTACACAAGGTAGTTTCTACAAAAGGCACCTAAGAGATAAAGCAACAACGACAATGAACATTCTCTTAACGGATAAGTAAACGGAGAAATGTCAAAAGACTTATTTTGCCATTCAAAGTATTTAACCTTCGTTATTAGAAATCCAATTATACTTTTAATATGTGTGATAACTGTACAGCAAAAATGCATAATTAACAATTGTATGGTTATGAAGTACAAGTGCATATGCAAATGATTCCATACAACAATTTTTGAAAATTAAATCCATGGTCTGTTCAATGTAAATGTTACAACAGGCTGGCTGTGTCTGAAAGCAGATCAGACATGCTTATTTTGCTTATCGTAGGCTAACTATAAAATTTATTGTAAAGTTATTCTGTTAATGGAGACAGAACAAGCTGTACAACATTTAGATTTACAACACAAAAATAAATTCACTACATAATTTGCAGATATGAAGGACTATTTCACTCAAGAGTAGCATTTCTTCAAACACATTCCAATGTCGAAATCTGAGCTGTCTTTAAAGTTAACACTCAATGAAGGCTCACCATTAAAACAATCCAGCACTGAAACCCAGTTTAAGATCACTACTTTCAATTGGGATTAAAACAACACAAGTGCATATTGGATTATGGCTAGAATTTCAGGGCTTTATTTCAGTTAGGAAACCGTATTTAAATGTGGACACGATTCAAAATCCCAGCAATTTTCCTTTAAAAATGGCTGTGGCAAAGACTTGCAACCAACAGCTTAATTCAATACATGTAGTTTGGATACTGGGGGTGAGATGAAGGGGGTGGTAGAGTGAAAGCAATTCAACATTTTAGCATATCCAGAGGTCCAGTTGCAACCATTCACTAGGACCACCGAGGAATGAACAAGAAACTGAAGCTTCGGTCTTTCAATGGGAAATATTTGGATGTGACTGTCTGTGAACCCATCTAGTAAAGAATACACACTCAAACATCTGCTCAGTCAAAGTTCAACAAAGAACCTTCTACTGATTTTCATATCAGGTTGACCTACTTCACAGGAGTATTCTAAAGATAAGCTGGATAAAGAAAATTAATAACAGACAGAAAGAAAAGTTTCCGAGACATGAGAAATAGGCCACCACCACCAGGATCATCACCTGCTTTATAACTCCTACATATTTTCTTCGGTCTAAATGACAAAAAAAATCCATTCCTTCTAGCTTAAAAAAAACCATTTATTTGAAGCCAACTGACCTGAAAAATCTCCTTTCCTTCCTTTACCATATATCTTAACCATCAGCATAGTTAGATCTAGACTTGGGTCAGCATACTTAAAAATGTCTCTAATCTAAAGTTTTATTCTCATATTCTGCAGAGATGTTTTAAAAATACTGAATACCTTTTGGGGACAGAAATAGAAGCCTTATATGTTTATCAAATAAGAGTTTCTGTCTAACGCTCTTCCTGTTAAAGGCCACCATAATTTGTGCTTTTGTCACTTTGAAGTAGGAGAATGGGGCATTACTCTGAATTTGACCGAAGCAATGGTGCTGTGAGAAGAAATATTTTATCCTTTGTTCATGAGGCATTTTTATTATCTAAAGTATGCTCCCCCAACTATGGAACTCCCATGTATAGGTATCCACAAGTCTGTCCACATCTCAGGAAGACAACACGAGGGAATGGGCCTATATTTCCCTTTCCCAGTTTTACAGGTCCTATAAAATTTAGAATATAGTCCAATATGATACTTTTATATTTAAATCAAAAGCACTAGAAGATCCAGTTAGGAAACTGCTATATGATGTATACTTGCTCCTGATAAATCATCTATATATGATATCCAAAGACACTGGCACAATTAGGGTTGCCATATTGCACAGTTGGTTAGTTTTTCACTGGACTTCAGGGATGCCATCCAGTACAGTGGACCCTCGACTTACGGATTTAATCCGTATTGGAACGGTGGCCGCAGGTCGAAAAGTCCGTAGGTCGAGGGTCCATTTCCCATAGGAATGCATTGAAAACCCATTAATCCGTAACCGGCCGAAGAAAAAATACCCCCCACCAAAAAAAGAAAATAAAGGCAAAAAGCAGCACCTTACCGGTCCGAAGGGGTCCCTCGCTGCCGCCATCGCCACTGCCGAAGCCCTCCGAGGGCTTCCCCGCTGCTGCTGGAGGCCTCACGGGGGTCCCCCGGCTGCCGCCGTTGCCGCTGCCGAAGCCCTCCGAGGGCTTCCCCGCCACTGCTGGAGGCCTCACGGGGGTCCCCAGCTGCCGCCGTTGCCGCTGCCGAAGCCCTCCGAGGGCTTCCCCGCCGCTGCTGGAGGCCTCACGGGGGTCCCCAGCTGCTGCCGTCGCTGCTGCTGAAGCCCTCCGAGGGCTTCTCCGCCACTGCTGAAGCCCTCCGAGGGCTTCCCCGCCGCCATGGGAGGCCTCTCGGAGGTCGTCCGCCACTGCCGGCTTTCCCAGGGTACACCGGGCCTACCAGGAGAGGGCTTCCCCTGGTAGGCCCGGTCTACCGCCTGGGAAAGCCTGGTAGACCGGGCCTACCAGGGGAAGCCCTCCCCTGGTAGGCCCGGTGTACCCTGGGAAAGCCGCCGGCGGTGGCAGCGGACGACCTCCGGAGGCCTTCCATGGCGGCGGAGAAGCCTTGGAAGGCCTCCGGAGGTCCCCCTCGCCGCCGATCGTGCCTCCAGAGACGGAGGCACAATCGGCGGCGAGGGGGACCTCCGGAGGCCTTCCAAGGCTTCTCCGCCGCCATGGAAGACCTCCGGAGGTCGTCCGCTGCCGCCGATCGTGCCTCCGGAGCTTCTCAAATTTGGCGCTTTCCCCGCCTCCCCCTTCTGGTCCGTAGGTCGATTCTCCGGCCGCAAGTCGATGGGAAATTTTGCAGCCGGAGAAGTCTGTAAGTCGAAAAGTCTGCAGGTGGAGCCGTCTGTAAGTCGAGGGTCCACTGTACCTATTAATCCATCAGAAGACTCCGAATCCAAGCTTTCATTAAAAAAACACACACACACACACAAAATTTAAAAACCCAAAAGAACCCGAAGCAAATCTACAGCCTTTACAGAACTGGAGATATAAGACAAAACGTGACAGGGGAAATCCACACTGTAGCCATTTGTTCAATTTTTGTCACCAAAATTCCCTCACAATTTTGGTGATTGATTTTGCAGTATACTTCCACACAGTGTGTCCTTTTTGTTTTGTTTTTATGTCCATGGTATCACAAGACTACCGATCCACACTGGTGTTGTTTTCTTATGCTTTCCTCTGCTATCTTCTGCATCTGAGCCTGTGGGTGTGTACTAGGGTCATGTACACGGAAATCTTTGGGGTTTGGTCCATTTTGGGGTCTTTGGGAGGGTACCTATTCCATTTTTGGGTCTTCTGTCTATTGGTCCTTTTGTTATACACAAACAAGGGCCTATGGGTTCTTTTGCTTTATTCCTCTCGCTGCATCATTCAGCACAGTCACAAAATTCAAGATTTTTAACCTCTGTTGTAAATATAAGCAAGTCACAAAGTCCATTTCTATGAGTAAAGTACACAGCATGAGATGCTCAAATTTAAACTGTCCTCTTCATTCCAGACCAAAGAAGAGGATGAGTGAAAGAGATGAAAGGCCAGGTCTCCTGAAGCATACTCAGCAGGTGTCTGAGCCTCCCTCCACACAAGCCTACTGAGAAACTTTATTTTCCCTCCTGAGATTTGGAAACAGGTATCCTAGGAAGCTGATAATTTTAGGCTGAAATCATTTAAAAAACAATTTCCCAACATATTGTAAGACCTATTGTATTTGCTATTTGTTGGAATAAAATGTCTCTGTTCATCATTTAATTGAATTTTTATATAAGGTCCCTCAGAGAACATTCGGTCCTTTAAAAAATAACCCTCCGATTTATGAGTATGGGATACTGTATCAGCAAAAGGCCAGACACTGCCTTGCAATATCATACTTCTGTTGCCAGCAGGAAAACACATGTAAAATTTTGTGTAGCAAAGGCCAGCTAGAATGTTGACAACACCCATGTCAACAGTTCAGATGTTCTCCAGGATCCCCTCTTGTGGTCACTACCTTTCACCAAGCAAGCGAAAATCCAAGAACCTGGCTTTCTGCATCAGTTAGCCACTTCTCACCCAAACACAAAGCAATTGTCATGGCTGCTTTTCAACAAGTTCCCTAGCTATTTATTGCTTAGGGCACAAAGCAAATGCCTAAAGGAAAGCCTCTGTTGAAGTGTGGATGTCTGAGTTATCATCAGTAGCTGTGACGAAATATCTGCTTAAAGTAGCAATCAGTGGTTGGCATTTGAAAAATAACTAGCAAATATGCCAGATGTTGACAAAAAATGCTAGCAGAAATATGTTAACGGAATGAGTGGGTAAGAATAGTTTTTGAAAATCAGAAATCAGATCGTTAAAGATGCTTGTCCAACCTTCTCCAAATGTAGCACAGAGCAAATCCCTAACATCTACATTCATTTTTTTTCACATATAGTGCCTGGAAGGAAGGTTATTTCAAATTCAACTGCATTGTTTGCTGTATCCTTTAAAAAAAACTTCATAAATATTAGAGCAAGAATTTTCTAACTTTTGGTCTGTTATGAGATGCTGGCTTCAAATGTGTGTATTGGGCAGAGTGATCTTGTTACTTCCAGCAAACTCCATTTTCAAAATCCAATCCTTTCCCAAACACTTACAAAAATCATTTCTGTGTAATCTTCTGTCTCTTGTAAGCACTGGTCACAAGACATGTAGACACGGTTCTTATGAAGACCCAAATTTATTTGCAAATGAGAGCTGCTATATTTGTGCCCATTCCTTTTACTCATGAATACCAAAGCCTCTTGGAAGACATTAATATGTTAACCTTACCTCTTTAATTCTCTAGGCTAGGGCAGGGGTCCCCAACCCCCGGTCCCGTGGCCCAGTGCCGGTCCATGGGCGTTGCAGGACCGGGCCGCAGAGACAGATCTCCTGCCCCCCTGCCCGCCTGCATGGTGGCTGTGGCACATTCGTGGATGGGCGTGGTGCGCTCGCGGGTGAGCGGACACGTTCATGGATGGGTGTGGTGCGCATGCATGCGCACCCCACTCACCCGTGAGCACACCACACCCATCCACGAATGCGCCACGCCCAGCTGTAAACATGCCATGCCCACCCATGAGTGTGGGGGTCACCCCCGCACATGGACCCCACCCCCCCAACCGGTCCGTGGTTCCAAAAAGGTTGGGGACCACTGGGCTAGGGTATTAGAGTAGCCATATTTCCTATCTCAGATGGGAAAGAATAAACAAAGGCAGCCTATTTCCTGTTAAAATAGCTTAGACTGCAGTCTTAACTATATCTAGAAAGAAGTAATCCCCAGCAAATTAAAGGTGATTATAAATTATAATTATGCAACATGAAATTGATTCTGATTTGCAGCGACCTCTGACAGGGTTTCTAGATCCAAAGTACTCAGAAGTGGTAGACCAGTCCCTTCTTCTGGGGGCTCACTAGGACTTACAGTACTAGTTTGCCCAAGACTCCCAGCTAAATGTATGTAGGGTTGCAGCTTTAGGGATTTATCTAATGTGTGATCTGCTGCACTTAGGTTCTAGACTTCCCAGCCACAAGGACAAAAAAGACTCCAAACTCCAAATGTAGCAGAATATACCCCAATACTGACTCAGCAGATTCAATCTCTGCTACTATTCTAGTGGTCTAATAAAGTTATTACTCAGCCTTGTTTTAGGATGATATTACAGAAAACCTTTCCTGGAGTCCTTCTCTACCTTGGTTGTGGCAAGTTCCCCCTAATAGTATAGGTGTCAGAGAAGGGTAATTAGGCTTCTTGTATTGATCTGAATCTTTGTTGCAGCTTTGCCTCTTGAATTTTTTTTCTAGTAAACACTATTAAAGAATATTCTTGCAGATTAAATGATCAACTGGTGGTATGCTTAATTTGCTGAACTTGGTTTCATGTGCACACTAGCATGACTGCTAGTGTGATTCAAGTATGCGTTTCACAAATATACCTTCCTAGATTGAAGCCTCACTGCCTCGGACGATGCATGGACACTGATGTTTAAGGAGTAAATGAAGTAACACCAAGACAAATTACTGCCACACCATAACTTTGCAGATAGAGAACTTGGGGCTGCATCAGCATCCTAGTATCTTTCTACATGTCCCTTGTTTTGTAACATATGGAAACATCTAGAGCATTTTACATATCTATCTCTATTGAACTTTCATAAATTGTTTGCAAAATATAGTTTTTCACTGTCCAAGATGTAGAACATATTCATTTCCATCTTGCCACTGTTCTTGTCAACCATGTTTGCACATTTCACAACGTTCTATATTGTACCCTGAAAATTCTGAAACCAACCACAAGGAACGTGACAGTGATAGATATAGATTGGATTGGGTGGGTAAAGAAAACGAATACACACAAAGAAGCAACTTGATAGCTGTTTTCAAAAGTTGCATTTAACTTATCCTGATCTGGAGTATCATGAATGGATGGCAAATGATTAGATACTTTAGGTACGGTTGCATTTCTGCTATCAGTGAAGGGGAAGACACTTGTGAGATTTTCTGTCACGAATGCCAGAATAACTCGGGATGGCATGTCATTTGTGACTTTGCCTCAGACACGAAAGTATCAAAGCATGGCTCTGGCCAATGCACAGTAAAGCCATCCACTTTGACAGGATCTCTTAGTCGTACAAATTAAAGGCTCATTGTCTCCCCATTCATGGGTGAACATTTTAGTTCCAGAAAAGACTGCCCTATCTGGTTTGCAGGCAACTAAAACTGGTTGCAGAGCTGGTTACAAACAGTACATAGGAACGAATGAAACCACAATAATAAATGCTGGACAAGGGACTATGTGTGGTACCAAAAACGAACTTTCTCAAGCCTTAATCTTGTGCATCTTACTGGACTCCAGAAAAATCAAGTTCTATTTAATTTCCCAAAGACTTCTGGGACTATAGCTGGTGATACCCTGGAAGAAAGAGTTGGGAAGAACAAGAAGAAAAGGAGGTGCATAAATCATTAGAAACATATATTCATTAATAGTCATAATGAACATTTTGAGTTCATGATGGCTGTGAATCTTAAATTTCTGGAAAAACATTTCAAACAACAATAAGGAAATTACAATGTCATTTTTGAAAAACCTGTACTTGTATGGCTCTTTGAATAGGTTTTCAAATATATGTCCTAAGTTAAATGGATCTTACACCTCAATAAATGTGCAAAGAATTCTCAAAGGCTTTCACGGCCGGGATCCGATGGTTGTTGTGGGTTTTCTGGGCTGTTTGGCCGTGTTCTTAAGGTTTTTCTTCCTAACGTTTTGCCAGTCCCTGTGGCCGGCATCTTCAGAGGACAGGAGTCAGAACTCTGTCTGTGCTCTGTTGCAGTTTGTTGGATAGTTGAGTATTTATAGCTGTGGGATCAGCTTTTGTCCTTTTCAGGAGATTGGGTGATTATGGTGATCAGTGTGTTTTTTGTTGTGGGTGTATTGTTGTGATAAGGGGGAGAGATGATCTGTCACTGTGATTGATGGGTGTTGTTAGCTGGTCTTTTGTGTGCAGTGATCACTAGTCCTTGTGGCTGGGTAGAGTTTGTTGACCTTTTGCAGGCTGTATTTTTCAGTGCTGGGAGCCAGCCTTTCTTGAGTTTTCAACTTTCTTCTTTTTTGTTGAAGCTCTGCTGGTGTTTGTGGATTTCAATGGCTTCCCTGTGCAGTCTAACATAATGATTGCCGGTGTTGTCCAGTACTTCAGCATTTTGAAATAGAATTTCATGTCCCGCTTGTTTTAGGGCATGTTCAGCTACTGCTGATTTTTCCAGTTGTTTTAGTCTGCAGTGTCTCTCATGTTCTTTGATTCTGGTGTGGATGCTGCGACAAAAGCTGATCCCACAGCTATAAATACTCAACTATCCAACAAACGGCAACAGAGCACAGACAGAGTTCTGACTCCTGTCCTCTGAAGATGCCGAGAGACTGGCGAAACGTTAGGAAGAAAAACCTTAAGAACACGGCCAAACAGCCCGGGAAACCCACAACAACCATCAGTGCAAAGAATTATTGTTATTATTTTGTGCTGTCAATTCTGACTTATGACAACGTCGATATATTCTATTTTTCAGGAAGCAAAGGTTGGCAAACTAGAACTCCCAGAATCCCCCAGCTAACATGTTTAGGGACTATGCTAGCCTAAGGATTCTGAGTGTGTAGCCTAAAAAGTATATTTTTAAGGTTCTGCTTCCTACCCCAATAGCAGTGAACCTGCTAATGGTTGTGGGGATTTATGAAGGATTTATATTGAGAATAAAAAGAAAATGATGTGCTAGCTCCTATATTGAACTGGCACTTACTTTTTTTTACATATAGTGAAAACTTGAATATGGAAAAAAAAAACATCAGGGTATTTTTCTAGCTATACTAAAATATTCAGTCTATATCTCTGAAAGAAAACATATCAGCCCTTCCTCCTGATTTCTGCAGGTTGTCCTCACTTTCCCTTGCAGATTCAATTGACACTGTGACACCTGTGGGGAATTCATGTGGCATTCTCATGAATCTGAAGAGGTTTTTGCCATCCATAAAAACTGATGGCAAAAAATGACAACTATCTCATGAGACTATTACTAGAAGTCCCTGTGCATGGTAAAATGTTGCTTCCCAAAATTTAAATGAACCAGCAATGCACACATGGTTGCCTCTTTCCAGAACAGTGGCTGTGAATATGGGTTAAGAGGGGGTTTGATGTGGGATGTCAGCTTCTCCTCCACTCCTCCCTTTCTTCACCCCTTTTTCTGGCTCCTGGGCTGGCAGATCTCAGCCAGCACAGTAGCTGGGCTGGCTGATCCAGGTGTAACAATAGTACTATGGTCACTGTATTGTGATCAGTCAGCAGAAAGTGGTTGTATGGGCACAAGGGTTGTTGTGCCAGCACAAGAGCCTGCTGCCCATTCCAAACCCACTACAACCAGCATATCTTTGAGGTTGGATTGCACTGCAAGTCAGGATTCAAACTTGCATCTCCCCTTTTACAGGCCCAATATTCTAACCATTACACTCTATCGGTTTCTCAGAACAGTGGTTACTACATATGATGGCAAAGCTGAAACACTGTAGTAAAAAAAAACCTGCAATTAAATTGCT
Source organism: Intellagama lesueurii (assembly GCA_037013535.1). Lineage (NCBI taxonomy): Eukaryota > Metazoa > Chordata > Lepidosauria > Squamata > Agamidae > Intellagama > Intellagama lesueurii. Next base: position 82,657,477 of record JBAJHW010000006.1, read on the forward strand.
TAATTGAATATGGTGCATACTGACTTCAAGTAAGGGCACATAATTTGTATGATATGCAAATTAGACCACCTAGATTTGAAGACTTGGAATATGGCAACCCTAAGCACACAACAGCACAATTATTAACAGTGGATTGCCGTCTTCACAGACAGTCAGATGAGGTTCCTTCCTCAAGTACTCAGTTCACCACCATTCCAAACACAGCAGCAGGAATGAACATTTTTTCCATACTGTGTGCAGGCATATCACTAATTTGATTGCTTCAGAAATCCCTTGCAAACTTAAATGCATTATATCTCTACATAAGCATTTTTATACTACCTTCACTCTTTAGAATTTAATAAGAGGAAACAATACAGCAGGTGTCACACACCCAGGTTTCTGCAGCTCCCCAGGGGGAGCAGAAAATACACCACATTTTGTGTTGTGTGGGAAATAAGCTTCAGACAAAGCATTCATATTTCCAAGCCTCAAAATCCCAGAGACACTTGATTCCTTTTTCTTTCTCACTGAAGGATTCAGGGAACATTTCTGCCAGCCTACATCCCTGTTCAGTCCTTCATTATACCCACAATAACAATAAGAGAACATGAATGCAAGGTACATCAAGGCCATATTTATTGGGTGACCAATAATTACAAAGGGCAGCTCCCTTGTTGTGAGAGTGTCAGTGCCCATCACAGCAGCCTGGTCAGCTGACACCAGAAGAAGGAACTGAAAAATTGACAACTAATATTGAGCAAAAAAGACCCATGGAGTAACCACTGCAACATCAAACAGCAAAAGCTAAGAAGAACTGTCAAACAAAGAAACAAAATTAAAATTTACTGAAGCATGTAATGTGAATTATTTTGATCCTTCAATTAAGTCTCTTCCAAAACATTGCTGCAAACCATTTCCTTTAGCCTGTAGGTCTATACATCAAAAATGCAGAAAATTAACTAGTATAAACAAAAAAAAATCCTTTACATGGTGTATCCATGCATGGCTGTATAAAATAAATAAGGTCTGTGATTATGGGTCTTCCTTATTTTTAGTTCAATGAAGTGCAAAAATCATTTTTCATGCAAATGGAATCTATTTGAGCAAACATTTTTTGTCTCCAAAACATGGCTCCTTGTGAAAAGGAGGAATGTTCTTTATTCTGTGCAATTTATAATACTTTTTGTAATGGAAGCACTTAAAAGATCAGCAGTCCAAACTATACATATCTACTCAGAAGTAAGTTCTATTGAGTTCAGATCTTTATTCCTAGGTGAATGCATATGGAATTGCAATCTCTTGCACATCTAATCTGGAGGAAACCCAGTAAGATGCAAGAACCTACACATCTGCAATCCTGTGCACACAGAACCAGAATAAAATGTGACAACTGAATGCTGGCTGAGGATTTAGTTTCAAGAGAAGAGATAAACAAGCAAAGGTTGCTCATCTTTGCTCCTCCACACAGATTACCTCAGCCCAGTCTGTCCCCATGGAATTTTCTCTTAAACCCTATTCTGCCATTACTATTGGTAAATGGGAATGTTCTAGCCCCATCACCCTCTGTTTCCAGTATTTTTGCCCTGCTACATCATGTGCAGTCAATGAGGTAGGACCCTGAGAGTCCCTACTTACACGGAAAGCATACACAAATAGCAGAGCTCTGCCTCTTCAGATTGATCAGGAGGGAAACAAAACCAGAAATGGAGGGAGATAGGGCTAGAGCATTCTCCTTTGTGTAGTTAGTATCCCAACTTAGGTGTTCAAAAAGAATTAATATTAAAGCCTGAGCAAGGAGAGAGAGTTTGAGGCCTGTCTCCTGCCTGTCATTATCTCCAAGTGAGAAAGGACAGTCTGGAAAAGAGACAGTCAGCTACACATGGAACTTCTCCCCATGACTGGGAATGCTGATTTTTCAGGATCTTCAGTCCCACAGAGAGAGGGCAGCAGACCTTCAGAAGGCCACTCTCCCAGTGAGGAGAATGATGGAATCAGCCATGGAAGGATTTGCTTGCTACTATTTCATCATGCCTGAAGAGGGCTGCGGTGTTTGGCCATAGTAAAGCCTGAAGGGCATACCACTGCAGATATACCGCATAAGATCCAAAAGCAGTATATCTGGGGTCATTCCAGAGAAAAGAAATCACTTTGTGGCAGTACAAGATCTACTCTTGGATGCTGTTAACATCTCATTAGATACCTATTAGACCTTAGGTACACTAACAGATAGAATCAGCTACAAAAAGTCAGGGAAGCAAAGGAATGAGTCATCAGTCTGCTTGCTGAATAACAGTCCACGTATTTTCAGACCAAAATAAGCAAAGCAGTTAATGAAAAACCAGTTCATAAAATTATACCTTTGGGGAAACAATCCATACAGCAAACTCATAAACATACACATATCACCCAGGATAAACCAACACAAACTAAAATCTAACTTTAGCTTCAGAAATATTCCATCCTTTTGCTGCAAAACTAGTATTTGTCACTTCTACAAGATGCCAAACTCTTCAAGGAATTCTACTTGCAAGTGCCCTTCTCATATTCCTCTCTCATCACCAAAGGCACAAAGTTTTAGTAACACATTTAAACAATTATACTTAACCTGGTCACCTTTATTTGGGCGAAGAATAGCTGCAGGATTTATTTATTTATTTTATTATTTATTTATTATATTTATATCCCGCCCATCTAGTCATTCGACTATTCTGGGCGGCGTATTCCATTCCAGATGTGGACTGGGAGCATGCTCCAGTTCTCTGCTGAAAATCACATACTGTTTTACTCTAAAAGTGTTATTCAGTGCTAACAGAACCCTTAGGGGCAAACAGCAGCAAGTTAGAAGGCAGTTTTCAACAAACAAACAAACAAACAAACCTGATACATGGATCTATTCTAAATTATAAGCACATTTTGGATCAGGACCCTCTGGCAGTTTTTCTTTAAAATAAAATCAGTGAAGTAGAATACACTTGTTTAAAGACATGGCTAGGGACACAACTAGCTCTTGCTTTCAATACTCACCCCAGTTCTATTGAGACATGAGTCTTCACTGTGCAGTTGTATGCATACTAATGATGATGATCTTTTGTGCATTTATTTACCATTGAGCCCCACTGATGTCAATGGGCTTTGATTCTGAGTAGATGTGCACAGAATCATGAAAGAGCTAACCAGCAAGCCTTAGTTTTCTGTATCAACTGAAAACAAGGAGGAGATGGTGGTGGCACCTTACAGACTAACAACATTTGGGGGCGGGGGGCACATAGGGTTCATGGACTGTAGATTGCATCAGATTCATGAAAGCTTATGATAAATATGTGTTACTCTTCAAGAGGCCACAAGACCCCTTGTTGTTACCAGCCAATGTGGCTATCAACCCACCCATAGAAATGAATAAAATAACTTAATTCTTATTTTAAAATTTAATATGCCTTTACTGAAAACAATTTGGCCCATTAAAAATTAAGAAAGAACATTCCATTGCCAGGGAGTATTACACAGCAAAGGTCAAAACAGCCATCAGTGCTCTTTCAAAGCACTTGTCACTGAACAAAAGACTCATGACCCACAAGTTCAAGACTACAGCAGATATGAATTGCTACCAATAAGAAACCCAATAAACTTTTCAGGGTACTCTTGTACCTCTTAAAACTTCATCTATAGCCAAGAACATGGTGATACAATAGTACAGGTTAGTATGTTCTTCTTCTTGATACATTTGTTTTAGAGGTGTGCACATCTATGTTTTTTGGACTGCAGTTCCCATCGATGCAAAAGACAAATACATAACCCAAAAACAAAAATCTGCACAACTCTTATTTGTATCATATTAAAATACATGGCTAATATTTCAATTCACTCTCTGACAGGTGTGGGGAAAAACACAACAAAAGCAAGCCCCCACTAAATTTGCTCTACAGTCCGTTTTTAAGTATGTTTATGTAGAAATGGACTGGAAAGAATATGTATTACCACCTGAGCTCAGAAAAGTTCCTAAAACCCTCAGTCAGCAGCACCAGTGGCCAGGCTAGCTGGCAATTCTGGGAGCTACAGTTCATAATGGTACTGTAACTTTTCCAGGCTCTGCAATATTACTGATTTACAAGTAAGTTTTATCTGTCTTCCAAACAGTTCAGAGGGCCAGGCTTGGCAATCTCCATCAGCATTCCTTGTCTTGGGCCAAGTGCGATCTAATGGATCCTGAATGTAGGGCTGACTCTCACACTAAGCAGTGAGACAGCTTCATCAGACATCTGACACTGGATGTCATCAAGACGTATTGCTGTCTAGCCCTGGAAAACAATTTGATCTTTTGCAAGCATTTGAACCGAGCACTTAAAAAGTGCTTACAGCAAACACCTCTTTGTAGTTACTTCCTCTTCCCCAGCCTCAAATGTGGAGGACTCGTCTTTGGGGAAAGGTGAAACTTTTGGCTGGCAGTTTCAGAGCTCCAGCAGAGCATCCGCTACCAGTTTCAGAAGCCCCACTGGAAAAATGGTGTTGTACATGCCACTTTTTCTCAGGTACCACCTTTGGCAGAAGTACAAATAAAATCGTAACAAAAATAATAGTACTTGTGGCATCTTTAAAACTAATGAATCTACCTCAGTGTGAGCTTTCTCAGATAAAATCCACTTCTTCAAACACTTCAAACATCTTGGAATTTGCAGCTAGAATCTGCATATGCATTCCGTGAAAGAAAGAAAAAATGTTTTTGACAACATGCACACATTTTAAAGATACACAAAGAAAACTGGCTGCAATTCAATAATACATTAAAACATGCTTTTGTCAATGAGTGCACATACATACACACATTTCTGTACAAGGAGAGAAAAGTTTATACAGAACTAGAACAGAACAAGCTTCAGCACAGAACTGAACAACTTCAACAAGCTCCCCAAATCCCCATATTCCTGTCTAGGGCAGCTGCTTGCATTTGCACAATTTCTCCACAAAGATTAATAGACGTGTGGATATGTTTTTATGTGGAAATCACCGATGAAGCTGAAATCTGTTTGGAAAAGGAAGGCTGGCTGGAAAGCCACAGTCCTTCAGGAAAGGTAGGGCTTTGCCATTTGCTGAATATGCCTATTTGGTCAAATCACTGAGCTTTCATTAAAGGAAAATAACTCTCAGTCAGGCATCCCTATTCATGACCCCCCCCCCTCTCTCTCTCAGGCATGAGGAATACTGATTAAGTGAGAGGAAATCCATCCAGGCAAGAAGCTTTACCCTCAGAAATCTCTGCAATGGGCAACATTGCCCTAAGGATAAGGAAATCACATTTTATAAGATGACACAAAAAGACGGGCTTGACATTTCCATTTGTTAGTCAAGTGGTGCAATGAAGTTTTCTAGCACAACATCAACATTCTAACCTGATCTAAAGAACCTGGAATTTCAGCCAGAGAATCTTGCCAGTCCTTCTTTGTTCTAAAATCCAGTTCTTGTTTTGAGGCTCTTCAAAAGCTTTTCCCTTCCTGAGATTTGTCCAAAGATCTCCCTCTCTTCCTGCTGTTTCAATCTGACAGCAACTTTTCAGGAAGGTCCAACAGGAGCCTAGAAGAAGGTTGTTTTTGCCAACCCTGATCATGAAGTTCTTTCCTTAGACACAGCATGGGGGGAGGACTGTCTTCCCTTTCTAGAAATTCTCTAGCCTTTCTTTTCCCAGCAAACTCTGGATCTCAAATTGCCAAGTCCAAATCCCTACCATCTCCTGGAATCTACACCCAGCTCTCTTTATTTTCAGATGTGGAATTTAGAACCCTCTTGTAATTGTGAAAATTAGATTGAAGTGTACATTTCCTATCCTTCACATTCAGTGAGCATTTTGATTTCTATTCCTTGCTTTCAGGAAATAAAAGCTATTGTTTTCTTTGGCTTGTATGTTCTTGAGAGTGCGTCCTTGTGTGAGGCTGTACTAATGTAAACAGTGCTGCTTTTCCAGGTAAGCTGAAAAGAGGATACTGGTTGTTTCTCCTGAGAAGTTAAGCCATATCTGGAAGGAAGGGAGCTGCCTCCTGCAGTTTACTGCTCCCCGTTCAACTTATTTTAATATGCTTTTAAAATGAAAGAAGGGGGGGGGTGCTTTCTTTTCCTGATAACTGCCCCCCCCCAACTGCTCCAAACAGTTAAAGTAGGGTCTGGAAGTTTGATCTCTGCCTAAGGCGAGGAGCACACAAGTGTGCCCAGGCACCTAAAATTCAAAGAATGCCTCAGCTGAAACCCTAAGAACTCCTTGCCACAGGATGTGGTGATGGCATCTGGCCTAGATACCTTTAAAAGGGGATTGGACAGATTCCTGGAGGAAAAGTCCATTGCAGGTTACAAGCTGTGATGCGGATGTATAATCTCCAGGCTTAAAAGGAAGGTACCTCAAAATGCCAGATGCAGGGGAGGGGTATCAGGAGACAGGTATCTAGTTGTCTCGGGTGCTCCCAGAGACATCTGGTGGGGCCACTGTGAGATACAGGAAGTTGGACTAGATGGGCCCTTGGCCTGATCCAACAGGGCTCTTCTTATGTTCTTATGTTCTAGAAGCCACTCCAGCACCCTTTGCTATAGTCATGGAGCTTTCTTTACAGGAACTACTGCATCCTGTTCCCCATCTTTCTACTCAATAAATCCTATCCTACATGAATGGCATGGTTCTTTCTCAAGCACCGCAAAAATGTTACTTTGGAGCTGTGACCTGGTAGCCCAGTGAAGATACCTGTCAACTCATGCAAGTATGATTCTTTGAATTAATATTTCCATATTCTGAAATTATTTTATTCTTTCATTAGCTGTTTTATTCACTTATTGTTTGCTATTTACAAAGCTCTATCATAATATTTGCTATTCCTCAATGCAATTGTTTTCAATATTTTCTTTCTTGCCTGTTCAACAAAATTCTTTAAGGACTTAAAAGACAGCCTATAAACACCAAGACTTCAATGAAAATAGTAATAGGTGACATGGCTGCAAAAAGTAGTCAGGAAATGCAAAATTCTGCTGGGTCAGTATGTTGGTTAAACGTTCTAAAATGTCCTTTTTCTTCAACACATATTTTATTTCTGCCTTTCAAATAAATTTTACATAAAACCAGGACAATTGCATATCTACTTAGCAAACACAGCTCATAACATCAGAAATTTAATTATAAGATTTTCCCCATATTTGCCTTTAATATGGGAATGAAGAACCTTCCAGAAGTCAGACTACAATTCCTGTTCTTCTTCCACATTGGCTCTGCCGGATAGGGTTGCTGGTAGTTGCAAAACAACTAGCATTAAGAGGGCCACATATTCCCCATAAAGGTTCCCTCTTGATGACGTCTGTCTCCCTCCACGCAGCTGTCTTCCCCCCTTCGCAATGATCATGTTAGGTTCCAGTTGCCACGAAACCCTGCATGGGGGGGGGGGGGCAGGGGCTGCACACATGGCAGCAGAGTTGTGCATGACAGAGGCTGAGCCCTGCCCAGCAGAGCTGAAAGTTAGAGGGTACGTTGCTCCCCACCCCTTCTTTAAGTCATGGTATTGATAACAACATGATCTACTTGCAGGCAACCATGTAGCTACCCTGTTTCCCTGAAAATAAGACCTAACCTGAAAATAAGCCATAGTAAGATTTTTCAGGATGCTCGTAATATAAGCCCTACCCCAAAAATAAGCCCCAGTTAAGTGAAACCCTGCCCTCCACCATTGTGCAGCAACCAGATGACATGACTGTATTTGAATAAATGTAGATTGTTGTACACGGAAAAAATAAAACATCCCCTGAAAAGAAGCCCTAATGTGTTTTTTGGAGCAAAAATTAATATAAGACCCTGTCTTATTTTCGGGGAAACACGGTATTCCGCAGCTTACCATATATGACTTCTTGCGTGTACTAAAGCATCAAAACATACTATAACTCTTCATTAAACTTTATTGGGCATTCATATTGTATTTGCATTATTCATGAGGGGTTAATTAATACCAATAGCTGAGATCAACAAGGTTCAACTCGTAAATTCTAATCCTTACGATCAGATACATTGTCTTTTGGTTACTAATTACTCTTTTTACTTGTTATTGAGCTATGTAAAATTTCACCAAGTATAGTAAACAAAACATGGGTTTTCCATCAAATGTACATTCAACAGGTAATGGCAGCTAACTGTGAATGTGCATCAGAGTATGTAAATATAATTCACATGCTTTTGTTTCAATTGCCAAGATTTCATGTAAGCTTTCTAATTATTAAATTCTATTTCACTGTAAATTCTCATTGAGGTGCATCCCAGATATATCTGTATCAGGAACAATACACAAATGCTCAATGGCTTACGTCTCTGGCTATGGAGTTCAATTCCCCACTGTGTCTCCTTGAGGGGCTGGTCTCAATGATCCACAGGGTTCCCTTCCAGCTCTGCAGTTCAAAAGTTATTATTATCATAAATACAAAATAAATAATCACATTCACACGTTTACTTCTTAGATATACATCTAGAAACAAATGTGTAAGGTGACTTGAGGATAGATTTTGTGGGCTTTACTAACATCCCATTTCAAACACTGATTTTTGCTTTTATATTATCAGTCATTATTGTTCCTTTCTGTTAAATTAGTTCACTTTTTCCATCTTATTCTTCTATTTTAAACAAAGACCTAATTACTTTTCGAACTGCTAGCAGTTCGAAAGCATGTAAAAATGCGAGTAGATAAATAGGTACCACCTCGGTGGGAAGGTAACAGCGTTCTGTGTCTAGTCGCGCTGGCCACGTGACCACGGAAACTCTCTTCGGACAAATGCTGGCTCTATGGCTTGGAAACAGGGATGAGCACCGCGTCCTAGAGTCGGACACGACTGGGCTAAATGTCAAGGGGAACCTTTACCTTTACCTAATTACTTTTATTTTCAAACAAAAATTTTACTGTCAGCTTCAAATAAAGTTACGTAATTGCCACAAAGAAATATCATCTATAAGCATCTTTACATGGTGTAAAGAATTAAATGCAAAAGAATAGAATTAGGAAGACTTCCAAAACAAATCAGAATCTAGAGAAATCTACATTTACTGTGTTCCATCTTCTTCCCCCTAATTTAATTTATTGCAACATCATTCATAATAAACTGATAAAAGGCAACTTTAGACAATTATGTGTTCAAAGAGTAAGGGATTATTTTTTCAGCGTCTCAAGGAAGAGAATCTTAAGCAAATGGACATTTTGACTGTTTGAAGATACAAACACATTTACAGTAATTATTTCAGAACACTTGCTGATTGCAAGATACCAATATCAATAAAATCTGTTGTTCAGATGTTTCCACCCTAATTAGAACACTCTGAACATGAAAAAGGGCATGGTTCTTTAAAATTATTTGTACCCAAGGCATCACAATTTTGAAATAATTCACCACAAGTAATGAATCCAGAGTTCACTGGAAAGAAATCAAATTCATGGAAGATGTCACTTTGACAAATATGTCACTTTGACAAATATTAAAATCTCTGAGGAAAGCAGAATATAAATTCAGTTTTGAGATGGCAGATCTCACCATTCTTGTCTATGTGCAGACCAAGCATGTTCTACATCCCATATTCCATAGGATGTTGTTGAAAGCTAGATTCAGTCTGATACACTATGCAGGAGAGAAACTCACAAGGATGGCCTGTAAAGGTGTGACGGGAGAGTGAAGTTATCTTAGGCTGGATCAGGCTAAACACAATCATTTGAACATGTGGTCTGAGATTTAGAGCAATCTTTATATCCACATGCTAGGATTGGGTGGTTTCAGGACAGGAAGCCACAACACATCTCAAAGTAATCTTACTGCATGTGTTCCTTCCTCAGTCTCCATGCCCCTGCAACCTCTCCTGCCTCCCCCTCTGCAAGGAGTAGGGGAAGGATGCATTTTATTTATAACTAGAGATGGGACATTCATATTTATCTCCCAGGATAGACTAATACGAATATCACAACCACAGGTGTCTGGGCCGATTGGACCCTCCCCCCAGAACCGGGCCATCCATTTACTGCTTGCAGGTTGGCAGGCGCAACCACTGTTGTTCACACCACACCAATTGCAGAAGTAGCCTGGCTGGAGTTCCCAGCCTCCCTGCGCTGACCATTCAGCAGCTGAGTGGGCAGACTCGTCATCCTGCCTCCTCACTGGATTGGTCAGCAGTGCAGGGAGGCGGGGAAGCCTCCAGCTGGGCTACCTCTGTGATTGGCAGGGCGCAAATGATGATGGCTGCACCTGCCAGGCCACAAGCAGCAAGTAGACAGTCCCGTTCCAGTGGGGAGGGTCCATTTGGCCCAGCCACCTGTGGTGGCAATATTCATATTTGTCTCCTGGGGGAGACAAATACTAATATCCCATCTCTATTTATAACCGACATATCACTGCATCAGCTTGCTACTGCAGTGAAACAGCATTTGATTATAAAGAAAAGAAAAAGACACACACACCCCTCAACCTTCTCTTCTATCTCCCTCTTCATGGGGAGTGGGGAAAGCTGGATTTTTAAAAAATTGGTAAGTGACATATCATTGCATTGAACTGCCACCGAAGTGAAACAGTGCTGGATTCCAAAGGGGGGGAGATTGCTCTCCCCCATCCTCTCCTGTTACCCTATTCCATGGGGAGCAGGAGAAAGCTGGAAGTGTTCTTTTTCATTTGTTGGTAAGTGACATCTCATTTCATTGGCTTGCCACCCAAGTGATACAGAGTTGAATTGTTGGGGGAAACAACTAGCAATGCTGCTTTGGTTCAATACCAGCAATTACACATGTCAGAAACGGAATGAAAATGGAGCAATCCTACCCACACTAAAAAAAAAACAGTAGCCCCTGACAGGAACCCAGAAAGATGTGGACAGACATGGATAAGAGCCAAACTGATTTGTACATCATGTGGCTGCCAGAAAAAGGAGCGAACTAGCCCATTCCCCAAACTGGACCAAACCATAAGACAAACCCTTGTCTGGTCACACCCTAACATCCTTCTGTATGCATAGTCAGTATGGCTTGTTGCAGTGCTTATGATGAATGACCGTAACAGGCTTTAAACTGAACTCACGCTGAGATACTTCTCACTCAAGTCAGGTTTTTGCCTCCAGGGCTTAAGCTTATATACGTTGCCCCAGGCGTGGCTATCATTTTCCAAGCCAACTTCTTCTTTCAAGATCCCAGCTTCACTGGATGTCCAATCTGAAATGTTCCCCTTGAATTTATATTTCCAGTTGTGCAGCCTTACAAAAACAGCAGTTGTGCTCCCTTTGCTGCTATCAGGTTAATTTCTCTGACAGATATGTACTGTTTGCTTTCTTCTGCTTGCCCTGAAGACTGCCTCTATTTATCCCACATCTCTGCATTGCAAAAGGCTATCCAAACTTTTGGAGAAGAGTCCTCTAAAGGGGGAGGGGGATGACAAAAAAATATTACGAAAGTTTAAGCAAAATGGGCTGATTTGACAAATGCGTTTACAATCAAACCCGCTTTGGGGAGTTCTAATTTTTGTGGCTTAAATAACTTATTTTAATCAAGCAGTTTAGTTCCTGTAACAGGTGCAATCCCTTGGTAAACAGCAGCCGCAGCAGCAAGCCCTACACATCACTTCCAAGCTTTCAAAGAGAACCAGCCCAGTCCCCCAAACTGGACCATTAAGACAAACCCTTAAATACTGTATTTGAGCTGCAGTCCTTACAACAGTCTTGAAAGGTTTCATTGCTGATAATTAAAACCAGAAACAACATATAATTAATTTCTAACTTTATTTCTTTTATTCATCTGTACTTTTAATTAAGAACTAATAAGAAGTAGTTTACTATCAAGTGTTGCAGCAGGAGCTAGGGATCGGGGGTGGGGGGAGAATACATAAAGAAACAAGTTTTTTGATGTCTTTTGAAAACTCAACAAAGAGCTATTCATGCTGGTACCAGCAGTTTTGGTAAGCTGCATCTTATTATAACCTTTGTTTCACTTCATCACCTTCCATCATAAGCCCTGTTGTGAACAGGATCACTATCCATGGAAAATGAAAAATACAATTTTGACTAAGAGAGCAAGGTTCTTTTTAACGCACTGCTGATCTCTTGAAACTAAAACGGCAACAAAAAAACTGCAAAAGAAAATGATGCAGTGACACAAGAGATTTGAAACAAACAACAGTTGATTTCAGAGAGGCTGTAAGGAAGAAGGATGCTCAATTCCTCCCAGGGTAAGACAGGCCATAGATCATATAAATAAAAGGTTTTACAAATGGTGGTCAAAAGACAGGAAGGTCATGGCCTTGCCATGTAATTCTATACATGACTACTTGGGAGTAAGCTCCACTAGGTTCAGGGGACTTATTTATAGGGCAGGAATGGGCAAAACATTACTCAAGGCCTACAGAGAGAGAGAGAATTTCTGCAGCTCTTCCAGTCCCAATTTACCATTGTGGTAGTGGCAGCACCAAAATACAAACAATTCTTTACCTATGAGACACTGGATTTTCCATGCACTCTGTTTGGAAGTGGGCTTACACTTTGTGCATGCTAAGCAAATGGAGCAGACTTGCTTTACAGGGGGAAAAACAGACCTTTTTTGTTCTTGTTTGTTGCTGCTGCAGCTGCCATCACAACAGTAGATTTGGTGGTAGTGACAGTGGACGATGGGTGCACCCCCCCCCCCAACAGGTTCACAGGGATGAAAGTATGTCCCTTCATTTCACACAGTTTGCCCATCCCCCTTTCAAGTAAGCATGTACAAGGACTACATAAGACTGCATTCCTAGGAGTAAGTTCCACCATTTGCCACCATTTGCATGGAGGGCTCTGTTCCTTGAGAGTAGCAGCCAATTCCAAGGAGAAAGAGGGAGGAGATACTGCTTGATACCGAGGCAACTTCTGCTGTTGTTCATCTCTCCCAGACTTTCCCAAAGAGGGGAAAGCTTGCTTAAGTGTCCTCTGAGTTAATTGACTCCACTCTGGCGAGTGGCTGAAAGCCAGCACGGTGCAGGCTTGAGATGTTTCTTCCTTCAAGGTGGACCTAGGACAAACTAGGTGGACCGAGGGCAAATCCTTGCTCTCCTTGTTTAGAGGGAACTGGTGTTGAGGTGATTTTGAAGTAGACACTTGAGAAACATATGTTTTTTTTACATTTTGGTTTTGATTTCTGTTTAGGGTTTGTCTTTTTAGCCAGTGTCAGAATCAGTTGATTTCAAACAAGTAGAAGCAAAATTTTGCTTCTACTTGCGACCGGAGCTTCCAGTTACGAACAGAAAAAGGCAGGGGAAAAAGGCGGGAAATTCAAATTGCTAACTGTAGGTGGCGACGAAGCTGCTTCTTTGTAGCTCTTTCACCCCAGCAGTTAGAGAGTGTGTGTTGTCGGAGGAGGCTTGGGACTGCCTCGCTTCTGCTTCTGAGTGAGCGTGTGTGTGTGTTTGCAGGGAGGCTTCAGGCTAGCTGGTAAGGTAAGGTGCTGTTTTCTGCTTTTTAAAAACTGTTCTGGGTGTTTTTACAGCGTGGTTTGGGGCTGGGGGGGTTATGTTTCTGTGCTGTGATGGGTCTTGGGGGGTTTGTTTGTTTTTTGGGTTTTTCCCCCATTTCTGATGGGTCTTGGGGGGTTTGGTTGCTTTTTGGGTTTTTTTCCCCAATTTCCGATGGGTCTTGGGGGGTTTGGTTGCTTTTTTGGGGTTTTCCCCCCATTTCCGATGGGTCTTGGGGGGTTTGTTTGTTTTTTGGCTTCCCCCCCATTTCCGATGGGTCTTGGGGGGTTTGGTTGCTTTTTGGGGGGTTTTCCCCATTTCCGACGGATCTTGGGGGGTTTGTTTGTTTTTTGGCTTTTTCCCTCCCATTTCTGATGGGTCTTGGGGGGTTTGGTTGCTTTTGGGGGGGGTTTCCCCATTTCCGATGGGTCCTGCATGCTTCCCTTGCTTTTTCCTTTGTTTTCTTTGCATTTCCAACCTGCCCCCTTTGTTCTCTGTGCATTTCCGATCTGCTCCATTTGTTTTCTGTGCATTTCCAATGGGTCTTGCACGCTTGATTGCTTTTCTCCCCCCCCCCCCCTTCGGCCAGAAGGGATTAATCGCGTTTCCAATGAGTCTTGCAGTGATTTATATTTTTTTTGTGATTTTTTTCTTCAGCCGGATTGGATTAATTGCATTTCAATGCATTCCTATGGGAAATGGTGCTTCGACTTACAACCATTTCAAGTTACGTCCATCTTCTGGAACGGATTATGGTCGCAAGTCAAGGCACCACTGTACTGATTTGGGGATCAATGCTGACCTTGATGTTGAGGGTCTATCTTCAGTGTTGGGTGTTAGATTCAGTGTCCGCTGTGTTGGATCTATGGGCTCTGTTGACATGTCAGAGGGTTTGGGAGGTACAGACTCATATGAATTGCCTCCATAAGGACTTGTTTCAACAGGGTTTTGCAAATCAAAACTGGTGGTAGAGGAGTAGCCTTTATATCAACCACTTTTAGCGATTTCTCCCAAAGCTGTGACATAACTGCCTGTTTCTCAAGGCTACCATGGTGAAGGTCTTGCCAAACTGGCAATTTTCAGTCTGCTGCCCCTCCCTGAGACAATGGAGGCACTTAGAATGTCTGCTAGTTAGGCTAATCTTCTTTGAACAAACTGCACACTTTTTGAATGGGCCTGTGGATGCCATAAAAAGCAGGAAAGCCATGGGAGGACAAATGATGACTAATGAGTAACAATTTCTTTTTGGGTAGGGGGGAGATAAATGCAAGTTGGAGAATGAGAAAAATAGTGCAGCCTGTCCTAATGATATACGGTGGACTATAGATGTTAAAATAATAATTTTTAAAAATGCTATGGGCAGAAATGGCCACAACATGAAGCTAATCTTGAACTATTTCAATGCTGCACTGTCTCCCCGAATCAAATTGAAGTAAAGATGAATTCTGGGCTGCACGGGAGCTGAAATGACCATGCATTCTCAATACTATTATTTATATCCAAAAGGCTGCTTCCCTCCAGAGAACCTTTCTGCGTTAGAGTTACCTTGCTGGAGCTAATTAAAAACAGCTTTGCTGGCAGACACCATGAGTGGAAAAGAACAAGGACATCATCCAGCCGTTGACCTTAGTTTATGTTCAGATAGCCAATCATATATCATGATCAATAGAAACAGAGTAAGACCTTTAAAAAAAAAACTTCCTTGGAACTGGAAAAAAAAAAGCATGTCCTTTTCAAGGAGAAACAACGCAACATCCTCAACTCTATCTACCTAAAAATCAAGAGAGGGAGAGAGAGAGAAGCCTGAAAAAGCTCGTCCTGGGGTAAGCACAATGTTTTTCAGTAGTTCATTGTTCATTATGTCTTCTCCTAAAGCTTCGTCAAGAATTCCACTTTCAAAATCACGTCAGGATCACATGAGTTACAACATTCAGCAAAATGGGGTCTAATCAAACACACATTTTCATTATCAGTTTAATTACAATGAAAATTGTGAAAAATCTATCACATATTCACACGAACACACATGAATCAATTTTACAGATTTTCTACAGTAGCTTTACTGAGGTTATCACCACAGTTTCAGACAAGGAAATCCCTTATTAACCCTAATCCTATGATACTGATTAATTACTTAAACAAGGCAAGAAGAGATGGAATACCAAGTGGAAGGATGCATGTGTTTGTCTTAATGGTAGCTCTCAACTGGCTAACCATGATTAGCAGCAGGTAGATTATGCCTGCACCAGCCCAATTACACTGTGGAATGATGGAGTGAATCAGTTTCCTCAGTTCTACATTTTTAACTACAATGTTTTGAATGTGTATGGATTGTTTTTTTGTTTTTAACAAAGCAGTTCTTTTCTACACTACAACATAATTGGATTCAATCAGAGCCAATATTCAAAAAGCACTGCATTTTAATAACCTTTACAGACTGATCAACAACCACTATAGACCATTATGCTAGCACAGGTCACTTCATAAACCACCCTGCTCTTTCTCAGGGATGTTGCCAAGTCTTTGGGTCCGAGTCCCAAGTCCAAGTCCAAGTCCAAGTCTTTGGTACCAAGCCCTAAGTCCCAAGCTCCAAGTCGGACCCACATTAAAAATAAGCTTTTTCCCCCAGAAAAAAAGGTGGGTTCCAAGTCCAAATCATTTTTTAAAAAAAGCAAGTCGAGTCCAAGTAAAGTCACTGGTGTAACTTAAGTCCAGCTTGACAACGAATCACATGACTCAAGTCCACATCCCTGCTTTTTCTTACATGTTTGTGTTGTTACCGTAGCAGGCTTAGGATGTAAGTTCCCTCCACGGCACTTAACCAGTGTCTGTTCCTATACAGGGATCACTCCTGCATCTGCTCTGCTGAAAAGCATCTCAGATGTAAGTGCTGAACTATGAAGAGGAGTAAAGACAAGTGAGCTGGCCCTCTTCCTCCTTGCTCACCATTGTCATTGCCTTTTACCTGTAGGGGACAACTGTGGAAAGAGAAGTACCTCATTTACCTGTGAAAAGTCTTTTTGAGATGTTAAATACCCTGGAAAATCTTATTTTAAACTCTTAGGGAGACTCTTCACAGATAAGAGGAGCTCTGCAGACTGTAGTGAAACTGTAGATACGGATCCCATGGATACAGGGCTCCTACTGTAGTTTTACAATGCTTATCCAAGCAATGGATACAAGTCTTATGTGTGCAGTCAATATATAAACAAGAACAGCAGACAACTCATCCTACAGCTGTATGGAATTATATCTGGGATTCTCCTGGGATATTTCTGTTTGGCTGAACATCTTACTTGACACTGGCCGGAACTGGCCCTGCTGCATGAAGAATTCTGGGAGCTACAGTCCCATTCAATCAACTATTTTTTCCATGCCATGTGAAAGATAGTTCAAAGTTCAAGGTGAAGATAAATTTAGATTCAACCTTCCCTTGCCCTAACCCAAACGCTAGCAATTACATTATTAAGTAGTAGTAACAAACCTACAAAGTCTCTCAAAATTATAAATTGTTCATAAATCATTAAGACCCACACGAAACACACAGAGGTCTGAAATAAAGCTAGGGAGAAGCATACCACTCCTATTTCCACATACTCAGTGAACAGAATATGGAGGGTGGAATATCTGCAAAGAAATAAGTCATAGGACTATGCTGTGGTATAGAGGTAGGCAAAGTACACTGCTCCACATATTGCTAGATTACAATTCTCATCACTCCTAGCCAGCACAGCGATGGTGAGGAATGCTATCAGCTGCAGTTGAACAACATCTAGAGAGCCACACTTTGCCCATCCCTGCCCTGGAATGAAGAAGTTAAAAACAGACATCACAATGGCACTCTAGAAATTGTTTTCATTTACTCTTGGAACAAAAACACAGATCTGGTGAGAAACACACAAGTCTGACATTCATAGGGGATCACCTCCAGAAATGAACTGCTATGTGGGCTCTTGTGGTGCAAATGGCAAGTGAGCTTACCATGCATCTGAAGTCACAGAAATAAATTATGACTCTCTTTCCCCACAGAGAGACTAAATATCTGATTACAAAATAGACTGGCTTTGTTTCTTGCTATTTGTGTGACAAGGAGAGAGAGAGAGAGAAGCCCTAAGTCATTTTTTTAAAGCATGTGAAGCCTGTACATAATGAGAGCAGCTGGCCATCTCTGCACTCTTCATAAAGGAAATATGACTGAAGAAAAAGAAGTTGCTGTACCCTGGTCACTTCTAAATAGAGCCTGTACCACAAATTTGATAGGTTTTGGTTACCGAAGTAGACTAACCTCTCCCCTTAGGGCAGCTGTATTTTAATGATTAAATAGGCAATAATAGGGGCAGGATGGCGTGCTTTCCTCAGTGCATGTGGACTCCATACACTTTAGTGGAAGGAAGGAGGGGAGGGGAGGAAGGCTTAGGATCATATCCAGGCTGGTTTATATAGCAGCTTTAACAAAGGAACTATTTGTCATATTTGGGACGCAAAAGAAATTTTTCCTATTGGTCAGGATTATCGAAAGATCTGGAGATGTGGGCCTGGTAGGAATGAAGCACTTAACACTATATGTTCAAGCAGCATAATGCAATGCACCCATTCTCTACTTCCTTGTCAAGGTCTACATTTGTGGTTATGTTTGTTTTGATTTTATTACATAACAATGCCCATTTCCTCTTATTTACTTTATACTTGACTTGCAAGTATTTATTCATCTCCATAACATTTGCTATTTAATTGCTGATTTAAAATATGATAGGCATGATCCCATCAACTTTAAGCAGTCTCCTCATTTTCAATGGGAGGGACAAAACTAAGCTTTAATGTCTTTTCACTGGAGAGACATAAAAATGCTTACTTTGCTGTTGTAAATATGTGCATGCTTTATCTTTCCCCCCCCTTCCCTCATCCAACTTTTCCCTCTTTGAACTCTTTTTTGTATTAAATAACTTGCCATTATTCTCATTTAAATGTTTCATTGCACCTTCAAAAAATCAAATCTTCATGCTGCTTTATCTAATTGACATGATGGGTTTTCACGAGAACATATACTGAGGAAGGATACTTCCAGAGACTTACTGTGAGAAAGGAGACGTGGAGGAAGCCCTCCCTCTCGTTGTACCGTCCCCTCACCCACGCGGAAAACCTAAAACAGTGGAAAATATTCCCCAGGCAGAAGAGATACAGGGGACATTAAACCTTACTCTGGAGAAAAATAAAAGCCCGAGAATAAAGGAACTGTTAGGAGGCGTAGAAACAAGGAGAGTATAAAGAAAGGGGAGACAGAGGGGCAGGAGAAGGAGAAGGAGAGACTAGACATGAAAATGGGTCTATACTGTCAAAGAAGATCCCTGAGCAGGGGAATGGGTACAGCTGAAGGAACCCAAAGAAGTAGCTGAACAAGAATGGCACAGTAAACCTCCCCACAAGCTGCCATACTTGGATAAACTGAAGTGTGAGAACAACGGTGGAAAGAGAGGGAGGGAACTTTTTGTTCTCTCCTTCCAACTGAAACTGTCCATTGGAATGGCCCAGTTGCAGTGGGACCAGCCCTAGACTGAGGGGCTTCCTGCCCAAACCACGCAAATCCCCAGACAAGAAGGCATGGGTCTATTATCCTCAGAACCAGAAGGGCCAGGTGCAGAGGTGTCAAAGCCTATACCCTCTCCAACTTTATTCGGTGTTGATAACGGACAGTTTCAGTTGGAAGGAGAGAACAAAAAGTTTCAAATGGTGGAACCGAAATCTAAGAGAGAATTGTCAAACGCCGAGTTTAACCAGTTGCAGTTGTCTTCAATAAAACCTTGCTGCAGTAAAGAATGTAGTGTCATCTAAAACATCTTTTCAAAAAGAGGGAGAAAAGGAGGTGAAAGACCCAGAAAATATGACACTTACCTTACTCATTTGTTGAACTCTTCTGATGGTTATGGTTGCACCAAGAGACCAATTAGTAACTAAGGCACAGCTGATGAGAATATAATGAGGAAACGGAAAGAGATATACAGGGCTCTAGGGAAAGGAGTGAGAACTTCAGGAACTAGTGTACCAAAAGTCTGTATTGAGATAACTCTCAATAGACCTACAAACTGAACCCTCACACATCACAGACACAAAGAAACACACTAATGTCTCTCACACACAATCATTCACACACTTGCATACAATCCCCATCTGCAACTCACTGAAGGAGGGAAATGGCTTATCTCCAATTTGCAGCAGATTGAAGAGAAGACCTTTCTCCAGCACCAGCACTGAGAAAAGGGCTTATATCTGATCTACTAAAGAGCTATTGCTCTAAAATCAGAAATTCACAGTCAAGGGAAATAATGTCAAAAACCTCAAATGCTGTAGCTTTCCGTTTCAATGTGGAGTGCTGCCTCACAAACAGACAAGGACCCAGACAAACATTTTAAAATGCATGCTAACATACAGGATAGTTCAATTAAGCTGGAGGAAATCAAGGTCAACTCCTTTGCCCTATAATCACAGTATCACTACATTCTTTCTTTGTCTCCTCCAAGTAAGACTTTCAAATCTGATATTCAAACCAAGGCAACTGTTTTACAGACATTCTCGGTAATCCTATAACAATCTGTGTGTAGTTAAACAGGATCAATGACTCAATCATCCCTAATGATCTGTGTGGTTAATTTACACAATTAGACTGAGGTCTAAGTCCCAACAGTTCGAACCCCTGCTTAACTGTGCACTCAGCTCCCGCCTCCACTGCTCCTCAGCTGATCTGTCATGCGGCTACAAATATTGGCTTTCCAGTCATATCTAGAACTATGGGTTTAAAATACTGAACATTGAAAATCTATATAGTTAAAAATTATCATCTTAGATCTGTCAAAACAATACACTGCATCAAATAGTTTGAAAAATGAAAATCCCAACAGTGAGCCTAATCTATTTATTTATTTATTTATTTATTTATTTTATTAAACTTATATGCCGTCCATCTAGAACGTGTCTACTCTGGGCGGTTTACACAAAATATAGAAAATAAACTACGAAAGTATAAATGTACTAAGACCCAAATTAACAGCAGAATCCAAGATGGAAAAAGAAAAGGAAAAAGGAAAAATAGGCTAGGTGATGGCTGTAGGGAAGGCCTGCCTGTATAGCCATGTCTTCAGATTGGTCTTAAAGGCCCTCAGCGAGGGGGACAGGCGGATCTCTACAGGTAAGTTGTTCCAGAGATGAGGGACCACTGCCGAGAAGGCCCGATTTTTAGTTTTTTCCCTTCGGACCTCTCTCAGCGTTAGGCCCCTCAGCCGCCCGGCCTTACTGGGATGGGTGATACAGGCAGAACTAGGTGGAAGAAGGCGCTCTGCCAAGTATCGAGGGCCTAAACTGTTTAGGGCTTTGTATGTAATAGTCAGCACCTTGAAATAAATGCGGAAGCAAATAGGTAGTCAGTGCAAAGTGGCCAGGGTGGGGGAAATATGGTGGCATCTTTTCACCCCAGTTAACAGCCTGGCCGCCGTATTCTGGACCATTTGAAGCTTCTGCATCAGTCTCAAAGGAAGCCCCACGTAGAGAGCATTACAGTAGTCTATTCTTGAGACTACGAGCGCATGGACCAGCATGGTGAGCGCCCCCGTATCTAGATAGGGACGCAGCTGGACGATTCGCCAAAGATGTAAGTGGGTGGACCGAACCATGCTACCTGGGTCTCCATGGAAAGCGTCAGGTCAAGATGGACCCCCAGACTGCGAACCACATTCTTTGTGGTGAGAGTCACCCCCCCCCAAAAGAGAGGGAGTTCCCCAAACCACTGACATCAGGAGCGCCCACCCGCAAGACCTCCGTCTTGTCCGGGTTCAACCTCAGTCCATTCGACTGCATCCATTGTAGGACGGTCTCCAGGCAGCGTTCAAGGGACGGAACACTTACTTTGGTAGCAAGACCAATTTTAAATTTTAGAAAGAGTCCAACTTTCAAAAAAAATTTCAAAGAGATATCTCATTTGTAACAAGATGATGTCACTTTTGCCCAAGCGTGAAGTACATGTTTGAATCACACAGATTCCCTCCCCCCTCTTCACCACACATCTATTCTACATAAATTGAATACATGTATTAGATAAGAGAACATTTAGTTCTTCTGCTTCAAGTAGTTGTATGAGCTGGGAACACCCTTTACATTTTTAAGTACATACTCTTCCTGTACAATATGTGATACATCAAAGTGGCCATAAGCCCTAACAGCTTCCATGAACTTTGTGGGCTTTGCTGCATACCTGGAACTGCCAAAAACAAAGGGTTCTCAAACCAGCCACCATGCATAGTTAGTAGGTTGCCATCAGTTTTGTTGCTAAAGAGCTCTATCAGAGAGCTTTATCTTGGCTCCAAAGGCTACATTTTGTCTGGGAAGGTGAGCTCTTAAGAACTTGGCAAATTAGGACACAGTCAGCAAAGAATCTAGCAAATTAGGACACATACAGTTGAAAGTTTCCTGACAAAAGCTTCTGAAATGCACAGGAAAATCTACACACCTTCCATACTAACTTTCCCCAACCTGGTCCCTTCCAAATATGCTGCACTACAGTGCTAATTAACCCACTGTCAAAACAGTTTTGGATGGAAATTATAGTCCAACATATCTGAAGGGAATGGTTTGGGAAGCCTTTTTTGATATACTAGTGTAGGATCTCTGGAAATGACAGATGTACAACATTTCTCTGTTCATCATCTAACAAACTTATATTACTAATTGATTAGCAACAAGAAATCCCACATGTCTTTCGAAAAAATACTTTAAACTCTACCTAATGCCTAAACCTCCTCTGATTCCATTATCAAGCAGGAAGAAAGTAATAACGTTCTCTCTTTTGGGTTTCTGAAATTTCCATTCCAGGACCATCTTAATCTTTCATGACCCTTGTAATCAAGAGCTATAACTGGCCTCAGATCCTAAGAAAAACCAAACTTAAATTCCCAGAGATACTCTACCACCAGTGGTTCCCAACCTTTTTTCACTTGCGTACCCCTTGGCAGCCCATTTCCATAAACTATACCCTTCATATTAACAAAATGTTTGTAATTAATATTGTTACTGTTATTTCAAATTTATATGTCGTAACTGAAAATATACAGCCCAATACTGGGATTAAAAAGCAAATTACTAATAAGGTGAACAGAGGATACATATTTACATTCAAAACTCAAAAGATACAATAAATTCAAGTAAATACATCACAGAAGACCCAGAAGAATACCACTCACAGGAATGACCAAGGTGTCTGCTTACATATACTTAGCTACCAGCTTGACAGCACTCAGATGTTTACAAAGCAGAGAGTGAAAGCTGAACGTGTGAGGGGCATGCCACCAAGCATGCACGCTGTAGTGGCATGTTTGTAACACATTTTGAGAGGACTCCCCACCATTAACCAAAACAAAGTGAGGGAATGGGCTTATCCCAAAGTTAAATAATGAAGAAAACCTGCTCCACCCCTCATCATAATGCTCAATTAATTCCATGACATTTTACTTGTATTTTGTCTCACACTGTTGATGTATGTGCCTTTTCCTGCCATTATTCATTTTTTTCATGTACCCCTAAATGTCTTGGTTCATAAACCTGGGGGTACACATAGCCCAGGATGGGAATCACTGCTCTAGCAGGTCACACAAGCAGTATGATTTCAGAAGCACCCTTGTTGTCAAATACTTTGCCTTAGGTATGTTTTTGGAATTCCTGGCTGGATGCTACCACCTGCACCTTTGAAGCCTGAAGTCCAGGTGATCCAAGAAAAGGATCTTGACTGGGATATTCTTAACCTGATTAACTCTGGACTTGCTGGCCAAAATCCTATTACATTTTTCACTCACACAACACAATTGGCATAAATCAGAACAGTAAACTGTCACAAGTTAAGAAATCAACGTAGGCAGTTGTTGTGTACTGAATAGAGATGGGGGTATTCGTATATGAATACTTCCACACAGCTGGACTTAATGAGGGTCCGGATTCGCTCCCGGAGCACCGCTGTCTTTCCGCTCATCTAGCTAACTCCAGGCAGGGGGAGTCTCCCTGCACAGCTGCCAAGTGGCTAGATGAGCGGAAAGAGAGCAGCACTCTGGGAGCAATTGGAAGGCTGACCAAGGCTGCCGCTGCCAGACACAAGTGGATGGTCCAGCCCCAGGGGCCAGACCCTCATTAAGTCCAGCTGTGCAGGGGTATTCATATTCATATACAAATACCCCCATCTCTAGTACTGAGTCAAGAATAGCAAAGCAAATGCCTAGGTTGACTTGTCACTGAGACAATTCACCACCAAGATTTATGCTGGCTTGAGTTATACTGGCAATATAACTCTTAGGATCTGAGCTATCCTGAGTTGCACTAAACGTTCCTTTTTGGGCATTCCCACTTCCAGTGGACTCTGCCCAGAAAAGCTTTGCCACTATCAAGAAAAGAATGTTCTTTCTGATGTACAGTATTCTTTATGGATTTTATCACGATGTAAAAAATCCTCATTCTATCTGTTTGGACTAAGCATGAAGAAGGAAAGGTATGTCTTCCCTACCTTGCTCTATTGTTAGCTTTTCAATTCCCACTACAACACATCCATCCTTTTCCGGAAGCCAAAGCTATCCCCTCAAAGCTATTATACGCCTCGCCTCCCTCTCCTTCCTTCCTATTGCTGTGACAGCCTTCACAGTTCACTATTCAACTGTCATCTTGCTATACTTTCTTAATAAAGCTTCATTTCTGGAAAAGTTGTGTTCCCATCACTCCTTCAACTTTATGAGGGCATTTTGCTACCTCAACTGAATAATCAAAAGTTACTTACAGTAGATAGCTTTAAAGTGTTTTGGTTTCCAGGTCATCTCTTCCACAGAGCCAAAGGTGCAGTGTTGAACCACAGGGCTTAGCACATTTCAGCTATATTTCCTTGCAATTGTTTGTATTCAGTAAAGGCATGCTTCCTGAATATACAAAAAACTGCACCTGCATATAGAGATAGCTGCCTCATGCAAGAGCTTGGGAACTTTTTTTAATTCTCATAAAAGAGAGCATTTGAATGAATAATGAGGCTACAGCAGGGATAAACAATATTTATACCACATGGTGTTCACATGTCACCAAGTTTTTGTACCTTGGGGCACAGGACTTCGGTCCTTATTATTGCTTTAAAACTCTGTCCATCATGCCAGTAACCAAAAAACACCCTGAGATAAATCTAACAGTTCCCAAGTAGGGTCAATCCGTTGAATGAATGGAACTTGTTAAATCAATCCTTACCTTAATTCCAACAGGGCTATTCCAGTTGAGACTAACAGTTAAATTCAGCCTATGCTCAATTTCCCTGTTGTTCAAAACAATGGGCTGTGCATCCCCCAGAAAATAGCAACATGACTGGATTCACGATAGCAGAACACTCCGTCATTCTGCCACAGCATGACGGAAGATTAGGCCATCTGTTAATAGCAGCATCATACTGGCAACAAATATGGCAACATTTAAGTCGGCACCTAATATCTAAAAAGAAAAGCATTGTGGCTCAAGTATGTCTAGAAGTACACTCTCTGGCCAAGCGCCTTGCCCTTTAAACCATCAGTGCAAGAAAACTGACAGCTGGGGGCACAGAGGTACTGCTCTGCAAGTGCCAGAGCCGAGCCCAGGCATTAGACATAACAGCAAAAGCCAAGTACTGGCTCAAATGCGAATTCTCCACTCTCCGACCATTCTTTCTTGGCCAAATGCACAGAATACAAGAAGAGACATTTTTCATTCCTCTGTTAATTCTGATTTCTCTCTTCAGGGGGAAAAAAAAGATGTATACAATGGGCCCTCCTAAACAAGGCACCACAGAGCAAAATACAACAAAACGTGAACTGTCAGTTTCTAATATGGCCCAACCTGGGGAAAACATATCTCTTGACTCTGAAGGTGAGCTGAAGAAATCTTTGCTAATGTGGTACAGATTCGCTCCCCTCCTCCATATTTTCTTCAGATGAAAGCTACTGCTCCAAATTTGATGCTTCTGGAAAACTTCTAATAGATATTGCTTTTTAGCTGAAAGATGTGTACCTGAAGCCTAATACAAGGTAAGAGAATTAAAACAAAGCAACTGAATTCAAACATGCAATCTAAAAGAAATGTTAGTGCCTATAGTTAGTCCTGGGGATTACTTCTCAGGCACAGTAGGTGAACATCATCATTCTCCTTCTTCTCTTTACCTAACCGAGCATATGATCTACCATCCCTTAAGATCTCATCCTTTTCTCCTTCAAATAATCTCTACAAAGAAGAGCAAGTCATTTCATTTTGACCACTTGTGCCTTTCTTACAATTCAACAGTCTAGAGAGTCATGATCACTTTGTACTGTGGGAGAAACGTTTGTTAAACCTCAGCTACTACTACAACTACAAAAGAGGCAGTCCCGAAACCAGCAAAATCAGGGAGCTGAACAGGGGACAGAATGTATTTGCCTTCAGTGTGGAAGGGATTGTCACTCTCGAATTGGCCTTCTCAGCCACACTAGACGCTGTTCCAAGACCTCTATTCAGAGCACGTTACCATAGTCTCTCGAGACTGAAGGATGCCTACAACAACAACTTGCACCGATTGAGTTGTGGCATCTTTTTGACCCTGTGACAATCCAAGCATATTGAGGGTTAGCATCAGTGTTAGGGTTAGTGTTTAATATATACACCTTGTACTTTCTGACCCCAGTGGGAATTCCATATCTCTCCTGAATGCAGCCAACACACTGACAAACCACTCTGCTTTTCTGCATAGTTTACTGGAAAGCAATATAGGACCCTTTTTTTGTCTCAATCTGTTACATTGATCAGGACAAAAAAGTCCCTCAGTGGCAAAATGTTGCCGATTTGCTGGAACAATTTTTGTCCCAGGTGTTTTTTGTGTATTCAAAAAGAAAAAGCCAGATATAAATGACAAGTGACTAACATTCAGAGGTATTTCTGAACCTGAGTTCTTCAGGTAAGTAATATTATAAATGCTTACACTGTAGATCTAGTTCTATGCAGATTCAGTAACAAAATGTGAT
The DNA here is from genome assembly GCA_037013535.1 of Intellagama lesueurii. Lineage (NCBI taxonomy): Eukaryota > Metazoa > Chordata > Lepidosauria > Squamata > Agamidae > Intellagama > Intellagama lesueurii. The sequence continues at coordinate 82,683,924 of JBAJHW010000006.1, forward strand.
TCTGTGGAATTAAACCCTCACATTCAGATCTATTTTCCACTCATAATATATAAATAGCATTGTAAAAAAAGAAATTATAAATAAATAACAGTTGTTATTCTTTGAAGAACTAGAAGCCAAAAGTGTGCAGATCTGCCCTACCATCTCAATGCAGAGTTCTTCCACTTCAACCAAATACAGACATTTGAGGTCTAGTTCAGCCTACAGAACTGCACAAGTCACTAGGCCATAATTAGAAACAACTGTTGCAGGCACCAGTCATTGAGCATTAAGAGTTTTTCCCTTAGTCACTGCTGAAAAACGTGATAACAAGCTTTGGCCTTGACAATTCTCTAAATCAAGAGCTGCCATCAGGAAATTTGGCCTGAAGAATTACATAACACTTTTCACACAGACTAATGTTCACAGATACTTGAAGCTCAAGCTGTAACAGAAAGGAGCTTGGAAGACGTTTCATATGGATTGGATTTCTTTCTTTTTTTAATCCCAGAACAAAAATAGATTGTTAAAGCAAAAGGCATTTGTACTTGTTCATGCTTCGCATATAAAGCAACAAGATTCTAGCACAATGATTTTTTTGTCAGTGAAAGCCTGTAGAAATGTATTCACAAATTACCAACACAACACAGAATGACTTCCATTTACTTTCTGTGCATAGTATATTTGAACACGATGAGCTTAATCCAAAGATCCTCATGTACAACAACAGATTGTACACATGCCACTATCTGCGAGGGTTTCCACTGCTGAACAGATGGTCCTGTCAGCTTTTGATAGCACTGATCACCTGCTTGGGAACTGAAGGGGGTTGTCCAGAATCTGTGGTTTCCTCCATGAACAGGTGGTCAGTGCTAGGGAAGTGTCCAGGAGAAATATCTTGTTACCATCCTAACTAAACAGGAAGACTTGTAGAACTGAGAAGTCTCGATTATCTGAAGACTACAATCATAATAAAAAAAAGGGATTATGCAATATTGTATTTCCCACTCCCCATCTTGCAAAGGCACAAGTTGGATAGTTCATGGTAAGGCAACTAAGGACAACTAACATCTTATGGGCCTCACTCTGAGTGTGTGGTTTTTAGAAATGGAACTTTTCAGTTAATGCTTTACTGTGATGAACACAGAAAACTCAATCATGAGTTTCGCAGTAATCTAACACTGACCTCATTAATGGGTGGACCTCCATAAAGAACACTCTGAAACATAATTTATCTAAGCAATAAAAATGCCTGCGAGTCCCCACCTCTTGCAGACAAGTACTTTATAAAGTCCAACTGCAATGTTCATTGTCATGCCTGCCAGCTATCTGCTATGGTATAAATATGCTGAACATGGACATGTAATATACACTTTGCATTCCTACATATAATCACTTGGTGAAAACTTGTCTTCATTAACAGTGCACCTGTGTTTGCATCTTCTCGACTGAATCTCTTCTCAGCTGTATCACTTTATAGCTCATTTCAGATACACACAATTTGACTTCTGATGTCATATTTCTGATTCTCATATTCCAATCCAACTTTTTCTTTTTCTGGTTTGCTCTAACTATGATTTGTCATTATATCTGAACTGGCAAACAGCTACTACAAACCAACTTGCTTCAACACAAATAGAGGAAACCATGGTTTTGACTGTTTCCAGTTCTGGCTTAGAGAAAAAATGGGAATTGCAGTGACAACTACAGTGGTGCCACGACTACAAACTTAATTGGTTCCGGAACTCCGGTCGTAACTCGAAATGGTCGTAAGTCGAAGCACCATTTCCCATAGGAATGCACTGAAATGCAATTAATCCGTTCCGGCCGAAGAAAAAAACCACCAAAAAAAGACCCATCGGAAACGCAATTAATCTGTTTTGGCCGAAGGGGAAAAAAAGAAAAGAAAAGCAAGCAAACCGTGCAAGACCCTTCGGAAATGCAAAAAAAGCAAAGCAAAAAGCAAACAAACCGTGCAAGACCCTTGGAAACACGATTAATCCATTCCGGCCAAAGGGGGGAAAAAAAGCAAACAAACCGTCCAAGACCCTTCGGAAATGCAAAAAAAGCAAAGCAGAAAGCAAACAAACCATGCAAGACCCTTCATAAATGCAAAAAAAGCAAAGCAAAAAGCAAACAAACCCTGCAAGACCCATAGGAAATGGGAAAAAAACCCAAAAAACAAACCTTGCAAGACCCATTGGAAATGGGGGGAAAAAACCCCAAAACAAACAAACCCTGCAAGACCCATCGGAAATGGGGGGAAAAAAACCAAAAAAAACCAAACAAACCCTGCAAGACCCATCACAGCATAGAAACATAATCCCACCACCCAGCCCAAAACCACGCTGCAAAACCCACCCAGAACAGTTTTTAAAAAGTAGAAAGCAGCACCTTACCAGGCAGTCCGAAGCCTCCTCTGATCGCACTCTCTCTAACTGCTGGGGCGAAAGAACTACAAAGAAGCAGCCTCTTCGCCACCAACGGTTAGCAATTTGAATTCCCCGCCTTTTTCCCCTGCCTTTTTCTGGTTGTAACTCGAAGCTCCGGTCGCAAGTAGAAGCAAAATTTTGCGACTGGAGCTGGTCGTAACTCGAAATGGTCGTAAGTCGAGGCACCACTGTATAATGACAAACTCTAGTTAGCAGAACTAATGGGTTTCCATGATCTGCAAATGAACTTATTTTGGGAAGGGACACAGCTCTAGTCTAACAACTGTCATTTGAGTCTACACAGGATCAACAATGTTGTACTTAGAGTAGTCCTAATGAAATCAGTTTACATTTAATCATGATTAATTTAAGTTCTATTGGTTTCAATGGATTTATTCTAAGAACAAACAAGTGTGACTACAATTCATTAATTCTAGAAACTTCCACTAAATAGTTCAAAATCATGCTAATTGTTCCAGAGTTGTGATTTAGAAAGACTTTCATGTTTGAGAAATCAGACTGGCAAATAAAAGTCCAAGTCTGGCTCCTGAAGACCTATCACAAACAAAACAAGATAATGTATAAATTATGTGAGATGAAAAAAGTGGTTGCTGTGACAATCACAAGCTTTCAGCAGTTAAAGAATTTTCTCTTCTAATTACAGATCACCCATAGCATACAATTCTACCCTTTAATTCATTCTACAATTTTCCAGGAGAATCCATATTACCAGTTTCCTCCCTTGTTTTTATGGATGGTACTCTCAAAACTTGAGAAATCTGTGAAAAAAATTTTATCAGCCCAGAAACAAGACCAACAAAGATTTCAGCAAGCATTCCTAAAGTGACATTAACATCTCTAAGAACTTATTATTCTCCTTCCCCACAGCACCCAAAAAAAAAAGGGGGGGGAGGGGAGGGCCCTGCTACTAACCAAGAACATGGTCTGGCCAAACCAGAATCAATTACGGTTTTAATCCAGAGGTGGGCAAAGTGCAGGCGTCCAGATGTTGTTGGAGTACAATTCACAGCATTCCTCGCCACTGGCTATGCCGACCATGGAAAATGGGAGCCACAGCGCAAAAACATGTGGCGATCCACACTTTGCTCCTCTCTGTTATTGAACTCAATGGTGTTTCCTTCTGTATACAAAAGCACAGGACTACACTGAGTAGGACAGCACGGCAACAAGTCCTACCCGGTTTATTTAATGTTGAGGGATTATGGGAGTTGCAGTCCAACAACACCTGCAGTGTTACACATTTCTCGCCATGGATTTAAGCACATGCTTACATTTCTCCCTCTGAAAAACAGGGTTTAAAAATGCTTCACTTGAGGAGGCAAAACTCTCTCTACTTTTGCAAATATGGAGCCCTATACAGCAAATGTTTTTTCTGAAATGCACAGGCAAGGTGTAACCATACTTTCCTTTCTCTGATTATGTAAGTAATACCACCCAAATTGATGAATGCTATCCATAAATGAGACAAAGCATGAAGATGTGAATTCAAAACTAGAAAAATCCCATTAGGTGATTCAATATCTAGTTTAGCTCCGAATGGAAACATAATCACATTTAATTTCCCTGTTTGAGTTCTGAAAAAATTGCCTTCAGATGGAGAATTGTTTTTGGCTTTCTATTTCACTTCAAGACAGCTGTGAAAATTCTACTAAATCTTCTGTGCTTCTTGAGAATCTTGACTCAAGGACAATTTTGTGTCGTTTCAGCTATTTGTTTGTTACGTGCCATCCAGTCACTTCCAACTTATGGTGATCCTAATAGGGTCTTTGAGGTATGGGAGATGTTCAAGGAATGATTTATCATTGCCATCCTCCAGTGAGTTCCCATAGTCAAGTAGTGAAATGAACTCAAATCGCCAGTCCTAGTCCAATCATCTATCCACCACACTAGCTCTCATTTCAACTATATCCCTTTGCTGATCATTTCAGGTTATTCACACATGAACATTGTGTTTGCATGGCTATTCACCATGTTTACCCAGCAAAGGTAATGCTCCAGTTGTTGCTGATAGGATGGATCACTTTCCCTGGGCTTAAAAAGCAGGAAGTCAGCACCTTCGGACTGTATGATTTCACAACTCACTTCATCCTCCAGTTCATCCCTTGAATGTGTAAACAAACCAGCAGCTAAAGTGAATTAATGGACTGTGATACCAGATAACCGATCACATAAACAAGCGGCCTTGCTTTGCAAAGTAGCTTCAGCAGCTTGATACTTAAGGGACTTAACTAGGTTCAATATGCATTCAGTGTGCATCTAAGGGATACAAAGTGGTCCAATTAGCATAAGCAAGATAAAGATTCCTGATCTGCCTTCATCCGACTACCTACTTACTGAACCTACTTCAGCATGAATTCTTCTCCTGATTATATGCTTATTTTGTTTCATGCAAACAAATCTTTATTTTCACCATCCCTGCCTTCTGGCACATGGGGCTTATTAACAATCCTCTTTCTTAGCATCAAAAAGCTAAACTGCCATTTTTGCCATGGAAAGATTACTAAAGGCCCCAAACACCACAAAATAGTAAATGTCTCCTAACCTAAAGGATATAAGTTATTAGCAATACAAGGGCAATGGGAATTTAGACTGAAGTTGAAGCTAACAGTTCACTTCCCTCTGGAAAGTCAAATGGGATATTGCTCATTGACTGCAGAGGTTAGGAGAACAAAGTCCAAATTTAATTTTGGGCACAAGCCATGTCCTCTTGAAGTTAATGGCAAATTTCACATTCACATTCAAGGATTAAGATTCCACCCTTTGTTTTGCAGTATTACTAGTTTAAGAGCAGATTCTGAATTCTGTCTCATACTGATGTTAAGGGTTACTTGAAGAAACAATGAGCAGGGAATTGGCTCAGAGTGCAAATTGTTCTGGTACTCTGAGTCAGATTTGTACTTAACTTGAAACTAATACAGCAATATGAGAAACTGATTCTGTGATGGGGTATGTGAATGTCAATTTATAGCACAGCTTATATATTCTGCTCTTTGTCACCAAACCACACACCAACTTGCACTTTATGAAAAAGTCATGGCTATCACAAGCAAAATTAAACATGTAAACATGTATTTTGCTTTGAAAATTCTAGCTTCCGATACACCAAAGCATACAACTTCCAAGATGTGGAAACGCTGTTTAGATTCCATCTAAACTTTTCAGAATCAATGTTCTTTTCAGAATCAATGTTTTCTCCTAACAGATCCTTGCATAGAACACATTCAACAACACATTTCAAACGAATTTATTGTTTTGTATTTTATAAATTATCAGCAGCCGGATTTCTACTACCTCTCATGCACCAATTCCTGTCCCTTATGTAGTTTGGTCATCATCACCCATGCACCCCCTGAGAAGCAAAACCGGGCACAATTAGAACATTTTATCTCCTACAGCCATTGCCCAATCTTCTCAAAACATTGCAAGTGAATAACCTACAGGCATACACTTTCTCGAAGGGTGTGGGATTTCCGAACACATAAACAGAAATGGGTGCACAGAAAGACACTTGGAGAACACTGCTGCACCACCTTTACTACACACAACTATGAAATTTCACACACTAAGGTCAGGGTCAGGGTGCCCCAGTGGACGGGGGCATTCCGCTGCCTTGGTTTTCATTTCTTTTTCTGCACCCCGGATTCTGCCTGACCGCCACACATTTGAACACACGTCTGAACTCCCCCACTCTTGCCCTCCACTAACCAAGTCAAGGGGCTTGTGCTGAGCCCAAAGGGAAAGGGGGAGACCCCACAGCGCAAATCTGAAGTTGGGCTCTGGGCTGCGAAGGGATGATCGGCCCACCCGAGGCACGCGTGACCGGCGAGGGGACGAGCCTTACCAGTTGCAGCGGGGTGACTCAGGAGGAGGCGAGGAAGGCGAGGCGCAGGCATGCATGCATGCATGGAGCGCTGCAGCTTGCAGATCGGAGCCTTTGCGTCTCACCTAGGAGTCGCCGCCGCCGCCGCCGCTACCGCAGCCCGGATAACAGCTCTGGCTGCCATTTGTTGCACGCTTTCTGGGGGGAGCCGCAAGCGAGGCATGAAGGAGGCAGCCTTTTCCCGAGGTGGTCCCGCGCCGTTAAGGAACTGACCCGGTGGCGGCGAGGAGGGGCTCCCTCCGGTTTGGTTTTCTCCCCGCCCAGTGCTTCAGTGTGGCAAAATCCCAAGGCAACCCGAGGCGCTTCCCACCAGAGCTCGGTTCGGCGGCTGCTGCGCGCTGACTCTTCGCCTCATGTTGCCCCGCCAGCCGGCTGGCACGTCCCAATCGCTCCGGCCGCACTTCGCTTCCCTCGCCCCCCGAATGCTGATCAGGAGCAGCGGCGGCGGCGGCGGCAGCTGAAGCAGCGCGGCGGCGGCGGCAACATCCTGCAACCCGGGCGTGGCAAAGGCAGCGCCTTGCAAGAGAGACAAACGTGTGAACGACTGAGAGTCACTCTGCAGAGCGGGTGGGGGGCGATCGCCTGTGCTCTACAGGTGTTGCCGCGACGGAGAGATCACGGAAAGGTTCCCCCCCCCCCATCTCTCTCATTCTACATTTGAGACCTCGCCCCCTTCCTACCTGAGAAGAGGGGGGGGGGGGGTCGTTTATGCCACATGCAACCTCTGCGATCAGGGAGTGGTAGAAGATTTGCCTTCGGTGGCAGGGTAGATCCCTACTGAGAGTTTCTTCCGACGTGCCAAAAGCAGAGTGGCGGAGGTGAAGCCTCCGGCGGGAGCTTCCTTACCCTCCCAGCCCGGCTAGGGGGAGCGTCTGCACGCTGTGTAGTCAACACGTCTTTCCTAAATGGGCATCCCTTGATTCGCCCCGCCCGCCGGGGAAAAAGGTTTGCGTTCTCTTCTCTTTTGCCCGTCGTGCCAGGCCAAGCTCGGTCTTCTGTGCTTGGGTTTGGTTTTGCCCCTGCCATTCGGAGCCTCCTGGCCTCCGAGATAAGAGCGTCTGCCAGGCATGCTCGGTTTCGCTTCTGATTCCTATTCCCCCTTTACTACAATCTGTCCGCCCGAGAGACGGATTCGAGGGAGGCTCGCAGCAAGTCGTCACCCTCCCGCACAGCAAACGGATTTGCTGTCAGGGTTCCGGGTAGCACGCCAAGCGCTCCTGCTTTCATTTTTCCTTCCTAACCCCTTCCCACCTTCTCCGCAGGGTCTCTTTTCCCTCCCCTCCCCTCCCCCTGTTTCCCGACGCTCCAGAAACTCTCGCTCCTGTTGCTCCTACTGGCCCCAGCTTTTGCTTCTGGCGCTCCGGGACCCCCCAGATGCTCCGCTCGGGCTGCCTGTGGATCACCGAGAAAACACAGGGTGTGTCCCAAGCCCATTTTAAACACCAAGCTTGGTAGAATGGTTACCACGCACACGGCCGCAACCTCTCCCTTTTTCAACTGATTTCCAAGGATGCCGCTTTCTATCTTCAAGCTCAGGCAGAATCAGTATCTGCGCAGATCACGTCCCTTCCCTCAGGTTTTGTGTGTGTGTTTAGATACACCGGAGTCGGAAGAGAGGGCTGGAAATTGATTTGGGGCGAGGGCTCTCCTCCCCATCCGTACTAGTTGATTTTCTGCCCTTTTGAGTCGAGCCGAATTGACTCCCTCACACGCACACTCTCTTGGTTTTTCTTTGCACCCGAAGCTTCTTCCGTGCTTCCCATTTTTATCAGCAAGCAGCAACTTGGCAAGGAGGTATCGGCGGGGGAGAGCGAAGCAGTTTATATTAAGAGACTACCCGCCCAAATGCAACCTTACGGCATATCCCTGCGATGTAACACTGAATCCGTGCTCGTTCTCCCCCTCCTCCCCGCCCGCACCCTTCCCTTGAGCCTCGTACCGAAGTCCGAAGCCACCGCCGGGCGCAAGCGGCCGCTGAGGGAAAAGGCGTGTTTGCAAGGGGAGAAAGAGCGCGCGCTTCCTCCTGACAGGAAATGCAACAGGCCGCCGCCGCCTTACCTCAGCCCAAGCCTAGCGCCCTCCCCGCCGGCTCTGCTCCACACATAGCGCACGCACGCAGAAAAGAGACTTCTTTTTGGGTGGAGGAGGAGACGGTGGAGAAAGAAATGGCTACTCAATGACTGCCCCTTGCGCCTCGGCCTGCTGAAGGCGGTGCCAGCGCTTTCCCGAAGCTAGGACATCTTGCCAGGGACTGAACCCAGGAAGGGGGTTCCTGGAGAAGGCCTTTTTTTACCACCACCCCTCCGTTTCGCCCTACACCGTTGGGGGCGGGGGGGGGGAGCTTGGCTAGGGGGTAAGGGAAAGTGAGGTCAGTCCAACCCCCCAGGTCAGAAACCTTGGGATGAGAGGGAGGCAAATAGGAATGTGGTTGTGGGATTCTAATTACAAGGGGAAATAAGGTGAAACACCTCTCTGCCAGTACTTGGTGCCACTACATCATATTTGTTAGTTGGTTTATTTATTGCATCAAAGCCTCCTCCCTCAGGCTTTCCCAACAAATAGGCAAAGCATGTGTGGAGGGTACAGTAAAATTCTGTGAAAAATGTAAGAAAACCGGAATAACATTGATCGAAGCACAATCGGCAACAGGAGACAACGTTTTAAAAAAGAAAGGAAAGGGATCAAGAACTAAGCAAAAATAATTTTTTTAAACTCTTAACTGGGGAAAAATATTGTAAACTCACATGGAATATGCATCTCATAGTGCAAAATCTTAGCCCTCCAGATGTTCTTGACTCTCACACCCATCATTTCTGACTATTGGCCATGCTGGCAGGGCTGCTGGAATGTGACGTGCAACAACATTTGGAGGGCCAGAAAGCAGCAGAAAGAATTAAAAAGCTTCTGCAGCATTTGGTTTTATCAAGTCTGACTGGGGTTGGTAGATATTGCCTCTTTATAGAACATTCCTTCTGATGTTACCTGCTTATTCCTTATCTGTCAAGTAATCCCATGGTCTCTGGAAAACATAAATTCTTAAATACTTGCATGACATAAATATGTATCTAATTTGTATTCATCAATCTGACTTCCAAATACTAGCCAGTTGTGTTCAGCAATATTAAAACTGAAGACCATTCTCAATAAGAAGGGTAATGGACCCAGTTTCAAAGCAGAATGGTTGGTTTTCTACTATTCAAAAGGGGTGCAGGACAAGCTCCAGGAACAAATGCAGTAGTCTCCAGGAACTGATTTGTTGTGGGGGAAATAAGTGCTCTACTAACTAGATGGGAATATATTGATCCTTCTAAGGAGAAATCACACTTATAGCACATTTAGCATTCATCAGAATCCTGCTGTCATTTTGACTTTTCAAAATAAAAATGAAGGGCCACGGTTGTGGAGGAGTGTGGTAAGGGAAAAGAGAAGAATCAAGTGAAACAGTAATTAACGTAAATCAATTAAGTAAACTAAAGCACAACAGACTACATTGTATGGGAGACAAATCTAAAATATTCATCTTGTTTGGTCGACAACTAGATACCTGTCTCCTGATACCCCTCCCCTGCATCTGGCATTTTGAGGTACCTTAGTTTATTCCTGTTTATTTTTTATTTACAGTCTCCATATTTATCCCCAAATTCCCACCATCTATCTATACAAGGCTAGGTAGGTGGGAGTGTGAGAAGACTAACAAGTAATGATTTCCATTGTCTTCTAAGGAATAAGTATATCAGGCTGGGGAACTGATGCAGACCAGAATCTGGCCTTTCTCTGGAATGTTTACATACACACACATCTCCGTTTACAGCTCCTTTACATTCTCTGATAGTTCACAGTATGTGCTGCCGTTGGGAACAGTGGCTGGAATATTATTGGTGTTTGCATAGGTTTTGTGTAATTGGCTACAGGTCTGCAGCTAATTAGTAAGGTGCCAGAGCATGGCTTTGGTTATACAGTCAGGTGTGTAACCAAGACACATCACCAGGACCAACTGACAACTCGCCCATTTACCATGGCAAATTATGCAAACCTTGTATGAACACTAATAGGATTCTGGCCAGTGATGGGCTATTAGCTTCATGTTCACTCCAAAAATGAATCTGGGTCCTTGGAGCAGTCCTTTCTACCCTCTAAACAGAAATGGAGGTTCAGGCTTCTTTGCTATAAATAATGCTGCCAGCTACTAGTCTCATTTTCTACCAGAGATCATGATTGTAGCTCAACTGTCATACCGAACAGAAAGAGATACTGCCAGTGTTCCTGCATGGGTTGCATCTTTATTTGGCCAGGAGTCAGGAAAAGAAAGATCCCCCCCCTTTTTTTTTAAGGGGGAAAACTAAGGTAACAGCCCAGTGAACACTAAACATGTTTTGTAGGTATCGGGTGTTGGCTGACTGTTGGGGAAAGGCCTGCAAAATGGAGAGCAAAAGAGAGTGGGATGGAGTGATTGGAAACCTGGTTAGGAGTATTCATTGTTGCAGCATTTTACTTCTGGTTCTATTTGTTAGGCACCAGTCTGCCAGTTCATTGGTGTCATCTGTATAAGAATGGCTTACGACTGCCACCCTGCACTGCCATATGTGAATAGGATGTGGCTTTTGTAATTTGTCAGCGTTTTCTGAAGTACTGCTTATTCCCAATCTGGGGGCAAGCCTCATAAAAAATGGAGGATCCACTCAAACTGTGTATGCCTGTACGGTGACCAAGAGTGTTAGAGTACACTGATGTACTGATAAGGAAAGGATTACTTCACTATGTTCCAGATTCCCCATAACCCACATTCTCCACTATAGATTGCTGAAGCCATCCTCAATCCACTAGTATGTGGTTTCAATGCATCACGTTTGAGGAACTGGGAATGTCCTTTGAGCAAATTACTTGTGTGTATATCCCTCCAATATTCTGTTTGAAGATGACACATTTTAGTAGGCTGGCCTGTTGTCAAAGGATTTTGTTATTTTCAGTAGGTAGATATATATGCTATTCCTGGAACCAGGACAAGAACCAGTTAAATTTTTAAAATGTATTTTTAAAATACATTTCTGAAGATGGGTACTTGGGAACCTTTGCTCATTAACTCAACAGATAGCATGCAATTTTTATACCATTGTTAGTCATAAAAGGATTAAGCCCCCATTAAAAAGGAAGAATGTATGTTTAATGGATCAAAAGAAGGTCATCTGATTTTTCTACAGTGTAGCAAGAAGCAGTAATATGCACTGACCTTGTTATATACAGTTATGAAAAAAAATGAGAAAGGCCTAGAGCAGACCTCATAGACATAAAAATATATAAAGATAATGCTAATTAGTATTTATAAATATTTAAGGATGAGTTGTAAAACTTTTGCTCATAGTTACTTTTATCTGCTAAAGCAAAAATTGCTGTGCCAACAATTTCAGATCCTTTAAAGTTTATTAATTATTTTTAATGCAGTAATTAAGAAACTAAGCATTGTAGTTTGTTCATTTTGATCACCTTTCATAGCTGTGTGCATAGAGTCAGCAAGTATGGTACATAACTCTAGTATACAAAGAGGTGCAAAAATGACCTCTGGCTGTTACATTCTTCTTAAATAGTGGCTTAATCTGCTCATTTCTAATAGTGCTATAAAATTCATATGCTGATGTGTTCATGAACTAAATGTTCCTACTGACCTGTCTATGCTGAAGAAAATGGGAGATGTTCTAGTGATAAAAACCCTCCGGAAAAAAAAAATTCAGCCAAAAATTTTCTGTGGAGGAAGTGAGGCAGCTGAAATGCTTTTGTGTGAACATTTTCAGCACAGGGTGGAACATACAGAGAACACTGACATGCAGACATAAACCAATCTAATTGCTTTCTAGATGTTAGATTTTGTATCTCTTTTTTAATACAGGCTTTGCATCATTGCCCCATTCTTCTTTTTAATCCATCCTTTTACTTACATTGTTGTCACATAGTCCTCTAAATTTAAAGCAGCTCATGTGATGTTATTATAATAAAATCATATAAACATACTATAAAATGTAAAATCAATATAGAAATCACAAAAATATGCAAATCCAATGTTCACACTTTGGTAACATTTGTTAGGAAATACCTTTGGTGGTACTGAAGCTTACAAAATACTGAAAAACACCAAAACAAGCTGTAACATTTTTTTTCCCTGTTAAGGGGAGAGGAAAGGGCATTAAAAGACTAAAGTCTCCGGATAAATCTAAGAGAAAAATCTCAGTTTAAAGGAGTTATGCAAAGTTTTCTCCATGGCTAGAGGGATCTGGATACAAAACATTTCTGGTTTTCAGGGGGAAAAATCTTAATTCCATTAGAGCCTTTTTTTCATTTGATTTCTTTTTTCTATTCTCCACTTGCAGTGAAGGGTGCAATTTCAGAAACAAGTGGCATGGAGAATATTTAAATCTCTCCTCATGGCACTTGACTATTCAAGTCTAGATTAAAGTCTCATGGGCTTCCTTTAAAAAACAAAGAGTCATCCATACACTATGACCAGTTTCCTGCTGTATTACATGATCCTGAAAGAGCAATTGTAACACTTTAAAGTTCTATGGGGCTATTTGCTTACTTAGACATCTAGACTTCTTCCTCAACTGGGTTGGGTGTCCAATACATAAAATATCAATTCCAATTGTATACAATTCATGAATTGACCATATGGACTCACCTCTCCAACACAAACATATAGGAATTAGATATGGGAGCTTCATATTCGTATCCCAGTGGATATGGATACAAAGCTCGGCACCACAGGTGCCAAGGTGATCCATTCCCGCCCCCCAGAACCACCCTGGTTAGCATTTAAAATCACAGCAGAAGATTTTCTCCTTACGAAGGTTTGGACCAGAAGCTCCAGCGTAGTAAGGAACACAGGAAGACACCAGGAATAAGTGCAGAGAATATTTACTTGCTGTACATATTTACATAGTGCTCACAGAAACATAGGCATTCAGCAGTCAAACAGACAAACCGTAAGCATGACAGTCAAAATAGAACTGTGAAGGGCACACTAATCAGCCTCTTAATTTATACTACCTCCAACCAATCAAATTAGTGGTTCACCTCATCGTAGTTAATTCCACACGGCTGTGTCCTTCTTGTCATGTAGGCAGTGACTAAATAACTCCACCTGCACTAACCAATTGTCAATTACATTTCTTCTTCTTAAAGACCTAACACTCGGCACCACAGGTGCCAAGGTGGTCCATTCCCGCCCTCCAGAACCAGCCTAGTCCACTCACGGGCTCCTTGCAGCATGTGCATCCAATGGCAACATCATGCCAATCGAATCCATAGTCCCGCCAGCACTGCCCTGCCTCTCCCCTCAGCCAACTGCTCAGCAGCTGAGCGGAGAGTTTCATCTTCCCACCTGCTTGCTGGAGCGGTTGGCTGTGGGGAGAGGTGGGGCAGCACTGGAGGTACTGTGTCTGCAACTGGCACAATGTCGCTGCTATAGGACACACGTGGTACAAGGAGCCCGGTGAGTGGACCAGGTTGGATCTGGGGGGCGGGAATGGATTGTCATGGCACCTGTGGGATACAAATATGAAGCTCCCATGTCTAATAGGAATCATATCTAGACCAAAGTGGCAAGGACCTTTGCAGTTTAAGTGGCAACAGCAGCTCTGGCCTCTTTAGTTCTCCTGCTCCTTTTGATCCAAATCTCTTCTTCACAGATCTGTTCTTTCTTAGTCCACCCATTTGGGCTGGACCACAATTTCATAAGGGTTACGCAATCACTTAAGCTTTCTCCCCACTCTGTCAGGCTTTACTGTGCATGTCCAGTTTTATGAGATTGGTCATGCAAAAAGTTGTGTGGTTGTTTTTCTGGAGAAGGGAAACACAATTACCCTTACACATTAAATAGGATGCTGGCCTATGTATTTAAAGTAATATATAGTTTGACCCTCAAGACATTTAAAATAAATCTGAAAAGTAAAAGTACCTTCAGATAGTAAGCCAGTAATAATGACAATTAAAATTATGCAGGAGATGGATAAAGTGGATAGAGGGAACCTCTTTTCCCTTTCACGCAATACCAGAACCAGGGGACATCCACTCCAATTGAGTGTTGGGAGAGTGAGGACAAAAGAAAATATTTCTTTACCCAACGTGTTGTTAGTCTGTGGAACTCCTTGCCACAGGATGTGGTGATGGCATATGGCCTAGATGCCTTTAAAAGGAGATTGGACAGATTTCTGGAGGAAAAGTCCATCACAGGTTACAAGCCATGATGGGGATGTATAATCTTCAGGCTCAAAAGGAAGGTACCTCAAAATGCCAGGTGCAGGGGAGTGGTATCAGGAGACAGGTATTTAGTTGTCTCGTGTGCTCCCAGAGGCATCTGGTGGGGCCACTGTGAGATACAGGAAGCTGGACTAGATGGGCCCTTGGCCTGATCCAGCAGGGCTTTTCTTATGTTAATATATTTATCACTTGTATTCAAAGATGGAGATGATGTTATCTTTTGTTTCATATTTGTAGGCTAAACATTAATTTTGTATGGAAAAACAAACAGGTAGTTAAGGAAGTAAATAAAGAAAAATAAATATTGGCCTGTGTCCTATTGCCTACGTGCAAAGTGGAAGGGCAGCCATGAGCTCATTCTTATACTGGATGCAAGATCTCATGCAGCTGGTAACAAGACAGGAAGCCTCCCAGAGCAGATGGGAAATTCATGTGACTACTATTCTGCTTTATGAGTATAGGCAATGGGATATCAGCCATTGAGTTATGTAATAATGAAAAGCAAATTCTGCAACATTACAGTACATACTTAATTTCAGAAGCCAGGACAATGGAGAATTATTTCATAATTGATTGGCGAGGGTCATTTTTTGTCATTTTTCTTCCTTGCAAACTTATACAAACAAAAGCAAAAAAGAACCCCTACATTTTTCCATTGAAAACAATAAAAACAACCCAAATTTTAATTAGAACAAATATAGCATATCAGTAAAACAACAATATAGATTAAAGAATGAAAGATGGCAGATAAAAATTTTAGAAGCTTAACGAAGACAATTGAAAACCAACAAGCCAACCGGCCACATGCCTGCCAGAAGAAAAAAGATAGTAAAACAGAAGGCAGCTTTCAAAAGAGGCAAAGGAAATATTCATTGTAAGAAAGTTCTATATTCTGCAGGTTTAGCCCCTGAAAAGTGGCAAATCTACCTATTCACAATGTGTATACAGTATGTTCTTGTTACTCAACATGCAAGCATCTAATGAAGTGGATTGTAGTCCACAAAACGTATTTCAGCAAAGTGTCATGTGGTACATTAAAGATTTAACATGTTCTGTTGGTCCACAATCAACTTCATTCTGCATCTGATGAATGGGGCAAAAATCCAGAAATAAATGTGCCAGATAAAACTTGTAAGTCTGTAAGGCTTGTCTTGGGAAGGGTCCCAACAAGTTTTTGTTGTCTTTGCTGCAACAGACTAAGACGGTTACCTGTCTCTTCCTCCTTATGTATTATGGAATACATATTATATATTCCATAATACACATGAATTATTAACATGCCACCAGACTCTGTTGTTTTTCTTGTAATAATAGACTAATCTGGCTACCATTCTGGAAGCCATCAAACACATGTAGATGGCAGTATTTGAGACATGGATCAGGAAGCCCTGGCTATATTTCACAAGTCTAAATAACAAAGGCTAAAAATCGTATCTATTCATTGCCTATAAACTGTGACAAAACATGTGATAAACAAACCTTGCAAAGAAATCTTCCAAACATCCCGAATAACTTATGAGCTATATAATATGTTTAATAGTTACAGTACTGCCTTGAGTCCCATTTCTGGAAAAGAAGATGAGACATAAATCTGGTCAGTCAAATCAATCAGTCTTCAAGAAAGGAAGCAACCAGTGCAAAGCTGAGAACATTAGGTGGTATCAGTGGGCAAAGGGATGATAAGTAGGTTCCTGATACAAATAAAGAGATCTTAATATAACTGAAAAACAGACATGTAAAGAAAGTTAAACAAAGGCAATATTTCAAGGTTTGAGTCCCAAGAAATATTACAGAGGCATTGGACAGCTTTAAATGATAACAATTACCCAGATGGAGCACTGGAGAAAAAGACAACCCGGAGAAGATAAAGTACACCTTACGGGGATGTTTTCGTGTAGTAGAGCTACAACCACTCAAGAACTGACAAATTGCCCTATGCTAAAGACAAGAGCATTGATAATTTTTTGTTGTTGCATGAATATATTGGACAGGTGGAGCCAGACATATAGGTAGGATTGTGGCAGCAGATTAGAAAAATGAATTTTGGACATCATCTATCAAATGCATGTTGCAAGACCTTGGACTTTGGAAAGGATACAACCATCACTTAGCTAGACACATAGATCACAATCATACATACAGTTCGGCTGCATCTGTTCTTGCCTTTGGTGGGATTTAATACGTTGCTTTGATTTGTGGCACAATAATGGATGCTGCAGTAGGGATCCCCTTTGGCAAGGCTCCCAACCTGTGTGCCTGGGGCAACCAGGAACCGAACAGGGGCACCATGGGAAAAGGGATGGAGCATAGAGCTATGAAGGCTGTAGAGGAGCTGTTTGTAGCTCTATGTCAAACAGGAACCGGAAGTGAAAGCTGTGTGCTTTCCTCTCCTTGCCCCATCTCTATGGTCTCCAATGGAGGCATTTGCCAGGTGACATCATGAATTTCCTGAGTCAGGACCTGGAAGGTGGTGGGCCCTCAGAGATATTCGGGATGGGGGAAGATGGGATGGCTGGGGAGGGGTGTCAAGATCCTGCCCCTGGTGGCAGTGAGACCCCTGATGGCCCCTCCAAGCAAGGGGAGCTGTGGCCAGTGTTCAGTAAATCAAGAGAGCCATGAGTCCAAAATGTTTGGGAATCACTGCCCTTGGTCAAAGATCACAAGTTGTATTTCTCTACATAGCAAGTATTACATTGCAGAACTGTCTACTGGGCAGAAAGAAAAGATAACTAAGAAATTAATTACATGCTATATTTTTCTTGAATGTGTGGAACAAATGCAAAAATAACCAAAACTCATATTTATGGAGCAGTGTTCTTAAGTGCCCACATAAAGTATCTCACAATTTTCTCAACTACCCTGATGCATGGAAGCCCCCCCAACCTCGTCTTAACCCAAATAAAGGTCACACAAATTCCATTTGGATGCAGTCTCTGGATGGAGATTGCAGACTGACGTTGGAAGATGGTGACTTGTTTGAAGTCACAAAATTTTGGCTCAGCAAACATAAGAAATGGGATGAAGAATTTATTAACCCATGCTGTTAAATACTGTGCTATATCAAGGCCATGATGCCTATAGGAACAAGACAGTAGATACATCTATTAATTCCTCCCGCCCCCAAAAGACATAGGAACTGAAAGTCGAGAAAAACAGGCCAGCCACCTGGTGTTCTCCCAGTATACTTATTAGTAGTGTTGCTTGATCTCCCAAGTTAAAGTTAAGGCCTTCTCTCACAGAGATGTTCAAAGCACTCAGTCCTGCTGAGCTTATTCTATGAACTTAAAGCATTAATGACAGATCTTGACAAAACTATTTTTACACCACATTACTCCAGAATCCCCCAAGTAGCATGGCTACTGACCATGCCGGCCCAGGAGCTCTGGGAGGTATAGTCCTCAAGGAACGTTTCCAAGTTCTGCACATGGATTCACCTGATGCTGTTCTCCAAGCAAATTAAACACTAATCAGTCACTGGGACCTTGCTACCACAAGGACAATACTTTCTAAAAAGAGAACCACTACACCATGCAGAAAAGAACAGGGGAGAGGAAACTGGCAAGCAGGAACTTTTAAAAAAAGAGCTAAATGTTCATACCAGGTTTGGGGGGGGGGGTCACTGAGACTATCAAGAAGTATGCATGTCTGCTCACAACAGAAAGCCACACTGGATTCAATTTCTCTTACTCCCAAGAAAATTTATATGGGCTTTGCAGCTTTATGGATTTCAATTAGAGCCCTTTCAACCATTGGTCTCTTTTGTGGTGGAATAAAGACAGACAGATGTTCAGAGAGACAGGCCACTCCATAATCAGTAGCTCTACACTTGCATTCTTTTGCTTATGAAGAAATGACTTCTCTAATAAAATGAATAGTGAGACATAGCATACAAAAGCATAGATGTCTACATCTGGAATGGACAAACTGTTGCCTTCCAGATGTTGATAGAATGAAAGACCTGTTAGCCCTAGCCAGCATACCTAGTGGTAAGGGATGATGGGATTTGCAGTCTAATAACATATGGGAGACCACAGATTGTCCATGTGATCTCTAAATCTAACTCATGCATTAATTCAGTGTTAGATATATTGCAATGGCAACTGCTATTTATACATAACATTCATTGACAAATTATACATGTTTCTGCAATGGTAGCATATGGTCAGCTTGCTTCTTTAGTGGTCAGGGCAAACACTGCCCACTCTTTTGCTGC
Organism: Intellagama lesueurii; assembly: GCA_037013535.1. Classification (NCBI taxonomy): domain Eukaryota; kingdom Metazoa; phylum Chordata; class Lepidosauria; order Squamata; family Agamidae; genus Intellagama; species Intellagama lesueurii. The sequence goes on from JBAJHW010000006.1 coordinate 82,702,696, forward strand.
AACTTTTTTTGGGGGAAATGCTACTCACATACTGAGAACTGTCATCCACTATTCATAGGAAATCATAAGAGCTTGGCATTTTTAACAAATTAGTTTACTGTGAATTGGAACACACAATATGTGTATTTTTCAAGTGCCGTGGAGATAATTGCATTCAACATGTTTCAAATATGAGTTGAGATGGAGTCTTACTGCTGACAGGTAGGGTTGGGCCTAGAGAAACATTTCAAAAGTGACATAAATTTTAAAACGTTATTTTGCCTCAAGACAGATGTGACCTAAAATATTTAAGCTGATAAGTAAACATATTAAAATTGCTTTTAAAGTGGGAACATTTTGGAAGGCTCCCTAGAGTCTCAGTGATAATTAAAGTGAGATTTCTTGTGTACCCTCAGTCTATTTCACCATCTTTATCTGCTTACAACACATCTCGCAGAGGGCAAAGTTACATGTTTTATCTGTCAAAGTAATTGTCCAGCAAAAATCCATTGTGAGCCAGAGAGGAGCATATTTTGAACTGGAACTGGCTGTGAAACAGTTTAGGGTGTTCTGAACATATAGCTGTTTCCGAGAGACTGATTCTGCTTTATGACTGGCACTGCAAATCTATGAGCCTGCTTGCTTCACAGCTTGTCAATCTGTGTATTTGTAGCTAAGCACACTAGAAACATACATTATTAGAGCAGAGGTGGGTGGACAAAGTGTTTTTCCAGCCTCTACCCAAACAGACCCCCTCACCTCACAGCAGACACAAAAAAGTTTGTTCAAGGAAAAAAAAATATCTGTTTCCATTCTTGGGAACCTCCCTCAGCAGCTATTCTTCTGTTTAAATGGGTTGCAAATTGCCCCACGCCCTTGTTTAATAAATAAATAAATAAACATTTTCAAAACTTGAAGTGGACTTCTGGTGCTTCCAGGATCATTTTTCCCCCCAGGCCTTTTGCATTTTTGGTGGCCCACACAGTCCCTGGAGAATGTTAAGGTTAGAAAATCAGGTCCTATAATGAAATGTATAACAATTGTACAGTAGCAAGTAAACAGCTGGAACTTTCCATCACAAATGTCCCTAAGTTACCTTTCCCATGATGTGCATGTTTCTCTCAACGGATAAATAATACAGTGTCATTTAGTATAGATATGGATGGGAACTGGTGGCTCCAGAATGTTTGCTGCCTCTGCTGTGTATTCCTGCAGGTTTCTTCTTCTTTTTAAAACTATATTTTTTAAAAAAAACCATGTGTATTTTTCTGCTTTTATAAGTTCTGTTATTGTTGCTTATTATAGTAATGACCACTGTGTGCGATGATGTGTTTTTACTGGAACAGAAATCATGTAGATGGACAGGCCAGTATACCCATTGACTGACTTGGGTAGCCATAGCACCTAAAAGGTTGACCATGCTCATAGGCTTAGAAAGTGCATTGGGGAGAAAGCCCTCTTTGCACAATCCTACGTTCAAACTGACTGGTGCTGCAAGTCTATAGGCACTTACTGTACCTGGAAGTCCCACTGAAAACAATTTACAGTTAGAAATAGGAACTAAACACTTAAGGAACAGAAACAAGGAATAATGTCAAACAGAATAAGTTGTAGCAGTTGAATTCAGGAGGAAAACTCCAGCATTTCTGACAGTTACCACAATGTTATTTAATGCCCAAAATACACTTACTGAGGATTTCACTAGTTCCTCTAGATAGACCCATGTAAAGAAAGAAATATGTATTTCAGATATAGTATAAAAGGATACTGTGTGTGCTCTTAAAGATGCATTCACCTCCAGAATCTAGCTGTTACTTTAAAAATTAAGATTGACTTGCTTACAATCATGGGCTTGGTTCATTGACTTCCAATGGAAAACAAAGGAACTTCACTTACTAACCCTATCTGAGCCTGCCCAGATCTCAACATTCTAAGGAGAGGCCTTTTGTCTCTACCCCATCATTCTCACAGATACATTTGGTGATGGCAAAAGAGAAGGCTTTATTTCTGGCTGCTCCCAGGCTGTGGAACCCCCCTCCATGGGAGACTAGGCTGCCCCCTTCCTTACTGTCCTTCTGCCAGCAAGCCAAGATTTTTATTATTATTATTTAAACAGGTTTTGTGCCCCTGCTGAACACCTGTTAGTGGCAAGTATTTGCTGCCGTAGTTGTGTTGCTTTTAAGTGATTTAAATGGGGCTTAAATGGTTTTAATCATTATTAATTGGGTATTTGCTTTAGTCCAATAATTTATTTAATAATGTTATTGTAATTTATTAGAGTTCTTTGCAGTTTTTGCATTCTGTTTTTAAAAGCATACGTTGTAAGCCACCTTTGGTTCCACAAGGAAAAAAAGGCAGAATATTAAATTAAATTTAATACAAAAAGGTTTGTAGATGAGCCCCTCCACAATTTACAACAACTCAGGTAGCCAAGGTGTTGCAACAAAGGCTTTTACCTTATATGGAGTGAGAAATGCCAGATGTTCAAGCTCGATTCTTAAAAGGAAAAGGCACTCAAGATCATATTGCAAATATCCATTGACTACTGGGACATACCAAAAAAAATTCAGAAGATCAGTCTATGCTTTTTAGACTACAGAAAAACCTTTGACTGTGTGGATCATGAGAAACTATGGGCTGTTCTGAAAGAAATGGGTGTGGTTTAGCACTTGATTGTCTAGATGTGTAACCTGTATTTTGGACAAGAATCTATGGTTGGGAGAGAATATGGAGAAAAAATGGTTTCCCACTGGCGAAGGTGTCAAACAAGGATGCATTTTATCACTTTATCTGTTCATTCTGTATACAGAATATATCATACAGAAAACCAGAATAGATTCAGATGAAGGATGAGTGAAAATTGGTAGAAAAAACACTGATAATAATCAATATACAGATGGCAACATTTCACTGGCAGAAAGCAGCAATGACTTGAAACAACTTTTAGTGAAAGTGAAAGAAGAAAGTGCCAAATCAGGACAGAAGGTGAACATTAAGAAGACAAAATCTTGACTACAGAAGAACTAGACAAGTTTAATGTTGACAATGAAGAAAATGAAATTGCTAAAGATTTTGTATACCTTGGTTCAATCACCAATCCAAATGGAGGCTGTAGCCAAGAAATCAGAAGAAGACTGAGACTTAGAATTAGAAAAGATCAGCAAGTGTAAGACTGTGTCACCGGAGACCAAGGCCAAGATTATCCAAACTACTGTATTTCCAGTCACTGCGTATGGGTTTGAAAGCTGGACAGGAAAAACACTGATTAGTTTGAAATCTGGAGGAGAGCTTTACAGATACCCTGGATTTCCAGAAAGATGAACAAGTAGGTCCTAGATCAAATCATGCTTGAACTATCTCTGGAGGCAAAAATGATGCGACTGAGGCTGTCTACTTTGGGCACAGCATGAAAAGGTAAGATTCTCTGGAAAAGACAATAATGCTAGGAAAGACTGAAAGCAGCAGGAAAAGAGAAAGGCCAAATAAGAGATGGATTGACTCCCTAAAGGAAGCCACAGGCTTGAATTTGCAAGAGCAGGGCAGGGCTGTTGAGGACAGGTAGTTTTGGAGATTGCTCATTCACAAGATTGCCATGGGTCAGAGATGATTTGAGGGCACATAAGAACAAAGAAGATGCTGCAGAAGCCAAACTGTCGAGTACTTCAGTATATATGAAGTACGTTCAGCATTGAAAGGAATGTGTGATGAAGAAATGTCAGAGGGATCTGGGGAACCCGGAGAATAGGTTCATGATAAAGAGATTAGAGATGGATATGAAGTAGAGATGGAGGTATTCGTATTCATATACGAATATCCCCGCACAGCTGGAGTTAATGAGGGTCTGGCCCCTGGGGCTGGACCCTCCACTCACACGTCCGCCAGTGGTAGTGGCCCTGCTCATCCTTCCAATCACTCCCGAACGCTGTTCTCTTCCCGGTCAGCTAGCCACTCCTGGCAGAGGGAGGGAGGACGAGTCTCCCTGCAAGGCTGCCGAGTGGCTAGCCGAGCAGTGCTCCAGAGCGATTGGAAGGAAGAGAGCGGCCACTGCTGCTGTCGGATGTCTGAGTGGATGAATACGATGGATATAAATATGAATACCCCCATCTCTAATATGAACTTCATTTAGGTCAGATGTTATAGAAGTAATCTAATTCTCAACATAATATGCACACCAGAGCAGGTTTTGTATTTGTCCAAATTTTGGAGACAGTTCTTCAATTAAGTACCACTTACAAAAATGCATACATTAAAGAAAAATAGCATGCAAATTGGCTACATTAGGCAAAAGTGATTGCAAAAATGCATACATTAAGGAACACTGCATAAAAAACCCAGTACAATGTGTGGACACATCAAAAGGCAGACACATTTCTATGCAGACAATCACACACTGGCTGCTTCCTGCACACAAGGCTGATGATGTCATTAGCTGCTGCCTTTTGTTGCTAATTAAAAGTTTCTCACTACCTATCCCCAAGTTCCAAGGCTCCCTTGGGATCCCTTTTGTTCTAGGAATGGGAGCCTTGGGATGGGAGGAGAGAAGTCTTTAATGTCTGAAAATCACCACAATGCACTTGGCTACATGGAGAACTTGAGAAATGGTTAAAGCTATGGCAAACAAGCTAGTGTGATATAGTGTAATAAAGGGGAAGAGAGCCTCAGTAGGAATCTAGAGGGCAGAGCTCTGTGATGCAGTAACTATACAACTGACCTCCATTAAGAAAAAGGAATAACTAAAAAAATGAAAGAGTGAGAAATAGCAGCTGTAAAAAGATTAGAAGCTACTCTATGGATGGTGTTACACCAGCTTCTAGAGTTTGCCACCCTTACGTCCTGATCCTTTCTGCCGATATCAACCATTTTTAAAATAATTTGTAGATCCGTTGATTTTCAGTGGGAGATACATAAACATGAGCCTTAGATGCACATGTTTCCCCTTTCTCCTCTATGTTCCTGTATTCACAAGAAGACTACTGAAAGTATGTTTCCATTTTAAATTAACTGTAGTTTTTTTTCATCCACACCAGGAGTAATGGTGGTTAGTTTAAAGAAACAAAAGGTATGACTACATACTGAGAGAAATGTGCATTCACTCATTCTGAAGTCCCACCAGGGAATTCAGTTCTGTTAGATTTTAGTGGCCTCTAGGTAGCGCTGTTCAGAGAACTGCATTAATAGACAAGGAGACAGACTTTTTCCTGTCTCAATTGCCAGCTTCCAACATGGGGCTTTGCTTTCTTGAGTCGATAAAAGAATAAATAATAAGTAAATAAAATAACATGAATGTCACTCAGTAGGAGAAGCTTAAAAAATGAGTTTTAGGAAACAGTCTTTGCCGGGCAGAGTGTGTGCTGGCACTCTGTGTGTGTGTGTGTGTCGTTACATTTCAGCAGCACAATTCTTTGCTGGTTTACTCAGAACTAAATCCCACTCTGTATAATGGGGCTAACTCTCAGGTGCACAGTGGTGCAATCACATTAACAGTCCAAAAGCATCTTTTTACTGCTGAAAGGTCAAGAAAAATGGGAAATAATATAGAAAATGTGTCATTTCAGCTGACAGACTTATCTTCCAACAACAGCAACCAATTTTGAAAATCTCTTATTTTGCTTTTCAGGTGCAAGCATATTAAAATCATTATTTAATGAGAGAGAGATATACAGAAATAGAAATAGATGGGGTGGAGAGAGAAATAAACAAATGCTTATATCTCAGGTTTTTAACAGCGAAGTCCAGGATGGACTGAAATCAACAGTTAGGTCCTTCTCTGCTTGTAGTGTGTCCGATTCTGTGAAATTTACTGTATTTCCCAAGGCATACATTTCACGCACAGTTAAAATCAAGAGTTACCCAACTTCCAGTTCTGCATCTATAGCACCAGAACCACAAAAGTAACACTAAAAAGAAAAGTTGAAAAGCAAACATGCTTGGGAGTTAATTTACTATTATGCCAGAGGTATCAAAATTATGGGACGAGTATTATCAATATTGATATGTGGACACACACCTAAATCTGGCATGAACTATACCATTCACATTCATAAATCAAGATGCTGAATAATATATACCGTATTTTTCCATGTATAAGACAATACTTTTGTCTAAAATATTTAGATTAAAAATTGAGGGTCGTCTTATACACGGAAGTAAGGGGGAGGGATCAAAGTGCTTTGCTCCCTGCTTTCCTTCTCCACTTTCTTGTGAAGAAAGTGCTTTCCCCCTCCACTTTCTTCAGAAGAAAGTGGTTTCCCCCCTTTACTTTCTTCAGAAGAAAGTGGAGAGGGAAAGCAGGAATCATCAAAGCGCTTTGATCCCTGCCTTCCCCCTCCACTTTCTTGCAAAGAAAGAAATTTTGGGTTAGAAAAAGGGGGTGTCTTATACATGGGGGTGTCTTATACACGAAAAAATACAGTGATTGAAAGCATTCTGGAATATATTTATTGCCATAATACAGAAAATAGTGCAACCTCCATTTATTGTTCAGGCCACCATTTTATTTACCTTTCCTTTCGGGCTCTCCCTCTCCACCTGCATAGGATAAATGTTATATAATAACCACAATTTAAAAAGGAATAGAAACAATGTTCTTATGGATGCAAGTGCTCTTAAATGTATATTTCATCAATAAAATGCATATTTCATCATTAAAATCTCTTCTAGAGGTTCCTTTGTAATTTTCTTTTCCTTTTGAAAAGCATTTTGGATCTTGATTAAAATCCTTTTAATTGTTAGAACTGGTCAAGTCTTTGATTTGCAAGAAAGTCCAGTCTTTCCCTCATGTTTTGCTTGAAATGACTTTCATTATCACAAAACAAAACAAAACAAAAGGATTGTTTTTGCACTGCTGGAATGTACTGCTGCTGGAATAAAAGGAAAAGTGATTGTCCACGTAGCTTCCTTGCAAGGGCATTCATAGGATACTGAACGTGGGCTGGAATATATGGTCAGACACTTCAGGATTTGCTCCGCTTATAAAATTGGTGAATTAGAAGTTGTTTTTTTTTACTGACCACGTGGTGCAAAAGCTGATTTGCATTGGTCTGGCTGTTTTTGCTACCAGAGTGGTTAATTGTGATACATTCTTGTAAGGATGCAGGGGCAAGTCTATAGGTAATGTTTCAGTGATGAAGGAAGGTGGGGTGTGATGTTCAGCACTCAGGGAACACTCCCCCACATTCTTTCCTCTCCCTCAATTGCCTTCCAAATTTTAAAAGAATCCTTGCATATATGAGATTAGTGCTGGATCATCACCTTATCACTGGGTCGTAATTATTGTTTCTCACATTTACACCCCATAAAATGATCGGTACAGGTGGAAGGAAAAGGAAGGAGGAAGAGGCAGAGGTGGGTCCAGACAAAGGAAGGAAAGAATGGTGGCTGTGGGCTAGAATGTGAATCATATCAAAGCAAAAAAGCAAAGCAAAGTGTGCTGCTTATATACAACTCTATAGTGCTTAAAGCACTATCTGGATAGTTTAAAATTTAATCATACAAGCTCCACATTCTGCCCTCCCCCAGCAAGCTGAGTATTCAATTTACCAACCTCAGAAGGATGGAAGGCTGAGTCAACGTTGAGCAAGCTACCTGAGTCCATCGGGATTGAACTCAGGTCATGAGCAGAGTCTTGACTGCAGTACTGCAGTTTAACCACTGTGCCATGAGTTTAACCACTGTGCAATCCTATAGATTGCATCCATTACGAACACTGAGCTCCCAAATCAATCCTCAACCCTTGTGTGAGCATTCTCTGTAATTTAAAACATAATTACAGTGTAGTTGCACCCTGACTTGGTCAAATGCAGAACAATCTGTTAGAAATACAGAGAAATGTACTCTCCAGTGGATTTGCCTCTGTTTTGTATTTGTTTATGGTAAAAAGCAAAGAGCATTAGCCTTTTCCAAATCTATAGGTAACTAAATATAGAGAAATAATCTGAAATAATTCCAAATCCAATCCTTTTAGTAAATTAATCCACTGCAGTGAAATTGGAGATATGCTGAATTTATTTTAACAGCTTGCTCAGGTATGGTGTCTAATTTGGCTACAAATTATTTAGAAACTCATTATTGGGAGTGAAAAATTAAACTATTCAAGAGTTAAAATGCAGGTCAGTATTATTGGTTGGAAAAACACAAGGGGCCTAGAAGGGTTTAGGTAATTAGAGCCAGAGATTTTACCTGGGATCTTCTGAATCTACACCATGTGCTCTCACTATGAGCAATGGCACTCTTCTGGGAAAACATCTCCTTGATGGAAGAGGGACCAGGCATGCAAAGGAATTCAAATACTGTACATCCATAACACAGCTTGGAAGTGATGAATTTGGACTACAAGTCCCAGAATGCCTCAGCCAACATGAGAGAGGGATTCTGGGGACTGAAATCTAAAACAGGAACTTCTTCAAGTTTGAGTCCATAGGAAAAACTGAAAGGTAGACTATCTCCAAAAGGAATTATAGTAAAGCAAAACATGGAGTTCCTCAACATATTTTGAAAATTGTTTCAGAAGTTCTCATCTCTCTCTTCCTATCTTGACAACAGCCATCAGCTGGACATGTGTTAAATAATACATTAGGGCAGCTCTGCAACCCTTTGTGAAGTGTACTCAGAAATAAGTTACCTTGAACTCAATGGGATTTACTTCTGAGTAAGCAAGCATAGGATCGGGTTGTAAAACCCATTTTGAAAGTACATTCTTGTTCAAAATGCACTACTGCCTTCTCTCAGGAGTCAGGACTATTAGACTAATTCACCCCAAGATTCAGGGTTGAATAGGAAGAATATGTACTGCTTAGTCACTATTCTGTATATGCATGTTTTGTGTGGCTCCCAGGGTCAAAAAGATGGTTACAGCTGTTTTAGGATTTTAGTCATTGTTTTGGCTCTACTACTGCTTTGGATGAAAGTGAGCTATATTTTAGAATCTGAAAGAGCTGTAAGCACTTGAGACCAATTAGGATACGAACTAAAATTTTATCTAATTACAGTACTTTTGGTTTTTCTCTTTCAAGATTTATTATATGTTTAAGGATTTTTCCAATGTAATTTAACCTTTTTGTATAGCATTTTAACTGTATGATGAGCTCTATTATAAGGTCTGTTGGCTGGGTCAATAAAAAGGCAATCAATCACTTGCACACATGAAACAAGAAGAGAAACGGTAAAAGCAGAGAGAGAAATCTTGTATTTCATTTTGAGAGAGAAGTCCTGTATATTCTGAAAATCAGTAAAGCAGTGCATTTTCTTAGTAGCAGAATTTCAGTCCCTGTGTATTTTGCATATTATTTTAGGGGAATTAGCAAGGAGTGGATTTTTCAAAACAGTATTTCTTTATTTTAAAATATTTTAAGTCTCCCTTTAAGGACAAAATTATCTGAAACTGGCTCTGAAGACAAAAGTGAGCATAAATCTTAATTCATTTGAAATAGTGGCCAGTAACCTGTTACACAGCTCCACCTGCTTTGGGTGTGACCACATTGAAGTTTGTCCCAGGTCAAGGCAAATTTCTATCAATTTACTGCTGCAGTTGGCACAAAAATTTGGTTACAATATAGATATAGATGATTGGACTCGAATGTGGAATGACAACTATAGATGGATTAAACCAGTAAACTTGAGAGAAAATGTTTTAAAGATGTTTTATAGATGGCATTTCACACCTGTTAAACTGGCAAAAATGACGTTGGAGGTTAGCAACTTATGTTGGAAGTGTTCTCAGCAACCTGGGACTTTTTTCATATGTGGTGGAGATGTGATAGAGTAAAAAGATTTTGGAGACAGATAAAAGATATTACACAAGAAATTATACAACAGAAAATAGCTTATAAACCAGAAATGTTTTTGCTGAATATAATGCCAGAAATCGTTGATAAAAAAATTTAAATATATGTTGTTACACATATTTACAGCTGCAAGGCTGATCTGGGCCCAAAAATGGAAAAATCAGGAAAATCCAAAGATAGAGGAGCTGTTTAAAACATTGTTAGACATTGCAGAAATGGACAGTTTGTCAGAGGCATTATGTGAGAACCCGAGAATATATGTTAAAGAAAGCTGGAAAATGTTTTATGATTGGGCCCAGAAACAAACATGAGTAGAGAATATAATATATGTTATGGATTTTAGTATTGTAACACAGCCATGGAGTCAAGATTATATTAGATACTGTATTATTGTAAATACTCCCCTATGTTTGTTTTGTTTTGTCTTGTTTTTCTTTTCCTTTCCCCCGTTTTTTGTATTCCTTTGATTGTTGTGTGTTTGTTTGTTTGTTATATAATAAAAAAATCATTTTTCACAAAAAAAAAAGAAAAATACTGCTGCAGTTCACAGAAAAATGTTTAATTATCCTGGTATGGTGCATTTCAAGTGTCCACACATCACACAGCCCCACTTCTCTCTTATCTATCACCACCCACTTACCCAACTCTTTTGCAAGCATTCAAATTCACCTTTTTAAATGTTTAACAAGTGAAATAGCACTGAACTGACAAGACATGATAGCATTTGAATTAGTCCTGTTTGGCCCTATATTACTAAACCAGGAGAAAAATGGTATTAAAAATACAGTTTTCAAACTGAATTGCAGTTGTAGTGCTTACCAGGGCAAACAGAAATTAGGCAAAAGGCATTGAGCTCCCACCCCGGAATAACGAGGCAAGACGCAGGTGATGGGTAAAACTAGGGCCACACTTTATTGAAACATATCATAACATGAAATGCAGGGGTCTGCGGTAGTGCGGAATCAGGTTTGGTGCCAAAGGTCTCACGGGACCCCTCACCAACCTTATATGGGCGAGTCCCACACCCTGTTGTCACGCTGTCCTCCAGACAGCATGACCATGGCCGGCGTAATTTCAAGCCCCCCCCCCCCCCGGGCCTGTAAGCCACCTCTCTTTGGCGGGCCTCAGCCCAGGGAGGGCCCCAGCAGGTCTTTCCTCCCGGCACTGTAACCTCACGATCCACAGTGCCTAGAGGTTGGACGTGCTAACCCCTACATTGAACTCCCTGGGCACTCACCAATTCAATTTCCTTCCGCACTACCCCGCCACGGAATGGGCTAAACTAAATATGCCCCGTTCCCCCCATCAAGCCAAAAATTTTGGCACGCAGGCCCCTTTGCAGGTCAGTCAAAAAGACCTCCAACCCATCATCCGACAAGTGAACACCATCACCCCTGTAAAGCCACGGTTGGTCCAAACAGATCTCCGGGTGTCCAATAACCGAACCGAACCCATTAACAACTGCTCTACAAACTTCCTTATTAAGTTTCCTATGTGCCCTATTCAAACAACTGGCACTGCAATCCTCAGGCCACACAAAACGTGGTATGATTGTGGACCAAACAACTCTGGAACTCGGATACTTTGTCTTCCAACTGCGCAAGTCTCTTAATCTATCCAAAACAAGTGACTTGCCACTTTGCTTGGCTAAGTCATTGCCACCCAGATGGATCAACAACACATCTGGGGGTGTACTGAAACTTGCCGCCGATAACAACTCAGTGAAATCTCGCCAACGCATTCCTCTCTGGCCGATCCATCTCAACTTAACTAATGGTCCAAGTCCCAAATCACAGCCCCAGGCCAACCTGGCTGCATACTTTGCTGCCCAGAAAATGAAGCTGTGTCCCACCAGCTGGATCAACCACTGCCGGCCAGTCCATTCCACTCCTGAAACAAAATACAAAGAGCCAGACACCGGCCTCCACTGCAAGCAAAATTCAAATGCCCTACTATTTCCTGCAGCTCTTTCAAAGTAACTTTTTTCAGACTCACTAAATGGGCCAAACGGGACCGAAGCTCTAATAACTTTGCCTCTGGCAACCTACAACATTGTTGCTGAGTATCTAGTTCTATACATAAGAACGTAAGTGTTGTGGCTGGTCCCTCGGTTCCCCCTCCCCCCCCCGCTAAGGGGAGTCCTAGCTCATGGGCCAAGGTCTGAAAGGTTTCCATTAAAAATCTGCAATTCCCAGAATCCCTTGCTCCACAAAAAAGAAAATCATCAAGGTAATGGGCAATACTACGTAGCCTCGCCCTCCTACGGAGCTCCCATTCCAAAAAGGAATTGAAACACTCAAATGCCACACATGACACTGAGCAGCCCATTGACAACGCCCTGTCCATGTAAAAAGCTCCCTCAAATGAAAAACCTAAAAGCTCAAAATCCTCCGAGTGCACTGGCAAAATACGAAATGCTGATTTCACATCACACTTGGCCAGCTCTGCACCTACACCCGTACTGCCTCATCAAAGGATGTGTAGCGTACTGTGCAGAGCTCTTGCGGGATACTATCATTCACAGAATCACCTTCCGGGTAGGATAGGTGATGTATCCGTCTAAATTCCCCAGGTGCCTTCTTAGGGACTATTCCTAAAGGGGACATCCGGAGATTCGGCACAGGCGGATTGGGGAAGGGGCCTAACACTCTACCCTCTCTAACCTCCTTATCTATTTTTTTTCCTAACAATCAGCTCCATACCTATTACTGACTTCAAGTTCTTGGCGAACATTGGCTTACGTTCGCCTATAACTGGTATACGAAAACCCAACTGAAAACCATCAAACAAATATGCTGCATCTTCTCTCCTCGGGTATCCATGCAGCAAACGGGCCAACATATCTAACCTAATGGGGCTGGGCCCTTTTTGCCACACCTGAGGCTCCATCAGGCTTCTTCCCAAAATTCTGGTCGTTGCCTCCCCTTTTGGAGTTCTTCCCTTTAAAGCATCTTGAATTGGGGTGTGATCCTCCACAGGTAGAACATTCATGCCTATAGCAGCAAGGCTTTCTGGAGCAAGATCCTTGGGCATTAAACTCCCAGCAGAGCAGGCTGGGTTGAACCACCTGCCCCACTACAGCACGGGGAAAGTTTGCTTGGCCTTCCTTCCTAATAAGATGACCGCTATCAAACCATTCACCCTGCACCGGGCAGGCTGGCGTCATAGTTTGCAGCCAAAGCCCCGGGTGTGGTTCGTCCCATCGCATGTTGGCATGAATAGCAGCTCTCATACGGAAATTTTCATCATAGGCCAACCAAGAGTGACCCGGAAAATCCGTATATGCCCTATAAATCAGATCTAAGTACTGTACCAGTGACGAAGCCCGCCACAGTTGTGCCTTAACTATGACTCCGAAATAAATCAAAAACCCCGGCAGCCAATTGGCCCAAGAACGATTGGGCTTCTTGTGCCTATGCCTTTCTTTCTCTACTTCATCCTCCTTCTCAATTTCTTTAGCATCCACATCTCTTTTAATAATTCAAAGATGTCTGCATAATCACCCTCCAGATTTTTTCCCTCATAGCAAGCGTCAAGTGATCGCCCATTGGGAGGGAGTAATCCCCAAAAGGTAAAGCCTTAAGGGGAACAGAATTATAACCTGTGTCCAGGACTGAGGGGTAAGGACAAACTCCAACTCCGGCGGCCTGCCCTGGTTGGTTGGCGAAAGATGGCACTTGGTAAGGAGGCCACCAAGTACCAGGAATTGGTCCTTGGTAAGCGCCCATCCCAATTGGCCCACCTTGAGTGCCTGTGCCTAATTGTATCCCAGCCTGACTGGACCAATGCGAGCCGACCCCAGCCTGACTTGTCCACTGTGGTCCAACACCCCAAGGCCACACTGTTAGTGCCCCACTAGTGTCCGGTGCAATGGCAAGCTCACCCAGAACATGATTCCCAGCCGCATCCATGCTTGTAGAAGGCAACTCCCCATCAGATCTGGCCTCGGCTACTGCATCGCATTTCAGGGCTTCTTTCCTCCCAGTGGATTTACGTGATTGAACTGGATGTCCCTCATCAGTTGTACCTTCTATTTCTCCAGAATGCCGATCCTCTGTGGTCACTGCCGGTCCAGATGCACTTTGCCTATCATTTTCCAATGATGCAAGACGGGACAAAAGTTCATCAGCTAAGCCCTTGAGTTTTGCCCTTTTATGTGCTTTAGACTCCCTTGCCGATCGCCTCGGCTGGTCCTCCCTGGTTCCTCCTTCCTCGTGCTCTGCCCTTTGCTTCTCCAGAGCAGCTATCTTGGAACGAAGCTCCTCCCAGACTGGCCATCCCTCCTCATCTGAAGATGATGACAATGCTGGAGGGGAAGCCTTGCGTGCCCTGCATTTTGCAGGCTGTTTTCCTTGCTCAAACCCTGTCCTTTCTTAGGTGGCATGCTCCCCTCCAGCTAACACAATATTAAATGCACTACTGACCCCACCAGAGTGAGGTAAAAAACACCCTCTATATAACAGGATCTATCAATCAGTGTGCAACCCACTAGTAATTAAACAATAAATTAACAACTTCCCACCAATTGCTCCAGTCACAATTTATTTATTTCCTCTATCCTAAATATTTAACACTGAAGTCACCCCTCCAATAAAAACAATCCTGACCAATCTTGCCCTTGACTGCTCCTTTAATTCTTTTTTTAAAAATTTATTTATTATTATTATCCTAGCCACCTATCTGTGTGTGTGGGGGGGGTTAAACCCACTCACTAGCCCCCAAGGCGCTGCCCCCCAGATAGGACAAAGTCCCAGGGGCCCACAAGTAGCCCCCCAACCACTCTCCTTAATAATTTGAAAACACTAATTAATATACATAAATTAAATTAATGCAAATTTAATTAAGTAACAATTTAAAACAAAACAAAACAATAAGCCCTGCTATGGCCAGGCTGGGGATCCTAGGCGATCCCAAACTATTTCAAACCTCGGGGAGTGCCGATGCACCCCCCAACGTCGTCCTTCCGATCTCCTCCCTGACGCAGCCAGCAATTCCCTGAGCGTGCTGCACAGCCGCTAAGGGAACGAAAGTCTTGGAAAGAGGCTGAACACGTGGGGAAGCGTCCTTTTATGGACGCTCCCCCCCTGAGTGAGCGAGCGCTTCTCGCGTCTCGCGCCGCTTCCAGAGGCGGAAAGCAAAGGAGGTTTGCCATGGCGAGGTGCGCCAGCGGACCCAACATAGTGTTCACTCCCACACTAGGCCTCACTCTGTGCATCATCAGTGATGTCATCTGAACATGCCCAACAACAGACCTAAAGGACCGATACAGGTGATCACTCAAACCAAAAGCAAGACAAAATAATGCAAGTGGAAATGCTGTCAAAAACCACAAGTCCTGTCAGCCAAGCAAAATATACTGCATACTCATGGCTAAAGATTGGATGTACTGTCAATTAGTGTAAACACCATGTAGTAAATGGAAGAAATATCAAAAAGAACAGTGGAAAACATGACACAAACAATGGGACAAATATCCATCTGGTCACTCCCTTAGGAGAAATGATATCACTGGCAGCAGCAGAGTGTTGCTAACTGAAGAATCTCTGCTTTGATTTTAGGTTGAGAGCACGTGTAAGCAGCCCAAAATCAAAACAGTGACTCTTTAGTTAGTGGCAATCTGCTGCTGGTGGTAACGTCATTCATAATGCAATGGCAAAGCTATGAAACAGAATTTTGGACAAACTCATTTAATCCACTACAAATGTGAATAAAACAGAACTTTTAATTAATTAAAAATAAGTGTCACATGCCTGTCAATGAGGTACTACTTGGGAATAATTGGTAAGATGACTGAGACCTGCTATCTTCAGAGGCCTAGGACAGCAATGGGCAAGAAAATTATTTTGGTTCATTTTTTAATCGGAATTTGCCAAATAAAGTGAACTCTCCATTTCGTGCTTGCACTTTTCTAATAAAAAATCTGGATTCAGGCTAAACTTAACAGATGAGTGCATTTATATTATAACTGTTTCCTTGCACTGTGCCACTAACATACTTCTTTCTTTCTTCTAGAATTCCCGTTGTCTTGCTAGGCTAACACAGATAGTGGCATATTTCAGCCTAACCCAGGGCATTCTGAAATCCTAGCGTGAATCAAGGAACAGGCCTCCTTAGAGGAACTAGCAGCAAATTTATCACACGGAGAACAACTGGATAAAACACTGCCTGTATCTGTTCTCTTACATTTTGTTATGTAGAAGCTGAAATCCAGACAAGAGATTTAGAACCACGATACGGATGGTGGTACCCCCACATGCCCTCCCGAGATTGTGGGCCTGAATACCTTGGAAATTTAATTAACATCACACAAAACTGATACAACACTTCATTTTGGCAGCTGTGTAAATTTCTGCATTCAGCTAACAAGATGCTTAAGAAATGCCTATTCATATATTCCAGTGGGTTCTCTGTTAAATCCCACACATCAGTCAGACAGTCATTTCTGGCAGATAAATCTCCTCCAGCTCTCCCACTCTGTGTTAGTCATTAAGCAACCACCACCATCATAAAACCATTTTTGCTGTTGTTGTTTAAAAATAATTTTAAAATTATCCCCCAGTTACCTGCAGGAGATTCACACTCCCCACAGCCAAGTGTCTAGCATTTATGTCTCTGTACATGCAAGTGTGAAACAACGCTAAGACCCTTACAAGCCAACCCTTAAATAAACACCCACACCTCTACCAGCCATGTTCTTAATGGTCCTTATTATGGCAATTTAGAAATTATATTTTATGGCATCCCGTGGTACACATGGTTACCATGCTTTCTTGGAATAATGAGAGGTGAACTTCATCACAGGTTGGTTTATATACTCACGTCAGGACAAAGAGAGCAAAAGGAACAACTCTGTAAATAAATGCACTCTAAGATGAGCTACTCCTGGTGTTTTGCAAGGGAAAGAAATGTCCTAGACCTTCATTAGGATGAATAAGTCACAAATAATTCTCTCTCTTTAGTTAAAACCTCATTAATCTAATCCACGGTATAAACTCTCTTGAGTAATTCTGGAAACAGGCTTCTCAAATAAGGTTTGTAAGAAAATCTTTACTTACTCCAAGATTGATGAGAAATAAACTCTCCCTATTTCACAAGAGAAAAGGAAGTTTGTTGTTCTTCATTGTGGCATCTCCAATCTGATCATCTCCTCCTATTGGGTGGGTGGGGAGAAAAAGAGACATTAATTAAGATGGTCTGTTAGGAGATTTTAATCATTTCATTTTATATGCCAGTTTCCAGTATACAGAGTAAAATACTGAGGAGAAGACAATGTCTTTCATTAATGGAATTTCAAATCATTGCTTATCACACCATTAGTTGCAGTGCTAATTAGAAGTTACATGAATATTCCAGTTATTTCAAATTATTTTTACTTAGGGCTAAATCTGAGGCAGCATTGTAGACAAGAATGTATCTGAAAAATGATGTAAACGAAACACAACAAAAATGTATTTTAACTTTGATCTTTTCCTAATTGGTTTATCAGTAATTTCAACAGTTTTCGAATTATAGCAAATATAATAATTAGTATATTTTTAAGGAAACAAACAGCATTAAAGACATTGGTCCATTCTCTTTGTTCAAAAATGTTGGTTGTGTGTTTTTTAAAAGTTTATTTTGGCTTCTGTTTAGTGATGTATTAATGTTTGTTTTGGTGAATAACATGGGAAAAGTAATTCCATTGAAATCAAGGGTAACCGTGTGGTCAATACAAAATAAAATACAAATGTAAAAATAAGCAATACCTTTATAGACCACTAAAAAAATAATCATACGCTACATGAGCTTTCATAGATTAAAAAAAAAACAGTTCATCAGGTTTGTACCAGTGTGAAGAGTCCAAAATTTCGTGGTAAGATGGCAATTGCCAGGCACATCTCTCTTAGATATAAGTCTGGAAATAGTATGGTTGCTTTTTTACGGTCACAGCTAAAACAGCTGTGGATTGAATGTAACCCTCAGTTCTTCAAACAAAGAAGCGCAAGCCATGCGTGCACACACACCTCCCTAGTTATCCTTTCTTTGAAATGGACATGTTTCTACTTGGCCAAGGAGGAGGAGTGACACAGTAAACCTGAGTCCTCCATCTGGGAATTGGGGTGATAATTAGTAACCTGACTAGGTTTAGCTAATTTAGGTCAGATTAAAGTCAAAAATTATATAATTACCTAGTGGTTGCAGTCCTGCTCTGCTGATGTTGAGACTCATGTGTCTTTTTGTTGGTACAGAAGGGGCCCAACTATTTCTTGGTATCCTCATAATCCTTGTATCCTCATACGATTTTTTTAGTGGCCTGTAAAGTTATCACCTATTTTTGCATTTGTATTTTATTTTGCATCAACCCACACAGCTACCCTTTATTTCAATGGAACTCCGAGGTCTATGGGAAAAGTAAAAATTAAAAATGATACCAAATGGTAACAATACTATCAGTTCAAAAACATTTTCAACTGATATTAATTGATCCATCAGCTGCTGTTCAGTTCGGATATCAGCACACAGAAACTCAGTGTTTTCAGCTTTCTGTTGCATTGTATCCATTGTGAAAATTACCTCTGTCTTTAATAAATAGCATTTTCAAGGTACAGCAAAACTATATGGAGGACTCCCTTGATTCTCTTTGTCAGTAAGTGAGTAAAGCTTTGGACCTCCAGATTCTTCCCAGGCCATGTCCCTTCCCTTCACCTGTCAAGGGATGCAAAACTAAAAACTTGTTGAAGGGAACATTGAAGACACTGCAGGAGGAGAATAGTTGGATACTACACAAAAATTAAGAATCCCCTTTGTAACTCAACTCCTTTTGCCTCTGGCCATGCCCACTGCTTTCCAACAGGGAACTGCTTTTTGCATCTAATCCATGCAGTCAACATGTGCCTCCTCCTTGCTTCTATGTTCTATTGTAATTTTCATAGAACTTTATTCTAATTAAGTTGAGTGTGTGTGAATGTCAAAAACAGTTTGGATTTTCTGTTTCCTCTATATGCACACTTCTATTCTTGTTTATGATGACAAATAATGTAATAATAGTTTATCTCTTACACAAGTAGTAGATGAGATCGTTAGTCCTGTTCAGGACAATAATAAATCAATCTCCTGTCTCTTCTATCTCTTCACATGCCAACCTACACACAAATTAACAGATTAGAAGGTTAAACTACAGCTCTTTTCCTGGACATCACATTGGAGGGATTTGGGAGGCATTCAGTCTTTATTCACACACCTGCACATTTATCTCCTCATCTGATGTTTGTGAGAATGAATCCTAAGCTCTAGCTAGCAGGTAGGTGACAGTTTTAGTTAAATGTCCACTAAAAAACCCTGTTATGACACAGTAAACTGTCAAATTAATGAGTTTACTAAATGGGAGTAACAAAAATGGAGCTGCCCCTGAAAGAGTGTTTGCAGGTCAAGGATGGCACAAGAGAGGTAGAGGAAAATAGCTGGTTCAGATGATACAGATTAGTGTTGTGGACCATCTTCTCTGGCCCTTCTATATCCTTGGAGGTACCTGGTGGCATGGATTCTGATCCCTTTCACTTTGTGGTATTTGCTAAGTGCCAGGCCAGTCTATTATAACACCTCATTCATGTGGGACTAAAGGAGTATGAGACCTGGGTGAGTCAACTGAATGGGGATGATCCATCCCAGCTTGGCTTCCTTGATTTTTAGTGGATCAACATACATTATAGCGGCTGGGAGGAAGTGTCTCTGTAGTCCAGAAGGAAATCTCTTCAGACTGGGGCACTCTATGGGGGCCTTTACCTAGCATTTACTAGGCCAACAAGACATACTGTGGGTGAACTGCCAACTTGCTGCCCAATAGTCTCTATGGCTGAACTGGCTGCCCAACAATCTTCATTAGGTAGTGTTGGAGAATAGCAAGACCGGTCCTGGGGACTTCAACATTTGTGCTAAGACAAAGAGTAAGATTGTTCCCCTTTTGGATTTACGAATAACCTTTAGAACAATCATTCTTATCCACTAGTCACAAGCTTATTGCTAGGCTATTGTACTCTGCCAGTTGAAATGCCTGAACAAACAGGCAATTTTGCATTAAGGATTTTTCCCTGCTCTAGTTCAGAAGTATATGTACGAATCAATGATACTGGGTTGCAAAGGAGTTCTGTAACTGGTGTCTACTAATAAGGCCAAGTGTACTTGTACAGGAGACCTTTGATTGTGTCCAGAAGTTGTTGTTGATTGTGTCCGCCTTCTCCCACCTAGATCTACTCGAATCACTCGATACAGCCAGGAAAGGCGGTTGAGGGGCCTAACGCCGAGGGAGACCCGGAGGGAAAGAACAAGAAACCGGGCCTTCTCGGCAGTGGCCCCTCGACTTTGGAATAAACTTCCGTCGGAAATTCGCCTGGCACCCTCGCTGGGTGTTTTTAAGAGCCAACTTAAGACCTGGCTCTTTAGGCAGGCCTTCCCTCCGGTCATTATTTGATTTTCTTTTCTATCCTAACTCCCATTTTGCTTTTCCATCTTGAATGCTATTAATATTATTGATTTAAATTGTCGTTTTAATTGTTTATATGTTGTTTTTCATGTTTTGCTGTAAGCCGCCCAGAGTAGACGTAGTCTAGATGGGCGGGATACAAATCTAATAAATAAATAAAAATAAATAAGTAAAGAATACGAGCTTCTCGAGGCCATAAATACTGTATGCAACTGCACTGGTTCAATTTACACTGTGCCCCCGAAGATCCACATAAGTCAAATGGTAGAGACTCTTTCATAGGAAACCACCAACAACACAAGATAATTTAATACTACATCACATAAATTGACTGCCGCATTTATTATTCACTCTGGAGGTACATTAGGGTTTAATAAGTGTTTTCTCTGAGTGAGAACTTCATGATTGGATTATAAGAAACAGAAAGCAGGATTGATACTTCTTAATCCTTAAAAGATATTTGTATATATATCTTGCCTCAGCAGACTGCAAGTCTTCCTATGTCGGTTCAAAATTTTCATATCTAAAAGTAATACTCCCAAGCACATTTTCTAAGTTATTAACCCACTGTTGTGAAAAATATAATAAACTGGGGATATATGCCCTAACAAACAACTTTGGAGAGTTGTCTGTAAGGGCATATCTGATTTGTCCTGACACCTGAAATACATTTGTAGGATATGAACTCCTTTTTCATTACAGGCTACACATAATGGTGTGGACTATTATGCTTTTTCCTCATGAAATAAAAGGTGCCTTGAGCAATGTTTAAAACAAGTAGCAATGTTGCTAGCATTTTAAAAAATGATATTGAATTCTGTGCTACAAGCTCTCTCATGGAACCAAATACCCACATGAAGTGTGTCACATGTATATCTATTTTTGAATGAAATATTTTTCATTTTGGGAAATAGCTTTTTCATATCTTTTTGGCTGACAAGGAGTCATGAATGCTTTTTATTATTGTAGGAAATAGATTGGATAGATATAACTAATCACACAATAAACTGAGTAGAAGTGGTATATCATAAATGAGCTATTTGAAAAGTACTATGTTTTCACTAAAATGTTAGTAAACTATTTCTGTTCTGTGAAGTGGCCCCCAGTGAGTCATTTAAGCAGCTAGTTCTTGTGCTATGGCTGTGCAACTGAAGGGGGGAAAAACCAAACCCTGCTTCCTTGACTTTGCTTCATCAGATGAAGAATAGCACACCGGCACAAAAGTTTTTACACATTCTGAAGTTGTGTGTGGGTATGAATTGTATACCCAGTACTCAGGTCCTCTCAGAGGTTGAAATGCATCCAGCCCAAATAAAATAGGTTGAGGAAATATATCTGCTAAATTGAATTCCATTATTTCAGTAGCTGTAAGCAAACTCAGCAGTTCTGTTGCTTTGATACAGTCTATGTGGTTTTTTTGCTCTTAACTCCCCCTCTTTTTTTAGATAGACTGATTTTGTTTATGGAGGATCATTTGAGGTTGGAGTGAAAGTGAAAGAATGGCAAGGGGTGGGCGATGACAATAAACTGGTAACACTGGCTTTGAAGAGGAACCACACTACGGCCTCTTCCTATGCTGCCATGTGCTTTTCTTATTAGTCCAATCAAATGGGGAAGGAGCTGTACCAAAGTGACTTAAGCATCTTATCTATCTGTATTACTAGCTTTTCTAGTAGTAATGCCCAAGTAATTCACAACTTATTTTAAAAAATTCAAAAATCAGTCCTGCCCCCCAAAAAAACAGATTACATCAACAGATATATACATAATAAAATAATGAACAGTACAATACTGAATAAAATACATACCAACCAATTGAGTCTAACAATTTAAACTAAACAGGAGAGATGGTAAAAACCAACACAGATAAAAAGGCCAGATAGAACACCAGTCTCTGCAGAAGCAACATGGAGCTCTCCACAAATAGCCTACATGTTTTTGGCAGTTATGCACACTTCCCGTTCTGGTAGCTTTCTCCCCAGATCTCCTCTGGGTCTCCACACTCAGATCCTTCCCTATCTCTTGCTTGGGGACGTAAAGATATCTAGTCTTTAAAGCCCCACATTCATTCACAACTCATATTACATAGCATCTTCAAAAGAAGGTGGGAGGATGCCAAGTGGGAGGCCACTTCACCTCAGCATTTCAGGGGAGCAGCCCCTGCTCCAGGCATGAGCTGCCCATGCAAACTGCACATTGGAAGTGGAAATCCATGGCCAATCTCCCAATATTTTTCTTCTGTTTTTACTTAATATTGACAGAGTGACAGGGATGATAATATCATTAGGAGAGCAGCATGAATTACTGTAGTGTTTAACCATACCTCTTTTTGTGGATTTCCCAAACTACTAATAAACTCAAGCTACTGTTTATTCCTTGAGGGGAAAAATAGCACACCCATTCATACAACAGCCTTTATTTAAAAAAAAACACCTCTAAGTAAAATAGCAGCTAAAAAGGGGAGATTTATATTTGGAAATAGAGTTCAGTTCCCTCACAACCTGTGTTGCTTAGTCAGAAGAATTAAAAGAAGAATTAAGATGTCAGTTGCAAAATGCTTTGTGTAGTATATATGTTGTGCCTAACCCTGGAACTGGCCCCAACCATTATGCTATAGTTTATACAGAATAAGCTGGAAACTGAGGCAATAACATTCTGACCTCCCTAAGCCACCTCAGACATCAGGGAACACTTTTTGGGAAGGAGCATTCAAAACTACAGCTGCTTTTTCAAAGTCAACAAGAGCACATCCCGGCCTGTACCTTAGGCTTGCATTTCTTTCCTGTCATTTTCCTAGTGGCTTAGTTTCAGTGAACATTTTGTACGGTATTTTGCCTGTACTGCTAATGCCTTCTCTTGAATGTGAGCCACAGTACTGAATCTTGTTAGAAAGAAAATGTATCACACCAGCAAGCTGCTTACTTGCCACTTCTTCCCTTCTTCATGCAAATATGTCTCCTGAAATTAGTGGAAAAGCAGCAACAGATCAGTTCATGCTCCCTAGGTAACACAGCCCTATTGCCTGCAGCCTACTTGGCAGTTTCTCGTTAAATAATTCGATTGTTTCAAGCAACAGGGCCTACTCAGCATCTCTCTTGGAAGTTTATTTGGCAATCAGCTAAAACTCAACAGTAGAAAAGTTTTCCAATATGTACCGCAGAGTAATTCATAACAAACAAGCCACTATATGAACAGAAAGTTGAACTAGATAGGTTTTTTATTTGATCCAACATGGCTTTTCTTATGTTCTTTATGAAGAAATAGCAGAAGAATAAGGAGAATAAGAGGAAGAATCAGTATTTAGAAAATAAAATTGATTGCCAATCAATTCTAAGCCATTTCACTAGAATCTGTCATTTTATTGTTGCCACCTTTAAGGCAGAATAGTCATTTAACATTGCATAAGTCTATGGTTCTAGTAGACTTAGAAGCACATCAAACAAGCTCAATTTATATGTTAAATGGAATGTTGTTAATGTTTTCTCTACATTTTTAGACTCTTAAACAAAATGGTCAGGCTACAACTCTGAGGAGAGAAAGGATATGTGCAGAGACATGGCCTAATCCTTTCCCCCTGAGCGTTTTTTGATCTTTCACAAATATACAGGATCCCAGCAGCTTTTCTTTAAGCATATATTAAAGCTTAGAAATTTACTTTTTTTCTGGACTACAACTCCAAGAATTACCCAGAAACCATGGCTAGTGGCTAGAGAATTTAGAGAGATGTCGTCCACAGTACTAATTCATTCAAACTCTTGTACAAATATGTATATCCCTGTAGTTTCACTGGTAAATGAAAAAACACCTTGAGAAGGGTGATTTCATGTTGAAAAATAAAAGGAGAAAGATATTGTGGCGTTCGCCTAGGTCATGAATATTCATATGCTATTTGCATAGACCAATGGGAGTGCTGGAGGGGTGGAGTCACAAGATATATGAGACTCAGCAGGAGGAGGAGGAGTTGAGATAGACATAGATAGGGTTTTGAGATAGAGAGAGATTTGGAGTTTGGGCGGGAGAGTGGTGGTTGAGAGGGATAAAGGAGAATGTTTGTTAAAGAGTTAATAACATTGCTTGTTCTGTCAACACCTGTATCAATAAACAATTTCTATTTGGTTCTTTAAAATGACATATGGCCTGGACCTCAATTATTAATAATAGGTATTGCTGATGAAATCAACTGGTGGCAGCTGAGGGGCATGTAGCGTGAGCTCCTAGTTTGGTGAAACAATCAGGGGCCACATGGAATTGTGACAGATATAAACAACCTTTACCCACCTGCCCTTCTAGTATTCAGTCATTTTTTTTGCTATTTTCATTTTTTAAAAATACAAAGGAAATAAGGGGTGAAATCCAGGAGTATGCCACAACCAGGGCAGGCCCATTGAATCAGTGGAATGTATGAAAAATTGACTCACCAAATCTCCACTGATTCAATGGGCCAAGTCTGGTTGCAACTTACTATTGGATTGTGGCCAATAATTTGTTACTACTTTATAATAACCTCATGCCACAAAATAAAAACAAAGGTGTTCAGTTAATTAAACATTACATGGGCTTTAATGAAATGGAAATTAAATTATCATGTACTCAATGGGAGGAATATGTATGGCCAATGTCATGGCTTGGAATGATTGGGCACCAGATGAGACACATAGTTCTGCAGGGAATCCATCACCACATGCATAGGTTCCCAAACTTTTTTGCCCCGTAGACCACTTGCCGACTTATTTGTTTTCCGTAGACCCCCTGCCCCCTGCAAAGGGGGCAGGGGGTCTACTTGCATCCCCAATTTTTCTCTCTCTCTAACGTGGACCCCCTGGGGGTCCATATAGACCACTTTGGGAACCTACCTCCTGGCCTAGACAGTTGCTACTTCCTCATCTGTCTTCTCCAAGTGAGAATGTGATGAAGAGCAAGGAGAAGGAATTGTAACTCTGTGTATCTTGTCCTTTCTCTTTAGGTTCCCTAGGAAAGCACACAAATAAGGAAGAGGAGCAGATGCAGACAAGGAGAGATCCCCACTCAGGCCAACTTGTCTGAAAGCCACTTACAACCATGACCTGCAAGTGAATATTTTTCTATGTATTATATACATACCTGGCCATATAATTTCTATAAGACATCATTAATCTAAATCTAATTGTTAGTACCTACTAGTGTAGACCTATAGAATTATGAGCGTTTACATAAGTGTTGGTTTTGGACTTGGATTTCACAGAATCATAGAACCCAAATATATATAATTCTTTGAAAAAACTCTTTCCAGAAATTTAAGATTCACAACATTCATAAGCTCAACATCAATAACAATAATAACAGTCAGAAGCTTTTAACGATTTAGAGCCCTCTCTCCTCCCCCTCCTCCTACATACCTCTTGTTTTCACCAACTCTACCTCTCCTCAGGATAGCACCTACCTAAGCTCCCAGTTAGGTTCACTAAAGACTGTGGAAGAAAAAAATGTAGCTAGATTCTTCTGAGAGGCCAGAAAAATGCAAAATACCAGAGCATGAAAAATTTTCCTTTTTGGATGACAGTTCCTGTAACCCCTCAGCCAGCATTCATTTTGATGGGTTAAGATTTTGTCTATTTGTTCAGTGATTGGGACTTCCCTGGCCATGCCAATCTCTACAGCTCTTGTTTCTCAGGAGCCCCACATTGGCTACGTCATAAACACAATCCACTTAAGTTTGCTCTTAGTATATAAGATTGTCATTGCTGTATACAACAGGAAAGTACAAAAAAGACAGTACTTTTTAGATGTATACCTTTATAAACTAATCTTGCACACATCTGACTGATAGTCTTTTTTTGGAATATTCCGTTTGCCCTCATAGATTACAAATCATTGTTTTTATCTTTATGATGCAGGTCTTCCAACGGCTGAGGATTTATTGCTGCTGCCTGTCAATAGCATCTATGTACTGTACCATTAAACTGTGAATTTCAGCTTTTACATTCTGCAAGAGGTGCAAATCATGTTTCTGATCATTGTTCTATAAATCCCAAGAACCTGTGACATAGTTAAATCCCTGCATTAATTGGAATTGTAAAAATAACCCATAAGTACGTACGTACACTATCAGTAGGAACATAGCTTGGAATTACACATTTTTAAAAGAACACATTACTTTTCAGGAGACCGGTTACTCTTATTCTTATTATTGCTCTTATACTGTCAGTAATTCCTAGCACTGTACGTTATTAATGCATTGTGTTTTCCTTACCAACAGGGTAGAAAAATATTCTCTGGTTACTTTCAGTGGCTCATTCTGATATTGCCCATTCAAAATATTTATAAAATTACAAAAGATAAAACCAAAGAGTAATTCTTTTGCGACTTAGAATTGATATGAGAATGGCATAAAACCTGAAAAATCCCTGCCTCCAAAAATGGATTTAAATGCCCTTAAAATCTAACTTCTAAAAGTAAGTTGCAGGTACACTTAGGTTTACTTGTTATTCCTGACAGTAACTTTGGAACTACTAGAAGATTAACTGAAGCAACAGAGGGTACATGATTGATAACCCACAAGTAAACAAATGATGAATAGATCTGCTCCACGCAGAACTAGTAGTTATATTTGGGCCTGTGTCTTTAATACTTCTGTATCTATTCCACACGCTATGATCCCATGTCTGAAAGCCTCTGGACAAGACTCTTATAGCTCCCTCCCTGGTTACACGCAAGATGCTGGTGCCTGTTGTGAGGCAGTTCCCCAGATAATTATCCGGATCAAAGGAGGGGCAAAACAAATTCACTAGGTAACATCAAACACATAGAATTTTCCCCAGTTCCCAATTCCTAACTTGTTTGGGAATGAGTAGCCCAGAGACCTGGTTTGGACATTATGGTTCAGGAAAATTAAAAAGGGTTTGTACATGGTTTGAAAAAGATAACAGAATAAACATATAAACTCAAAGGAAAAGAGTATGTCAGGGTTTGGTAGGAGAGTGTGATTGGGTTCGTTAAAGATCTGAAGCAGTTCCTCCTTTTTGGTGGGAAAAGACAACAGAGCCTCTTTTTGAACGTCAACAGATTTATTCGATTTAGCATTAGGTGAATCTATAATAACTTCTACAGGTTCAAAACAACCAATGTCAGATAACTGTCCATATTGTGAGGACGACAACTCTGTCCCAAAACTGACAGGATTCATTGAGGGGCTGGCCCAAAACACTCTCAATCGGTGGGTTTCCTCATCGGCATACTCCGAACCGCACAAATTGTGCCACAGCACGGGTGTCTGGCCCAATCTCCCTCTGGTGGTGGATGGTTGAAGGAAGAGTCGGGCCGGATCACCTTCCTCGAGTGACCTTGTCCCCGCGGAAAAACCACAACTGTCCATTCTAAAGAATCTGCACATGTCCCCTTTTCTTCAGGTGTCTCCGGATCAGGCAACAATCCTCCCACTTTTAGGTTAGGGAAGTCTTCTAGCAATCCCTTCGTTCTATCATATTCCAATTCTTTCTTCCATTCACTCTCCTTTTCCCTCTTCCTCCTTTCTCCCGTCATCAGTACACTGAACTGTCTCCTCCCACTTGGTTCCCCTATATCCTCTTCCCATACAGGCAAAATTAGCTCCTCCTCTCCTTTCCTATCTCCCTCCTCAACTAGACATATCTCAATCTGTTCCTCTTTCTCCTTTGATTCCATTCCCTTCTCTTTCTCTACATTCAGTTCTTCATTCTCCATTACCCCCTTTGTTCCCATAGCTCTCTTCTGCTCAGGTGTCTCTAGTTGAGGGGACGGCTCACTCTGCTTTTCCTCCTTTTCAACTACCGTTCCTTCACAGAGAGGCACCAGGACCCAGTCCAGGGTGAAACTACAGGAACAAGGTAGAGCCAACCCCACAGCCCAAACAGAGACCAACCAGCTGGGGTTTTGAGTCCAAACAGTAGCCGGGTAGAAGGATGATGCAAATCATGGTCAGACAGTCCAGGGGTCAAAGCCAGGAGGAACCATATCAAGGCAGCAGGGTCTAGGGATGCAGGAGAGGCAAGGCAGGAACAACCAGGCAGGCAGGGCAGGAATCAGCAGGCAAGGCAGGAACAAGGAGGCAAGGCAGGAGTATCACCACAGCACAGCCAGAGACCTTCATTGCTGAGGCAAAGGTCTGTGGGGAAGGCCTGTTCTTATATAGCCCAATCCTCAGCGTCCCTAGGTGGCACTCCTGAGGAGCTGGGCAACAGCTGCAGGGGAAGGGCCCAGTTCTGCAATCCTTAGAGCAGTTCTTCCCAGAGAGATGGGGCCAATCCTGACTGCACTAAAGTTGCCAGGTTCCATCAAGGCCCCAGTCCTGACAGTGCACCCCCCAAAAAAGAAAAAGAGGGGTCCTCACCCCCAATTATGGCCAAGGTTTCTCTGGGTGCTGCTGGTGGAAGGCCCGCAGCTTGGCTGGCGCATGGATGTTCTCCACTGGTTCCCAGGAATGCTCTTCAGGGCCATAACCATTCCAGTCCACCAGATAATGTCCCTCGAATGCGTTTGGAGTCCAGAATTCTGGCAACCTCAAATTCTTCATGGTCCTGAACCTTCACAGGTGGGGGCAGTGGGGTCTGACATCCAGGGAATGGATTGGCCGTAAATGGTTTCAGCAGGGACACGTGGAACAGGGGGTGGATCCGGAGGTGTGCTGGAAGATCCAACTCATAAGCAACTGGGTTGATCCGTTGAGTGACATGGAAAGGCCCTTGAAATTTATAATCCAACTTAGCAGACGGGCGCAGAGAACAGCAATGTTTCATGGATAGCCAAACTCTGTCCCCAATGCAGAACTGGGGCACTTCTCAGAGTTGCCAGTCTGCCTGTACTTTATTGGCAGCCTTGGCTTGGTCCAAGTGGTGCTGGAGTTCCACCTGTGTGGTGTGTAGAAGCTGAAAGTGATCAGCAGCTGCAGGCACCAGGGAGGCAGCTGATGTGCTCAGGTGGTCTCATGGTTGCTACCCATAATTTAAAAAGAAAGGGCTTAGTCCCGTAGAGGAGTGGTCCGCGTTGTTGTAAGCGAATTCTGCCAAGTGCAAAAGGTCCACCCAGTGATCTTGGTGGAAGTTCAGGAAGTAGTGGAGATACTGCTCAAGGACCTGGTTCACTCGCTCCGTCTGCCCATCTGTTTCTGGGTGATGTGCTGAGGACAACCGCCTTTCCACACCAAGGAGCTTTAGGAACACAGTCCAGAAACGGGCAGTAAACTGGGCTCCCCGATCGGTGACAATGGCATCAGGGAGGCCATGGGGCCGGAAAATATGCGTGAGAACAAGCTGAGCAGTCTGGGTCACACTGGGCAGCTTGGGCCTAGGTGCGAAATGTGCCATCTTCGTAAACATATCCACCATGACTAGAAGTACTGTATGACCCTGCGATGGAGGGAGGTCCACAATAAAATCAAGAGACAGCATGGACAATGGGCGAGGGGGTGGGTGGGCAGAGGCTGCAGCACCCATTGGGGGCGTTGCCAAGGTACCTTAGTTCGGGTGCAGACATCACAGGACCGTACATATGTACAGATGTCTGACCGCCATGTTGGCCACCAGTAGGCCCAAGCCACCAAATGTGCGGTCTTAGCAAATCCCCAATTACCTGCAGTGTGAGCGTTGTGGCATTGCTGCAGTACTTGAAACCAGAGATCCCCTTCTGGAATATAGAGGCGGGTGCTGAAAAACAGACAGCCGTCTCTCCAAGAAAAGTCTGCAGGCAAGGGTCCCATGTTGGGTGCAAGAGACTGGGCATAAGGGTCAGTCGCCAGGGAATGCCCAACTTGTTGCAGGAAGGCCTGAGCCACTGATCCTCGTAGGAAGCTACTGGGCAGGAACATAGGTGTTGGCTCAGGAGTGTCTCCTTCATGGTCATCTCGGCACGAAAGGGCGTCATCCTTTCCGTTCTGTGACCCAGGGCAGTAAGTAATCTGGAGGTCAAATCTGGAGAAGAACTGCGTCCACCAAGCATGACATGATTGCAGACACTTCATAGCTCGGAAGTGCTCCAGATTCCTGTGATCAGTGAGCACCTGCACCGGGTGTTTGGCTCCCTCCAGGAGGTGTCACCATTCCTCTAGGGCAGATTTGATGCCCAGCAACTCCCGGTCCCAGACAGTGTAATTACACTCAGCTGGGGTCAGGCGTCTGGAGTAGTACACACAAGGGTGGAGAAGGCGCTGGGGCCCCTGGTACTGGGACAATACTGCTCCAACGGCACTACTGGACGCATCAGCTTCCAGAATGAATGGCAGGTCAGGATCCGGATGGACCAGGATGGGGGCTGAAGTTAAGGCGGTCATGAGTCCTTCAAATGCTTCCTGAGCCTGAGGGGTCCATGAAAATTTGGCCCCCTTCTTCAGGAGGGCTGTGAGCGGGACGACACGGCGAGAGAACCCTTGAATAAACCAGCGATAGAAGTTAGCAAAGTCCAAGAATTGCTGAATAGCCTTTACCTCTTTTGGGAATTCCCAGTCCATGATGGCCTGGACCTTGCGACAGTCCATTTGTAACCCTTCTGGGGAAACAATATAGCCCAGGAATTCCATAGAGGTCTGGTGGAATAGCCACTTTTCTAGCTTTGCATACAGGAGATGCTTCCGGAGGTGGAGGAGAACTGTCCGGACATGTGAAATATGTTCCTCCAAGGTGTCTGAAAAAACCAGAATGTCATCCAAATAGACAAATAACCACAAAATGGTCCAGGAGATCTCGGAAGACGTCATTGATGAAGTGCTGAAAAGTCGCTGGGGCATTGCACAAAACAAATGGCATGACCAAATATTCAAAATGGCCGTAACAAGTGCGAAATGCCATCTTCCACTCGTCACCCTCCCGGATTCTCACCAGATTATATGCCCCGCAAAGATCTAACTTGGAAAAGAGGCGAGCTCCCTAAAGTCACTCAAACAATTCCGGGATAAGAGACAGAGGGTATTGGTTCTCGATTGTTACCTGATTCAATTGCCGGTAATCAATGCAAGGGTGCAATCCCCATCTTTCTTTTTGACAAAGAAGGTAGGTGCCCCTGCAGGCGAGGTGGATGGGTGAATAAACCCTCTGGCTAGGTTCTCTTTCAGGTATTCTCGGAGAGCCTCCAGTTCAGGAGCAGACAGGGCATAGATCCATCCAAAAGGAATCTCCACGCCGAGGTGGAGATCAATGGGACAATCATAAGGCTGGTGTGGGGGCAAGGTCTCAGCCCCCTTTTTTTCAAAAACATCCGCCAGATCCTGGTACGGTGCAGGGATGGTAACTTCCGGCTTCTGGGGGCGGTCTTCTGTTGAGGATTCAGCTACCACACACACACCCCAACCTTGACCACAAAACCCTGAAAACGGTTTTCCTGACAATGGGCAGATGGGAAACAGACTGTCCGCTGGGCCCAAGAAATCGCAGGGTTGTGTTTCGTTAACCAGGCAATCCCCAGGATTACTAGGAAGTGGGGTGCGCTGATCAGATCAAACGAAGTCCATTCCTGGTGAGTAGAGCTCATGAGCATCCCCAAAGGTTCCGTTTCTTCTGTCACCGGACCTGATGCAAGGAGAGTACTGTCCAATCCTTCCACCTGTACAGGGACTGGCTTTGGCCGGCAGGGGATCTGAAACTTTCTCACAAACTCAATGTCCATGAAGTTAGATGAAGCCCCGGAGTCTATCATAGCCAGCCCTTCAAGGATAGGCCCCTGTGGTAGCACAAATTGTACTGGTATCACAAAGTGTGGGGGTGAAGACTCAGCTCCCGGTAGGCTACCCCCTACAACTGCCAGGAGGAGCTGTTTCCTGCTGGTTGAACCTTGGCAGGACAGGTGGCAGCGTAGTGGCCTTGGGTACCGCAGTAAAGGCAAAGCCCTTGGTCGCAATGGCGTTGCTTCTTAGCAAGGGTTAAGCGGCAACAAGAACCATCCACCTGCATAGGCTCTGGGGGGGGGGGGGGAAAGGCTCGACCCCAGCATGATGGCAGCTGTTCTCCAACCGAGAATTGCAGTGCTCATGTTCCCGCTCCACCAACCAAATGTCTATGTTAATACAGAGGGTAATGAATTCGTTCAAGATGGTAGGCGCAGCAACATGGGCTAGCTCATCCTTAAGAGCAGCATTCAAGCCAGCCTGGAAATGGAACTGCTGTGCCGCTTCATTCCAGGCAGTATCAGCTGCAAGGCAGCAAAACTCAGCTGCATAGTCAGCCACTGATCTGCAGCCCTGCCTTAGTAACTGCAGAGTCAACTCCGCTGACTGCTGCTGGTTAGCATCCCCAAACATCTGCTCAAGAGCCTGCAAAAACACAGTCAGGCCTCTCAATGTGTGGTCCGATTCCAACAGAGGAGAGGCCCAGGCTAATGCTGGGCCTTACAGTAAACTGACCATCAGTGCCAACTTGCTTTGTTCACTGGGGTAGGCATCCAGACACATACAAAAAAGAAACTGGAATTGGTTAATGAACCCCCTTAACTCCTTGTGTTCCCCAAAAAACAGGCTGGCAAAGGGGGTGCTAGAGCCTGGACTGGTGGTGAAGATGCTAGCACATTCTGGAGTGCAGCAACCTGGGAACACAGGGCCAGGACCACTGCTTGTAGAGCCTGGATAACATGGCTTACATCTGTGGACATGATGACCAGGTCAGGGTGCAAGTGGCCTCAGCAAACTGTCAGGGTTTGGTAGGAGAAGCACCAGGACCCAGTCCAGGGTGAAACTACAGGAACAAGGTAGAGCCAACCCCACAGCCCAGAGACCAACCAGCTGGGGTTTTGAGTCCAAATAGTAGCCAGGTAGAAGGATGATGCAAATCATGGTCAGACAGTCCAGGGGTCAAAGCCAGGAGGAACCATATCAAGGCAGCAAGGTCTAGGGATGCAGGGGCAGGCCAGGAACAAAGAGATTGGCAAGCAAGACAGGAGTATCAGCACAGCAAAAGACCTTCATTGCTGAAGGGAAGGCCTGTTCTTATATAGCCCAGTCCTCAGCTTCCCCAGGTGGCACTCCTGAGGAGCTGGGCAACAGCTGCAGTAAAAGGGCCCAGTCCTGCAATCCTTAGAGCAGTTCTCCCTAGAGAGATGGGGCTGATCCTGCCTGCACTAAGGTTGCCGGGTTCCAGCAAGGCCCCAGTCCTGACAGAGTGGCCATTCACCTCATATTTGAGGGTAGAGAAATACCCAAAAGGTCCCAGTAAAATCACACCCAAAAATTAATACTTCCTATACTTTCTATTACTTTCTAATCTAGTTTGTTTGTTTTTAATCCATAGAGCTAGGCATGGTAGCTGCCACAAACATTTTCAAGGAGATAAAGTTAATATACAATCTATAGCCATTTACCCAAAGAGATGAACTGATTTGTATCAACCATAAGCAATCATAATTATAAAAAGAATGAAGGCACATATCCTCTCTAACAAACTACAATATACCCTGAACTCTATATTTAGAAGCCGTGCATCCTGAAGTAATAAAAATGTATGTTCTAGAACAAAACTTTTCTCACCTCACTTTGCAAATTACCTTGCTTTGTTTTGTGATTGATCATCAAGTAGTAAACATGAGCTTCATTTACAAGTCTGATTACTCTGGCACAGATCACATAAGTATAGGGAAGATGGGTCTATCAGCATCTAATTACAAGTTGAGCATCTCATCTAGTTTGATCCTAAGTTTGGTAGCAATGTATTACATTTCCTTATAATTATAGCCGTGTTGGCAGCCTTAGGGATATTAAGACTGCCTAATTATTTTCTGTTTTCTACTGACAAAGGTGTTAACAAGTTTTGCATACAATTGAGATTTTTGCATTTTCAAAACAGAAAATTGAACTTTTAAAAACATTTTAATTTCTTTTCTTTTCTTCTTCTCAACTGGCCTGGAACTACACCAGGTAAAATCTAATGTCTCATTTGAGAGTCTGCAGATTTCATTAATTACATTCAAGACAATATGCAGACTACATGACTCTAAGATTGCATCTCACCCTATTGTGGAATTAATCAACCACTATAGCCTGTGGCCCAAGTGGGAACAGAAAAACACATGCAAAATGCAAGGTGGTCAATAAATGTATTCGAAACTTAACAAACAGACAGAAAAGCAGGCAGCAGTTTTAAAAGGGTTAGAAAAAAACAAAGTAAAAGCTGTTATACATGGGTTAACAAGTTCTTTTTATCTTATCACATCATAACTGCCCCGCCTTGTTCAGAAAGAGTGTTCTCTAATCAAGGGAATAGATAACACCCAAGTTACAAATATGTCAAAAAGACATTAACATAAAAATGGTCAGAGAAGATATGAAATGTATAGGTGTTGGCTATAGTTATCTATTCAACTTGCATTCTTTAGGCGTTTTCCTGTTTACTCATAATGTCAAAAGTTCAACTTACTTCCTTACCTTAACCAAAAAAGAACATCTGTTCTGACTGATGTTCCAAAGGGGCCCCAGCTCATTCTGAATTTTTTTTTACCTTCACTTAAGGATCTAAGAATGCAAAACTTATAGCCAACTATATAAGAATATTACAATGCAGGGAAACAAACTTTACCATAACATCTTTATTCTTGTCCCCTACATTCTTTTTATAATCTTATGCCTAATGCAGAGATGCTAAAACCTTGCAAAGCTTATGATAATACCTATTTAGTTGGCTGCAAAAAAGTATTGCCATAAAACTTATTTCAGAACTTTTCTTATAACCAACATGGCTACTTTTGCACTTTGTCATCCATCATCATCATTATCTTAGAACTGCAGAATTGGAAGGGAATTTATGGATCATGGAGTCCAGCTCCTGTCAAGGAGGCACTATGGAGAATCAAACTCCCAGCCTCTGACTCTGCAGCCAGATCTTTAAACCACTGAGCTATCCTATCATATTCCAAACCAAGTTCTTTTTCTGTGCAACAAGTTTGATGATTCCAGAAAACTTAGAAGGAAAGATTCTGGGTATTAGAACATGCGGAGTAAATTAGAGTTCCATTACAGTCTCTATACAATTCTAACAGGACATGCCACCCTTTGTTGAAAGTTAAGCTGGTCTAGCTGGTTCATTGTAGAGTGGAAGACTACCTAGGAACCATATATATGTTGCCTTGAGATCTATGGTTAAAAATATACCTAAATTATTTACTATTGCAATACAGTTTAAATAATGAACTTGACCATCTGACTCAAGAGCTATTTCTTACTATGCAACTTAGTTTCCGGTGATGCTGTTGCCATGGGAACTGTGCTCCAACTATGTCATCCTGTAAATTCTCACCTATATTGTTAATAAAATGAATACCTTAGATTGTTTGACAAAAAAATGCATATATCAAAAATTAATACACCCACAAATTTCTTTAAAACACCAAACCCTCTACTGTATGACATATCTTCTTGCAGATGAAATTTAATTTTAGCTGAGTTAGGGTTTTGAGAAATGTTACAATGTAAGGAAATGAAAGTGTAGGAAAAACCCTGCTACACTGATAACTTTGCTTCCCCCTAGTGTTCTGTTTTATATTGTTATGTAAACCAGTTACAATTTTGCTGGGATTAACTGCTGACTGGATAACTCAGTGGTTTAGGTGAAGTAAAGGGCAGTTGTATGGTCCAAACAAAATTAAATCCAAACGCAAAAATAGGTGATACCTTTATAAACCACTAAAAAATAATCACATAATAAACTGAGCTTTCGTGGATTAAACACCACTTCATCAGAATTGTACTAGTGTGAAGAACCTAAAGTTCAAAACTTAAAGTTGAAAAGTACATGGTGAGATTTTTTTAAAAAAAATTTTGGCCAGGAAAGTTGCTCTTAGATGTGAAGTCCAGCAGTTTGTGGCCTTTCGCCAGGCTTTTCTCTCATAGATGGAGGTGAGGAGTCTGCTTGCTGTTTTATGGTTGCAATTTAGGCAGCCAATTCTACAAAGAAGCACAGGCATGTGTGTACACACAGCTCCCCATTTGGCCTTAGTTTGAAAGAGATATGTTTCTGATTGGTTGGGGGAGGGACACAGAAAACCTGAGTGGTTTAGGTATCTGGCTGCAGAGTAACAGTCAACCCTCGACTTACGAACTTAATCCGTTCCGGAAGGACGTTCTTAAGTCGAAAAGTTCGTAAGTCGAATCAGCATTTCCCATAGGAATGCATTGAAAACCAATTAATCCGTTCCGGCTGTTTTTGGTTCTTAGGTCGAGTGGTGGTTTGTAAGTCGAAGCATTAGTTCCCATAGGAACTAATGCAAAGCCGGTTAATCTGTTCCTACCACTAGGGGCAGAATTTTTTTTCCTTTTTTTTCCTTTTAACCTAAGATGACTTTTTCGGTTCGTAACTCGAAGCAAAGTTCAGAGCGGTTCGTAAGTCGAAATGTTTGTAACTAGGGCCGTTCGTAAGTCGAGGGTTGCCTGTACGAGGTTAAAAGTTGGATTCCCCACTGTGCCTCCTGTGAGAAGACCCAGCCTGTGCAGTCATGGGCAAGCTGCACAATCCCTGGGCACCCCAGGAAGAAGGAAATGATAAACCACTTCTGAGTATTCTCTACCTTGAAGACCCTGAGAAGGGTGGCCATAAATCAGAATTGATTTGACGGCACATGATTATTTTTTTAAAACAGTAACACAGTCACCCAGCACATGTTTTGGTTTGCAGAAAGCCCCAGTTTCAATTCCTGACATCTCCTAAATTGCACAGGGTAACTGCTAGCAGCCAAAACAGATAGTTGTGGGATAGCTGAGCAAATAGTCTGATCTAGTGTAACACAGTTTCTATAAAACATCTTATATATGTTCTCCTTAAAATTTACCGATTTTGTGAGCTTTACATTATTTTCCATATTTGCAACCATTGATCAATATCAATATCATGTCCTATATTTTTTGCCCACCTAATCATACATTCTTTTACAATCTCATCTTGCATTTTAATTTGGAGCAGAAAATCATACATTTTCTTAATTGCTTTCTCGTTTGAACCCAACAAAAGTTTATCAAATATCGTTTGTTCTATGTAAAAGCCCTCTATTTTATCTTTTGTATACCTAGATTCTGTTTGTGCTCTAGACCACCAGTCTAGATATATGTTTTGTGTTTCTAACTCTTCTTTGGACCTTAAATCACAATCCTTTTTTAATAAATCTTGATATCTTAAAAGTTTAGCTTCTGTCATGAGGTTAGGTTGTGTAAAGGCCTCTATAGGTGATAACCAGACTGGTGTTTTTTTGGTAAATCTGCTGTATAATCTTTTTCCAAGTCCCCAGTAAGGCTCTTCTTATCATGTGCGAGTTGAATCTTTTCTGCTCTTTATCTTTTTTTATCATAGAAAAGCATGCCAACCTAACTGTAGATCATGTCCTTCCAACTTGAGTAGTCTGTCATTATCTAACGTTATCCCCCTTCTTTTCCCCCCGCATTCCCCTTTACCTTCTGTATTCCTTACCTTATCCCCAGCTTTAAAATAAAATAGTGTAACACAGCTTCTAATCCTCTTAACATTTCAATTAGGGTCTCTAGATGTTTTAGACGTCAACCCCCAGAATTCCTGATCATTGGCTACAGTGACTAGGGTTTCTGAAAACTGAAGTTCCAAACATCTGGACAGCCATGGACTGAGAACCACTGCTTTCAGTCTCTTAGAATGTGATCCCTCTGGGCAAGGTAAAGCTTTCACTGCTACCCATGTCTCAGGCAAGGAAACACAAAAATGGTACCTTCCAGCTGACCAGTTATAGACCAAAAGATAGATTTGTCAAAGGCAAATTGAGGCAAGCTTGTGTTAGAAAAAGCAGATAGTTTTTCCATGAAAGAGTGCACTGCTTCTAGATGCTGAATCAGTATCTCATCTAGTTTCTCAAGTTGGAAGAGGCTGGTATACACCATAAACATGAAATGGTAGACGAGAAATGATACCTGACTGTGTTTGCTGAATGCAAGAACCATTCACAAAAGGGGGAAAAAAAGGATAAAAAGAAGTTGGGTATTAAGGAAAGCAAAGTGCGTGCAGAAATATCTAAATATATGGTGGTTCAGAAAAGGAAAGCCTATGGAAAGCCTACACTAAATTTTACTGCAGGTACTATCTATAAATTTATCTCTCCATCTAGTCACTATGATGCCATAGCATAAATGAATATACATGGATCAGAATGGCCTACAGGAAAGAACCCTTGTAATAGGATTCTATATTTGTTGTAAAGGTGTTAAAGATTTGCTGCATTGCTTGTTTCAATGCTGTATATAAAAATTTAAGATTGAAGTATCTGGAATGTTTCCCTTGTAGAAACAAACATTGTGAATGAAATATGTTGCTGTCCATAAATTTGCTTCTAAGAATAAGAGCAGCCGCAGGCTAATTTTAAAATCTTTTCTATTACAATAGTTCAAATAATTCAATTGATGTTCATCCTGTGTATCATAGTGGCCACAGATATTTCTGACTCACCTCATGAAAGATTCCTCATCTTATTTATGTCATTGAAGTGATCAACACAGCTTGGAAAAGTTACCTAGGGTGAAAATTCCACAAGTGCCTCTGCAACCCTAGGAGTAAAAATATATCAACTTATGACTAAGAATATAATGTATGGCATCCCAAAGCTGCCGTGTGAGGAAGTTACCTTGGCTAATGGTAGGGTGCTGGTGCTGGGAAACAGGAAAGGGTTGGGGTGACTAATTCACTACTTTTATTCCAGTTTCCTGTTTAAAATCCCCCTGGAAGTTGCTTTTGCCCCAAGAAAAACAATGTACAGAGACCAATATGGTTCTTACATGTTTTCTCCTGCTGGACCGATACGACTGTCCAAGATATGCTTAGTCCCATTATACAATATACTGCAATGTCTACCTTTCAGCCAGAATCCTACATGATTTTCGAAGGGAAGGTACAATGGTTCATCTTGTCCTGGTCACACAAACACAGATACAATCGGTTGCATGTCTGGGTGTGCAATCAGCTGCTCTGGAAATGGAAGGGTGAAGAGAATGTCTGTGAGTTGCCCTTTTATGCAGTTCCTCCCTCCAAAGAATTTTGCCCTTCAATATTTTGCTAATTAAAATGAAAAATATATTTTTAGAAACATTTAAGAATGTGTTGGTAAAGATCCCTGAGGTTATTGAATGAACTGCACTGTTTCAGACCACAGGCAGAGAGAACAGTCTTAAATGGAACCGCAGTCTAAAACCAAATTCTTTGCAAGTAAAAATTATGGCGCATTGGTATAAATTGTCACACCATGAAATGGGCAGTTGCTATTTGCCAAGAATTTCATTTCAGACTGGTTTCTATAATAGTTTTCCAAAAGTCATACATTTCTTAATATTCAGATTGATAACAACTGAAGGGGGAGTGGTTGGTTGGTTGGTTGGTTGGTTGATTGATATAAATACCCTGGGTATTGCAGCTGCTATTTAATTTGGTCAGAGCAGTTTGTGCATGCGTGTGTTTTTAAAGAATTTACCAAAACACTGAAATCACACCTTCAGAATGGAAAGAACTGAAGGTTTTGAATAATTGACCTTGAGATCTGAATGTGAGGGAAAGTGAAACAAAATTTCCTATTCCTAG
This sequence comes from Intellagama lesueurii, assembly GCA_037013535.1. Classification (NCBI taxonomy): domain Eukaryota; kingdom Metazoa; phylum Chordata; class Lepidosauria; order Squamata; family Agamidae; genus Intellagama; species Intellagama lesueurii. The sequence goes on from JBAJHW010000006.1 coordinate 82,742,418, forward strand.
CAGAGATTTTTTCCCCACCAGTATTGGCCCCCACCACACTAGTCTGAAGATATGCAAGGCGTTCTGCTCTCTTAGGACTTAATATCCTCCATCTGTTGACCACAACCTGACTCTCACTTTGCCCCCAAGCGGAGTCATGGTCTATATTTTAGACCTCCCTCCACCCCACGATGAATGAATTCTTGCAGTCAGATCGCACCCCCTAACTCCATCACTGACTTCTACATGTTCAGCAGAAGATAGGGAGCTGTCTTCAGTACATGGATAACCCTTCCAAGCTCTGTTTGTTTGTATACAACTGTGCATAGAAGCCCCTGTCACACTACCCAATAGATACATGGAGGTCAAGAAAACAGAAACGGACAGAGTCCCCGCATTCAGTCAGTGTGCAATAGGGTTGCCAGATCAGCAGCATCCCATTGTCTGACATGACAGGACGAAAACCTGAGACTGGGGGTGGTCTCTTGCCATGTCACAGTGGCAGGGCAGCCAAGAATAAAATAAAATAAACTAGGTAACACAGCAACTCAGAGTGAGGGAGAAGATGTTCTTTTGTTGCCCCACAGGCAGCAAAATGTGCCAAGCAGTACTGGCATCATTTCCATGGGAGCTCACATCCTATAAGACCCTAAAAAAGACAGAAGGTGTGGAACAGAGGTCCAACCTGAGCAAGGAAGGTTGTCCAGAACTGGCTGCTATCTGTCTGGAATGCAAAATAACATACTGGGGCAAACGACACTTAATTCTGTGTTAACTGCTATTATATATTGTTGATTCTAATAGTTGATGGCTTTTAAATGATACTGAAGGAATACTTCCAAGCTTTGTTTACTCAAGAAACAGACTGGGTCAGGCAGCTTGCTAGGAGAGGGAACAAATTTATAGCTGTGCTCTTTTCATAGCACTGTATCACTAGCTGCAATGGCTACAGCTTAATAGCAGAGTAAAGGAAATCTATTCTGCTTTTAATTTGTAACAGGTTTTCAAAAGGGAATCATTATCCTGATTATGATTTAATAAACCAAAACCTGAACTCAGGCCACGTTCTTTCATGGCTGCCAAAAAGAACAGCAGGGAAAAGCATAAGAACAGTCATTTTTCAAGCTTAGCCAGAGCTTAATTCAGCAGGACATTCAAACAACATTTTTACTTGTTCTTTGCTTTCTTTCTAATGAAATAACCAAAGAGCACATTTTACAACTGGACTCATAAAAGCATGAGATTATCCGGCCTAATATAGGATTTCTGCATCCAAAAACTAGCCAAATCAAGAATATGAGTATGAAGGCTTTCTTACAAACTGTTCTACGTAGAACACAGCGATAATCACAACAAGCAGAAAATAAAGCTATATGTTCCCTCAAGATAACCGAGCTGGCAGCCACTGCCCCAGATCGAACTTGTATTGTAATTAAACAATGACCTTTTGGTAGTGCTGTTAAGAAAGCTGCCTGTTTCTTTCCTCAGCAAGGGGCAACTAAAGACTTCAACAGAATGAGCTGTTAAATTAAAGAATGTGTGGGAAAGGATGTAGTAGCACAAGGCACGCTGGAGATCTGTTTGACAGGCATTTAAAATAAACCTGCATTTATATATGCAGTAACTGGATAAAGCAGAAAAGCCTGCCTTCATGGAACACTTTGCTCTTTCTCCACAGAGAAATCTCTTTGGCAGATTGTCACACACACAAATCAGAAAGAATACTGCATAAACTTCTGAGCGATGGCCTTGCTCAATCCAAGAGGTGTTTGCAGCTGGGAAGGCATTACACAACCTGAAGGCAGTGTGCTCATCTATCTTAAGACTGTGTTCTTATACAGCTTGCAGACAAAAGAATGGATTGCTGTGAAGTGGGGCCAGACTTTGCAATAGACAGGGAAAGGTGACACCCTCCTCCCTGTGGGGGTGTAGGTCGAGCATACTATTACAAAAGCAGCAAAAGGTCAACATTGCCTTTTCTTTTATTTTTCTCTTATGTGATTTCTTCAATGGGCTTGGTTGCTCTCATGTCCCATGGAAAATCTAGCTACCACAGATTCACAACAGCTAGCTTTCAAAATAAATATGTAGTTGGTTATACTATGGTGGCTCAGCTCCATGTGATCCTTGGGTGTTTTCATTAGCTCCAGATCCCATACTCTGCCCTAAAAAGCATATCTTGGTTTAGATGTGGTGGCTTCTGCTGATCATTCATCCTTGTAAGGGCAATCACTTACATATTGCCAAACAGAGGACAGAAGAATGCAGCAGGCAGTGGCAGGAGGAGTGCTAGTCTGTTTGGATTTTTTCAATCTAGCACTGAAAACTTGAACATTACTATCATTGAGGAGAAATTCAGTCTCTCTCTCTCTGTAGGGGGAAGAACTGTGACCTGATAAGCTAGAGCCTTGCCTGCTGTACTTGCTACCCAGGTGTGTTGATGGGCAATATGAATGCTCCTGTGGTCCCTTCAGAGGTTTCTTTCTCTTTTTAACTGGAGCTAGACTGGGCAGTCATTGAAACCAAAGTTGCCTTCAAATACAGGACTGTCCTCTGTGAAGGAGGACACACAGCCACCCTAAGTTTGCCTAAGCCTGTGGTGTTTTAAACACTAATGGCGGACCATCTAGTTGGCACCCCAGTTGTGGAACTTCTTCCTAAGGGAGGTGACTCTGGTTCCAACTCTGTTGGGCCTCTGAGTGGCAGCTACAACTGGCCTGTTCCTAAAGATCTTTGGTCTCTGGGATTTCTTTCTCTTTTTTAAAAAAAACGTTGCTAGAGAATGAGTAGATCTGCTTTTAAAATGATTTAAATAATGTTATTTTGCTTTGGAGCCCTGATGGGTAGAAAGATGATAAACAAATGTTATGACTAAATAAACCTTCCGATGTATTGGATAAATAAGGGCCTTTCTGATCTATCAAAAATAAAATGGTAGTTTCTGTTGCTGTGTTCTCTTAGCAGAGTGAGCTGCTGTAAATTAACTAGTGGCTTCAGCCCTCTGAGGACCAGAATGGTTAGTAAAGCATACTTTGCCCTTAGAAAGAAATCACGCCCAACCTTCTTTTTCAAGAAATACACCAAGATAAGGAAGAGCTAACTTAATTCTGATTAACTAATTTAGTTCTAACTAAGGGAGGGATGCAGGAGGCCATCACTGCTCTCAGTCTGTGGGGAACAACAGCAAGATGTCTCCTCTCTATGTGAGGGTTAAGAGGGAATGTGAGAAGAGGTTCATGACATCAGCAATCCTTACAGTATCAAGCTAGATTGAAGGAAGCTCAGCATACTTGAGAACAGGCGAAGGACATTCTAGGAAGCCTTTGCTCCTTCTTGCTCTCATCTAAACACACAAATTTTCACTTCAAGGTAGGTTGCTTTGGTCATCTCTAATACAGTAGCCAAAATCTAAATTGCACTATAGTAGGCCCATCAAATCAATAGGGATTTATTGAGTCACTTCCTTCATAAGTTTCATTGACTCAAATGAGCTTACTCTAACTCTAACTTACTATTCTAGGTACAGTAGGCCCATTTGAATCAATGGAGCCTATAGAGGAGAAGAGTTCAAATCCCCACTGATTCAATAGACCTACTCTAGTGTGATTCAATATGCTAAGCAACAGGATTTTGGCCAATGTGTCCTCTAAGCCCTCTAAAGAGAAGGCTGTGGGTTTCCTCATGAGAAGGCAAATGGAGATGAAAAAGTTCTATTTTGGATTGAGATGGCAAAGTGGAGGAAAAGAAAATGGTATTTTTGTGCTTTCCCTGAGAGCCACATCATCTAGATTTCCTAACAGTCCTCAAGGCCAGCCCAATCTATAAAAAGACTCTTATTTTTCTCCTAATACTACAAGTGAAGGCAGTTATTTCATTGAGAACGTTGTGTGCTTGGCATATTTAGGAGTAAGTTCACAAGATGATTCAACAACTGAGCTTCAACCCTCCTTTTATTACTGAAGAGGAACTAGCCAATAATTTTAATCTTTTTGTCCTCCAGCCTGTTAGCCTGTGCTTTCCCCAGGAGTTTGCTGATACACCTTGAGCCATTTTAAAGTTTAATTTTTAATTAACAACAACACTGAAATTGAAAAATTCTTAGTATCCCAGGAGAAGGAAAAAAGGGGGAAATGCCTTGCTGAATTGTTATAAAGGCTAGATAACAAGGTATCAAAGGCATTTGTAGTGGAAGAGAGATGGGGATGGAGGCAACCCCATTGGCCACTGATCCCACAATTTGCAATGGATTAGAAACAGATGAATTTGAATTAAAACTTGATGACTATACAGCTTAATGGTCAATGCAGAGAAATCCATTGTGGAATTGTCTCTTTGGGGGAACTGTCTCTTTTTGTTCAACTGGCAGAGGTGGTTTAAATATGCTCTGTTAGGGTTGGCATTGCTTTTGTACACATTCTGCCCAGTGTGATCACTTGGTCCAAAATCAAAAGAGCAGTTGTGGGGCACCCTCCAAAAAAAGTTGTAACCTACACACAGCCATGGAGTTTAGTCCCATTGAATACAGTGGAGCTTCTGGAATTGCATTGGATTGCACAGCAAATAGGGTGGTGGTGGTGTAAAGGATGAAAAGAAAGAATCAGAGGAAAAGAAAGAACTCCACGAAGGAAAGACCAGATGAAAAACACACCACACACAAAACAGAAGGAGAAAGAATCCCCCCACCTCACCATCCCACTGCCAAACAAAAGGACTGTTATTTGCTTGGTGACTATGAATTGCTTTGCCAGAATGACAGATGATGGAATAAACTGTGAGAATATTAAGCAACTGTTCTTGATATACCAGGTACTGACCACTTCAAAACCACCAGTTTTATACATGGCAAATCAGCAGAGGACATCACAGCATGAAATGTGGTAATGGGAAACCCAGGGGGTGGGGATGGAATTACCCCCAAAAAAACACGTTTTGTTGCAGAATGTAGTTTTTGAAAACAGTTATATTTTATGTGATTGAAGAGCTTGTGAGGTAGACTTACTTGAGGAATATAGAACTTTGTATGTAAAGTAGCATAGTGGGTGAAATCCTGTTGCTTAGTGTAGTAAATCAGCCTAATGTAGACCCCTTAATCAGTGGGGATTATGTTACTTTTGATGGCTACAAACCTGGTATGGGGATAGGTCACAAGAAACTGAAATACATTCATGTTTTCTGGAAGTTTGGTTATCTGTTCATGTTTGTTTGTATGAAAAAAAATGACAGGCAATACCTTTATTACAGCTAACTAATGTACCACAGCTTTCACAGTGTTGTGACTTCTTCTATACTCCCATGCACATGTTACTATTTAAAACTCCAGTTTTCTGAATCTCTCAGCATGGCCACTACAAATTAACATTTAAAAGTTACTTTTCAAGCTTTGTTTTTGTAGCATCTTAATTCACCCTGATAAGAATATTAGCAAATTGTAGATTTTTAGTGCTCATGTTAATGATTGTATTTTCTGAAAGGGCAAATCTACATTATAAGGAGCATAAAAATGAATCATGTAACAACAGCACCTCCCATCTTTACAGCAGGGATGAACTTGATGTACCAAAGATGTAAAGAAAGCCACTTTACTTAATTAAAGAAAATGTTAATGGTCAGAATTGCAATGTACATCAGTAGATGAGCCATGTATTGTCCTTGTCTGTGTGCCACAGTGGTCTGAAACATGATAAAATATATGACATTATGACTTTATATATCAAAGCGGAACCCAAAAAAAATCACTTGCAGTGTTAATGTAGACTTCATTTCTTAATTGCATTACTAGATTTGATTTGCTCCTCTGCTTTGCCCTACAGGCAAGGGAGTTATGTTAGAAGAATACACTTGTTCCTGTAACTCTCTGTTCCCATAATGAAACAATCTTGCAACAGTGAACAATGGTGACAAGGGCTGTTCCTGCTCCTCCTTAATTCCATTTGATATTAACACAAGGAATTGGATTATACTAGTCTACTCCTTGCATATGAAGGCAAAAGAAAACCCTGAATCCCTGAGTATTACATAGAGGAAAACATTTCATATTGGAAGTAGGATAAAATAGGGACAGGAGACTGAACAGCAAAATCAAAGGCCAGCTAGTCCAACCTCCCACCAGCACTAAGAATCTACTACAGTACTTATTACATATCCCTTGTAGCTGGCTATCCAGCTTGTGCCTAAAAACCTTCAATGACAGTGAATGCACCACCTTCTGAGGCAATCTGCTCCACTGTTGAGCAGTTTGCACCATCATGAAGTTCTTTCTATCAAAGAAGTTTCACTACACAACCCCAAGCCTTAATATAGGATTCCTTAATATTTTAACATCTAAAGATCTATAGAGATGCATGAGTCAACAAACTTGGTCAATATACAGTTGCTGGTGTGCCTAAGGACTTCTCACATTTAAATTCAGACATTTTGATATAGAGCTGGTTCTAGTCGTACAGTAGTAAATTTTGAAGTATGGGAAGTCATCATGAGAATCCCTATGGCAACATCCCAGAGGAAAGTCCAAAAAGGTATGCAGTTGTATCGATTCTAGACATGGGCTATTCATATTCGTATCCCTGGGGATACAAATACCAATAGCAGCACCACAGGTCACTTTGAACAACTTCATTGGCCAGTATCCTGTTGGGATTCTACTTAGTGTGAAGCCCCTCATTCTTAGTGACGTGGAATCATGCTGCATATGTAAGTATTGCTGTTGTCTAATACAACAATAATAGTCCATCTTTCATTTTCAAAGACCATCTCAACAGCTGAGCGGGGAGACTCCCCGTCCCACCTCCTCGCTGGAGTGGTCGGCTGCATGGGGAAGTAGGGAAGCACCAGTCAGGCTCCTTCCCAGATTGGCATGATGATGACAACAAAGGACCCTAGCGCTGCATGGCAACTGGTGAATGGACCAGTCAGTTCTGGAGGGAGGGAATGGGCCTCTGTGGCACCTGTGGTGCTGCTATTTGTATTCATATCTCCAGGGATGTGAATACAAATAGCCCATGTTTAGTCAATTCATATCAAGCAGACCAGGTCTTTCAGTTACCTAACATCTAGGAGTAGCTATTAGTGGTTACATTTCAAAGACAACTCTCTTGTCTTTCTTTTATGATCATCTCATAAAACATCTTCAAGTGTTATATTAAATGCCATGTGGAGTGACTACTTTAATTCTGTTTCTGTGCTAACTGAGGAACAGTAATGCATCAACAGAGGGCTAGTTTTCTTCACTGAGATTAGTGCACAATACTATTGTACAATTTTGAAACAACAAAAACTTCAGTGGGCGCACCATGTTTTCAGGATGTCAGACGACCATCTCCCAAAAGCAATTTTTGTGGAGACCCTGTTGCAGGTGGACAAAAGGAACGATTTAGGGATAGACTGAAGACAACATTGAAAGATGATTGTTGTGGGTTTTTCAGGCTTTTTGGGCATGTTCTGGAGGTTTTTCTTCCTAACATTTCGCTAGTCTCTGTGGCCGGCAACTGAAATGACTGGCGAAACGTTAGGAAGAAAAACCTCCAGAACACGGCCAAACAGCCCGAAAAACCCACAACAACCATCGGATCCTGGCTGTGAAAGCCTTCGAGAAAACATTGAAAGAATTTAATACTGACCACATCAACTGGGAAACTCTCATGCAAAACTGAAATGTCTGGTGAAACAAGGGGCTAAGGGAACAAGGAGCCAAAGAATTTGAAATGCAAAGGATCAAGGAAGCAAAAAGGAAGAAATAAATGAGAAAGCAAGGATGTAACCTCTTGACAGTGCAACAAACCCAGGATCAGCTAACCTGCCTCCACTGTTTCTGTTTCTTCTGAGCTCATATTGGGCTAGTTAGTCACCTGTGGGTCCATCAAAACCGATTGATCACTTTTTTTTTTAAAGAAAAAATTGGTTAAAAGAAAACATCTCCGAATATCCTAGATGGTGAATCTGATGGAGATGATCTTTGAAAATTAAGGATTAACTATTATGATTGTATTAGACAACAGTAATACTTACATATGCAGTATGATTCCATGTCACTAAGGAGGAAGGTCTTCTTACTGAACAGAGTCCTCATAGGATACTGGCCAAGGAAGTTGCTCAAAGTGGTCTTTTATATACATATATTAGTACGCGCTGTAATTACTTCTGCTGAGAAAAGACTGTCTTTATTACAAGGAAAAACTGCTTTGGCACTTAACTGCTTTCTAATTAAGAAAACGGGTGTTTTATAACACGGATTTTGATTGCCACTGCTTTAATGTTCAGCATAAAGTCTTTTAAGTACCAAGTGCCTTGAGATACTTCTTAGTAACTTAGCACGTTTGCCCCCTTCATGGATTGCTGCCTTGTTGTGGTGAAGGGGCTTGAGTAATTCAGAGAAGCTATGGGCTATGCCGTGCAGGGACACCCAAGACGGACAGGTCATAGTGGAGAGTTCTAACTAAACGCGATCCACCTGGAGCAGGAACTGGCAAGTCACTCCAGTATCTTTGCCGAGAAAACTCCATGGACAGAAACAAAAGGCTAAAAGATATGACGCTGGAAGATGAGCCCCTCAGGTCGGAAGGCATCCAACATGCTACTGAGGAAGAGCGGAGGACAAGTACAAGTAGCTCCAGAGCTAATGAAGTGGTTGGGCCAAAGCTGAAAGGACACTCAGCTGCGGATGCTCCTGGAAGTGAAAGGAAAGTCCAATGCTGCAAAGAAAAATACTGCATAGGAACCTGGAATGTAAGATCTATGAAAGCTGGATGTGGTCAAACAGGAGATGGCAAGAATAAACATTGACATCCTGGGCGTCAGTGAACTGAAATGGACGGGAATGGGCGAATTCAATTCAGACGATTATCATATCTTCTATTGTGGGCAAGAATCCCGTAGAAGAAATGGAGTAGCCCTCATAGTCAACAAAAGAGTGGGAAAAGCTGTACTGGGATACAATCTCAAAAATGATAGAATGATTTCAATACGAATCCAAGGCAGACCTTTCAACATCACAGTAATCCAAGTTTATGCACCAACCACCGATGCTGAAGAGGCTGAAATTGACCAATTCTATGAAGACTTACAACACCTTCTAGAACTGACACCAAAGAAAAATGTTCTTGTCATTATAGGGGACTGGAATGCTAAAGTAGGGAGTCAAGAGATAAAAGGAACAACAGGTAAGTTTGGCCTTGGAGTTCAAAACGAAGCAGGGCAAAGTCTAATAGAGTTTTGTCAAGAGAACAAGCTGGTCATCACAAACACTCTTTTCCAACAACACAAGAGGCGACTCTACACATGGACATCACCAGATGGGCAATACCGAAATCAGATTGATTATGTTTTCTGCAGCCAAAGATGGAGAAGCTCTATACAGTCAGCAAAAACAAGACCTGGAGCTGATTGTGGCTCTGATCATCAGCTTCTTATAGCAAAACTCAAGCTTAAATTGAAGAAAGTAGGAAAAACCACTGGGCTAGTCAGGTATAATCTAAACCAAATCCTTTATGAATACACAGTGGAAGTGAAGAACAGATTTAAGGAATTAGATTTGGTGGACAGAGTGCCTGAAGAACTATGGATGGAGACTCGTAACATTGTACAGAAGGCAGCAACAAAAACCATCTCAAAGAAAAGGAAATGCAAGAAGGCAAAGTGGCTGTCCAACAAGGCTTTACAAATAGCAGAGAAGAGAAGGGAAACAAAATGCAGGGGAGATAGGGAAAGTTACAGAAAATTGAATGCAGACTTCGAAAGAATAGCAAGGAGAGACAAGAGGGCCTTCTTAAATGAACAGTGCAAAGAAATAGAGGAAAAGAATAGAAAGGGAAAAACCAGAGATCTGTTCAAGAAAATTGGAGATATCAAAGGAACATTTTGTGCAAAGATGGACATGATAAAGGACAAAAATGGTAGGGACCTCACAGAAGCACAAGACATCAAGAAGAGGTGGCAAGAATACACAGAGGAATTATACCAGAAAGATTTGGATGTCCCGGACAACCCAGATAGTGTGGTTGCTGACCTTGAGCCAGACATTCTGGAGAGTGAAGTCAAGTGAGCCTTAGAAAGCATGGCCAGTGGAGGTGATGGCATTCCAGTGGAACTATTTAAAATCTTAAAAGATGATGCTGTTAAGGTGCTACACTCAATATGCCAGCAAGTTTGGAAAACTCAGCAGTGGCCAGAGGATTGGAAAAAATCAGTCTACATCCCAATCCCAAAGAAGGGCAGTGCCAAAGAATGCTCCAACTACCATACAATTGCACTCATTTCACACATTAGCAAGGTTATGCTCAAAATCCTCCAAGGTAGGCTTCAGCAGTATGTGGACCGAGAACTCCCAGAAGTACAAGCTGGATTTCGAAGGGGCAGAGGAACTAGAGACCCAATTGCTAACATGTGCTGGATTATGGAGAAAGCCAGAGAGTTCCAGAAAAACATCTACTTCTGCTTCATTGACTACGCAAAAGCCTTTGACTGTGTGGACCATAGCAAATTATGGCAAGTCCTTAAAGAAATGGGAGTGCCTGACCACCTTATCTACCTCCTGAGAAATCTATATGTGGGACAGGAAGCAACAGTTAGAACTGGATATGGAACAACTGATTGGTTCAAAATTGGGAAAGGAGTACAACAAGGCTGTATATTGTCCCCCTGCTTATTTAACTTATATGCAGAATACAACATGCGAAAGGCTGGACTGGAGGAATCCCAAACCGGAATTAAGATTGCTGGAAGAAATATCAACAACCTCAAATATGCAGATGATACCACTCTGATGGCAGAAAGTGAGGAGGAATTAAAGAACCTCTTAATGAGGGTGAAAGAGGAGAGCGCCAAAAATGGTCTGAAGCTCAACATCAAAAAAACTAAGATCATGGCCACTGGTCCCATCACCTCATGGCAAATAGAAGGGGAAGTTATGGAGGCAGTGACAGAGTTTACTTTCTTGGGCTCCATGATCAATGCAGATGGTGACAGCAGCCACGAAATTCAAAGACGCCTGCTTCTTGGGAGGAAAGCGATGACAAACCTAGACAGCATCTTAAAAAGCAGAGACATCACCTTGCCGACAAAGGTCCGCATAGTCAAAGCTATGGTTTTTCGAGTAGTGATGTATGGAAGTGAGAGCTGGACCATCAGGAAGGCTGACCTCCGAAGAATTGATGCTTTTGAATTGTGGTGCTGGAGGAGGCTCTTGAGAGTCCCCTGGACTGCAAGGAGAACAAACCTATCCATTCTGAAGGAAATCAACCCTGAGTGCTCACTGGAAGGACAGATCCTGAAGCTGAGGCTCCAATACTTTGGCCATCTCATGAGAAGAGAAGACTCCCTGGAAAAGACCCTGATGTTGTGAAAATGTGAAGGCAAGAGGAGAAGGGGATGACAGAGGATGAGATGGTTGGACAGTGTCATCGAAGCTACCAACATGAATTTGACCCAACTCCGGGAGGCAGTGGAAGACAGGAGGGCCTGGCGTGCTCTGGTCCATGGGGTTAAGAAGATTCGGACACAACTTATCGACTAAACAACAACAAAGCACGTTTGCCATTGTGTGCATGTATATCTATACACAAACACCTAAACTGGGAGATTAAAATAAAATGTCTCTGAATATCCTGAACATGTAAAACATCTCTGGAAACACCAAACAGACCTTTGAAATTGTCAGTAGATATGCAACAGGGCTAGCCTAACAAATTTTAGCTGGAACAACAAGCTCCTCCCCTGCCTCATGAAGATGTGTGGTACCCAAATCTAATGAAGCATATGAGGCAAAAAAAATCCCATAGAAATAAAAACAAATTAATAATGAACCATTTGCTCCCCCTTTCATGATATATCAAATATGCTGCCAGAGACAGCTATTTCTTCTACCTACTGCTAAAGCAGGAGAAAAAGCATTACACATTCCACACTCTCGGAGCTGTGAGGCATTTCAGGGCAGCACTACAAAGTTTAGTTTCCTTTGGACAGGAAAACATTGAAAACTTAAGAGAGTCTTTGTTGTATTTGTTTACAAAGACCCAAACAGGGCATCATAGAAGTACTGACACATCTGTAACAGGCAATGAAATCCACCATAATAGAAAAGAAGCAAAGCCTCAAGCTAGAGTTTGGGAAAATACACTAAAACAACAGTGTCCAACAGATAAAATGTCTACTGCTAATGGGTGTTTTCAACAATATGGCTTTACATCGTATCCCCAAGGAAAAGTAATGTTAAATTACACTGGCCATATTTTATACTATACAGTGTAGTATTCAGAATGCCAATTTGAAACCAGGGTCAAAACCTCTTTTTCAGACCCTTCATGTTTTAAATGGTTGTGGTAGTAATTTTAAAAAATGGTTAAAATCATATTACCGTAGTTATTCTTGGTAGTAACAAAATTGGCCTAAATTTCATTGGTGAATTGCTACAAGTTAAGAAGTTAGCTTATATGCTTGCTGTGGCACAATGAGTTGTATGGCTCAGGATGCAACAAAAAGTTCCTACACTATCTTCTTACTTTTCTGCAGTTCGTCAACCAGATATACCATATACCAGTTGGGTTACTAAAGAAACTCTAAATGTTTTGAAAATTGACATATTGACTCCCTTTCCCCCACTTTTTGGAAAGGTGAATATACAGGGATTCAAGGACAGATGCTTAAAAGCTATGCATTTAAAACCATGGACTCGGATGAATTTAAGCAACCAAGAGTCCTGGGTCAACTCCCAAGAAGGCTCCTTTGCCATACAGCAGGAGTGGGCCACCTGCACTCCCCTCAGGTTCCACATGCGACCCACCAGCATCTCCAGGACCCTCAGCACTGCCATTCTGCAAATTGATGTTTTAAAGGTTTTAAAAGATGTCTTATGCCCTTTAAGGATTTGGGGGCTATTTTTCCATCTCTTGTGGGACCTCAAGAATTCTGGAGGCTCTAATTGCTTAAATTTTTTAAAATTAAAAAATATTGTTTAGATGGTGCAATACAGCATATTCAGTTTATAAACTAAACCACCTATTTTTGTAAGAGATGTTTTTGGTGGGGTGGGAGTCACAAGTGGATCCCTCCAAGATGGATATGCCCAGCCTCTGAGCATCATCCACCTCTGCAGTAAAAGAAGTTTTGGGTGCTTCATTAGGCAACACAAGACCAAGACAAGGTGGGGCATCTCTGCTGGTTCCTGGCACTCCATCATCCCCATCTGGATTTGGACCTCAAAGACCAAAATGAAGTATGAGTTCCTGGTGGTCAAGTTATATGCAAACATACTTTGGGATGTAGAATATCATTCCTGAACATGGAGCACATCTGTTCTGGCATCAAGCTTAGCTTCCATTTTCCTGGCTTTGGGAAATATGAGCCAATGTATTTCTTAACTCTGATCTTAAACTGGCAGATTTTTAAAGCACTGAACTATAAGTAATAGTATTATTAGTTATCTGCTCTATCTGCTCAACAAAGGATGATCACTCAGCATTCATAGCAATAGTGATGGAGGCAGCAGGGGACAAGTAACAGGGTTTGTAAATGAGCAGGACTTTGCAAAGTTGTATTTTTGTTGTTCAGCAGTATCCACGAATAAATTCTGCCTCCTCTTCATCCTGTAGCTGTCAAAACATGGCTCAGCCATAACTCAGACCAAATGGTAATAAAACATTTTCTGCTAAAGATTTCATGATCTCTGTCTGTGAAATACAGATCTAGCATGCAATAACTCCAGCTCTGAAGGCCAAATTCTCAAACAACTGATTCAAAGAAACATTAGAAAATGAGACTGCAGTTCTGTGTCCAATTTCCCAAGAGTATAATTTATGGAATAACATGTATCTTATTTCTCAGCAGACACATATAAGATTGCACCGTGAGGCTGTAATCCTGTTCTCATTTATCTGAATTAAAATGTGATTAAACATAACTAGATTTACCCTTGAGTAGGCCTGCTGTCACTCTGCAATCCTGTATAGACTTAACTTGGAAGTAACATGCACAAAAGGATTTTGTTGAAGACTTCCTGAGGACTACAATATAACTCTTATATAGTTTAAATGTTATATAATGCTGTTTTTGTGGTAATAATACTTCCAGTACTTACAGGTTTTGTCTTTCAAACTACAAGTCCAAGGTCAATAAACTTACATTTAGAACTGATGCTCCCTCAAATGGTGAAAGATGTCCTTCCCTCAACTGTGTTACCTTGCACTGTGCTTTCTTTTGTGATTGGTCATTGAAAGTTAAAGATTGGCTTAATTTAAGTTTGAATGCTGAGGCACACATCTGTAAGGAAATTCTATTGTCACGAGAGTGCTAATTGCTGAGAATATGTAATCCCCTTCATATTTCCTTTGACCTTTGGTTTTACTACACAAACTTGCTGCCTTTGTTCTAGAGAAAGGCCTACGCAAGAAACTCAGTTGTTTATTAAATTGCATAATTCTGCTCTAGCACGGTTTTGATTTGGCTCTAACAAGAGGTATCAACATGGTTAATTATTTGTTGCCAGAGAAGAAATACATCACCAAGAGAATACAGATGCATACAAAATTTCCATATACTTTATTACAGATATATGATTTAATTTTCTTTTATTATTACTCAACATACAGATCAGATTTATGCAAAAGCAGAAATTGAAACCCCTTTCAAAAGCTGACAATTAACATCTAACAGATAATAAAGTATGTACAATCAACAAGGAAACAAAATAATAAGGTCAGACAGTAAGGTTAACATATGGAGATATGTGAAGCAGGCAATGCATTCCATATTTCCACAGCCTGACACTTTTGGTGGTCCTATAAGATATATAATAGTCTGTATTAGTTAGCACAACAAAAACAAGTGTACAAAGTTTGAAAGACCACAATAATGGGAACCCAATAAATCTCACCACACTGAGGAAGACTGTGACTAGATGTTTCTGTAACTACTCAGGCATCTGTCTAGGTGCTAGCTGCTGATGGACAATTTTAAGGCCCTCTTTTTAAAAGACCATCATCTGTAAAGCAGAACACATGTCCATTGTCCACCCTTAATATGTGCATAGATAACAGGGAAATACTTTTTTCATAACTAGCCTCAGTGACTAACTAGCCTCAATGTTTTCCCCTTGTGGTAATGAGGCTGAAGTTTGTGCCAGGCCCTACTCAATGTCTAGAGTAGAGAAGGGAGGTCCGTGCTCCTGCTGGAATGGAAGATCGCACAATGGGGAGGGAAGGAGCAGTGCACGCCAACCGGGAGGTGGGGAGCCAGCTGGGGTGGGTGAGGAAAGTGACCGTGTGGCCGCACCGATGGCTTAGATGACATGGCACCAAGTGCTTCATGCCCACTGGTCTAGACCAGTGGTTCCCAACCTTGGGCCTCCAAATGTTCTTGGACTACAACTCCTAGAAATCCTGGCCAGTACTGCTAATGGTGAAGGCTTCTGGGAGTTTTAGTCCAGGAACATCTGGGCGCCCAAGGTTGGGAACCACTGGTCTAGACCCTGGAAAATTATACTGTCTCTGCCTTCACATATGGTTTCCTGGTTATGTACTATATATCACAACAGGAAAGGCTACCCACTGCCAAGGGGCCATTTGGTCCCTTACCCAAAGGAGCAGAACTACATTCCTTTTATCAGTTTGGGAGCCACTCAGAAAAGGGTGCCCAAATTTAGTCCCCACCCAGAGAATACACTTCCTCTATGCTGAGGATTACATGCTGTAGGCACATTCTAGTAACATTTCCCTCACCCCACTCCATTCAGGCTTTCCCAGATTAATTTTGGTGATCGGATATTTTATTGGTTACTCTTCCGAATACATGTATAATGAAAATGACATCTTAAAATGATTGTATCTAGCAGGTTTTTTTAAAAAATATATGTATATGATTTTTGTGTTGTTTTTTTGTTTGCTTTTAGTTTTGTTTTACTCCATAGGCAGGCAATACATTTATTGGGATCACCTGTTATTGGGATCAACTGCAATTTTCCATTGGAGAGCCAGGATGGTATAATGAATGAATGGTTAGATTAGGATTTAGACCTGGTTTCAGGTTCCTACTCAGTCATGAAAACTTACAAAGTGGATGGGTGGGTGTAGCACCAATAAATCACTATTTGGACATTATGGTAGAATCACTGTAAGTTGGAACACAAAAGCAAGGGCAGGTGAAACCTTTATTAGGCCATTAATTTTTTTATATATAATATTGCTAGCTTTTGACATATACGAGTCTTCATCAGGCTGTGCACCAATATATTGTGGATTGTGTAGAAATAAACTTATGAAAGTGCCAAAAGTCATGGCAGATATCCATGCCAATTCCATTTTTTAAGGATGGGTTACAAAAAGCAGGCTGCAAAAACAAACCAGGTGTGTATGTTTCAAATTCCACTGCTGGGTTGTGCCTTCCAAGCCCCCAAACAAAGAGCTGCTAGGTATTTGGGATTTCCCCCTCCCATCACCTTGAAACTCAATACTCCTATTTGACCGGGGGGGGGGGGAGCAGGGCGGGGAGAGACTATATAGAAATGTGGTCTCCATCAGAGAACAGGGAATGAAATTTGGTCTACCTACTTGGTGAAACCAATTGAAGCCAAATTAATAGTATGACCAAGTGTTTGGAAGCAGATGTTTTCTTCAGTTTGCAGTCCTGCTTGGGTGATGTCAAGTGTCCATGTCATCTTCTAGATGGTGCTCTGAGTGGCTATTCAGGGTATCCTCCAGAGTCCAGGAAAAAATCAAAACAAAGCTATGTGATCCTTACACAACACAAAAAAAAAAACAAGGACAAGCGATACCTTTATTAGACTACTAATATTATTAAATGGCATATAGCAACAACATCAATATAATTATCCACACAAATAAAGGAAAATAGAAAGTTCACAGCTGTATAACAGCTTTATTAGGAATAACTATAAATACACAAAAAGTACAACTTTGAGTCCTCCTGATCTCTACATTAGGCTAGAGAACAAAAGAAAAGAGCTCGGCCTGCACCTCCCCTCAACGATGGCGTGGGCACTCACTTTTAAATTCTGGTTGCGTCTCTTTTTTAAAATAAACCCAGATTCTCTCCTAGTTCACCTTCTTAAAGATTCTTACCAATCCATATGGTTTACACAATGTGAAACCAAACTCATGTCCATTGGCATATCTTTAAGCTCCCTTCTTAACAGTAACTTTAACCAGGCACTTTCCCTTATTAAGGAGAGAATATGGGAGTCTGAGTATCTCCAGTTAGTGTCCAATGTGAATCAGACATGTTCCCCAATCCATTTTGGTATCTTTCCCTCCTTTGGTTCTGGACATTCTTATTTCCAGTCCTTGGTGAACCCTCTTATCAGGAGGGCCTTTATGTTAGCCCGGCTGAACATCTTCCCTTCTGAGGTTCTTAAGGGACGATATGCTCGGGTTCCCTTTGAGCAAAGAATTTGCAACTTCTGTGGTTTAGAACCGGACTCAGTCACGCACATTCTCTGTAACTGTCCTGAGTTCAAAGATATTCGTGCCTGTATCTTAGGCCCAATTATTTCAGGCTTTTCCGGCCCTCCCCACCTTCTCACAGGTTTCCTCCTTCATGACTACTCACAAGAAACAACGGCCTTAGTAGCTGAGTTTCTTGCAAAGGTCCTTTCCTCCCAGGTTTCTAAAAATTAATCAGACTGTCCTAAGTATCTTCAGTTATGTTTCTTGTTACATTTCTAGCTGTGTAACTATTATGTTTATGCCTTTTTTTAAAAAACTTTTTTTACCTGTATGCTTTTAACTTTCCTATGCCAATAAAGGTTATCGAATCAACAAAGCTATGTGATCCTTACACAACACAAAAAAAAACAAGGACAAGCGATACCTTTATTAGACTACTAATATTATTAAATGGCATATAGCAACAACATCAATATAATTATCCACACAAATAAAGGAAAATAGAAAGTTCACAGCTGTATAACACCTTTATTAGGAATAACTATAAATACACAAAAAGTACAACTTTGAGTCCTCCTGATCTCTACATTAGGCTAGAGAACAAAAGAAAAGAGGGGATCAAAGGAAAAAACCACATCAATTCTAAAATAAAGTTGTTTTTCACAATTGAGGTCTACAACTAAAGTGCATTAAAATCTATACTACTTGTATGAAGGATATAAGCAAGCATGCAACAAAGCAAATTAAATTGACACATGAGTACCTCAACAGTTATGATAAAAGTAAGAAACAAAAGGATTCAATCTGTGGTATGACCAGAACTCCCACCTGTGGTTGCCATAAAACCCATCCTAGTAGTAGCTGATATAAAGAGGAGGGGAAGCAGAGGGCAGAGAGGTGGCAATTTTCTTTGTCCCTTAGATGGGGTGGGAGAGCTTGTGCCTACCCTGCTAGCCCAAGCCACCCAATGGGTTTTATTATTTAGTGGAAGCTAGAATGTGAATCTCATGTGTCTCAATCCATCATTAAATTACATTGCACTGGAAACTCTTGGTTGTCAGTTCTTTTTTTCATGATGGTCTCTTCGTCTTTAACAGAGAAACAACAGACAGGTGGGAACAACTGTAGCCATAGAATTTGGCTGCTGTCCATGGCTGAGAGTTTTGTTTCAGTTCATTTTTGAAGAATGTTCCAACATTTGCAAAAAAAGAATCAAACTATACCTTACAGCTAGCTCTTCATTAGAATCTACAGGTCTGTTAGTGTTGTAGAAATATGATTCAGGCAGATCTTCGTGACCGAGTAATCATTTGTTGTTGTTGTACCATCCAATTAGAACTGGCCTATAGCAACCCTAATAGGGTTTTCAAGGCAAGTGAGGTTTTTACAGAGTGGTTTACCAGTAACCACACACACACACACACACACACAGAGAGAGAGAGAGAGAGAGAGAGAGAGAGAGAGAGTTCCCATAGCATAGCCTGGGAATTGAACCCAGGTCTCCTGAGTCCTAATCCATTACTCTATCCACTACATCATACTGGGTGCCCCTGAGCAATCATACTTGTTAGTTTATGCCTAAAGACTAAAAGAAAAAAAGCAACCCGACACAGAATGCTCTCTTCTAATCATGGACTGCCTGTAGTGTATCATCTGGCTCTGAAAGAAGTTGAGATTTTAAAATGTTGAATGCGGGAGAAAGTGAAACACACACACACACACTTTCATATACACAAACAAAATGATTTTCAACTTGTATTTCACAACAACCAACATTCCACCTGCCCAAGGCTGGAATTCTGTGCTTGCTCCTACAAAAGGAAGTTAAGAAATCAGATCAGACGTATATCAGAGAGAAAAATCTGCCTTCAAAAAACACAATAAAAAACCCACATCATCCTTCCAGTTCTATTTTAGAAGCTGTGTGGATTTCTTATCATTCTTCTCTACCTTTTTTTCTTTCCTTCTCCTGATTGAAAGGGAGGTGGTAGATGGCAGAAGGGCAATCAAGATGCCAAAGTGGCATTTCACCTGCCCGAAGCAGCTTTTTTGCATCATTGTAACCCGGCAATTGCTAAAACAGAACTGGATATGTGGAACACTGCAGATAACACTGCAGGATTAGCTGAAGTTTTGGGCTTCGCTGTACAATGCTCTCCTGATAAACAAAAATCAGTTACCTCCATAGCTAACGCTACAACAATTTGTAGCTTAGAGATCTGCATTGTATATACAATATTAACGTTTTTTTAAAAAGAGCCTGCAACTACTGCAGACATTGCCTTAGGGCCTTTTTACTCAAGGATAATTTATTTTCAGTTTCATTGAAAAATATTTGTATTTTTACATAACTATGGAGGAGATAAAATTAATGTATTGAATTAATACAAACAAACTCTTTGGCCTCAAGCCCTCCACTTTTCATCATATTGTCTCTGTTGTGCAAGTAATTTTGGAGCTGCATATGATTTGCAAAAGAATGAATACATTCTTCTTTAATGTACTCGTTTAAAGCTGCAGGCACCAATAAATCTATTCCTTCCCACCCATTCTCTCCTCTCCCATAGTGTGCTATACCAATGGGACATCATGGATCTAAAAACAGGCAATAACCTTCTCACTGCCATAGATGACTTCTGTCTGGAGGAGGGGAATGTCACACTTTGAAATTGTGGAGGAGGCAACCCACTGCACAGATCACAAACTGGTACTGCCTGCCACCTGTCCTAGAGGCACCATTTTCATAGCAAACATCCCATTTTTAATATCAACATAACTGTCTTTGCTTCCTACAAAGAATCACAAGAGCTATAGTTTAGCAAGATGCTGAGAATGCCCTGGAAAAGAATGCTGGTTATTTTTCATAAGAAAAGGGAGTGTCTGTTAAGCCAGTTTGCCAAGGCTTTGATCCTAAGATATGTAAACTTAAGGACCTTTATGGATGTTTCCCATCCCCTACTCTCAACTGAGTACCTTGGCTTCTGCCTCCCAAAACCAGAATAAAAGGGCCACCACCAATGTTGTTACTGTTATGAAAGCCAGTGCTTCCCAACCTTCGGTCCCCTGAAGTTCTTGAACTGCAACTCCCAGAAATCCTGGCCAGCACAGCTAGTGGTGAAGGCTTCTGGGAGTTTTAGTCCATGAACATCTGGGGACCCAAGCTTGAGAAGCATTGTTCTAGGCAAAGGCAGACGTCTACTCATGTATGGCTTCTGCATCTGCAATGCCTCTGTTTTATGTGTTTGTACATTGTGGTTGAGGAGTGGAGAAAAGAACCAAAGCAGCTGTTCCTAAAACCTTTGCCATTCTCTCTCTCTCTCTTTCTAACTTGGGTCTCCTCCCTCCCTCCTCATTCCCATTTACGTACTCTCTTTCCTCTTTCTCATGGCAGAGGGGGCACTTCTCTTCAGTTCAAGATTAGCACAATCCTGCACGGTGAAAAGCAAAGGTGTGTTCTTTAGGACACCCAGGCTGCACAATAAGTCGTATGTTCCAAACAGGTTAGAACCCTAATTGGCAGCACCATTTCTTGGCAGTACCCTGACTCCTGCCTTCAAAAGGGGAGTTTAGCACTATGGTGCTTTCCCAATCAAATTTGAAAAGAGAAGGCTGGAGTAAGTAGGAAAGACCTGTTATCAGCACCAGGTGTTTGATTCACTCTCCACTCTGTTTTTGCCAAGAGGTCTTCAGGGCTCCAGCACTGGGGAGGGGGTACAGCTTCTAGATGTGTGTCCCACAACCTGAAGACAAATCCTGTCCTCTTCAAGAACATAAGGGAACAAAAGGGTGTAGTACAAATGCTTTATCTGGAAGACTCTTACATTAAATAAATATAAATATAGATTCCTACCCTCAATACCCACAGAAGACCCACAAACTGCAGCCCTCATTGTTCAGGAGAGACTCACCCCACCAATTTGCAAAGGTTTGCCACATGGGAGGGAAGAGAGAACATGAAAATCCTTCAATTAATTTATCTGAGGAGCCAAGCCAATGTGTATTTATCTGTTCAGAAAGGTTGTGGAGATCTTAGGGAGATGTTATTGTCCAGGTTGTTCACCACTATCATCTCCAGAAGGAAAAGTTTTAGAAGTATTCAAAATACTTCAAAGCTGGTTTGATCAAACAAAAGAAATGAGTGTACATGCCACAAATTATCCATCACAGAGCTATAATTTGACTTCCAGCTCCTATATGTCTGTCTGTGTATGTATGGGGAGGGAATTACGCCTCCAGCTAGAAATGCTTCTGTGGCGCCATTTGTGACAATTTCTGTACAATAGCTAAAATATGAATGGAGCAGAGAGAAAGGCCTTTGATTTCAACACAGAACTGGCACCATATAGCACTTCTCAGAGAATCCTCCTATGGATCCTTCTCTGTTTCTAAGCCACTTCTAAATCTTTTTGTTTGCCGTTGCTCCTACTGAGCTCAAAAGCAGCTGCAACAGTTTGTGCCAGCTAAGGAGCCATCGTTATAGATTTCCCAGTTGTTGTACGAAATAATCTTTGAAAACAGAACTCCCAGCTTAGATATTTTTAAATGAAGCATACACTAGTTCACTTAGAGGACACAACATACATGACTAAACCAGAGAGGAATTTCACACAGCTAATCTTGCTGTGGCTTCAAAAGAGAAAGGAAAAACAAATGTGTGAATTAAATTGCAGCATTCTGGCGCAGTGGTTAAACTGCCAAAACTCTGCTTACGACCTGGGTTCAATCCTAGATAGCCAGCTCAAGGTTCACTCAGACTTCTGTCCTTCCGAGGTCAGTAAACTGAGTACCCAGCTTGCCGGGGGGGGGGGGCAGATGTGTAATTAAATTGTAAACCATCCAGAGAGTGCTTTAAGCACTATGGGCGATATATAAGCAACACATGTTGCTTTTAAATAGCTCTTTCCATATTGTTGCTGCTGCTGCGCTGCTCCTGCTGCTGCTGCTGCTACTACTACTACTACTACTCAGATAAGCTCCAATTGCATGGATATTGCTTCTGAATATAGGTGGGGAATCATATGATTCCTTGCTGAAGGGAGAGAAGTACCTTGCATATGAAAACCTAGTGTGTCAGAGAGGAACTTTTAGAAAAGTTTTGGGTTAGCTTTTCCCTTTGAAGGGATTTTATTACATGAAGGGAGATTCAAACATATAGAATTTCACCCAAATTTGGGGTAACTAGTCTATAAATAAAATGAATGCAGCAGAGCAACAGGCTAGCTTCAGTGGGGCAACACTTTGCTTCAACCTCCCAATGTCTGCTCCTTTTTAATAGATTATGGGCAAAATCCTCTTCTTGCAGTTGTAATGTAAAATTACGCCCTCCTACATGTACCAGGCATTAAGCCCACCAACAGGGAATTGCGCAATTTGATTGTGCATTTGGTTGTGTGATTCCTATAGTGATTGTCGTGCAATGCACTGGCAGAAGTGATTCATGGATAATACTTAGGTCTTTGTGCTATTGAAGCTACCATGGCATAATGCCAAGATTTTGCCCACTGAGTTGGAATGAGACTGTAAACTCCAAGAAGAGGATTTTATACCAGAAGAAAGTGGGACTTTATTCTGTGAGTTTCATTCCCTCTAGCTGCTAGATAAAACTACTCAGTTTGGTTTCAATAGACTTACCTAGCCTAGCTTCTAAAGCCATTTCTATCCTTGGTAATATATAAAATCACTCCCAAAAGTTTTCAGCACCATCATCTCTTTTTGATTTTTGAGAAACTTTCCCAACTCTCTGATGCTCTTTTCTTTAAACACTTCAATAAAACCTTTTCTTTAAACACTTCAATAAAAAAAAACCCCAAGAAACCTACCATTCAGGCCAGAGCGCATATGGAGGCGGAACCCGACGGAAAATAATCAAATAGCTGTCAGGATCGCGACTAACCTTTACCAATCTAAGGTGAAGGCTGCTAGTCAATCTTACTTCGCTGTCCGGATAAGCGAAGCCTCCAACCAGAAGGCGGAACTTTTCCATATAGTCCACAATCTATCCGGAGTTGGTCATAGTGACTGGCCTCCCACTAGCATCTCACCTGACCAATTTGCAGCCTTTTTAAAATCAAAAGTGGAGGCCATCCGCTGGGATCTTACCCCCTATTTGAAAACAGTGGATCGAGCAGAGACGTCCAGCGCTCCGTCTTGCCCGATGAGACTTAACCACTTTCAGCCTGTGACATCAGACATGGTGGACAGAGTGCTTGACCGCTGTTGTGCCACCACCTCCTCCCTTGACCCTTGCCCGCCCTGGCTAATCAAAGCAGCCAGGCCTATAACATCTGAATGGGCTAGGGCAATAATTAATGGGTCTCTCCAGGAGGGCAAGGTTCCCCAAGGAGACACTCATTAGGACCATTAGGAAGAAACCGAGCTTAGCGGTGGACAATATTGGTAATTATAGGCCCGTCGCCAATGTTTCTTTCCTCAGCAAGGTAGTTGAGAGGGTGGTGGCCAATCAGCTGCAGGCTCTTCTGGATGAAACCAATGCCCTGGATTCATTCCAGTCGGGCTTCAGGCCGTGCCACGGCACGGAAACAGCATTGGTCACCCTGTTTGATGACCTACTGAGGGAGGCCGACAGGGGCAAAATGTCTCTGCTGGTCCTCCTCGATATCTCAGCCACCTTTGATACCATCGACCACGGTATTCTCCTGGGGAGGCTCTCCGAGTTGGGAGTCTGTGGCCTGGCTCTTGCCTGGCTTCGTTCCTTCTTGGAGGACCATCCCCAGAGAGTGCAGATTGGAGAGAGTTTCTCGGCCCCATGGAGCCTCAATTGTGGGGTTCCGCAGGGCTTGATTATCTCTCCAATGCTGTTTAACATCTATATGAGGCCGCTAGGAGGGGTCATCAGGGGATGTGGGGCTTCGTGCCATCAGTACGCTGATGATACTCAGCTCTACATCTCCTTTTTTCCAACAACAGTGGATGCTGTTTTGTCCCTTGAGCACTGCCTGGGGGCTGTTCAGCAATGGATGCAGGAGAATGGACTGAGGCTGAACCCGGGCAAGACGCAGGTCCTTCGGGTGGGTGCCCCAGGCATCAGTAGTTTGGGAAACTCCTTCTCTTTTGGGGGGTGACTCTTACCACCAAGAGTGAGGTTCGCAGTTTGGGTGTACATCTGGACCCGGCGCTCACCATGGAGATCCAGGTGTCGTCAGTGGCCCGTTCTGCACATTTCCACCTTTGGCGGATTGCCCAGCTGCGTCCCTATCTTGATGTGGTGGCGCTCACCACTTTGGTCCATGCGCTCGTAGTCTCAAGATTAGACTACTGTAATGCACTCTACGTGGGGCTGCCTTTGAGACTGATGCAGAAACTTCAGATGATACAAAATGCGGATGGCCGGACTTCTTACAGGGGTGAAAAGGTACCAACATATTTCCCCGATACTGGCCGCCTTGCATTGGCTGCCCATTCGTTTCCACGTTGATTTATAAGTTCTTACGATTACATATAAAGCCCTAAATGGTTTAGGACCTCGATATCTGGCAGAGCGCCTTCTCCCACCCAGTTCTGCCAGAGTCACTCGTTCCAGCCATGCCGGGCGGCTGAGGGGCCCAACGCCGAGGGAGGTCCGGAAGGAAAGAACAAGGAACTGGGCCTTCTCGGCAGTGGCCCCTCGCCTTTGGAACAACTTGCCAGTGGAGATCCGCCTGGCTCCCTCTCTGGGTGTTTTCAGGAACAAATTTAAAACCTGGCTATTTGGGCAGGCTTTCCCTCCTGCCATATCTTAAATTCTTATACTTTCGCCACCTTGGATCTATAATATATGTTTTTTGGTTTTATTGTTTTTAAATTTGTAAACTGCCCAGAGTAGACCTTTGGTCTAGATGGGTGGGATAGAAATCCAATAAATAAATAAAATAAATAAATAAATACATTCATACTTCATATTAAACATCTCTTAAACAGAAACACAAAACATGCTGAAACACTGGCCAAAATCCTAATCATTCCACCTGCTGGTGTAACACAATTGGCATAAATCTAGATGACAAATTATCACAAATTGAGAAGTCAGTGTAGGCATTGCTGTTGTGTCACTGAGGTTTACATCAGTTGTATCAAACTGGTGTAAAAACAAAACAGATTTAAAATTAAATGTAAGCACAGTTTTCTTGTCATAGAAAATTAATAAGCATTAATTCACCTTGGGAAAGAGCAAAATCAAAATGATTTTAATGTGAAGGATAATGCTACATGAAAGTCTATTCCCACCTGTCAAAATATAAATTTCATGGTATGAAATCTCAAAAATATAAAAGTTTATGCAAGATTTTTTTTTCGTTGTTAAAATCCCATAGTTTTATCTCCACTCCCTTCAAGACCCTTATTTAGGAACCAGTGTTGTAAATCTTGCTTGGTTGCTCCCGGTTTTCTACTGACAAAGGATCCATTGAGATCAAACAGGTTGGAAACAGCTCTGCCTTGACTGGAAAATCAGACTTTTCTGCCTTTCCTGCTCCCAAAAAAGCAACAGGCTAGTCTGTGTCAAACTGAACACCTTTGTATCACTGAAGACGCTCTACCTGAATGTTTGCAGAGCATTTTTCCTCCTCCATTACATATCAAGCTAATACACAGACTACATTATTTCAAGATGAAGACTCCTCCCTCCATCTCTCCCTCCTCACCACTTTTTGTAAGATCATGCCTGATCTTGTAACACCCGGTATGACACTTGGAGATCTCCAAAGTGTGCCCATAGCATTGTGCCCTTCTCATTTGCTTGATCAAGTTATTGCCGCAAAATGGGTCTACTACCTGCTATGTCTGCTTATTTGCATATTTGCACTAGCCTTTAGTACTGGCAGTGGATGCACTAGACCAGTGGTTCCCAGCCTTGGGTCTCCAAGTGTTCTTAGACTACAATTCCCAGAAATCCTGGCCACATAGCTAATGGTGAAGGATTTGGGGAGTTTTAGTCCAAGAACATCTGGGGACCTGAGGTTGGGAACCATGCACTAGACATCCTTATTAGAGCTATTTCCAGGAGTTCCAACATACTATGGACACAGTTGTTCAGTCCTATAGATTCTTGCTATAGGCAGGCTTTCCCAACAATAACAGAGATATAAGGCATATATAGGGCTCAAGGATTTTTATTAAAAAATGTAATACAATTAATTTTTGTTCATAAGGCCCTTAATTGTCAGCCTGCAATAAACTGATGATGTTGAAAAACCTTGGAATTTTTAATTACCTGTTGTAGGACCATGGAGGAAGCCCAAAACAAATCACAACCAGGAATTGTTCTTTCATAAGAAATCTATAAATTATCAGGGTGCTGGAGACAAATGCAGGATGATTTTTGGTACACCCAGTGGTATCTCCTTTGATTACAATATGTGTTTTGGCCAAATATAAAAATCTGAATGTGTTTCTCTTGGCAAGTTCCATTTTATCACTCCTGCATTAAACTCATTAAATTTAATGAGTGTTTGAAAGGTCAGGTGCATGAAGGAAATGTTTGCTGCTGTGGTACAATGTAAAAGGGCTGAAAAATATCAGCAGTAATAAACCCTGTGGAAAGACATGTGGATGATACAGCATTAGCTAACAGAAAATCTCTTTTCACAGTGAGCCATTCTCTCTAATCCCCACCTGAACTGTAAATTTCAAAAGATGCACAGATGAATAAAAGCTAAGAAAGGTGTGTGGCATGCTTTGTTACCTACTATTAGTAAGAGCAGATCTTTATGGAAATGTTCTCCAAAAAAATCCTTGTAAAAGGAAGGCTGATATGAACAATGCATAAAATCAACTATTCTCTTTCTTCTTCTATCAACACATCTGCTTCAGGCTTCTTGAAAAAGAAATCAGAATAGTCAGACACAATTTGGATCAATAAACAAAACACAAAACCTTCTACGAACACAGAAGCAGTGTGTCCTCATGTCTACTCTGGCAGCACCATCAGTGGTCTCAGCAATGTCAACCATAATGACAGGGGCTCATTTACTGGTTCACCTGCTAGTGCAGTCCATTGGAGGAAATAACAATCTTAGGGCTCATTTACATTAAAGCAATAGTTTGGAGTATGTGCTGGTATAAATGAAATCGAGTTAAATCAACTCCAAGTCGTGTGGCAGTCACAGGGTACTTAGATCACAGTTTGCATTCTCTTGGGGAAAAATGTTTAATCTGGTGTTTTTGAAGGAACACCCTTGCCGGACATGTGCACTTGCTCTTCAACTCAAGGCTGCAATTCAGGGAGGCAGGTGTGTATGTGTGTATACCCTGGGTATGCACACATGGAGCGGGGAAGTGCAATAGGAAAAAGCTGAGTAAATTGGTGTCAGAAAAGCCTTGTGAGCACTGATGTTCGCAGGAGAGCCCAGCAGTGGTGGGCAGAGGACACATGCCGCAAACACACAAGCAAAACACACGTAGACATAGCCAGGGTGAAGGAGGAGATACAGACTGGAAATGGAAGAGAGAGGAGGCAACAATGGCAGTGTTTCACCTGCCTGCCTTCCAGCCACCAGTTCCAGGGTTTGCTCAGTGTGCAAAATTTCTCTTTGGGATGATCTTGCCGTATCACCCTGCCTCCAGAACTGGAAAAAGATATAGGAGAGAGAGTAGCAGGGGGCTCCTGTAGGCTGCTTGGCAGCCGGGTTCCTCGCTCACTCCCCACTTTTAACACAACAACAGGGGCAAATTGCTGTGAGAGTCAGCTAGCAGGAGGGCTACTTAAATATTAACTCAGACAGAGGAGTTCACAAAGGAGGGATTGATTTCTGCCACTAACTAATTAGCAAAGTACTTTTTCCTCCTCTGGCTTTCCCCTCCTCTCTTCCTGTTTGTTTGTTTGCTCCACTTCCATAGTTTGTTTGCTTTCCCCTCTTCTTCTCTAACCTCCAATCAAAGCAGGTCTGCTCCTGGCCTCTGATCATGCGGCTACATGGTGGATTGAGTCTCTAACAAGGTTGAAACTACAATTTCTTTCCTTTTCCTCTCATTTATACTTCTGATTGTAACCAAAAATCACAGCTGTAAATAAAAATCCCTTTTCTACTTAAAATGCTTTCAGAGTAATTTTTATTCTGCAAAGTGCTGATTACTGTGAAAGGGATGGATGCTGAGAACTTGGGTTTCTTCTCTCACACATGCACATTTTTTCTGCTGCTGTAGCTGCCATTGCTTTGCTTTTACCTTTTACTCTGCTAACTGAAAAAAAAGGGAATTACCAAATTTCCACAACATGATCAATGTTACCCTAATGCATTCCTGGTGTATTCTACATAGGGCAGACAGGGCAATATTTATGCAAAATAATAAACAGACCCAAATTTGACATCCTAACACACACACAAATGCATGCATGCACCAGTTTCAGAACAATTCAGTGTCCTGGATCTGTTACCGTTTTCAAAGTAACTATCATGAAGAAAAGGAATTATAAAGGAAAATTCAAAATATAGCCAAAGTGGGATGTATTCACAGATAATCTGTGTGCATCAAAAGACTTAAATAGGAATTTTAAAAAATGTACACATACTTATTGGAGTATGACTTGGAGGATGAGAGGGTGAAGGAGACGATGGTAAAATGGGCACGTAATTTTGGGTATAATATTGATATTGATGAATGGACAAAGATGTGGAAAGAGAATCATAAAATGATCAAGCCAGTGAATCTTAGAGAAAATATCCTTAAAATGTTTCATAGATGGCATTTCACCCCTGTAAGATTGGCAAAAATATCAGAAGGTAACAGCAATGTTTGTTGGAAGTGTAAAAAAAATCCAGGGACTTACTATCATATGTGGTGGTCATGTGAAAAAGCCAAAAACTTTTGGATACAGGTTTGGGAAATGGCAAAAGAAATTGTTCAACAAAAATTAAATTTTAAACCTGAAATGTTATTATTGAATATTATGCCAGAAATTATTGATAAGAAAATAAAATATAGTCTACTGTATATATTTACAGCAGCTAGGTTACTCTGGGCCCAAAAATGGAAGAATGAAGAGACACCAACGATGGATGAGCTATTAAAGAAGCTACTGGACATTGCAGAACTAGACATGCTTTCAAAGGCACTACGGTATCAACCAAGAGACTTTGTAAAGCAAAGCTGGATAATTGGGCCCAGAAAAAGCAAAGCATAATTGGGCCCAGAAAAAGACAGGAGTTTGGGGGGAAACTTAGTCTATAGAGAACTCAGTGCTCACCGGAATCCTCTTGAAGACACTTGAGGTCCAGACTACGATGGAATCTCTGTTCCAAAGGGGGAGGAGGAATGTTTAGTTAGTAGTTTTTCTTTTTGTATTTTTGTCTTGTAAATTATATGTTAGATGGCTAACGTTTTTGAGTTTGTATGTCATAATAATAATAATAATAAAGGCTTAAATAGGAACCAAGGGTTTTATGCATACTACAGTGGTGCCTCGATTTACGACCATAATCCGTTCCAGAAGATGGACGTAACTCGAAATGGTTGTAAGTCGAAGCACCATTTCCCATAGGAATGCATTGAAATGCAATTAATCCATTCCGGCCGAAGAAAAAAATCACCCAAAAAAAAAAATCACTGCAAGACTCATTGGAAACGCGATTAATCCCTTCCGGCAGAAGGGAGGGGGAAAGAAAGAAAAGCAATCAAGCGTGCAAGACCCATTGGAAATGCACATAAAACAAACGGAGCAGATCGGAAATGCACAGCGAACAAAGGAGGCAGGTCGGAAATGCAAAGAAAACAAAGGAAAAGGCAAGGGAAGCATGCAGGACCCATCGGAATGCGGAAAAAACCCCCAAAAAGCAACCAAACCCCCCAAGACCCATCGGAAATGGGGGGGAAGCCAAAAAACAAACAAACCCTCCAAGACCCATCGGAAATGGGAAAAAAACACTCCAAAAAGCAACAAAAAACCCCAAGACCCATCGGAAATGAGGGGAAAAAAACCCAAAAAACAAACAAACCCCCCAAGACCCATCACAGCACAGAAACATAACCCCACAGCTCAAAACCACTCTGCAAAAACACCCAGAACAGTTTTTAAAAAGCAGAAAACAGCACCTTACCTTACCAGGCAGCCCAAAGCCTCCCTGCAAACACACACACACACACACACTCAGAAGCAGAAGGAGGCAGTCCCAAGCCTCCTCCTCCGACGCACACTCTCTAACTGCTGGGGCGAAAGAGCTACAAAGAAGCAGCCTCGTCGCCACCTACAGTTAGCAATTTGAATTTCCCGTCTTTTTTCCCTGCCTTTTTCTGTTCGTAAGTGGAAGCTCCAGTCGCAAGTAGAAGCAAAATTTTGCAGCCGGAGCTGGTCGTAACTCGAAATGGTCGTAAGTAGGGACGTTCGTAAGTCGAGGCACCACTGTATATGCATCAATCGTCTGGATTTATCCACAGTCTGTGGTATAGCTATAGCTAAGGAGTCCTTTTCCTTGGCATGTGTCTACCTTAGGAGAACAATTTAATTGCTGATGGCAGCATACCTGTGTAGTCAGCACTTTGACTGAAAGTTCTTGGGCTACCGGCATTGTAAAAACCCATTACCAATGTAATTGTCACTTTCTTATTCCCATCTCATTTTGTCCCACCCCAGGTAGTCTGGATAAAGTACCTGTGACCTGACTATTAGGCTCCATGTGTCTAAGGAAGTAGATGGTAATCCAAAAAGAAGAAGAAAACTCACACTGAAATAAATATTTTCGTTATTAAGGTGCCGTCTCTCTTTTGTTTTTATTTGTTCTGTACATGCTGAAACAGATTCATATGGCCACTTCTTTAAAAACGGGGGGGGGGGGGGCACAAGGAAAGTGTATGCTGCATAAAACAGGCCATATATCCCTTAATGGCAAAACAAGGTACTGATTTGGTGACATGCCCTTTTCTAGAGGTATATGGGTGAGAGAGGAAGGCAGAGGTGGAGGTGAGCAAAACTTTAGTCCTACTTGTGTAGTTGAACTACTGCTTGCCTCCATATGGACTCAATACACTTGTGGAGATCCTTTTGTCATTCTCAATAATGCCATTTGGTAAGGGATAGAAGTATGAAGAGAAAGAAATGTGTTTCACTAGAGAAATCCATTTTGTGAAATGTCTACATGAAATTTTTTTGCCTCCTTAAGTTTCCATTAATGTCTTCCCTGGGCAAGAAACCCAGTCTTCAGCTCAAAAATTTACTGTAGGTAAAACTCTCAGACCCCTAAGAAACTTCAGTCAACTTGTTGAACACTTTACCACCATGCTATCAGTTGTGCATACCTCATACTGTCTAAGATTCCTTGTCAATTTCACCTGGCAATTTCATTTTGAATTGCCAAATTCGCTGGCTGCTCTTATCTACTATGCCAGCATCCTGTCTTCTAACAATTTCCAGTCAATAACAGTGAGACCCCAATATTTGATGGTTGCAAGTGTATGCTCTTTGAATAGAATAGCCTTTTAAGACTGGCTGCTGGTGGTGTTGTCTCCTGTAATGTTGGTGAAACAGTTGGTACTGTCACTTTTGTTGCTGCTGCTGTTGCTGCTGCTGTTTCAGTATGCCTGATTTGCAGTTGCATCCATTCCATGTGGGAACCATGAAAAAATGAACAGCATCATATCAAAATGGGCTACACCCAATAGAACAAACAACATAGAGTGCTGTTGGAGACCTGCTGTAACACATGTTTAGACAGAAAACGTCTGACATAGGATATTATGTATATTAAAATGCATAACCCCCAAACTATAACTTGATCCTGGGAAGCCTTGCTAGCATACATAACACAAGAATATCAGGTATAAATAAGTAAACCCACATGTCCAGTGCTTTGTAAGATTCTCACCTTGCAGATCAGTCTCTCTGACACTGTCAGCCTCCATACTCAGTCCAGCTACATTTGCACTGAGATCAAGGGCAAGAGAAGGAACGAGGTGTTTAGCCAGATTTGCTCCAAGGCAACTTCCATCTTCCATTGTATGACTATTTCTAGTTTTGTACTTTGGGTTTACATTGGCAGCCTCAAATACGGACAGTAGCTCACTTGCTGGGTAGTAATGGGGTACTAAGCAATGGATCGGATGATGCAATCTGGCACTGACATTGTTTTCAACCTCTCCTAAGCAGATCTTTTCATACATTTCACTCAAAACAACAAAAACATTTCTTTTCATATACACAAGAAGATTGCTTCTCTCTGTCTCCTTCCATCAGTTCCCTCACTCTGTTCTGCCTCAGAGACATTTCTTTCATCACATTAAAAACAATTCTGCCTTTAGGTACTAACAGCTTTTCATATAGCTTGTCATTTGAACAGGTCCTGTGCTTGTTTCTAACACATCATCCACCTCTAATCTTACAGAATCAGCCCACTCTTCGTGGGGTAAAACCACTGCCCAAGAAGAATCTTACTTTGCAGAGGATAATTTATGTAAATTGATGCTAATTTGAAGTGGAATCAAAAGAGCTCACTTGGTGAACTGTAAAGCTTCCACTTGCACATCAGGATATTTGACATTTTTGCAACGTTGAAGAGAAGAAATAATTCATTCCATCACTGCAATAAGTCTTCAACAACTTGTTTCCAAAATTCTGTTCCATTTCAAAAGTGTTTGCTCTCTGGTACCAACAAATAACACTCAAGTGTTGTGAATGAAACACAGAATTAATTTACCCTAGTCTCTGCACCAGTTCTGAGTAACAGTGTAAATCTCGATTTAATCTGCCCTCACATAGTAAATGAAAAAAAAAAGCCCCTCAATTAAAATCTTGTCACTCTATTTTTTTCCAAGCTGGGTGGAGGGGTGCAGCCTCTGAGGAGTTTTGTGTATTTTTGGGTCATCCGTCCAGTCCGCAGTCTCCTGTTAATGATTTTGGAAAGGGGTCATTGCATTGTGCCCCAAAACCTCTCATCCCTTCCGCTCCCATTCTGTTTGATTTCCGAAGGTGGTGAGACCATCAAACATTCTAGTGCTCCAGTTCTCTCACTATAAGAGAAGCCTTGCTGGCATATCACTGATTATTTTAAAACACACATACACACATTTACTTTATTTCATTTTGAACCATATGATACGTTCCAGGTAAAATATACACCAGCATGGAACAAGTAAGCATCATCAGAGACTGCACAAAAATGCTCTGACAAAATAGAATGCAATAAGATCAAATCAGACGCAATTTGATAGCTGAACAAGTTTTCACCAGCTGGTTAAGGTGATGGATTGCCTCTGTCCTGGGGGCTTTTGTTATATTTTTAAAGAAAGATGTGGTTTCTCCAACACAGAATGCTCAAAATGAAGCTAGTGTGGTGCTTCATTTCTATGCTGAATGGATTTCATATAAGAGGTTAGAAGTGTTCCACAACTTGTTATAACTCCTATAAATAGCCAGCTCTCATTTGAGAAGTTTGCACAATTCCCCAGTGGCCAGCTTAGCTGTGAACACAACACATCCTTTAGACAGCTCTACAGAAAAGGGAACACTTATAGCAAATGTTAGCCTAATTAACTGCATTCACAGGTATCACACATCCCTTCCTCAGGCCTTGGGTTAACCACATTGTGTAATCTTTGACTCAAGCAGGACAATATGCTTACAAATAGTCACAAAATTTTCAGATTGGAAATAAGTATCAAGATTTCACAGATACTAGGATGTCAACAAAGACACACAAGTCAGAGGGGCTGGGCAGAGGGGATTGTACTTTCCACTTTAGCTTTCTTTTCTCTGCTATAGAAACTAAGACAATTACACAGTGAGTTTCCTAGGCCTCAATTTGTTTTAACAGCAATCATAGGGTGTGTGGGTCCCCCCCCCTCCCTCCATGGGCTAAAGGATGTCAAAGGGACCCATGGAGTTGGCCATCACCATGTAGGAGAGCAGTCGATGCAGCAAACTCAGAACTTTATTCAGGAATTATATACAGCAGACCAGTTGACCTTCACTGGCGCTTTTCCTCCTGGATCCTCACCTTTCCCACATCCTTCTTTATTCAAGCAAAGTGGTTTAGCTTCATCCCCTGTTATATCAGTCTCAAGTCCTCTGAGTAGTTCATTTTAGCCCCCAGTCCTTTAGTGTACTTGTTCCTTCTCATACTCTTCTCTGGTGTGGAGGTCTCACTTGAACAGTTGTTCCCACCACCTTTGGAGTTGAGTTAGAGTTGATGTCAGAGCAGGTAGAGTTGGGCTAGACACCACTGGAGCAGGCCTAACCTGCCTCACCATAGGCTCAGTGTCTGGTATTGTATGTCCAAAAGCCCTCTTGACCAACCACATGGGCCTGCCAAGTGCTGGAACTCAGGGGGAGCTGAGGTCTGTATAGCCATAACATGAGAGGACCTTTGAGCATTTGAGGGTGGTACAATTACAATTTGAATACATTGTTTTATTCATTTATTGTCCTCTGTCCCCTGAGCATGTATAATCTTGATTGAGCTGTTTTGGGACTCCTTCATAGGATGCCCCCCCCCCAAACACACACCTCTATAAAAATCTATTTCTGCATAACTTGGGTGTTCCTCCAAGTCTGCTGATTATTATGTATTACAGTGGACCCTCGACTTACGGAATTAATCCGTATTGGAACGGTGGCTGCAGGTCGAAAAGTCCGTAGGTCGAGGGTCCCTTTCTCATAGGAATGCATTGAAAACCCATTAATTCGTAACCAGCCGAAGAAAAAATACCCCCCCACCAAAAAAAGAAAATAAATGCAAAAAGCAGCACCTTACCGGTCCGAAGGGGTCCCTCGCTGCCAGAGGTCTCACGGGGGTCTGGGGCTGCTGCCATCGCCGCTGCCGAAGCCCTCCGAGGGCTTCCCCGCTGCTGCCGGAGGCCTCACGGGGGTCCCCGGCTGCCGCCGTTGCCGCTGCCGAAGCCCTCCGAGGGCTTCTCCGCCACCATGGGAGGATTCTCGGAGGTCGTCCGCCGCCACCGGCTTTCCCAGGGTACACCGGGCCTACCAGGGGAGGGCTTCCCCTGGTAGGACTGGTCTACCAGGCTTTCCCGGTGGGTAGACCAGGCCTACCAGGGGAAGCCCTCCCCTGGTAGGCCCGGTGTACCCTGGGAAAGCCGGCAGCGGCGGCGGCGGACGACCTCCGAGAGGCCTCCCATGGCGGTGGAGAAGTGCCTCCAGATGCCTTCCAGGGCTTCTCCGCCACCATGGGAGGCATCTTGGAGGTCCCCCCTCGCCGCCGATCGTGCCTCCAGATGCCTTCCAGGGCTTCTCCGCTGCCATGGGAGGCATCTCGGAGGTCCCCCGCCGCCGCTGATCGTGCCTCCAGATGCCTTCCAGGGCTTCTCCGCCGCCATGGGAGGCATCTCGGAGGTCCCCCCTCGCCGCTGCCGATCGTGCTTCGGAGGCACGATCGGCGGCGGGGGGGGACCTCCGAGATGCCTCCCATGGCGGCGGAGAAGCCCTGGAAGGCATCCGGAGGCACGATCAGCAGCCTACGGACCGGAAGGGGGAGGCGGGGAAAGCGCCAAATTTGAATTTGGCGCTTTACCCACCTCCCCCTTCCGGTCCGTAGGTCGATTCTCCGGCCGCAAGTCGAAGTGAAATTTTGCGGCCGGAGAAGTCTGTAAGTCGAAAAGTATGCAGGTGGAGCCGTCTGTAAGTCGAGGGTCCACTGTACTTATTTTATATGCTGCTTTTCTTTCCATAGCAAAGCAAAAGCAAAGTGTGCTGCTTATATACCGCCCCATAGCGCTTCAAGCACTGTCTGGTCGGTTTACAAGTTAATTATGCAGGCTACACATTGTAGCGAGCTGGGTACTCATTTTACCGACCTTGGAAGGATAGGAGGCTGAGTCAACCTTGAGCCGGCTACCTGGGATTGAACCCCAGGTCGTGAGCACAGTTTTAGCTGCAGTACAGCAGTCTAACCACTGCGCCACGAGGCTCTTCATAGGGGACCCAACATAGCTCACAACAATTAAAATCATATCATAACACTAAAAATGCCATTCAGAACTATATATGTATTAAAAAAAACAATTACACACTGGTCAGGATTTTAAATCATTTTGAAAACAATTTTTTTAATACCTAAATTTAAAAAAAGAAAAGAAAAACAGTGTATTCCCTAGACACTTGCCAGATACTGTTATGTCACTTATAGGTTCTGCCATATTTGTTGCATAAGGATCAACACTCAAAGAATTAATTTGCTATTGTTATAGCAATTTTTTGCCCTTTTACTTATCTCTTACATTCTCTCCTTTCCAAGTCAGAAAGGTTGCCACTTCCAGCTAGACCCCCTGCAAATAATACCTCAGTTGATTCACCTTCTTTCCTCCCCCCACAGAGAGATGTTCCATTTCTGGTAGACATTGACATTTTGAAGTAGCTATTAGCCTAGCCATTAGGAGGAAATCCTCTGAAGGATGGGTATTCATTTCCCCCATTCCCCCTCCCCGAAAGGTGACTCTGAAACAACAAGGCAGCTTTCCAGTTGCTCTGTCTTTCAGGGTCATTAGTTAAAGAAAGAGAAAGAAAAGTGTCAAGCTATTAAATGCCTTAAATCCAGTTTCAGTGTCACACTTCATGGAACTAGCTTTTGTTGAAGAAGTATCTCGCTGCTATAGGTAAATTAAAATCATGGATCTGACAACATGCTGCTTTCTTCTATGCAGTTTGGAAAAAAAATGTTATACCTGATTGATTGAAGAATCTTGCAAAGAAAATTGATTGTTCTGGGAATCTTTATATTTGTCACTGATTTCTTCCCAGTGTATGTCCTGCCCTTTAGAGACACCTTCCCTTTTTTCTCTGTCTTCTCCTGATTGCTTTTGATATTTTTTCCTTGTCAGCAACCTTGCTACAATGTTGGTATCTAATCAAATTATCCATCACAAGCAGGCCTGGAATCCATGTTTGAACACAAATAGTGTTGAGAATTGCAAGACAGGATATGTTTGACAGAACTTCGGCTTTGTACTATGAAGGTCTGGAAATTCTCCTGGCAGAAGAACAGTGCTGTCAGATTCTCTGTCGCATTCCAATGCAGCCACACATCTCCATGACTGGAAAGAGTGTGGGGGAAAACTTTTTTTGAACAAAGAAGGTTCTAAAATCTTCATATATCTTCCCATGCACAAAAATCATCTTCAGGGGCGCTTCCACTATAGCAGAATTGGCACAACCCCTTTCTGTGACTGATCTGAGATCTGCTGGCAGAGATAGATCTGCCAGCACAATGGCTCGGCTTACTAAGGTCAGCTGACAGAAGAGCTAGAAAAGGGTGAAGAAGGGGAGGAGCTAAGTCCCACCAGTTTCAGAGCCGCTATCCTAGAAAAAATTAGGCTAGAATCAAGGGTAATCCTAATTAATTTCTAATATCCCCAAACCAGGAAGGGTCTGCATTCAGCATGAGCTAAACTGGCTTAAGGTGAACTTGGCCAGCCCTCAACTATCTTGATACCCTAGGTCTGGATCCAATCCAATGGTGTGGCTAATATAGTCTGCAATCAGCCCAGATATTGCTGCATTAAACTTCAATATGTCTTGGTGTGTGTTTCAACAAGAAAAGAAACTTCATTTGAAATTAATGGCACTCACATTAGTCTAATAATGAGACTGAATTAGGTTGTTTCCAGATACATTTTTGTCATAAAATTAGCCTGCTTCATTTGTGCAGTTCTGCAAAGGGGTCCAAATTATAACATTTTTCACTTGAAGCCTGCCTGCTTTTTCCCAGGGATTGTTTTCCTTTGACACACACGAAGACACCGTTAAAGAGGAAAACCTGCACAATGCCCAAAAATTATTGTGTTTTCACTTGGTGCATAACTGCAAGTACTTACGGTGACTTCTGAACTTGCAGCAATTTGCTGCTAAAGTATACCCCAATTACATTATACCAGTGGGCACTACTAATATGGTTTGAGTCAGATCTTTTGTTCAGTATCCAACCCAGTGTCTTCTCATTTCATGCTTCACATTACAGGACTGCAACATTTTTCCTCAAGATCACAGTAAACAAGAAAAAACTATGCTAAAATACAGACATCATTTTTGTACAAGTGAAAGTCCTGCTTATATTTCCTTTTATTCTAAAGCCCAACCAGATGTCTCTTAAATATCATTATTAGCAGCCATATCTCTTGTTGGGTCTTTCTAGCATTAAATAACTAAGCCAAGGAGAGGAACTGTAGTAAAGATCTTAGTGCATTGACTGGGTTGCTTTTTTTCCCTATCTAGAGAACCTAAAATTTCACTGCTAATATTTATACATAAACAAACACTAATTTCACACTTTTACTGCAAAACAGCT
Source organism: Intellagama lesueurii (assembly GCA_037013535.1). Taxonomy (NCBI): domain Eukaryota; kingdom Metazoa; phylum Chordata; class Lepidosauria; order Squamata; family Agamidae; genus Intellagama; species Intellagama lesueurii. Next base: position 82,781,002 of record JBAJHW010000006.1, read on the forward strand.
TGGAACACTTCTTTGAAGTAACACTGTAATAAATATTGTGTGCTGTGAAGACAATTTCAACTTATAGTTACCCCTTCCAGGCTTTTGTAGATAGGCAGTGTACCATTCCCTTCTGGGGTTGTTGTTGTTTAGTCGTTAAGTCGTGACCCCATGGACCAGAGCATGGACCTTCTGGGGTACCCTGGGATTTTGCAGCTTGCCCAGGGCTACATAGGCTAGCTCTTCTCCCAGAAGGTACAATGGCGAATCAAACTGTGGCTCCACAGCCAGACAAGCTATATGGCCAGCAAATAATTACATGCTATCAAGACAATGGCAACTTATGCCAACCCTACCAGGGTTTTCTACGTAGAAAGTATTTTCCCTTTTTCTGGGGAAACCTGGGGCGATGCAGCTTGATTGGCTCTTCTCCCACAGCATGAAGAGGGAAATTGAACATCCAGCCATACTTTCCTTTCCTAATAATGTATAGTCATTATTAATTGCCCTCCCCATATCCCTATTTTGTTGCTCATTACTCTGAAAGTAACTATTGACAAACTATTTGGGTGTTATTTTGTTGTTACTTTTATCCTTAAAGACTTAAAATGCAAAAATAGCCCCCTGATGACAAAATCCCTACAAATGGCCTAATATTATTCAAAATTTGTCTAAATTTCAAAATACCTACAAATAGCCAACCATTATCCAAAATGACCCCAACAACATTACTTGTTATGTATTTTTTTAAAGAAAGCCATATTACCAGTAATTACATTATTTTTCGAAAACAAGGTTGCTGCCCCCATCACTTCAAACAGAAATGCACTGCAGGTAGAGTTGTTGCTTGTAATGGCCTACTTCAAAATTCTGATAGCTGATCAGTGTGTTCCCATTACACAGAATAAGGACAAAAAGAGGTTATTATGCTGCTGCAAGAATTGTAGCCCATTATTCTAAACTGTGAGAAAACAGGAAAACCAGGAAAGAAAAGGCTAAAGATGTTTTGCTTGAAGAGCATTTGCTGGCTGAATATGATCACACACAAATACACACACAAAGGAATTCAAGAAGCTTGCTCAATTATCTGGAACCTTAGCAGTGCACTTGTATAACAAGGAAAAAACATTCACCCAAACCCCAGAAAGAACACTCTTTGTAGATCCGTGTGTGTGTGTGAAAAAGAGAGAGAGAAAAAATATCTAAGCCTCGGTGTGCTTTCATTAAATGCAACAGGCATAAACATAAAGAACTCCAGAAAGCCACACTAATTAATGCACACCACGAAAAGCAAAAAGAAGCAATCAACAAAGGCAGACCCAGAAAGTGCAGACCAAACAGGAGCATTTTCATGCTGTGTGCAGTGCCTCAAGGGAAAGGTTGCAGACTTACAGTACAGATTGTTTTCCTCCAAATCACCCTTCACTTATGAAGAATTTCCAGTGCACCTGATAAACTGCAGACGTTTATGCTTCATAATGAAAGCCACCAGTCAAAACAGATGGAACTGAACTGGGCAAGGCAAGGTTTTTATCCTTGTAAGAAGACAACAGGCAAAAAAGCAAGGAAAAACACATACAAATATTCAAACCCCATTTCTGATCTTTGATCCATATTAGGCACAACAGAAGTTTGCATATTTACAATATCATTGTGTGATAACAGCTGGTATCTTTGCAAGTGTGATTGTTTGCCCTGAAGACAGTCCTAAACAGCCAAAATGGTCAAGGGTCAGCTGAAACTGTCTTGAATCTAAACCCCGCCCAGCATAGGAATGTCAGAAATCACTGATCGTATTGACCATAGTGACTGTCATTATGCCGAAGGAGGTTTGGCCCTGTCACAACTCAGTTCTTGCATCTCCCCATTCATTTCTGTCCCTTTTCCAGCTTTTCGGCTGGCAGAGCAGAGCAGTTCCGTTGGAAGATCTCGAAGGTCATACAGGTAGAAACCCAGAGCTCTCCAGAGTAGACTAACTTGATCTGGACTGATTCAGCATTTAGGCTTTTAAAAACCACAGAGAAAAACAGAGAAAGGAAGAAAGAAACCAAAATGTAGGACGTGTTTCCAAGTGACCCTACAAGGGAAAAGCTAATATAGTTTGATGGAGTGAGGAAGGAAGGAATCTGGGGATCCCCATCTGATAACTCTGCCTCCTAATCTGGGAAAAGAATCTCACCCACACTATCCAATCATCATGCTTAGGAAGAGAGGTGGTATGTGAAATGATTGACTGCATATATTTACTTGCAATAGTGTTTCTCTCCATTTTGTACAGAGTTTAGGGTAGGTGCTTAATCAGTGATTAATTATGGCATTTCAGGTAACAGACTGAATTAAATCCTTCAGACTTCTGGAGACAGGGCATTGCATTGCTTGAGTTCTTCTTCACTCTTTCCTGCTTCCTTCCTGTCTGAGCTATTGTCAGGATGCTTTGTTTTGCTGGGTGGCGTAAATGAGAAAACATTCTTGCAGCTTTTACTACAGGGCATGGGCCACATGCTGGAAGGGGACCAGCAGAGAGGGGTGACAAGGGAACAGAGCTGGTCTTGAGAAAAGAACCCAGTCAATTTAAAGCAACTCAGAAATCAGACAGAAAACCCAAGTCTTTGAAAAGAGACTTCTAAAAAAAAGAAAGAAAGAAAAAGAAAAAGTATTAGTGGAATTTTGGAATAGAAATGTCAGCCACTGGATGTTTTCCCTTCTGTTGAGAATGAGAGAAAACCTAAATTGTAGGACAGCTGCGTTAACAGCTATAAAATCAAGAGAGATTCCCAAAGAGCCCAATGCTACTGTCAGTTTATGTCTGTATTAGAAGCCCTGATGCTGCCTGGGAGCTGAACTGGGATGTAAGCTTCCCCCAGTGTGTCTGAAATCATCCGAGTGTACAACTTATGGCTGATGCATTGAGATTTTACTGTGGCCATGGCTTGAAAAAGAAAAGAAGGCTTGGACGTGTGCTAATGAGCAGCTTGCTGTGTGGCTATGCTGTTAATCTTGCAAAGAGTTGCAAAGAGCTGGTGAGGCATCTGATATTTCCGAGTTCTGGGCACCAATACACAGAGCACTTAGCACCTCTGCCAACATCTATTTTTCATCCTACCTTCTTTGCAGTTTAGCACAGGCACAGGTATTATTCAGCATCAGAACATCATATTTGTAAAAGGAGTGAGTGCAACAAATCAGACGCATTCAGTCTGCACATAGAAAACATTTTATGCCTTGAACCGGTTTTGCTTGAACCTAGAGCTGATCTGACTGATAGCACAGCTATTCCCTTCTTCCTGCTGTCTATTGTAAAGAAACTGCATACTACTTATGGGTAATAAATGCTTCAGAGTGATTGCACACCTTACTCCTTTGCTCATACATCTGAATTTCTAGCCTTTTCTTACTGCTTTTCTCTCCAACTTGTTTATGTCATGGCCACTCACAGAAGTCTGGAAACTCAGAAGGCCAGTGTGCAGTATTTACTTCTGTTTCTTTAAATTTTCCCATTTATGCTTTTCTGCACACCTGATGTATCCCCCATATATGTAGAAACCACTGTTGTAGTATTTCACCAGTGAACATTACACCCAAGTTAGGAGAAGAGAGATGAAACCATAAAAACTTACTAGCTTGTTGGTTCCCCTTGGAATCTTTATCCTGATGGTATTTCATCTTTTACTCTTTTTGAAAAATGTTAAAATTATGTTCTTGCTATTCAGGCTATGCTTTAATATTCAGAAGTTGTAAAACAAGTACATTTTCTCTCCTTCTTTTTGTGACATGCCATTTCCTGTTAGTCCTTTGCTTTCAGTCTACCGTGGGGCTTACTAACTGGCCCTGTGAGCCTCCAACCTTTGTACGTACTTAACAGAGAAGTTGAGCAAAGAGCAATAGGAAACTGTTAGAAGCTCAGGTATTTGAGCAAATGTGTGAGGTTTTAAACTGGTGAGAGTTTACGTCACCACACAACCCATGACCCCAGTGCCCCCGCATGTGTTAGCTCCAATTTAGGCCTGAACATGTACAACTGAAAGGGGCTCTGAAACTTATTTAAGTTCACCTATTTGTCAGATGCAGTAGATAGAAGTGCTTTCCAAAGAAGCTGCCATGTTAGACTGCCTTAGCATGTTGGCAAAATTAAAAGGGGAAAAAGAAAAAGAAGAGAGACAGCTTTGAAAAGATAAAATGTTGTGGCATTTTAAAGACTAACAGATTTATTTCCACTCTTTCAGACACATTTTGATCCATGAAAGTTCACATTGAAACAAATCTGTTATTAGTCTTTTAAAGTTGCTACAATATCTTGCTTTTCTCTTGCCTTTCTTTTGCCTAGATGGAAGTGGGCACACAGTCTGCAAAAGTTTAAGCCAAATTGACTTTGCTGATCTTTAAGGTACCAGAGGCGGTCTGTATATATATATATATGTTCCATTCATGTAATGCCACAATCTGCTTCCACAGATAAGGATGTAATAAAAGAATGGCAAATATCAGCCAATTATGTTCTAAACAATATATACATATTTTGATTGTGTTTGGAACTTCTGGCACCATAAATAGTTCACCAAAATGAATGTTATTCAAAGCACAGCTTTCACTCTCAAGAGGTGTTTGGTTAGAATTGTTCCTTACCTCATGTACATCAAAGAGCTAACACAAGAAAAATGAGAGGAAATGGTAGTGAAAGACAGCATAGAAGATACCTTTCCTTTCCATCCATAAAATTGCCTGATTATCTAAGTGTCTTGAGAGATATGAAACATATTTTGATAACCGGGCTTTGAGGTAATCGAAGTCAGCAGTGCACTCCATTCTCCCCCCACCTACACCTGAGCTCAGGGATAATAGGGGATATTCTATTTCTTTGTGTGGCATGTCTGACCTGTGCTGTCCGCACTAAAAATATCAGGAAATCAAACACCAAACATTTACTGCACAGCAGTGAGTGGATGGAATGGAGATGGTGATTGTCATGCACTGGTGGAATTCCTTCCTTTATCCCCATCGCATGGGATTATTGTTGTAGACGCTGGGACAAATTATCTCCACTGCCTAAATGCTTCAGCAAGACTTCCACATTTGGCAGAGTGTCCAATTATATTTTCTGAGACACCAAATAACCCCCTCAAGCCTTCCTATAGCTCAAAGTGAAGAATCCTCCACCAATTCTCTGGGAACACTGAGGACTGCAAAATACAAACCACTCTCCCTCAACCTGGTACCTTTTGATCTGGTGGATTGCAATTCCTATCATTTCAATCTAGCACAGTCATGGGGAAATGTAGTCCCTGAAGAGCACCTGTTTGAAGGGCACTAAGATGGTGAGGGCTGGCCTGAACAGAAAGCACAGTTACTTAATTGAGAGCCTCGTGGCGCAGTGGTTAAACTACTGTACTGCAGCCAAAACTGTGCTCACGACCTGGGGTTCAATCCCAGGTAGCCGGCTCAAGGTTGACTCAGCCTTCTATCCTTCCGAGGTCGGTAAAATGAGTACCCAGCTCACTGGGGGGGGGGGGGGGCAATGTGTAGCCTGCACAATTAACTTGTAAACCGCCCAGAGAGTGCTTGAAGCTCTATGGGGCGGTATATAAGCAGCACACTTTTTGCTTTGCTTTAACTATGCCTGCCTATGTGTCTCCTGGTGGGACTACAAAATACAACAATACTTGAGTATGCTTGCTGTTGGATTCTGGGAGTTGTAAGAGAAAAAAGTACTGTATTTTTCCACTTATAAGATGCCCCCATTTATAAGACACCCCCTCACATACACTTTTCTAACTGAAAAATTAAGAAAACTTAGCTTTGAGTATTCAGCCTCTGGGCTCAGAACAGTCTGACATTACGAGTCCGTGTTGCATCTGAGCCTACAGGCTTAACCTCCAACGAGGTGTGTTCCAATTGGTTTGTTCAGCATGAGCTGACGTCAGTTCCATAAGGCTCGTGACTGGAGGAAGCTAAGTCTCTTGACTGTAGGAAGCTAAGCCTTGTGATTGAAGGAAGCCTGTTTACAGAGACAAGGTATGGACAGTTTTGTTCTCTCTGTGTTCTCAGCTTACTTCCATGTATAAGACACTCCTCAAATTTTAGTGTATGATTTTAGGAAAAAGCATCTTATACACGGGCTGTAGCAATTCATGGACATCCAGAGGGCCAGGGGTTTTTCCATCCTTGAGCCAAAAGGAGCTCTCGTCCGCAACTGCTGACATCAAGTCACATCAGAGAACCACAGCAGACCTTAATAATTCTGTAACAACCAAATGTCTTTGGTGCTTTGGCCACTGGGAATTTAGGAGCAACACTAAATGAGCTTGGCTGCTCATTTGCTCATTTTGCACGTCTCTCGCTTTTGACACAAGAATGTCGCAAGAACCTTTAAAAACATCCCAGCATGACAGGCAGGGGGGAAAATCTCATCATTATGTGCTGCTTATACTGAGCCAAGCAACCAGATGTCAGTTTACATTCCTAAAAATTTATGGTGCTAGGTCTGAATGCTGCTCAACAATGAGGTCATGCAGCTCAGCTGCTGTTCCTCACAATATCCTAGTACTTTTTCTAACACCAGCCACTTTCATACTCAATGCTCTTTCCAGAACTGTTTTTAGGATTGCCCAAGAATGTAAACAAAGAATAAATAACACTATTTCTCCCAGTCTAGACAAAATAACATTTTTAAAAAGAAAAAAATACTGAAGAATAGCAGAGGGGAAAGAATCTGTCTTCATTTTTATTCCACTGAACAGTCTCAGTGCTTTGCCAGTTCTGCCCAATCAGAAATGTTATATCATGAGGGTGGTCAAATGGTGGATTCACACTCACACCAGGCCACACCAAAAACCTTTGTGCTATGCTGCCATATTTTGACAGTTAAACAGCAGTAAAAGCCAATCATAGTCATCTTTGCAAACAAGGCATTGGGGAAGCATGAGGTAAACATCTTTAAAAAGCAGAATCATGCACCTAGAAGACTCCGATAAGTATGATTCTGCTTTAAAACAAGGTATACCTTCACTGTGCACCTTGCTTTCAAAGGAAATTGTAGTTTTGCTTTCGCTTTCACACCAGTTAAAATTTCTGGTGCAGCAACAGTGGCTGTAAGCCCTTAGTAGAGACAGCACAGCCAGCCGCTCCTGACCTAGATCAGCCATTCTCCATGAGGGCCATATGGTGTCCTGGGGGGCCCTGGCATATTTGAAGGGGGCCACAAACTGGAAACAATTCTTTACACACCATCTTATAAGGTTTGTTATACAACTTATACAATCCTGATTCAGCTTATATTTCTTTCATATTGTGTTTATGACTGTGGCAAAACAAAAAAAAAGTTGAGAATGGCTGACCTGGATGGCATTTTAGCTAGCCACAAACCATCACCTCAGTTTCACTAGTCACACATTATAAGACTGCTTTGATCAGGGTTCAAGACAAGTCCTGGAACCAAAACTATGACAGCAATTCTGGTAGACAATCTATCTGGACTTCAACAGACAGAATATGACCCACTTGTTATTTTTAGATTCTTCAGCACTATCTATCTATCTATCTATCTATCTATCTATCTATCTATCTATCTATCTATCTATCTATCTATCTATCTATCTATCTATCTATCTATCTATCGGTCGGTCGGTCTATTAAATGTTATCTTTAAATGTTGTAAGCCACGGGTCCTTTTCAAGGAGAAAGGTGGGGTAAAAATATTTTAAATTAAAAAAAATCTGGGCCAGAAATTTGGGACAATATTTTCCAGAGACTCCTTGCTTACCTTATTCCTTGCCCACGTTGCCTATCATTCAGTGCTGGGAGAATACCTTTGAGCTCCATTCAGGTGTTACTTAAGATGTTTCCACTGAACACACAAGTAGTACACTGTGGTGAGACTGGAGAGATGTTCTTCTCTCATGTGTATGTTCTCTACACAAGCAACAACCCTGGAAAATCAGGAGGAAAAATGTCCGATTGTGGATAATGTTACTGCCTTTGGGGCAAAAGAGGTCTACAGTGCTGAATTTCTGCCTGCACACTTTTGAAGCTGAAGAGATATTTTGCCCTCTGTAAGAACTGTGCCTTATGGTCAAGAATACGGAGATTAAAATAGTGCCTTTATGGCTTCTTTGATGGATTGCTACAACGTCTTCCACATAGGGGTATCCTTGAATCCAGTGATTTGAATGCAGGGTTAGATATGTGTGAGTGGGCTAGCAAACCTCCCTGCCTCGTTCTCCATACAACAACTCCTCTGCAACCTCAAAACACTAACAAAGGGTGAAGGGACCTGATCAGAGGAGTAGACAGTAGTACCGGGGGGGGGGGGGCGAAAGAGCCTCAAAAATTAGACATTGGCACACTCTGAGAGTACAGATCCTCACTTCAATTTGAAGGGAATTTCCTCTTCCTGTTTGACCTGAGGCACCTTCCCCTACCTAATTCAGTTCCCTTCCAAACCATTTTCAGTGTCCATGGGATCTGTCTGCAGAGAAGGATTTAGGGAAGTTAGCCCTGTAGCATATGATAAAATTAAGACATGGAAATATTAGCTTTTTGGACTATATTCGTAGCTCCCAGATGCCCCTAGGCTGGCTATGGGATCTTTGGATGTAGTTTTTCCGAGCTTTGGTAATATCTGAATCTAGCTTTGTACCTGCATATGGAAAACCCTTTGCCTTCCTTCAGGGAGCTCTCATAGCTCCAAGATAGATATTCGTTACTAAAAGGTTGCCTTTACATTTTATTTTTAATTGTTGGCTTTTGGTTGTGGATTTTATCCTCCTGTATTGCTGTGATAGAAATATGCATGGTTTCACTAACCTGTATATGATCCTGCTACACAAAATGCTAAAATTGAGGGTTATGAAAGCATATTTTTGAGGCCTTCAAAATAATAAAAAGTCCAAAGCTCTCAATCGCCCTTTCTCCATATCATTGCAAGCACGATCAAAACAGATTGGCTTGGCTTGGCTTGTTCTGAAAAACAAAAGACTCATCCTAAATTTGGCTCACTTCAAGGAATACATTAGAGGGTAACACGAAAATGTCTAATCCCTGCTGGCAGAATGAACTCCTCCTTAGCTATTTATCACACACAAGCCCCAGTAATATGTTTGTATCTGTGACAGATGGTAGCGTTGTCCTTACATTGGTTCCTCTTTTCTGCACACATTGAGTAAGTCTCCAGTATTTCTGCTGGCATCCATCCACTGAAGTTTAAAGAAACTACTGCTTCTGACAAGCTTAATGCCTTTTACTACAGAAGGCCTTTGGGCACAGATGGAGCAAAGATAGTATTTCCATAAAAGTCAATAAACAAACCAAAAGCACCAAAATTAAGGACTGGAACCAGATCTTAGTCATAGATTCGTGTTGTTGCTTTGCATCACCTGCTCCTAGTCAGTTTTTTGAAGTAAGTGACATACATGTTCAAGGAGTGGTTCATCATTGCTACTCCCACTGAGTTTCTATGGCCAAGCAGGGATTTAAACCATGCTTTATGAGTCCTAGTATGACACTCTGTCCACTACACCACACTGGCTCTCAATCATTGAGTAGACCCATTGAAATCAATTGAGTTTATATTTATCACAACTTACATTATTCCAGTAGCTTACTTCTAAGCATGATTGAGTCTGAATCCAACTTATATGCAGAGCTGAAATGTTTATGGTGCTTTATTCTCACATAAACTACCTTTTCAAAAGGAGGTGTTTGTGATGCCTGAACTGCGGTTCCACCAGTTCTTCACAAACAACCTGAAGAGCACTGCCTGCTGAGTCTGGTGCATGAGGTATTTCCTCTGTTGGCAGATTTATATATACATGCTTGAATGGGTGAGGAGTGTGGCGGAATGCCCACGTCACTCCTGTCTATCATAGCCGAAGCTCAAGGGCAGGAGCCTATGAGAAGACAGGAGGGGCGGAGTCAAGGAGACAGTTAGACAGAAGGAGACAGTTAGAGAGACAGAGAGAGAGTTGGAGAAGAGATTTGGAGAGTTAAGGAAGAAATTGGAAAGTTGGAGAGTCAGAGAGAATGAGAAGGAGATAAATGAAGTTAAATAGATAGTCAGAGAGTCTTAATGAATTGGTTAAAGTGAATAAGCAAATACAAATGAACAATCAAACGTGTAATCATATATGAAGTTTAATGAGTGATCCTAAATAATAATAAAAGAACATCTGTGATTTATAAATAAACAAGTTATATTGGCAGCACATGTCAGAAGCATCTATGGTGCAGTGTGGATGAAACATCCACTGGTGGTAGCGGAAAAGAGAATAAAAGAACGTATCCAGAGAGTGAACCTGGGTTTGGGGGAAAAACAAACTGGGAACACTGGGTGGTACGTCACAAGGAGGAACTGTAAACAGTAGAATCAGAGGGAACTAAAATTCACAGAGTACAAATAACGATACTAATCTCCCAGAATTCCCTAGCCAGCAAGGGCAGTTATAATCTGAGAGTTGTAATCCCTAAAAGTTTTTTTTTTCAAGCTGTACCATTAATTTGAGTGGTATCACAAACATCTTCCGATCTTTGAGCTGATTAATCCATACAATGTAATAATAATTTACAAAAACTTTGTATTCAGGCCCAAAGAGGTAGGATAGCACCTTTGGATGAATTCTCGTTGAGCTGTTTCATGTTGGAATTTGTCCTTGAAGTAAAGGTGTGCTGAACATTTTTTTGCTGTGTTCTTTTTGGTGATGGGGACAGAGAGATTGGGAGGTCCTGGAAAAACAGCTTAGGAATTCAGAGAATTTCAGAGAAAGTTCTCACAACAATGTGAATGGCAGATGACCCATTTTCCTTCTTAAGCAAGCCAAGTGATGGGGGCTGTTTTATCTGACCCTTTAGAGACATGTTTTTAGATGGCAGCAGCTCCTGAAATGCTCATGTGACCATGCTGTGTAGTCACACAGGCACTCCAGGAAGTGCTTCCAGACAGGAGGTCTGAGAGTGAAGAGTTTCATGCTGCTGAAAGTATAATTTGGGTGGGATGCTTTCCATTTTAGTATCACCAACATGACAAGCAGATATAAGAGCATGGGAGAGGTTTTTAAAAAATGCAGATATCACAGCTCTTATGGCAGAATGCACCAATAGCATATTTCCATTCTTCAAATTAAGCTTTCCCTCCTCAAAACAATTTAATATTTATAGACATTTTGACAGGCTAATGAGTAGATAGCTACATTTGCATAGAAGGACAAGTACTTGTTTCTAGATGAAAGAGCAGCTCAGAGTGATGAAACATTAAAGAAAAACAAACATGCCATGTAGGTTTTGATTATATCATTTGACTATCAAGGAAGATGGAAGCTGCATGATGGCCAAATTAAGCAGGCAACTCAGCTGATCAGAGAGGCTTTGAAAACTTCACCCCCACCTGAAAAACTCCATTTTGAGAGTTGGACAGGAATAATTAAGGCTGAGCACAATTTGTTCTTTTTTGTTCCGGTTAATACAAGATGCTACTTTGAAAAGATCACTTAGACTTCTCCACATAATTGTGAAACCGCTCATTGAACATGGACGTTTATGAGCAGATGTTTTGGCACTCAGCTGTGGCAAGCCAGAATGTGTCCAGTAATTCCTGAAGATGTCAATGATGTGTCTTATTTAAGCAACCTGATTTTGCTGCTTCCAATGATAGCTAAAGCTCCTTCTATTACCTCTTCTGTATTCAGATTATTGTAATAAGAGGATTCTGTATTGCATGGCCAGTGTGATGTTGTGGCTAAAGTTTTGCACAGGGAGAGCCAGGTTCCAGTCCCCAATGAACTATGAAACTCGCTAGGTGACACTGGGACAGTCACTCTCTCACACACATACCTCACTGGGTTCCTATTCTGAGGGCTAAAGAGAGTGGTGTAGAACATCTTCAGCTTGTTGGCAGGGAAGTGAGACATATATATAAATCTAATTGCTAATTCCAATTCCAATAAACTCCTTAGAGTCAATTGCTGAATGGTTGAATCAACACATACGTAAATCTTGTTTATTCAGCAGTTCTTCTCCAGTTGGGACTACCACTTGAATTCAGGCATAACTAGTGACAATGAAGAATAATAAGCACAACTTTGTGAATGGATCATTTATATCCACATGACTTGTGCCAGCAGAAAAGAACTTCCACTTGCATAAGCGAGTCTTGCCAAAGTCTCCCACTTCCCCTGTGCCACTGTCGTCCCCTGTGCACCTTCCATTGTAATCCCAGAGGACTTTTTGATCTTGAAACAGGGCTTTTGGAAGAAAAGAAGGGCAGGGCAGGTGGGGGAGATAGGGATGCCACACTGCCCAGGTGAAGTTTCACTCATCTACGTAAACCAACAAAAAGGAACGGTCATCTCAAAGCAAATGCCTAAAGATGGGGAAGTTTTAAAATGCCATCACAGTGCTGTGAACTCCTGGTCCTTTAGAAGAAGAAGAGATGACTCAGAACAATGACTGTCATTTTTAAAAGAACCCTGTCAATTAGAATATTGACTGAATATTGTCCACTTCTTATCAAAAGCGGGTGAACATGACATGTTTTTTTGGACCACAGGAAATAATGCAAAATGTTGTACTTGATGCAAAATTATTTTTCTGAAGAGATTCTTTTCTATCTGTTTTGAAAGCAGGATTGATGTCTCAGACATAAAGACAAGTAGAATTTCTGAGTTTGGGCTGGTATGGTCTTTAACCTTCCCTGTGACAAGCAGTTATGTGAATAAATGATACAAAATGGTTTTAAATGCAGATCTGTTAAGCAAAATAAGAAACACATTTCATCTTATTTGATTTTTACCCTGTCTTTTCCCCCCAGAATTGGGATCCAAGGTGACAGATTTTGCAAGCTTTGTGCCATGTGTACAGTTTGTGCAGCTTCGATGATTCACAAGGTTGTGGGGGGTTTTTAGGTTGTCTGCCTGCAGAAATGCTTTGGGGGTTTTTTTTTAGCAGGATAGTACCCAGCCATCCTCATATGACTAAATATGCATATACTAGAGTAGGGTAATGAAGTTCAAATCCTTGCTCAGCCATGAACATGCCCTTTTAGCAAATCTATCTTCCAAGCTCAGTCCTCAGTCTGAAAAATGGGAATATTAAAGAGATCTCATAAGATCATTATGAGAATGAATGAATGAATAAATTACTGTCACCAGTAAGCCATCAAAAGCTCTATATTAAGGATGAGTGATCTGTTGTTCCTTAGATGTTGTCCTTATGAAGCCAAGGTTAAACTATTTACGTTCTTGTTCATTGTAAATACAGAAGAGGCTGACCTAGTAATTAGTCTTCTTATGTTCTTAATTAAAGACCTCATTTTTGACAGCATGATGCTATGGTTGCAGCCTTACAACTTTTGCCCTGCCCTTTGAAGCAGACTGCTAAAGCAGATTCCCAAGAGCAGAATGAGGCTCTGAAGGATAAACTTTTGCAATTGCTTTTTCTATATTCCCAATGACAGTCTAATTTATCAGACTTCTCCGGCAACAATGCACCCATTTGGACTTGAACTGTCAGGGAACCCAAATTCTGAAAACTACATTTTAAATGTCAACACAGCCCTGAAGTAGAGCTGTGCATATTGTCTATGTCTGGATTGCTTACCCCACTGGTTCCCAACCTTGGGTCCCCAGTTGTTTTGGACTACAGCTCCCAGAAATCCTGTCAGCAGAGCTAGTGGTGAAGGCTTCTGGGAGTTTGTCCAAGAACATCTGAGGACCCAAGGTTGGAAACTGTTGGTTTACACTTATCTCCCCAACTGGCATCCTTCAGATGTGTTAAATTTCAATACCCAACATGCTTCTCTAACACAGGGGATGATTGGAGCTGTAGCATCTGAAAGGCAGCACCCTGGGGATGCCTGACTTATATGTTTTTACAAAACATATTTGTAGTAGGCACACTTCTATTTAATTTTCATTAACATATACTGTATAACAATCCAGCTAGAGATATTAGAATATATTTGTGCTGAATCATTTCTTCTTATACCGGTTGTCATACTGCTAATATTTGCTGGGAATTCTTGCTGCTGCTGTGCCTCAGATGTACTTTTCCTCTACCCGCAATGAAAAAATCTTTCAGGAGACCTAGATAAATTTTGTAGAAAGATCAAATAAAGAATTCTTAAAATAGGATGACTGAATTAGGCTGAGATGGAAGGAGGGAATGAATTAAGTTGAATTCTTTTGCATATTTACCTGGCAGAAAGTTCCTTTCAAGTTAATGGGACTTAGTTCTGAGTAGACATGTGTAACTTTACTTCTTAGTTATGGAAAGCTTGGTGAATCAATGAAGTTTACCTCTGCTATTATGTTCCCTGGATTTCTGTCTCTAAAAAGACACTGAAGGATAGTTTGAGAATTTCTTTGTGCACAAATAATTTACAGTTAGAAATGTGATTGACGATTTGCTGCTCTTCTCTCTGCTGTGAATTACCTTATCAGATTGTTATATTATAATGCCTGATATTAGACATTCTTATTACCTTTATTTGGGGTGAATGTGATCCACAAGATGCAAATGCTGGTGAGGGAGGATTGCAACATAGTTTTGCACATTATGGAAGAGCTACCTCTGAAGATAAAAAATACAAGCGGAGAGGATCCAAGATCTTGTATCAGAATCAGGACAGAACTGTAGGCAATCAGAAGTCAGAGACCAGGGGAATGAAACCAGGTGATACACCAAGAATTGTTACAAGGCAGGAAAATTATTGTCACCTATGTAAACTCCCATCTTCAGCATAAGCCAGTATAGTAGCTCCTGGTGATTAGGTTGGAAGGTAGCTGGAGTGGAAATCCTTCATTGCCTCAAGGCACATTTCACCGTGTAGTCTAGTGGTTTAATAGATGGGGCAGCTGAGTATGGAGCTAAGGGTTCAAATTCCAGTCCCAACGATGTGTGACAAATACCACACAAAAACAAGTGTGAAGTTTGCCATCATCACCTTTTTTTAGGAACATAGGATGCTATCCCCTCCTGAGTTCAGACACCTGATCCATCTATTCCAGTCATATCAACTCTAACTGGCACAGGCTCTTCAGGATTTCAAGGTAGGATGTTTTCCTGTCCCACCAGAACTCTGGTGACCTCCCATCCAAGTACTCACCAGTCCTGACTCTGTTTAGTCTCCAAAATCCAAAAAGAGCAGGTATGTTTGGGGTGCTATAATGGAGGTCATGCTAGCTGGCCATAGCAGTGCAGGGAGCTGGGAAACTGCAGCATACATTCATTCCTTCTCGAAGCTCTGGTGTGTCACCCTCACCTGCTGCAAGCCTACAAAGGTGTCCATCTTGAGAAATGCTTAGATCTGTTGCTCTCAAAACTCAGAGGATTCACTAATGAAAAGCTGAAGCAAATGACTGGTTGCAAATGAGCTGGGCTTTTGCCATTCCTCTTCCAGGCTCAGCCACCCCTCATAGCTATCTCCCTTAGCACCCCAATGAAGAGTACATCAAATGGTTGCCTCGTTTGATTTTCCAAGGAAATTGCAAAAATGGCAGCTAAAATGCATGCACATGCAAACAGCTAAGAGGAATACTAATTTGTGAGGCAGCCTCTCTTTCTTATTTTCTTCTTATTTATTTCTTATATTTCTATACTGCCCCTTGTTCTCTTCAGGCATGTAGCTTCCTCCTCAGCGACAAGGCTGACCACAGCTCTGATCAAGCATGCTGCTGCTATTGACAATGACAAATCCTTTCCTCAGCACAGATGTGTCTTAAATAGATTCTCTAAAGGAGCTGGCAGACATTCTATTCCCCGCACTGTCAATCACAGCATGGCTTAACATGTTCCATCCAACTAGCATGGGTCTCTTTTGCAACGTAAAATCACCTTCCCTGGCAAATGCATCTGGAGCTACAAAATGTATGTCGTTTCTTCTTCCTTTTACCATCCCTTTTAACCAGGATTAAAATGTCTCAGTTGGCATCATTTTTCTTTCATTGTGCATTATGTAATCGCTTTGCCATCCACTGAAGGATTAAACACTCCGGGAAGAAAAATGGTAAAGGAGAAAGCGAGAGAAATGTCCTGGAGGAAAACATACTATATTGGACTTTTTATTTTTCAGCTCTCAAGCAGTCCATTCAAAGTTCTCCAAAGTGTGCTGTGATAATAATGGAGCCTACTTTACTCTGGTTTTTATACAACAATTTCTCTTAGCATCCACACTTAAGGTTCTCCTTCTCCAGTGTGAATCTGCACACTCACTGAGGAAATTTTTGGAGTGCTGGGTGCTTCGCTTTATTAGATTGGTTTATATATCTATATATCGAGAGAGAGAGAGAGAGAGAGATAGCATCCAGTCTGAGGTTTTTGAGTCATTATGAACTTTACTTCACCCTACCTTCAGTGTGAACCTGAGTTCCACAGCTTATATATACAGCAGGGCTAAGCCAGAGACAGGTACAGTTGCATGCCAAATGAACTTTCCTGGGCACCATCAAAGCATGGTTCAAAGCCCTGAAGGAGGCTGCAAAGATTTGAAGCTGAGAACAGCAGTAGCAGGCGGTGGCGGCAGCAGCACCAGCTGTCAACCCTTAGGAAAGAAGATCTCTTCTTCACTCATTAGCATGGAGAGAGCATCGAAGAAAAGGCAGAAGTGTGCAATCACAGTTATTTCTTTAAGTGCCTTTCAGCTTGGCTACCTTTCCTCCATTGAGCTGGTCTTATATAGCTGCAAACAAATCCATTGTTGTTGTTGTTGTTTAAAAAAACACCAGGCACAGTCAATCAAAATTATAAAAACATTGAGTGGTATTATATAACAGATACAAGTTTTAACCAAAAACCTAAGTATCTGTTAAATATCAGTGCAGTATGCATGCTGTTCCTAATATTGCTGTTTTTTGTAGCTCTGACGGTGTTATTTCTGAGACCTGCAACTGCTTATAATATTGTGTGAAATTTCTTGATATTGTTCCCAAAGCCCAGATGACTATGGGAGCCACTGAAGGGTGTTTCATCCACAAGCGAAATGTTTCAATCGCCAAGTCTCTGTACATTGTTGTTGTTGATGATGATGATATTGTTGTTGTTGTTGTTGTCATTGTCGTCCTTTTGTTGGAATAAAAAGGCACCCATGCCTATTTGATGCACATTGTTGGGACCTTGTCTCCCTTCAGGACCCAATAGCATGAACTGCTCCTCATATCTTCTCCACACAATCTAGGGAGAAAGAAGGAGAGAAGGAAAACACTGTTTGTTGCTGGGCTACAGAACAGAAGGCTGGTTTTCTCCGCTCTTCCAGTCATGGTAGGCTACTACAGGCAGAGGGGGCAGATCCTTAGACGGGAAGGGAAAGAACTCCTTCCCCTAATCATCGCTCAGCCCTTTTCTTTGTTCACTGAGTAAGGTCAGGGAGAAATAGCTTGAACCAAGGAGGATTCCAGCCCACTCCAGTCAAAAGCTAGACAATGCTAGTCTGCAGGCACATGAAGTAGAAAAAGAAAGAACTATGGCCTGTAGCAAAGCATGTCATTTACAAGAATGCCAATTCCATTCCTTCCAGTGAGGAGGAATTAAAGAACCTCTTAATGAGGGTGAAAGAGAAGAGCACAAAAAATGGTCTGAAGCTCAACATCAAAAAAACTAAGATCATGGCCACTGGTCCCATCACCTCCTGGCAAATAGAAGGGGAAGATATGGAGGCAGTGACAGATTTTACTTTCTTGGGCTCCATGATCACTGCAGATGGTGACAGCAGCCATGAAATTAAAAGACGCCTGCTTCTTGGGAGAAAAGCGATGACAAACCTAGACAGCATCTTAAAAAGCAGAGACATCACCTTGCCGACAAAGGTCCGCATAGTCAAAGCTATGGTTTTTCCAGTAGCGATGTATGGAAGTGAGAGCTGGACCATCAAGAAGGCTGACCTCCGAAGAATTGATGCTTTTGAATTGTGGTGCTGGAGGAGACTCTTGAGAGTCCCCTGGACTGCAAGGAGATCAAACCTATCCATTTTGAAGGAAATCAACCCTGAGTGCTCACTGGAAGGACAGATCCTGAAGCTGAGGCTCCAATACTTTGGCCATCTCATGAGAAGAGAAGACTCCCTGGAAAAGACCCTGATGTTGGGAAAGTGTGAAGGCAAGAGGAGAAGGAGACGACAGAGGACGAGATGGTTGGACAGTGTCATCGAAGCTACCAACATGAATTTGACCCAACTCCGGGAGGCAGTGGAAGACAGGAGGGCCTGGCGTGCTCTGGTCCATGGGGTCATGAAGAGTCAGACACGACTTAACAACTAAACAACAGCAGCAGCAGTGGGGCATTTTAAGTGTTAGTTCAAGGATGTTATCTGATACAGTTTTGGGAAAGTGGTTGTGCAAACAGATGGACAAGAGGTTGTGCAACTAGAGGCACAACCAGGTGAGCAAGAAGTTGTACAGTGGGTTGTGCACCCTGTTTCTCATCCAGTTCGATGCACAAGCAAGTGCACAACCTCTTCTTCAACTGCTTAATCTACGCCGTGTGCAACATTTTGAAACCAATACAGCTGTATTACCAAGGATTTTGACACCACTAGCATTATGCTGGATTTAATCCTATGATTCCTACATCCCCATACTAGTGACTGTATACTTAGTACCTCTTTCCCATACATTTAGGGGGAGTGTCTAGCTCTTCCCTCTCTGTTCTTTCCACATGGAGAGCAATGTGACTGAAGAAGAGAGGTTCCTGCTTACATATAAGTTTTCCATTCAGTTACCTCAATTTTCAAGAGTTCTTGCTTGCATAGTAAGCCTACATCTAAGCAGGAATCTTTCCCCTGCAGATATATCACCAATATGTGATTGAGATGGGAGTGTTAGGCTTTCCACTCTAAGTGTGCTGGACAGAAACCTGAAGAGAGGTTCTTAAAAAAACAAAAACAAAACAGTGTTGCCTTATGTTTTCCTTTTGCCTTTCAGTTAAAAACATAGGCTTTCCCCTCTACCTGAGATGAAACATTCCACTAGTACATGAAGCTAGAAAAATGAACTGGATCTTTCTATACTAGGGCACCCCTGTTATGATCCTTGGCTCTCCCCTCTTCCACACTTCCAACTCAAAATTCTCCAGCAATATCAAAAGTCATTAATCAGTTCCTAAACATTCAATATTAATAAGGAATCACTAACACATCCCCTGGTAAAAATTGCCTAATTAAAAATAAATTGCAAAGAATAATTTACCCAAATTCTCAAATTTCACTAAAAATTAATGGGAAAATAGTATTTTAGAAAAACTAAGGAAAAGGCAAAACTGATTAATTAGTCCATGTTGCTGAGATCTGGGGCAACACTTGTTTTTTTTTTTAGAATTAAACTGTCTCCCACTGTGCACATCCTCTATTTGTAAATAAACTCAGATGTTAGAACTCAGGCCTATAAGAGGCTGGCTTGCAGTGGATCAAGCCAATGGCAGATCTACCCAGTATTGTCAGTTCTAGATGGGAGCCATGGCTCTCCAGAGATTCAGGCAAGATTCTTTCCTAGTTCTACCAGGAGATGCCTAGAACATGAGACTGTCTGCAGACAAAGCATGTGCTCTCAAGCTGAGCTACGCTCAAATCCACCTGTGCCACGAAACAGTTGGTATTTTCTGGTCACTTCACAGCTAAGTATGAACCAGGCTCAGCCCTGTTTAGCAACTGAGCATGTTCTGGTTGGTGTGGCAATTAAATGAAGTGCGGTGCCAAAATGTGTTCCACTTTTTTTGGCCAACCATTTTCTGTTATAGAACAGAAATTCATTTCAGAAAGAATATCAAAGGAGAAGAAAATCTCAGAGAAGCTGTCATGGGTGAGGTTCAGGATTTCTTGAGCTTGCGTTACTTATTAGATGGGTGAAGAATGTGTGTGAATGTCATCTCTTTCACAGTAGAATCATCTCAGTGGCAGCCAGACTAACAATTGGGCTTAGCCATATATTTGCTAACAAATGAAATAGCAAAATGTAACTGAGAGACCATTTCACGGGCCTCTTACAAAATATATTGTTGAGCTTCTTAGAACATAGATTACTCTCCTTAAGAAATATATATGGTTACCTCTGTTCTGGCATGGCATTTGCCTGTTGAATTAATTCTAGACATTGCCTGCATGCCTACAATTTGTTCTGTGGTGTCTCTTCTCAATTGTTCCAGTGTTTGTTTTATTATGCTTGGTCAGAATTAGACAAATGCTTTGTTTTCCTTGAAAAAGCAGCAGGAATTATTTATACTGTCTAGCATTATCACCCTAGTTTTTATTATGTAAAATGGATGAGACCATTTATTTACTTTAATGCATATTTTGATTTTAGTTGCTATTCATACAAATATGAACATTTTTAGGGCACATCCACTCTTGAGATCCCACAAGAAAATCAGTTTGCTGCATGATCCCTGTGACAGAAAAGTTTCCTGTGGTTCACCAGAACACTCAAACGGTGGCCAATATTCTGTGGGCAAAGAGAGCGGGGGAGGGAGATAAGAACATAATAGGACTAGAGATGGGGATGACCCGCCAAAATGGCAGTTCATCTTGGCTCATGGTTCGTCAAGCTTGATGAACCACGAATGATGAATCCCCTCCCCATGAACCGACAAACCACAAATTGGTTCATTGGTACATCAGGGGTTTTTTAAACAGCCCGTGGCTGTAAAAAAAGAAAATGTTGAGCCCCAAGCCCCCCACCCTTTTCCCACTGCCCCCGTCACCTCCTTACCTTGGCTGCTGCCCATGCGGCTGCAGCCTCTGACACCGCAGCTTCTGCCACTGCCATCGCCACCTTTGCAAAGATGGCGGTGGAAGCTTCCCTTAGGGCCAGCTCCGATGCCCGAAAGGAAGTCACTGCTGCCATCTTTACAGCTGCAGCTTCCCCTAGAGCCGGCTCTGTTGCCCTAAGAGCAGCCACTGCTACCATCTTTCCAAAGGGCAGCTGTGGCTTCCCCTAGAGCCAGCTCCAGTGCTCTAAGAGGAGCCACAGTTGCCCTTTGCAAAGAGCAGCCCACTTTCCCTTAGAGCCAGCTACAATGCCCTAAGAGAAGCCGCTGCAGCCATCTTTGCAAAGGGAGACTGCAGCTCCCCTTAGGGCATCAGAGCCAGCTGTAAGGGAAGCCATAGGTACCATTTTTGTGAAGATGGTGGCCACGGCAAAGGCGGCAGTGGCTGATCTAGCCAAGGTAAGGAGGCAATGAGGCAGTGGGAAGGGGACGGGGGCAGGCTGTGGGGGTAGGGGGCTCAGCTGTGGGGGTGGGGGCTAGGTTGCCTATGGGCCCACCAATTGACTGTTCAGCAAGCCCACAGGACAAGAAGGAAGGCCATAAGCAGAGAGGTAAGGTAGTCTTCCCTCTCTGGCTATGGGGGACGAATAAAAATGGCTAAATATTTGTCCCTTTGTATTCATCAGGGTCTCAGGAATTGACGAATACGAAGAGAGGAATATTCCATGAATCAGCAATTTCTCACGAAGATCACAATTTGTTATTTTATTCGTCCCCATGTCTACTCTGGACCAATCAGGAGGTTGGTCAGTTGGGTGTATTAGAGATATGGGCTTTTGGTAAACTAGCATGCAAATTCCTCACAGCAGGTTGCTTAGTAATCAGCATCTTCTTCTTTTGGTGGAGGCTATATTAATCCCCTGACCACTCGAAACAACTCCACAGGGCAATTCTCTGCACATGCAATGGTGGCAGAGAAGAATCCTTTCTTTGCTGAAGCCACTGTCGTGAAATAGGCCTTCAAATGAGCTCTAGCCTGTGTTCAGTCAGATTCCTTCTGTGTTTTCCACCATCATTGTTCTAGTTTCTCTCCCACTCCTTTCATCCCCACCAGTTCCCTGATAAACCAGGGGGATTGCTTGGCTCTACTGTGTGGGAGGGGATGCTTAGGAACAATCATGTCCACAATCCTGGCCATTTCCCCATTTCAGATGCAACTGAGATTTCGACAGGATCACCTGCCAAGGCAACAAGAAACTCCCCAAGAGCTGTCAGGAAACCATACTAATCATTCACACACACATACACCCCAGAGAGGTTGTGAGTTCTAGTGAGTCTAAACCCCACCAGGTAGTGATTTGTCCATGTCAACAGAACTATAGAGAGCTCCTGCACACCCACCATCATCTTGCCCAGCACAGAAGACTAAGTCCAGAGAGTGCCTTGCAGCATGAGTGGGGTCAAATACTACTTGGGACAGACCCACAGTCATCATGGAGGATGTGAAGTCCTGAGCCACTCCTAGGGGATTCAGCATCATCTCTGAGGCAAACTCAGCCAGCTCAGGGTGGGAGACTGTTGAACCGTGGGGTGGGCAGTACACCAACAGAATCCTTATTCTGTTCCAGGCACTAACTTTCAGATGTACACACTCAAACCCAGCATACTGTGGGGCTTGGCACTTGGTGAGAGGGATAGAAACACAATAGAATACAGCAATTCCACCTCCCCAACCCCAATTCTAGCTTGCTGCTGCACAGAGAACCCAAGAGGGCAGACAAACTTCCCCAACATCCTCTAACCAGATCTCCATATACAGGCCAGATCAGCATGCTAATCCAGGATGCAGCCCTGGATGGCTAATGTTTTCCCTTTCACTGACCTGGCATTTACCAGCAGCACTTTTAACCTAGGGGGATCATTGCCAAGACTATTCCTTCCCCCACCACTATAATGATATGGTCCTTCAAATGTACTCAAGCATCAGGGAGTCTTTCCTCCTCTCTCCATATCTCCTTTTATCCTGTATTGTTCCGATGGCTGGTCCCTCCCCCCCCCCCTCACCACTCTACCTATTTGAAAGACACATCCTTCCCACAGCACACCAGGGCCTTATCCATATAGCAGACTATGCAGCAACAGTAAGCAGGCAAAGAGAGGCAGGCAGGCAGGCAGGCAGGCAGGCAGGCAGGCAGGCAATAGATAGATAGATAGATAGATAGATAGATAGATAGATAGATAGATAGATAGATAGATAGATAGATAGATAGATAGATAGATAGATAGATAGATAGATAATACTGTGTATATGAGCATATATATGAATTTTTTCAAGCAGAAAAGCTGACCCTTCCCCTTTCCCCAAAGGGGCAATTTTAAAGGCTTCTTTTCCCTGAGCCAGGTGGAAAATGTCAGTGGGAGAGGAAGGTGGAGAAAGCCAACTTACAATGAGGCCCTCATCCTGCTAAGAGATAGAATCCACAGGAGGTCCACTGGTCAGAGTCCCATGGGGAGAGTGTGCAGCAGCCAGGAGGCAGCAGCAGTCAAGGTCTCTCACACAGTGTTCTCCTTGGTTGGCAGATGTTCAGAGACTTTCCGCCAGAAAGCAGGAATGTTTCCTCCAGAAAACAGGAATGCATAGGTAGAAGGGCATGCAGCTTCAACTCTAGTTCAAATAGTTAATTTATTGTAATATTTGCAAAAGAAACAACCTCTGGAAGCTCACATGTGTAACTCCCTGCTGGGGAAACAATCTAACACAGGGAAAGATAGAGAGGTTAATAGATCAGAGAGGAGCAGTGCATGTCATTGAGAGCCTGAATTAAGACAGACCGTCCACATTATCTCTCTGGTTTAACCCTTCCTTCCTTAGAACTATTGCATGTGAGGTTACACTACATCCAATAGGGTTCACCTGGTTTTCAGCTGGAAGGCAGAACTGGTAGCTAAAGAGAGTGGCACTCACAACTAGGAAGGAAGCCAGTGTGACCAAATCCTGCTATAGGGTGACTTCAAAGCAGGCTGCAGGGCCCATCACCTGAAGTCCTGAAGCAGAGATCTGAGCAGAAGGAGAACTCCAGCAAGCAGCCCTTGGAGCATCAGAGGAACCCTAAAAGTCAGAGCTTTAATATTACAAAATACATATTCAACATGAGAGGATTAATACATAAGTAACTTGGGAAGCTCATCACTACTCTCAGAAAAAACAATCCTATGGTGGGTCTGATTTCTAGTGTTCCTTAAAAATGAAAAGAGCTATTGTACAGGTGGAGTTGGAAGTTGAAACATTACAAAGCGATGGTTACAGAGATCACATAACCCCCTTACTACAGCAGTTCTGCTGGCTGATGATCTGGTTCCAGGTGCAATTCAAGTGCTGATTTTAATCTATAAAGCCCTAAATGGCTTGGGTCCAAGTTATCTTAAGAACTGTGTCTCCCTTTATGAACCTGCTTGGGTGTTAAGGTCATCAGGTCTCAGTACCACCACCTTCAAAGGTTGTTTGGTGGTGACATTGGAAAAGGCCTTCTCTGTTGTTGCTCCCAGACTCTGGAACTCCCTCCCACAGACCAGGCTGGCCCCATCTTTGCTGTCCTTCCACAAGCAGGCAAAAACCTGTCTCTCTAGACAAAGCAAAAAGGAAAGCATTCTATGTATATACCATCCCATAGCACTCAAAGCACTCTCTTGGCAGTTTGCAAGTTAATTATGCAGACTACACATTGCCCCCCCCCCCAGCAAGTTGGGTACTCATTTTATTGACCTCAGAAGGATGGAAGGCTGAGTAAGCCTTGAGCCGGCTACCTGGGATTGAACCCAGGTCAAGAGCAGAGTTTTCCCTTAGTGACTGACTGTCTGGGAGGGTTTTTAAAATGAAGTGTTGTGCTTTGTTCCTTTGAATCTGGCTTTGGTGTTGATTCCCCCCCACACACACACACTTTTAGTATGGTATTTGTTTGATTCTTTTTAATGTTTATATATTTACTATTTTTAGCTTTTAAATAATGTCTTCTAATGATATAAGCTGTCTTGGGTCCTTTTTAAGGAGAAAGGCAATAAATAAATAAATAAATAAATAAATAAATAAATAAATAAATAAATAAATAAATAAATAAATGCAAGTAGTGTAGTGTACAGTAAATCAGCTGCATTTTCAGTAAACATGTAATCATCTTTAATATGCCCTCAGACGAAAGAACTGCCCAGAGAAGCTTACCAATGATCCAGCATTGTCCTGCAAAACAATTAGCCAAGCATATCACCTTCTTGTTCTTTGATCCGTATGCCAACATCAATCATGAAGCCGTTGTAAATCAAGAAGTGTCATGCAGCTCCTTTCACATATGCAACTTAAGCTAATTCTATCTTGGCTCTCGATCTTTCCATTCATGTAGGGGTCATTCTCGCAGTTTGGAAAAAGACTCCCCGATGCTTGAGTACATTTGAAGGATGCATGCCATTTCAGCTGAAGTATATTTTGACTCCATCCCCAAGCACCATACCTTGATCTCTAAGGGATTTGACAAACGGAGTCTTAAGAAGATTTCGTACACCGAAGGCATCTTGAATAAAAAACGTCAGAAGTTTCAGAACAGGCTTAAAGTCACCTTGGCTCACATAACTCCTGGGCAGCAATATGGCAAAATGCCTTTAGCTGAGGCATGAATTGGTAATGAGAACATTATAAAAGGTTTCCGTGTATGTCTCCAAGCTGTCACTGAAAATTCTTCTCAATTAAAATGAGGAGTCACAATTTAATAATTACTAAAAAAAAAAAAAAGGGGGGTCTAAAAGGACTTTTTTTAAAACCAAAAAATAGTAATAGCATTTAAAGTATTCTCCCTCTCCTGCCGATATTGTCAGCACTTGTTAAAATTCCATAATAAAAGGGGGTGGGGAGGTTTCCTGTTTTGAAGTAATGTGCCTCCATCCTATAAACCCAGCGAAAAGAACACGCATAGCACTACGCTCCAATGACTTCCCCAT
This sequence comes from Intellagama lesueurii, assembly GCA_037013535.1. Classification (NCBI taxonomy): domain Eukaryota; kingdom Metazoa; phylum Chordata; class Lepidosauria; order Squamata; family Agamidae; genus Intellagama; species Intellagama lesueurii. The sequence goes on from JBAJHW010000006.1 coordinate 82,806,640, forward strand.
TCATTTCACTGTAAGAAGACGAGCAAACTCATTTTCCTTCAATATGGATTGTGTTCTCTACTCCCATTAATAGGTCCCTAGCGTTCACTCACAGAAACCCTGTGGGCACATTAGAGCATACACAGAATGCTGAACAATATCCTATCTTGTCTGTTTTTTTAAAACTTTTTAATGTCAAACAGAATTTCAGCATTTCTGTGAGGACAAGCGTTTATTGTACTGCACATAATATGGGTGTTTAGTATTATAGTGTCAGTATCACAATAATATTTAATACAAAACATTGCACAGGATAAATAAGACAGAGGTGGGTGAAATGTGGCTTCCACACTCTGTTATATTCCACCTCCCATCATTCCTCATATGAGTGATGCTGGCTAGGGCTGATAAGGAGTTACAGTCCTCTGAGGAACTGCACTTTGCCCACTTTAGTTTTAAGACATCCCATCAATTCAGAACAAACTCTGCATGAGAGGCACTCTGTGGCTCTTGATTTAGTGAGGTGTAAATTATTTTTTAACATATCAAAGCATGACAAATAGGTCACATAAAAATGTCATAAGTATAATGGTATCTTGATGCTTGGAAAGCAATAAATACCTCACTGCTGTCAGAAAGGACAGGAATTTAACAAAATATGAGTGTTCTTGCAGTATACTATTAGCCTTCACTATTAAGCAACACTTACACACTATTATGAGAATTCAAGGCAATAGTTCAATTTGAAAGTTAGTGCTTGCTAAATGAATGAATGAATGAATGAAGGATTAGTAAACTTTGAAAATACCAGACTGTAACAGCTAATATTTGTCAATTTACTTTGATTCAAAACCTACTTAGTCAAGGGCTTGAAATGGCTTAGGTAATATCAGTTTTCCAAAAAGCTGATTTTCTATACAAAAGGGGGGAAATGGGATTTAGTAAAGCACTTGCTATATAAAACACCGCACACAATAGAAGGTGATTTTATGATTTGAACTAGAAATAGAGTGAAAATAAGTCACAGCACCAAGCATTTGGAATGTCCAAATAAACAGTAAAGCCAAGTTCAGTTAATCAAATCTTGGCTTAATAATCTAAGATTTTAAAAATGTGTTTTTAGAATGATTTCAAATTGTTTTTATCCACTAGTTTTTAGTTTGATATCAGTTTATTTCTTCTTTTTAATATTGTAATATTATTGTTTTTGGTTCCTAACATTGTTTAATATTGTAGGCTGCTTTGAGTCATCTTGAGAAGAAAGGCAGAGTACAAATATTTTAAATAAATAAATAATAAATACATAAATAAACAAAATATGCACAAATCTTCAGGGTGTGTTCTCTGTCTTCCAGCTACACCTTCTTCTTTACTTTTCAGGAAGGATGTGAATCTTGCAACCTCTCACTTTTGGGGAGAAATAAAGTGTAAGATTCTGTTTTTTCCCTTCACAATGAGGTTTCTCTGTGGAAAATTCTTTGTTTTCCCTGAAAACTCTTATGAAAAATCTTGCAAGATTTATTGCATGCTTCATGGTCTTTGCTTTTTGAAAACACTGTCCAGTTGCATAGGATTATGACAGTTCCTGAGCAGAATGGCATATATCCTGTGCAGGATTCAGGGGAAAGAACATCTCATTGTGCAAGATTTGGCTGTTTCATGCAAAGAAGAACAGGTGAAAACAAATCCAGTGTTCCTTTTCAAGGATAGCTGGTGAAGGGAAAAGTCCAATTGGGGAGTTTTGACATGGTAGGACACCTCTGTGTTTCAGTATGCTATAATAAGTCAGGAAATCTTCAGTTAACAATATTTTATCATATCTGGACTGAGAAATGCCAACTAAAAGCTTTAGGGGGAAATGGGATCTTAAAATAACTTTAAAATACATGCCAGTATCCTGTTGGAGATTTCCATGTGCACCACTGTCATTTCACACACAGTTTTATTATTTGGTGAGGTGTCAATTCCATGACTGGTTGTGCAATAGACAACCAGTTAGTTGCACAACTAGTTATGTGACTGGCTGTATAATAGACACCTTGCCAAAAGCGGTCCTTCTCGAAGTGGGAGGAAGTAACCAGTGGGATACCACAAGGCTCAGTCCTGGGCCCAGTGCTCTTCAATATTTTTATTAATGACTTGGATGAGGGAGTGCAGGGAATGCTTGTCAAATTTGCAGATGATACCAAATTGGGTGGAATAGCTAATACCCTAGAAAACAGAAACAAAATTCAAAATGACCTTGATAGGATGGAGCACTGGGCCGAAAGCAACAGAATTAAATTCAACAGGGATAAGTGCAAAGTACTGCACCTCAGAAAAAGAAACCAATTGCACAGTTACAAGTTGGGGGATACCTGGCTCAGCAAAACTACGAGCGAGAAGGATCTTGGAATTGTCGTAGATCACAAGCTAAATATGAGCCAACAGTGTGATGTGGCTACAAAAAAGGCAAATGCTATTTTAGGCTGCATTAATAGAAGTATAGTTTCCAAATCCTGTGAGGTCCTAGTCCCCCTCTATTCAGCACTGGTTAGGCCTCACCTTGAGTATTGTGTCCAGTTCTGGACACCACACTTCAAGAAGGATGCTAACAAATTGGAACAAGTTCAGAGGAGGGTGACAAGGATGATCAGGGGGATGAAAACCAAACCTTATGAGGAAAGGCTGAAAGAATTGGGCATGTTTAGCCTTGAGAAAAGAAGACTGAGGGGTGATATGATAGCACTTTTCAAATATTTGAAAGGCTGTCATACAGAGGAGGGGCAAGATCTGTTCTCGATCATCCCAGAGTGCAGGACACGCAAAAAAGGGCTCAAGTTAAAGGAAGCCAGATTTCGGTTGAATATCAGGAAAAACTTCCTAACTGTTAGAGCAGTATGACAGTGGAACCACTTACCTCGGAAGTTGGTGAGTGCTCCAACACTGGAGGCATTCAAGAAAAACTTGGATAATCACCTGGCAGATGTGCTTTGATTGTATTCCTGCGTTGAGCAGGGGGTTGGACTTGATGGCCTTGTAGGCCCCTTCCAACTTCACTTTTCTATGATTCTATGAAAAGCACAACCTCTTGATGAAAGTGAGTTGTCCATACAAATATCCTCAGCAGGATACTGGCCATAGTTGGACGTTTGGTTAGGTGTCATCAAGTTGCCTCTAACTTATGGTAACTCTATGAATGAGTGACTTCCAAAATGTCCTGTCCTCAACGACCCTGCTCAACTTTTGTAAACTCCAGTTGGGACTTCATTTAACTATTGGAAATTTATTGTTGAGATTTTGATATGAAAATGTATTAAATATTAATGTTGTATAGTTAAATGTAAAATGGCTGATTTTACCTGAGTCACTGTACTGATTGTATTCAGGTGTGGGTGTCAAGGATTAAGACTTAATGTTGTACAGCTGTGTACATGATGAAACTTGGTGTAACAGAAAATGAAGTAATGTATTTTCTGATCGGTCACGGAACCGTACAGAAGTCATGTGTAAAATGAACGTCTTTATCTGCTGTAAGTCAGATCACTTTTTCCTATGCTGTGTGTTGCTTCATGTCATGTTATGCTGCCAGAGGAATGTCTATTCTCTATGTATATATGTAAATAGACTAAGTTGTTGGTTTTACTCTCTCAGTGTCATAAGTATCTCTGCTAACCAATATCTCCTTACTCTGCTGATGTTATGAGAATACATGTTATAATCAAAATTCTCAACAGGGTTATGGGCTCAGAGGAGATTGTTTTTCAAGCAGATAAGTGATGAAAGTCTGGGAGGAAGAAACACATAAAAGCCAAGGCTGAAGTTGGAACGGAGCTGAGGTCTGACGGTGCTGAAGTAACTGAGAGTGGAAGTACTTCAGAGGACGAGGAGCAGACTGTAACAGCAAGTTCCATGACGCAGCAGGCAAGTGGAATAATGTGTACAAAACTAAATGACACTAATTACATGTCCTGGTCTTTTAAGATGGAGATGTACTTGAGGAGAGAGTCACTGTGGCAGTATGTTGAAAATCCTCTTGATGATGATGATGATGATGATGAGGGACGTGCAAAAGATGATAAAGCGAGAGCCACGATAATATTGTGCTTGGAAGATTCGCAACTGACTTACGTGAGGAATCTGAAAACAAGCCAGGAGTGTTGGCAGGCACTCAGGAATGTCTATGTACGAGATACAGCCAGGTCCAAAATGGCTGTGGCACGTAAGCTATATCACAAGCGTTTAATGCCTGGAGAAGATGTGTCTAACCATATTAAAGAGATGTTAGATTTATTTCTCCAGCTGCAGGAGCGAGGGATGGAGTTTGACCAGTCGCACCAGTGTTTCGTGATTCTGAGCAGCCTAGATGACAGCTGGGAGAATCTGGTGATAAGTTTGGAAAACATGCCAGAGAAAGACCTGACAGTACAATATTTGTCCGGGAGACTTGTGGAGGAGGACCAGAGGCGACGTGATAAGGCGGCGGAGAAGGTCGTTTATCAGCGTAAACCGAGAGGGTCCGTGGATGATGACTTCACAGCCAGCCAACAAAAAGTTTTAGCTGTTAAATGTTATAATTGCGGCCGTACTGGACATATTTCTAAAAACTGTCCCAGATGTGACGGAGTGGAGAAAAAAAAAAAGAATATGTTTAAAGAGCAAAGGCGGAAGCGTGAAGGTCATTTGGCTATTGTTAAAGCTTGTGAAAACAAGCAAAGTAATTTATGGCTTTTAGATAGTGGAGCTTATCAGCATGTGTGCCAGAGAAAAGAGTTGTTCACAAACCTAACCCCTTCAGCTCAAAAGATAGTGAAGCTAGCAGATGGAAAGTCAGCATCTGTAATTGGAACAGGTTCTGTGTACGTAAACTGTTTAAAGCAAACTCTAAAAAATGTCTTGTGTGTGCCAAGCTTAGAGAATAATTTATTAAGTGTATCAAGTCTAGATAAAGATGGCTACACTATAATTTTTGAGAAAGGCAAATGCAAAGTAATGAAAAATGGTGCACAGGTGGCAAATGGTTATCTAAAAGATCATCTATATGTGATGAATCAGAGCCAAATGAATGAAGCCATAAATGTGGTTAACAACTCAGAACCACATGAAAAGTGTATACATAGCCTACATAGAAAGTTAGGTCATGTAAGCTTTGGAGTTTTAAACAAAACTAAAGAAGTTGTGTCTGATCTAAATATTAAAAACTGTGAGAAATATTTAGATTGTAACATATGTAAATTAACCAAGTCAAAGGCTTTTCCTGTGAGCAAGAAAAGCAAAAGAGTCAGTGACAAGATTTTTCAGTTGGTTCATCTTGATGTTGTGGGACCACTGCAGCCCACAAAAGGTGGTAATAGGTTCTGTTTAACTATAACAGACGATTACTCACGTTATAGCTATGTCTATGTAATGAAACATAACAGTGAAACTTTCCAAAGATTTAAAGATTTTGTTGCTATGGTAGAACGAAGATTTAGTACTCCCGTAGTGTCTGTTCAGACAGATTGAGGGGGAGAGTTTTTAGCACATTATTTTGTAGATAGGCTTAAGAAAAAAGGCATTCGTCACAGGTGTACAAATGTAGCCACACCTGCTGAGAATGGAGTTGCAGAAAGAAGAAATGGAGTTTTGCAAACAGTATTAGACTCATTACTTGCTGATGCCAAGTTACCCAGAAGTTTTTGGGATGAAGCCATAAAATGTGCTAATTATATTATGAACAGAGTGTGGAACTCTGCAGTAGAAAATACACCCTATTTTCTATTACATGGGAGACAACCTTGTTTGAAACATATGAAAATTTTTGGTTGTCATGCTTGGGTTCATATACCCAAAACATGCAGGAAAAAAGGTAGCCCTAAGGCAAGGAAGTTGATTTTCTTAGGCTCTCAAACAGGAAGCAAAAGTTATAGATTTTGTGATCAGTATGGAAATGTGCTAATTAGCAGGTCAGCTAATTTTTGTGAAAATGAGAATTGGTCACAAATTCATGCAAACAGTGAAATACTTTTGCCATTGTCTAAAGATAGACAAGAGAGGTTTGAAAATGAGGAAGAACAAAGTGAGGCATATGAAGAAGGAAATGAAGCTGTAGGGGAACATGAGACATGTAGTGAGGCTGAGGAAATTGTTCCAAGACACTCACAGAGGTCTAATTTTGGTGTTCCACCTGAGAGGTCTGAACCTAAAAGTTATGAGCAGATGTTAAAATTGCCTCATGCCCAACAAGAAAAAATGGTTGGTGGCAGATGGTTTCACAAGTTGAAGACATTACCAGATAGTACCCAGCAACGTAAGGGACTTTTGGTGAATCAAAGTTTTACATTGCAGCAAAAGTAAACATTTTAAGTCAGAATTCTGCAAAACCTTGCAAAAGCACTGGAATGGTGTCAAAAGAGTGCTGAGATATATAAAGAGAACCATTGATTGCAAATTGAAGTTAAATGCATCTAACAATCTGAAATTAGAGTGCTATGCCGATTCAGATTGGGGTTCATGTGAAACTGATAGAAAGTCAATTTCTGGAATGGCTATCAGTCTAGGTGAAGCTTTAATAGGCTGGAAATCTAGAAAGCAAGGTTTAGTTGCCACAAGCACAGCGGAAGCTGAGTATGCTTCATTAAGTGATTTATGTGGAGAAATCACATGGTTTGTGCAGTTACTGAAAGATGTAAACATGCAAATTGATTTACCTGTCACAGTGCATAGTGACAGCACCACTTGCATTCAGTTGGCAACTGAGAGTCAAATGAAGAGTAGAAGCAAGCATATTTGCATAAAGTATTGCAATGTAAAGAGTGCTGTGGATCAGAAGCTGATAGATTTACAATATTGTCCAAGTGAAAATAATATTGACATTTTCACGAAGCCATTGCCAATGCAGAAGCATGTTTATCTATGCAGTAAGCTTGGTCTATACAACAATTAAATTTAAGGAGGGGTGTTGAGATTTTGATATTGAAAATGTATTAAATATTAATGTTGTATAGTTAAATGTAAAATGGCTGATTTTACCTGAGTCACTGTACTGATTGTATTCAGGTGTGGGTATCAAGGATTAAGACTTAATGTTGTACAGCTGTGTACATGATGAAACGTGGTGTAACAGAAAATGAAGTAATGTATTTTCTGATTGGTCACAGAACTGTACATAAGTCATGTGTAAAATGAACGTCTTTATCTGCTGTAAGTCAAATCACTTTTTCCTATGCTGTGTGTTGCTTCATGTCATGTTATGCTGCCAGAGGAATGTCTATTCTCTATGTATATATGTAAATAGACTAAGTTGTTGGTTTTACTCTCTCAGTGTCATAGTGTCATAAGTATCTCTGCTAACCAATATCTCCTTACTCTGCTGATGTTATGAGAATACACGTTATAATCAAAATTCTCAATATATGATATGTAGAAGTTTTAAATACAAACCAAACCTTACCAGTTTCCCTTTTTTCCACTAGACAAACATCAAATGATGTCTCAAATGTCCAGGGTTTAGCAGAGAAAGATAATGCTATCAGAAGTACAGGAGAGGTGCTATAAAATAGGACACTATGCAAGAACTCACTCAGGAACCAAAATATAGTAAAGTCTGGCCTTTTGCATTCCATCCATGTTTCACAAAGATCCAGACATATTTGGAGTCTCATTCCTAATGTCAAAGAAGCAGCATTAGTTAAATTGAATTCCTTTGAATGCATGAGGAATACAAGCATGTTATAAGCTAATGTAACTGATCCCTAAGATTGGTTTAAAAGACCATGTAAAATGCTTGCTATTATTATCACTGCCACACACTGTGATATGCAAAATGCCATTTAGTGCAGTGTAGTATATGAATGCTGATACAATCCCTGCTGCTCACTTAATGCATTCTACATTTGCTACTTTTTAATTAACAAAATTGTATTCCTAAAGGACCTACAAACATTTTTTAATGAGAAAGTCAAATAAAAGTACCCTCACTTTCTTCCCATTCCTATAATTCTGGAGGTGTTCAAAAGGAAGCCACACATTTGAAAATAGAAAATAGGGAGAAAAACTGCATCTTCACCAATATAATCTTACAGTCTCTTATATCAAATACAGATGTTTCAATAGTTCACTAAAGTTGCAGTCTGAACCCATTTATCTGGGAGTAGGTCAATTTTGACTCAATGGCACTTCTAAGTAACACGTTATGGCTGGAATCCAGTAGGCAGTTGCAAGTAGGTCAGGCCCATTAGATCAGTGGGAATTTGGTGAGTCAACACAAGTTCCATTGACTCAAAAGTCCTACTCTAGTTGTGGCTTATTACTGGATTTCAGCCATAGAATTACAGAGTATTCTCAAACCACTTACCCCTGGAGTAGCCCAATTGACTTTGAAGGGAGTGTTCCAACCTATGTATTTTGAGCAAAGCATCTGAATACGTTCAGGATCACGCCTTACCATTTCAAACCCTATCACTGGTAACATCTCTACCATCATTTTCAGTTATTGTTTGAGAAAATACTTGTGTGTTGGCAGGGGCAGATGTAGAAACAAAATCTACAACAGACTTTCATTACGTTCAAATGTATGACGCCTATACAAATTTATTGTCTACAATCAAACAGGGGCTTTGCATTTATGGGTTTTAGTATTCATGTTGTTATACATTCAACTTATTCAAAAACTGGTGAGCTGCTTTTCTTCAAACATATCCAAAGCAATGTAAAAAATAACACATGAGGTATTCACCAATAAAAATATAAACAACTACAAATAAAGGTGGTACCTAGCACTGTTTAGCACAATGACAAACCACGGCTGCTTATGCTAGCTGGGACACATAATTTTTTCTAACTGAAGTCCTGTAAGCTTGTCAGGTCAAACAGCATCCCATAACATACAATTTAGGACTGAAACCAAGGGACAGGTCCTTGTGATGTCACAGAAGTAGGGCAGACAATGACTGGAAACAGGGAGATGTTTTCCAAGGGTACTGCCAGTGCTGCCAGGGTATTTGCAATAAGATGTTTTGTGAGTCATAATGCTGATGCTCCACACACTGCCATGCTCCAAGTGTCATGAGGGCACCAAAAAGCCAGGAGCAATGGGAATATGGAGAAATCAGGTCATTGTATGTATTGCATCATTTGGAGAAACACACACGTAAACATCTCCAGGATAAGCCAGTCAGCCCTGACAGCAGCTGAAAATGGGTAAAGATGAGTGCCTCATGTACAAAAATATAATTATTTCCTCCTCTAGTGCTGCTTGCCCTAAAATTTGTCTCCTTGCCTAGACTATTGGAGAAGCATAGCAGTTCCCTGAGATTTCAGCTGGCATCCTGAGATTGGGCAATCTTACCTATGCTGTCTCCAGAAAAAGTCAGGATTTGTAGACTCTCCAGAACTGAATGGGAGGTGGTACAGTAGGTAGAGGGGACTGGGAAACATGAGATGCTCCACTGTACACTTTCATGATTGCAAGGCCATCATGGGACACAATCCAAAGCAATTATCACTATGGCCTGAATCCAATTGGTGGTTTCAAATGGAGTAAATCTGGTGGGTCGGTAAGTCTTATATGAGTGTTGGCACACTATTCAGCAACTGATTCTACTTTAGTCAGAAGTTGCAACTGGATTTATGCCTAGATGTCCAAAAAACAAACAAATCTAAGTTGTTAAGGAGAAATTCTCATGCAATTACCCCAAAACCTAAATTAATACAGTTTCTAACTGAGCACAAATGTTTTTCTATAGTAATAATATAAATGGAGAAATCTAGGTAAGAATATAAAGAAACTAATCTTTTTGGTCAGTAATGTTGTTAGAAAAGACTTGTTTATAAAGTCAGTTGTGAAAGACCTGGTCAAAAGGCATCATATTCATAAATGCTGATATATCCAAAATACTTGACAACTGTCACAAACAGAAAAAATTATCTTAAAAAAAGAAGTGGAAGGATTAAGATTCAGATTACAGATGGATACAAATAGACAAATGTTTAAAACAACTTTATATCTTGCCCCTGGGCTTTATGAGTAGAAAAACACTGCAATATGCAAGTTTTGCCTCTATTGAAACACATGGATTCTGCTGTTTGCTGGTGGGGCTAAAAAACATCATACTTTTTAATCTGTCCCTCTTTGCCAGCATAAGCTTTGCTGGTAACTGTCTCTCATTACCCATCTGTCCTATGTGGACTGTAATTGCCCCATTTAGTATATCTGTCATGGCCTTCTAAAATGTTTTGACAATACAATCTTAAATATATTTGATAGATTTTAAAGAATTTTATTAAAATTTCCTCATATTTCTGTTCACTGTATATATATTTTTTCCATTGGTTTGCATTGCCACAGACACAGCATTAAACTTTTATAAACCCATGGCAAGATGACAATTGTTCCTGGGAACATTTCCCCTCATTTTGGAACTGTACTCAGTAAAAGCAAGATTCTCTCCACATACACACACCCAAAAGCAGATTAAAAAAAAAATCTTGAGCCCAGTTACAATAAGCAGTTGTTGGTTTGTTTCTAACAGCATTCCACTGAATATTATTTTTAGCACAAGGAACTTTTGTATATATATTCAGGACTCAAGTACCTGGGGGAAACTACATTTCCCAGGATCCCTAGTGTTTAAAACATTGCCACTGTGGCACCAGGAACAGAAGAACACAAGATCAAATTGTAATCCAACCCAAAGAGGAACTTTGTGGGAAATGGAAAAGACCATTACAAACTTTCACTACTGAAGATTAAACCTTTCAAAACTAAAAATCACATGATGTTATCCTAACAAAACAAAGAACTGGTATGTAACATTGATTGTACTTATTCCTTTACCATTTAAACCAGTGGGACTAACAAAGTAACTTTTTTTGGCTGACATTTCATAGTTTCTGTTGCTACCCCTCACCTCAAAGCATTTGTCTTTGTCCTTCATTACAGTGACTGACAAGAACAGCATTTTGTTCATTTTTTAGAAACTCTCAATTACTGTAATCTACAGCAATTTGCCTTATGGCACCTCAGGGGAAATATAACTTTTATTACTGACCTCTGTTGGATAATACCCCTCATGCAGAAGCAACAGCAAAATGAGATGAAACAAATGATGCACCTTCAGATGCCAGGAAGCATTGTGCCCATAGAGAAAGAAGGCCAGAAGATGCACCAAGAAGAAATGTGCATTTGAGTTAGTAAGAAAGGACACACACAAAAAAAAGAAAAGCAGAGTTAGGTGTGGTTAATACTTGGACAGGAGACCATCAGGGAGGAGCCATAATTCAGTGGCTGAGTGCATGCTTTGTATGAAGAATATCCCAGTTTTGGCCCCCAGAATCTCAAGATAGAAACTCTGTCCATAAGGCCACTATGGTAAGAGCTGACAGTACTTTCCTATATGAACCAATGAGAGTTGACAGTAAACCAATGGTGGGACTCACTATAGAGCAGTGTCCTATGTTTCTCAGCCTGTTGAAAGAAAGGGGTAACTCTGTATCTTGGAGGTTGAGTGGAAACTTCCATCTAAATGGCATCAAGGGTGAAGCATTTAAACACACACATCCAAGCTGGTTGAAACCAGCTCTGAGCTCACCTAAGAAATATACTTGCCGACTTCTGTCACGACAATTTTTGGGACATTCATTATAATTCTTCTGCACTATGAATTTATTCATGCATGCTTGTACTGAATGTTTGATTTTTACTGGTCTAAAGGTATAGCCTCTTCTACTTTTGTATTGTACAAAGGACCACATGGCTGTCTCTAGTGTTTTTCTGTAATAAATGTGACATTTTATTACAGAGTTGTCTCTTTCTTTCAACATGCCAAGAAAAGATTTTGTCCCTGGTGTCTAGTAGTAAAGTCTACTTAAGCCAGGAACTGATAATTTTAGTCAATGAGAGGAAAATCCCCTGCCCTCTTTGCAGACTAAAAAACTGTCATTCGGGCTTGATTTTTTATGATACCCTTCCAGGGCAGGAGGTCTCCTCCCCTATGCTCATGGGGAAGACTACAACAGCAACAAAAGGGGTGGGGAGTTGCTCTCCTAGAGCTCTTTTCAATAAGCACTCCTAAAAATCTTTTCCCCCAAGGTCAGGAGCTGGTGATATCATCCGTTCAATGAGTTATGACCCCAGAGACACACTCCCTTGTCTTAAAGGGACAAGGACCTGGACTGGGAAGAGATAATGGGGCAGGAGAGTGAATTAAACCTATTAGACCTAATCATGTCATCCTCCTCCACAGCTTGAGGGAGGTTGCGCTGACATTCTTCAAGCGCAAGAACTTTAGCCCTCAGACTACAGAGGAGCCACAGTCTTAGCAACAGTTCATTGACCTCCCACCCCGGAATAATGAGGCGAGACTCAATGATGGGATGAAAACAGGGCCACACTTCATATCACTTTTCAACTCTCTGGCCCTTCCAATAAGCAAATGGGGCCTGCGGTAGCGCGGAATGATGCTGGAAGCGAAGGTCTCACAGGACCCCTTCTTGATGACAATGGGCGAGTGTCCAGCCCCGTGGTAGCGTGGCGCTTATGGCCACATGTCCTCGGCCAGCCATGGTTTGACCACCCCCAGGGCTCTAGCCTCTTATCTCTTGGCGGCTTTGGTCCGGAGGTGTCCCCAGCATGTTGTCCCCCCCAGACTGTAATCTCGTGATCCATGGCTCTGAGGGTTCAGATGTGCTATACCCCACTTGAACTCCACTGGGAACTCACCGATCCATTTCCATTCCGCACTACCTGCCAGTGTGACTGAAGTAACCACCCTGTAAAATGCCTCAAAACCCTTTGCCAGTATGGGATAGGCAAAAAATCCCTGTGCGCAACTGCCAATCAGCGAATGGGTCAAAAATTCCTATCCAGCCCCAGTGGCTACCAGCAAAGCTCATACTAGCTAACAGGGCGGGCGGGCGGGCGGGAGGCAAGTCTCGCAAGAGGCCAAGTGGGGAAGCAGTACCTGTTATATGCTGCACTCCTCCCCCCTCCCTTCCCAGATAGCCGGGACGTGAAGCCACGTCTCACGCTATTTCGGGTGAGAGGGCAAAGACGCTCTGTGCGGCAAAGATACTTCCTGGCGGAGCGTGCCATTGTATCCAGCTGCTGCAAAACTAGTGAAGACCCTATAAGAGGCGACTCCCAATAGAAGTGGATCTAACCACACAGACTGAGTTACAGTCTAATCAATCCTGGATTGACTGCGGCTGGAGCAATGCTGGTGTCATTTTGTGTGTCTCGCTACTCTGAGTGTCACTTGGAGATCTCCAGGTTATGACTTTGACCCCTAAATCTTTGCCTTGTCTTGAACTGGAATTTGTGATGGAACTCCCATCACAGCTTGAAACCCTGCCAGGAACAGAACACAACAAAGTCCACAGGATTTGAGGGAAAGGGCTCATCAAGCTGTTGTTAAAACTTTAGAATCAGAGTGCTTAATGGTTGCCCTATTTTGCCTCAGAAACTGCTTAGAGAACTCTGTTGTTGTTGTTGTTAAAAAGCAGTACAGTGGTGCCTCGACTTACGAACTTAATCCATTCCGGAAGATGGTCGTAACTCGAAATGGTTGTAACTCGAAGCACCATTTCCCATAGGAATGCATTGAAATGCAATTAATCCATTCCGGCCGAAGAAAAAAAATCACCAAAAAAACCCCAACAACAACAACAACACTGCAAACTGTGCAAGACCCATTGGAAATGCAAAAAAAGCAAAGCAAAAAGCAAGCAAACCGTGCAAGACCCATTGGAAATGGGGGGGGAAAACCCAAAAAGCAAACAAACCCCCCAAGACCCATCAGAAATGGGGGGAAAAACCCAAAAAGCAAACAAACCCCCCAAGACCCATCGGAAATGGGGGAAAAAAAAACCCTGCAAGACCCATCACAACATAGAAACATAATCCCACCACCCAGCCCAAAACCACGCTGCAAAACCCACCCAGAACAGTTTTTAAAAAGCAGAAAGCAGCACCTTACCTTACCAGTCAGTCCGAAGCCTCCTCTGATCAAACTCACTCTAACCGTTGGGGCAAAAGAGCTACAAAGAAGCAGTCTCTTCGCCTACCAACGGTTAGCAATTTGAATTCCCCGCCTTTTTTCCCTGCCTTTTTTTGGTTGTAACTCAAAGCTCTGGCCGCACGTCGAAGCAAAATTTTGCGGCCAGAGCTGGTCGTAACTCGAAATGGTCGTATATCGGGACATTCGTAAGTCGAGGCACCACTGTATATGCGTTTCTTAAGTCAAAATAAATGAATACTGCCTCTGGGCATGGAACATCCACTCTTTGTAATTATGGCAAGTCATCCATCTCCACAAATGAGGATATTCTTGCATTAAGCTTGCACATGCTAATTTAACCTAACATATGCAACAAGAATCACAATTATTCAAGTTGAAATACAATATAATTCACCACAGTCCAGAAAACTGTGATCACCTTGGGTCCAGGCACCCAGAATTGGGAGAATAATTGGGATATAAATTAAATAAATAAAGCCTAATGCTTAATAACGCTCTGAAATTCACCTATATACCTTACATTTTATACATACTAAACATAATGTATGTGAAAAATGAATATTTCTTTTACTGATGATGATACCATGCACATTTATAAAAATAATGTTATAGTGGAAATCCTGTTGTGCAGTTCTGCATATGTAATGGGGATGATGTCATAATCAGTGGCAAATTGCCGCTGATTAAGGGCAAATTGCTGTTGGTTAAAGGCAATTCCAGGGTGCATATGACTCCTATGCACTGTGACAAAGTCACATGCACCCTGAAATTGGCTAGGGAAACTTTTAATAAGCAGCAGTCTGATGTTACTGATGATCTCATCATTGTTGTGCACAGAGAGCGGCGCTACAGAAATTCAGCCTATAATTAATACACACTAATGTTTCCTTCTTCTTCCATCACTGCTTACCTACAGCTTCTTCAGTCTTTAGCTTTATATTAGAGTACAAATTGGAAGTTAAATATGTTAAGAAATCTGATAATATCTATGAATGTTTAATTTTAATTTTGATTAGCTGTATTAGATATTCTGTATACAAATAGTAGTCAATGTTTTATTTTGAAAAAGAAGGGAAAAAGACAAGCAATGTGAGAATTAGTCTGCTTTGAGATGCTAGTTACTATCTTAACATCAATTGTGAAATGCTTGGTGCTATATGCATTGAGTTGCATGCATAGATCTGCTGCTATAGAAATGCCCAGTTAATACGTAAATGCATTAATAATTTTGCTTACTCAAAACACACACAAACACCACTAGGTTATATAGAAACAAAATTGCTATTAGCTTATTTCTTTAAACCACCAGTGGACAATTTTAATCCAAATCCAGAAAACTACTACATTGCCAAAGGTTGCATACTTGCAGTATCAAGGAAAAACAGGAGAGGGCAAGGCGGTCCTCTCCCAGTCCTGATTACCTGGTAGTGGTGTGTCAGTACTTTACTCCCTTCAGGACTAATTGTGTTTTAAAACAGCGGAAGGGGGGGGTCTTAGTGGAGTCTGTGTGAACCTTAATGAGTTGTCTGAAACCTTACGATTCGCATCATATCACTGCTCTGATATTATTATAGAATGACAACCCTGTTTGGAATGCAAACAGATTACTGGATTTTCAGATGCCACCCTCAACACCCATGCCCCTCACTTGCTGATGTTGTGTAAAAACATTTCAAAAAGGAAGGAGGACAAAGAAAAGAAGAGAAGGACAACAATGGCGGCGGCAGCAGTGGCTGTGGTGGCAGGTTGGTTTTAATTGCCTGGTTGTTTTCAGAGGAGCAGCCATGTCTTCAGCTTCAAGGCATTGTGAGACCACCCCTTCAACAATACCTTGGCTTTGAAGACTCAGTTACAAAGCAGCAGCTGCTCCCAAGGTGTCCAGGCTGCTGGCAGTGATTCAAAAACATCTTGCTTCTGCCACTGATGTTCTGTTACTGATTCAATCATGGTTCTGTTCTTCTCTCCCTGCTCCATATAAATGTTCTCACCCAAAGGTGGAGAACCAGGCAATAGTGAAGGCCATCCTTTTATTTTTATATGACATGCTTTTTACCTCTCCCTCTGGACTGGATAGTCCAGACGGGCATGCCACCAGACAAATGAGAGGACAAGGGCTGAAATGGAGGGTGGTCCAGCCAAAAGTCAGGCCAATAGACATGCCAGCACATTAGCAAAATTTGAATGGGTAAGTACCACTTCATCACCTTAATGAGTAGAGATGGGAATGAACCACCACTTCGGTGGTTCCTGCTGGTTCATTTATCAGCTGATCAGCTGAACAGGTGTTTGGCACTTCCCAGGCCTGCCTCTTCTGGCAGGCACCCACTCAGAGGCAGTGCTCCGGATTCCCTGCCCTGCCTCCTCTGGGTGCTGCCTCTGAGTGGGTTCCTGCCAGAGGAGGAGGACCTGGGAAGTGCTGGACACCTGTTTTGTTGATAAACAAACTGACATGAACCACCAAACCAGCAATTCGTGCCCATCTCTAGTTGTAGTTAATCACAGACAGGCTGGGATCACTCAAGGAGAATGACACAGAGAGGGAACGTGGTGCAGCTGCAACAGTGGAAAACAGCCACAAAAATATGAGAGCACGCTTTCTCTCAGGAAAAAAAGCCAGTTCTGACCCTTTGAAATATAGTAATATTTAAGGCAAAAAGTGAACCAGGGGAACATTCAGTTGAGATTTAGCAGCTGAAGTAAACACATTGGAGGGAAGGGAAGACTTAGTGGTTTGTGAGTCAGGAAGGTACCAGACATTTCAGCATCTGAGCCAGAAAATATAAATAAAGGTCCCTTCAATTACAAGGATATATTCCAAAGTTGGCAGTTTTACTTACTTTTAGTGGTACTGCACAAAGTGCTTCTTGAGATGGACAGCTTCAGCCTCCCTAGTATAAGCTAGTTGTTTCATTCATCACTATTGAACAACCAATGTTACCAATGTCTAACCTGGGAAGCTAAGAGTCAACCTTCCCCAACTGAGTGCCTCGTAGAAATATTGGACTAAAACTCCCATCATTCCAACAACAAGGCTAGCTGAAGAAA
This sequence comes from Intellagama lesueurii, assembly GCA_037013535.1. Classification (NCBI taxonomy): domain Eukaryota; kingdom Metazoa; phylum Chordata; class Lepidosauria; order Squamata; family Agamidae; genus Intellagama; species Intellagama lesueurii. Next base: position 82,823,640 of record JBAJHW010000006.1, read on the forward strand.
ATGGGTGTTGTCTGTCAAGACATGAGAGGACACCAAGTTTAGGAAAGAAGCTGTGGAAAAGCTGAGCCAATTGAGCACAGATGTTCATTATGGCTTCAGTGAACAAGAATATCCAAGAGTGTCCACTAAACAGGAATAATCTCCAGTACCATTATCAGTGAACACTGGCAACTGATAAATTGACTTGTGAAATGAAATTAAGAAGAGGTTTATCAAAAAGCAATGATTTTTAAAAATACATGGAATCTATTTCTGGAATATAAGTTTCAGAAAGGAAGGAGAAGAATTAATGTGTTTCTGAAGAGGAAGCGGGCAGAATGAAATGGAAGAATATTAAAAGTAAAACCTAGCCCCGAAGGTGAAGGTGGCATGAGTGAAGGTTCTGCCAGCCTTGTTGGGAGTTCTGGGATCAGTAGTCCAAAAAAAGTAACTATTCAAGTAGTAACCATAGTTAGGTACCTTTGAGAGGTATAGGGCAGGGCTGGACAAAGCAATGTATGTGGGCTGCATGCAGCCCACAGATTTCTCATTTTTCCTTTGTTAATTCTATCAATCTTTTCCTAGAGGGTAATTAATGTTCCAGAGTTTTGATTTCTGGTAATATTCTCTCTCTCTCTCTCAATCTTTTTTTGTACAGTAGAAGTGCAAAGATCCACAGAAGAGAATAGCTTCAAGTTCCCCAGAGTCCACCCCTTTCTCATTAACTGGCACTTAGTATCAATAATTCACTCTGAGACACTTATAAGAGAAAGAATAAAAAAACATTTCTATACAGTTGCTTGAAATTACAGACTTTTGGTTACTGCTTTCTTTACTGCACACATACTAGCAATCAACCAAATGGATTGACAGAAAGAAGAAGAAAAAACAGCCACCATCTGACCAAAGAGAGGAGTAGAACACTCTGCAGAGAGGCAGGGATTTTTGGTTTTCAAAAGCTGGAAGGAAAGTGCTGGATAAATAGACAATCACCGATCACTCCAGCCCAGAAAAGTCCCTCCCACTCGTGGAAGCCACAGATAGCAAGCAAGGCTGTAAATAAAACTTTGGCAATTGAATCATGTGAAGCCTGTGCATGCTGCATGTGTTGCTTGAAGACTAACAATATTACCTTACATGTTGTTCAATTCAGGATCCCAAACACCACCATCAATAAAGGCCTTTTCCACTGTAAAATGTGGCTATGATACCTAAGGCCTGGGGCGGGGGGAGTACTTCTTTCCAATTTAGTTATTTTTCTTATGCTAAAGTAATCAGATCTCATCAAAATGCAAATTAGCAGAGCGGCATAAATTCTCCAGGAGAATTACATGTTGCTTCCTACCTTATTTGCTTTTCGCTCCCCCGGCACTAAACAGTTTTGAAAGTTCTTGATAAACTGATGCGCACATCTTCCCAAGCGGGGCCATCTGAAAAGACTCAAGCCAACATGTAGTTTCTTCTTCTTCTTCTTTTTTAGATTATTAAATCTGAACTTTATTTTTGTCCCTGCTGATCATTTTAGAAGATCCTCTGAGAAACATTTCTTGAAAGGCAGGGTATTAAATATGCTACAAGCAATTCATTTCAATCCTGCTCTGTAAAAGAATGGTCTGAAATTGGTTCATTAATGACCATCTCATGGACATGCCACGTATGCTATAAGCAATTTGCTCTTGGCAAATTGCATGCAGCCTACATACACTGCTTTCTCCAGCCCTGCCTGATACCTCTCAAAGGTACACAATTATGGCTACTACTTGAAAAGTTACTCTTTTTTTTAACTACTGATCCCAGAACCTCCAAAAGATAGCAGGGCTGGTAGCCATGTCGATTGGGATATTCTGGAATTTTTAGTCCAAAAAAGTAACCTTTTGAAGTTCTGAATGTATATGTCTGTGAATCTTAGCACATGTACTGTTTTCAGCCATTTCTGGGCTCAGTGCAGCCATATGCCATCCCTTAAGAAGCTCTCCATGTGAAGAGCTGCCCTCCTTTTTGGTAACATGTAAGTGGACACTTACCACCCCCACCTGAGTTTCCCTAGCTGAGCAGAGAAAATAGAGGCTTTCTGGAATGACAGAAAGATTATGTAGTTTTAGAAAAGGTAGCCATGTTAATCTATACTAGCATGTCAGGCAACAACAAAACATAAATAAAAAAGAAAGATGACAAAAACATTGTGGCACCTTAAAGGCTAACTGCTATATTTTAATGGGAGCTTTAATGTGAAGTAGAGAAAGGATGTGGTGTTTCATATCAATTCTGTATGAACTTCAGATGTGAGGTGAGTCCCCAGGAGTGGATATGCTGAAAGCAGGGTTCAAACCATTGCACTGAGATCACTGATTGCTGCCTAGCTAGATATTTCAACAAAACTACGGAGAGTTCTGTTTTTTTCCTCCAGATATATATATTCATTCTCAACAGGGCATTTCAGGGAGTTGTTAAATACGATGCATATTTATTTGATCTACACCCCACCTTTTTCTCAGTGCTGTATCCCAAGGTGCGATACAAGGATATCTGCAAGCGGGATCTGAAGGCCTTAGGAATGGACCTCAACAGATGGGAAACCTTGACATCTGAGCATTCAGCCTGGAGGCAGGCGGTGCAGCATGGCCTCTCCCAATTTGAAGAGACACTTGTCCAGCAGGCCAAGGCAAAGAGGCAGTCCCGAAAGCAGCAAAATCAGGGAGCTGGACAGGGGACAGATTGTATTTGTCTTCAGTGTGGAAGGGATTGTCACTCTCGAATTGGCCTTCTCAGCCACACTAGACGCTGTTCCAAGACCTCTATTCAGAGCACGTTACCATAGTCTCTTGAGACTGAAAGATGCCTACAAGATCCCAAGGTGGTTACCTAGTCACAATCCTGTGCAATAAGATTTACTTTATGGTACTCTGTATTTCCACTTAAGCTATAGTAACAATATCTAATTGTGATATTTGCATATATTAATGTAAGTCAGAATATGCAACTTTAATGCGAAATGTCCTCCCTTTTGAAGTTCCTTGTCTTCCATGTCCTTTTTGACAATGGAGCAACAGCCACAATCTGCTGTAACACAAATCTTTCAGATCTTCATTTAGATCGTTATGTTCTGTTCACTATTTGATTCATCTTTAAATACCAGAAGCATTTTTCAAATTAAATTACCTTCTCGTAGTTACACATGGCTCAGAACAAAGAGTGATTTTGATTACATTTCAGCAATATTTGTAAAAGGGATAACAATGAGGCAAGGAGAAAAAAAGGTCCATTTAGACTGCACAGTTGTAGCAATTTGATCTATTTTAACTGCCATAGCTCCAATCTCCGGAATCTTGGAATCTGTAGTTTGCTGAGGGACTTTGAATTCTCCACTTGAAAATTCTTGGGCACCCCCTTAGCCTAAAAGCAGAGAATTCCATACACCTCACCAAACTATAGGTTCCAGGATTCCACGAGAAGCAATGGCAAATTAGAGTGGTATCAAACGGTTACAGCTTTGCAACGTAGATACATTCAGAGATAGAAACAATCCAGGTTTGAGAAACCACAGGTGGGATGGGGAGATTTTCTGCTGTGATTGTGTTTTGATGTTTTAGTTGAATAGCTATGAAACACCTTGTGAGCTGCCTTTCATTTTCTCATCAAAGAAATGGGGACATAAGTTTTACAAATAAGCAGTTCAGTGTGGCAACTGAGGAACATATGGAGTTAAAAAGAAATATTGGGAGTGCTTTAAAATATGATAAAGTGTTTGCAATTATATGAGGAAACAGCTGGCCCCAACTAGACATGATGCTGTCTGAATGCAATTAACCTGCATGTTTTTTTTTCCTTGCAGGAAAACTTGGGCGTAGACCATGGGGAGAGAGAAAGAACAAATAATTTTTTCCTGTGGGAAAGCTCTCCAGCTGTAGTACAGTCACAAAAGAGACATGGAGAGGCCAGATTGAATATTTTGGTTATGAACAGAAACAATTTTAATATGAGTACAACGTGATATGGAAAAAAAATTGAGCCACAGAAACATAGTAAGGAGAATACACTCAAATGCATAAGAGCATATTGCATTTGTGTATCATCATGACATACCAAGGCTCATATTTTTATTATGACTACAAAGAACCACTCCCAAATTGACCTAGAGTAGTTTTCTTATTATTCTTTCTACTGCTTCTCTGTTTGATGAAGAAGTAATTATGCATTAGCCAGTGTGCATGAATGAAAAGTAATCTTGTATGTTGCTCTCTCTCATCCCCTTCTTAGTTTCCCTTTTTCCCACCATACAGACTGCAACAGATAAAAGAGTCATTTTGCTGCCTGTATGGCTGGAAAAAGGGAAACTAGATATTAACTTAATGTACTTCTCCGCTTGCATTATGAAGTTTTAAAAGAACAACCTGTCCAGGATATGCAGTTCTGTGTAGGGATGAGGTGAATATTCACTAGCTAAAATCCAGTAGTAAGTCACAGCTAGAGTAGGCCTATTGAAACAGTGGCCATCAGGTGAGTCAACACTTATGTAAGTTCCATTGATTTAATAAGCCTACTCTAGCTGCAACGTACTCCTGGATTTCAGCCACTGTGTGTATGAGTGCAAATTTCAACTCCATGCCACTTAAAAAGGTGCAAACATAATTCAAGTTGAATATAGCTGATTCACATTTGGGCTCAGAGCTTGCCTCTTGTCTCTTTTCTCCAAGCCAAAAAGCTATTCTCCTGGATGAAAGGATGGGTGATAAGCAGTGGAAGGCTTTCATGTACACAGGAAAGGAGCAGAGCCTCTCCTCAGTAGGAAATATTGCACAAAGCTCCTGAACTTGCATGTGAACCTACACAGTTTAGCCCTCCTAAGTTGTTCCTTACCTGGTTCTCAGCACTTAGCCCAATGGTTCCCAACACTGAGTTGTCAAGGTTAATTTCCACACTGAGGCAGAACAAGGCCTATAATAATCAGCAACCATATTTGACAGGTGTGCAAAATGCTGAGTCATGCAGTATGTGTATTAAATGAAGTAGTGTTTGGGGTGATGCAATGTCCTTACTGATTGGCTATATGTAAATGTGCATGTGTATAACTGTGTGGACATGTGGAGAAGATGTAGGATCTCTTCTGATGAATGTCATGCTGTCGGTTTGTACTGCTAAAACTTCTGTATATATTGTAAATATACTTGGTGTTGGAAGAAGCTGTCTTTGTCTGTGTGATTCAACTGGACTGGGACAAAACTCTGCTAATTTACACCAACATGAGTACCCAGATGTTCTTAGGCTAAAACTCCCAGAAGCCTACAGCACTAATTGTGCTGGCCAGGATTTCCGGGAGTTGCAGTCCAAGAACATCTGGGGACCCAAGGTTGGTAAGCACTGACTTAGCCCCTCCCTCCCTCATTGTTGCTTTCTCCAGGCAAGGAAGAACCCTAGTTTTCCGGGGTACATGCTCATGTGCAGAGCACACATGTGAACAGAACCCTTCTCTTCAGATTCCTCACTCTCTAAGTAGAGACAGTGATAAAAGAAGGAACAGGGGCTGGGGCTCCTTTCTAAGCATTTTGGTGAAATTGAAGTAATGAAGGACTGAATAGGGCTTTTGTCCATGCAGACTCTTTCACTGGTCAGGGACAGGGGGTGGTCCCCACTATGTGTTTCCTTTATGAAGTGCCATTAATCTCACTAACAAAAAATATACCAGTTCCCAGTGGACTCCATTTACAGCATATTTACAGTCATATATAAAAGCTGTGCAGATTTATGTGCTTGGATTACAGTTTACATGTAACATGGTCACTGGCCATGTTCTTTGTACCTGGCTATTGACATTTTGGACATCCTAGTCCAAAAATACAAATCTTAACAGCTCTGACATGTTTATATGACTTAACCCCACTTTTTGCTGTTGTTTAGTCGTTAAGTCGTGTCCGACTCTTCATGACCCCATGGACCAGAGCACGCCAGGCCCTCCTGTCTTCCACTGCCTCCCAGAGTTTGGTCAAATTCATGTTGGTAGCTTCAATGACACTGTCCATCCATCTCGTCCTCTGTCGTCCCCTTCTCCTCTTGCCTTCACACTTTCCCAACATCAGGGTCTTTTCCAGGGAGTCTTCTCTTCTCATGAGATGGCCAAAGTATTGGAGCCTCAGCTTCAGGATCTGTCCTTCCAGTGATCACTCAGGGTTGATTTCCTTCAGAATGGATAGGTTTGTTCTCTTTGCAGTCGAGGGGACTCTCAAGAGTCTCCTCCAGCACCACAATTCCAACGCATCAATTCTTCGGCAGTCAGCCTTCTTTATGGTCCAGCTCTCACTTCCATACATCGCTACTGGAAAAACCATAGCTTTGACTATGCAAGGTGATGTCTCTGCTTTTTAAGATGCTGTCTAGGTTTCTCATCGCTTTCCTCCCAAGAAGCAGGCGTCTTTTAATTTCGTGGCTGCTGTCACCATCTGCAGTGATCATGGAGCCCAAGAAGGTAAAATCTGTCACTGCCTCCATATCTTCCCCTTCTATTTGCCAGGAGGTGATGGGACCAGTGGCCACGATCATAGTTTTTTTGAGAGTGTAGCACCTTAACAGCATCATCTTTTAAGATTTTAAATAGTTCAACTGGAATGCCATCACCTCCACTGGCCTTGTTGTTAGCCATGCTTTCTAAGGCCCACTTGACTTCGCTCTCCAGGATATCTGGCTCAAGGTCAGCACCACACTATCTGGGTTGTCTGGGACATCTAAATCTTTCTGGTATAATTCCTCTGTGTATTCTTGCCACCTCTTCTTGATGTCTTGTGCTTCTGTTAGGTCCCTACCATTTTTGTCCTTTATCATGTCCATCTTCCCACAAAATGTTCCTTTAATATCTCCAATTTTCCTGAACAGATCTCTGGTTTTTCCCTTTCTATTATTTTCATCTATATCTTTGCACTGTTCATTTAAGAAGGCCCTCTTGTCTCTCCTTGCTATTCTTTGGAAGTCTGCATTCCATTTTCTGTAACTTTCCCTATCTCCCTTGCATTTCGTTTCCCTTCTCTTCTCTGCTATTTGTAAGGCCTCGTTGGACAGCCACTTTGCCTTCTTGCATTTCCTTTTCTTTGGGATGGTTTTTGTTGCTGCCTCCTGTACAATGTTACGAGCCTCCATCCATAGTTCTTCAGGCACTCTGTCCACCAAATCTAGTTCCTTAAATCTGTTCTTCACTTCCACTGTGTATTCATAAGGGATTTGGTTTAGATTCTACCTCCTACTTTCTTCAGTTTAAGCTTGAATTTTGCTATAAGAAGCTGATGATCAGAGCCACAATCAGCTCCAAGTCTTGTTTTTGCTGACTGTATAGAGCTTCTCCATCTTTGGCTGCAGAGAACATAATCAATCTGAATTCGGTATTGCCCATCTGGTGATGTCCATGTGTAGAATCGCCTCTTGTGTTGTTGGAAAAGAGTGTTTGTGATGACCAGCTTGTTCTCTTGACAAAACTCGATTAGCCTTTGCCCTGCTTCGTTTTGAACTCCAAGGCCAAACTTACCTGTTGTTCCTTTTATCTCTTGACTCCCTACTTTAGCATTCCAATCCCCTATAATGAGAAGAACATCTTTCTTTGGTGTCAGTTCTAGAAGGTGTTGTAAGTCTTCATAGAATTGGTCAATTTCAGCCTCTTCAGCATCCGTGGTTGGTGCATAAACTTGGATTACTGTGATGTTGAAAGGTCTGCCTTGGATTCATATTGAAATCATTCTATCATTTTTGAGATTGTATCCCAGTACAGCTTTTCTCACTCTTTTGTTGACTATGAGGGCTACTCCATTTCTTCTACGGGATTCTTGCCCACAATAGTAGATATGATAATCATCTGAATTGAATTCGCCCATTCCCGTCCATTTTAGTTCACTGACGCCCAGGATGTCAATGTTTATTCTTGCCATCGCCTGTTTGACCACATCCAGCTTACCAAGGTTCATAGATCTTACATTCCAGGTTCCTATGCAGTATTTTTCTTTGCAGCATCGGACTTTCCTTTCACTTCCAGGCGCGTCTGCAGCTGAGCGTCCTTTCGGCTTTGGCCCAACCACTTCATTAGCTCTGGAGCTACTTGTCCTTGTCCTCCACTCTTCCTCAGTAGCATGTTGGACGCCTTCCAACCTGAGGGGCTCATCTTCCAGCGTCATATCTTTTAGCCTTTTGTTTCTGTTCATGGAGTTTTCTTGGCAAAGATACTGGAGTGGCTTGCCAGTTCCTGCTCCAGGTGGATCGCGTTTAGTCAGAACTCTCCACTATGAACTGTCCGTCTTGGGTGTCTCTGCACGGCATAGCCCATAGCTTCTCTGAATTACTCAAGCCCCTTCACCACAACAAGGCAGCAATCCGTGAAGGATACTAGGTGTATCTATATCATTTCTTGTACACATGTTTCCTGTTCAGAACATCTTTTGTAACTCATATTTTTTTAATCCCAAACACATTCTTACTGAATACATGCAAGCCACAATATTGAACTGAGTTTCTTTTCTTTTCTTTTTTACACTGGTAGTAATTTATTCTTTAATGTGTCTTTCAAAAGGGGTCATGTGGCAGGGTGAAATCTATAAAATATCCTGTCTCGGAGAACATTGTCTTTCTCCCAGGATCTGAAAAACACATATCTCTCAGGATCTGAAAAATCTTTTGGCTATGTGAGAAGAAAGAAGATCACATGATCCACTATTTACCATGTGAATTCAGCCATTAAAGTATTCACATTCAAAGAATGAGCTGCACATTCACTGTAGGAGGACATCAGTGTGCATATAAGTAGGACAACCTCATCCGATTAACAATCTGGGAGCAGGTCTCCCAGCCCCCATATTATTATGGGTCCTTATGTTTCAATGCTAGCCTCAATCTGTTCTCATAATTTACTGGAGGATGTTGCAGTGCATAATGCCTTGTCTAGACAAAAATTCAATTATTTAAGTAGTTGAACTTTGGCCTGAATTTGGCTTTTCCCTCCAAAATAGCCATGGAATCAGGTACCAGTAAGCTATTCAGTACTGCGCTCAAATTCAAACTGAAAGGCTGAGAAATGCACTTATGAAATGCACAGCCACCACATGATAACTTAGAACAGCATTAGAAGAGTCGCTTAACTGAGTTCTAGTTTGCTAAGCTGCAGAGGCCTTGACAATGGCAGCATGTCTGCACAGCACAAATACAGTGTTCAGAAGCCATTAACGCATAAGTCAGAATTAGTCCCGGTGCTTTATTAATACACTGGCAATGTCCATCTGGTAGCTTCACCGTAATTGCCTAAAAACTGGCACCAGTACTGGTTATGTCTTCAACAACAATCACAAACAGCCAAAGTGACACAGATGGAGCTTAATTCATTTCAGATTGAAAAAAACACACAAACACACACACCCCTTCTGAGTTTTACGTTGAAGTGTTTCCTGTACGTGCAATAATTATTATTCTCAACAATTATGTTACCAGCTTCCAAATGCTTTATGGAATACTGTGACATAACTTGATCCAGAAAAAAAAAAAACTACTGGAGAAAAATATTCAGAAAGTAAAAGAGAATTTTCAAGAATGATCAGAACAATTCAGTCAAGCCCTACTGGATTCTGAAGTAATTCTACTGAATTAGTTTACCATAAGCATCTTTATAAAGAGAAAATTCTTTTTTTTACTCTTGACCATATATATTTATTTATTTTATTTATTTTATTTAACTTATATGCCGCCCACATTACCCAAAGGTCTCTGGGCGGCTTACAACAATTAAAATACAATAAAAAAGATAAAACAATTAAAATATATACTCTAAAAATTGCCATCAAGACCCACAGTTGATATTATTTCAATTAAAAGCCTTCTGGAACAGGAAGGTTTTGACCTGGCGCCGAAATGTCATCAGCGTCGGTGCCAGATGAATCTCCCTCGGGAGGGCGTTCCATAGTCTGGGGGCAGCTGCCGAAAAGGCCCTTTGTCTACAAGCCATCCCTCTTACCTATATGATAGTACTCCTTTTTAAAAAATGGAAATACATACATACATACATACATATCTATCTATCTATCTATCTATCGTGTGTGTGTAAATTAATGAAAGCAATAATTATTTTAAATTCTGGTATTTACATATTTTAATTACTGTTTTAATATTTTACAGTCAGCTTTAGGAGACACTTCTCTTTGCAAAGGTGGCCCATATGAGCAGTTTTTCTACTCATGATTCCCCCCCCCCCCTGTTAGTTTAATATTTGGTTATATCTTCTTGCTGGACTAGAAGTCACTGGTACTGGATAGTGCAGTGGTTTAGTTATCTGGCTGCAGAGCCAGAGGTTGGCTGACTTCTGACTGTGCCTCCCTGACAGGGACTGGACTCAATGATACTTAGGGTGGCTTCCAGCTTTGCAATTCTATTATTATAAGTCATTTGACCAAATATTTGTAAAAGTGACTCAGTAATTCAAGGGGGGATCATTTAATGAATCCCCACATGGTTTGGCAGATCTAGTGGCTAGTTTTCTGCCCATGAGGACTTCCAGACTGCACAGGTCTCCCAAAGTGCCCCCAAATGCAAACAAATGAAACCAGAAGTGGCTACAAGTCTACTTCCAGTTTTGAAAGACAGGGGTAACGCAAGGGTCTCTGCGATATATTTGAAAGCTGAATCATCACTCTTGGAGGTTTGCAGGAACTGCAGAAAAAGAGGGGCCGGGGGGGCTCCAAACCACCATGGGGGGGCACATGTGGCCCTAAGGCTGCACTTTCCTGATCTGATTCAAATGCTTGATTGGCATATTTACCTGGGAGAAAATCTAGCTGAAATGAGTGCACACTGGTGGTTATACAGTACATGCATATAACTCCACTGTTAATCTTTTAGTCCTATTCACATAAAATACAATACAAGACACCCTTTAGACCAGTGGTCCCCAACCTTTTCCCAACCGCGGACCATTTGGGGGTGTGTGGCACGCCCGCAGGGGGCAGAGCTCGCTTGTGCGCATGTGCACGTCATGCTCACGGGGGGCGCTCATGCACATGCGCACAGCGTGCTCACAGGGGGCAGTACGCGCTTTCGCGGGGGAGTAGGAGATCTGTGTCCGTGGCCCGGTCCTGGATAGGCCGCGGACTGCTGCCGGGTTGCGGACTGGGGGTTGGGGACCTCTGCTTTAGACTACTGGATGAAAATGCCTTGCAATTTTTGCAAGTTGCACTTTTTTATTGCATCATTTGGTTTGGTTTGATCCACAAATTAAAACAAACTGTTTCAAGGTACATGAAATGGTTTTGAAATTACAATTGCCAGAGCATAACTATTGATAATTCACTGAGAAATCTATATTCCACTCCCTGAAATCCTTTTCAGGAGACAAAGGTAGTCTATTTCTCTTTTCTTAATAATCCTTTCCTTTCCTTTCCTTTCCTGGCAATTCGCAGGCAATTCGCAGGGAAGTAAGCCCCACAGAATATAGTGGACCTTATTCTGACATAAATATTTTGTTGTCATTTTCCAGTAGCAAGGCAAAGCTGATACATACTTTGCAATTTTACCTTCATTTTGGTTCCGCTGAGAACACAATTTTCTCTTATTGTATTCTTCATTTGCAGAATCTGATTGGTTAAGGAAAAACATAAGTGAATGGCATTTGATTTTGTTTGGCTGTTTCCTTTTAAGTCTTGACTGTTCTAAAATCTTTGTTTTAACTCAAAAGATGCAATAAATAGTTTTTTAAAAATCCAAACTGTTAGTTTTCATAAAGCAAGAACAATAGCTATTTTGGATGCCAGGAAACTAGCACATCGGAGGTCATTGAGGTAGCCTATATAGTAATTAATAGGGAAAGCAGACTTTGTAGCCAAGTCATGTCAAAATTGATCTCAGCAGGTCATATTTCAGACAGAACTTTTTTTTGCTGGCCTTGCTTTCTAAAATCCCTTGACTTGAGATGCCAAGATTCAAGCTGAGAGAGACATTGAACATGCAAAGCATACATGGCTGAATTACAGCACTTCTTAATCTGTTTAGATTTTGCCCACAACAAGGACTGGGAACACAGATGTAGATCCATTTCTTTTGGGGTGAGGGCTACTCTAGAAAACTCTCATGTTTGTAGCCCTTTGGGCTGATGCCATAATTTGACATACATACTTGAGCAGGTTTTCATTTGTTTTCGCAGTTCCAGGTGCCAAACCATACATTCCTATTTCAGGTTTCATCCCATCTTTGGTCCAGGGCTCGGCAAAGTTTTCTTATTGTACTACAGCTCTTGAACCTCCCAGCAATCTTCAGGTCATGATGGCTGGGGAATTCTTGGCGAAGTAATTTTCCCACTCTCTGCTCTGGACCCAGGTATAAAAGCCACTTCTCTGCCCTTCCTTCAAAACCACAGGCTTTGACTCACTAAGCATTTCTATTAGTTACTTATCTGCTACCTTTCCTACCTTTCCGTCAGTATGGTCAAGACAGCATACATGACGTTCTCTTCCACCCTATTTTGTCCTCACAACAACCTTGTAAAGATGCAACTGCACTGGAAAGTTGAATCAGAATGATTTGATTTGCAGCCTGTATTACTTTTGAAATCACAGCCAGTGCTCCCACAGGGGCTGAGGATTGATTCAAGAGTTCATCATTCATACTGCATGCAATGTGAGTCATATTCCAACCTACAGCCTCCTTCTTTCCTTCCTTCCTCTGGTCCCACCTCTGGTGATCCTTCCTTTTTCTGGTCTCTGATTATTCTTTTATGGTTCACTGTGAAGACACTTTCTCATTTAATGTGTCAGACTACTACATTTCTCAAAAACAGTTTCTATAGAAAAATAACATGGAAAAGTATTTAGCAGTCTATGAGCACTGAGCATCAAAAATCTGAACAGTAATTTTGCAAAATACATCATAATTCACACATCAGAATGATTCCATAGCAGGAACTACCACCTTCCCCTTCCCAATCATTACTCCTTTTTCTTACTTTCAAGTGATGTATTCAGGAATTACCTAATCTCTAGTCACATATGGTTTTAAACAATTGGCATGATAAACTTTTGGCTTAAGTCCATTTTCAGACCTGTCAGTTAAGTAATTAACAATACTAAGGTTTTTCTTCATCACAAAAAGGCCTTCCCAAACAATCTGAAGCTTACTATGTCTGACAAGATACAGGACTAGCACCCAATTCCTCCACATTAAGATCACGGTGCCTTGCTTTTGCACATCCCCCTCCTGGGCCTGAAGACCACACCCCAACTGCCTACATCATTGAAACACCACCTATAGACACACTCCCATCTTTACAAGAACGTATGACAACTAATTGCCCAAGAAAAAGCCTTATGCAATTAGTTTCATAAGCCATTCTGGCTTGAAAAACTAGAACCTCACCCCTGCAGCAGCAGAGGAAAAAATCCACTTCGGAAGCAAAAAGAGCTGGACCAATTTGAATCAGCCTTTGCATCATGCAATCAGTACAAAATGCTTCAAATTCACCTGTTTTATAAGCAGAGCAAATCCCACTGTCTTTGACCATGTTGTCACACTCTAAGGGCTCAATCCCATTGACAAAAAAACCCTGCTGTTGTACCAGGCTCTCCTTTTTTTAAAAAAAAGATTTAAATTTTAGCATATACACAAGGTACACGCACATGCAGAGCACTCTGTCAGAGGAGTGAGTTTTTCTGTTCCCGTGCCAGAGGTCCATTAATTTTGACTGGCTTGTGGTTACCTAGTGAGTTTTATGGCTGAATGAAGATTTGGACGCAGTTTTCCTGAGCCTTAGTCCAACATTCTGTCCAGTACCACAATGGCATATGTAAGGTAGGTGCCCTCAGAATCTATCCTTCTTTATTTCTGTGGTTGCATAGTTTTCTTCTAGTCTATGAAAGGGAAGTCCTCATTTCAGCCATCCAGTTTCCCCCATATGATACACTGTTCTCAGTGTAGCCAGCAACATGATGAGGGTAACTATATTAATCAACAGTTCACTATTCATCTGAAATGATCATGTGTTTTGCATGAACTTGCTGGTAAGATGTCTGCTAGCCCAGCCCCAAATAAAAAAGTACTTTTATGAACGGTGCTTATCCTTGGTTAGTAAGATTAGAATGCATGATGGCTTTATTTTGTTTCTTCTTCAGCATCATCCATCTGAATTGAAAGCCATTTGTTCTGACATTCAAAGCCTCTCATCACCACCACTGTAAACACCCCAAGGCTGGGTTCTCTCAAACAGGTTTCACACTCTTTCCTCTCAAAGGTCACCTATTTCCATTAGCAGGGCAAGAAAACCAATGACAGAATTGCCACAGTATACCTAGGTTTCTGAATTTAAAATATATTATAGCAAGTACACCTGTGCTTAGGGAATTACATTCATCCAAGCCGTCAGTGAAAAAAAAAGGGGGGGGGGAGAGAAAAAAGAACAGGGAAAACTCTACATTAATCTCAACATGTGTTGTTAAGACTTGAATACTGTAAAAAGCCTCCACCTGTTTGAGAGATCTGGGAACTGCAATCTGTATTTCTGGTCCCAAAAGTTCTTTCAAGCAATCAAAGACTAAAATTATGCATTCACTGTGTAGCATAAGAATGTGTATTTTGATGCACAGTAAATTGTCTTGGCCAATTTCCTCCTCTTACGGCAGTTTTGAGTAACAATGAAAAAAGTTGTACCATGTTCTGCATAACCACTGCTTCCTGGAGTTCTAGTTCTTTTAACTCTTCAAGAAGGCAGATGAATATACAGCCAGTAAGTCCTGAAGAGCTCAATAGGTTAGACATGGAGTTTGATTCCCCACTGTGCCCCCTCAGAGAAAAGCCAGACTGTTCCCTCTAGGAAAAGATGCACAGCAGCCGAGTATTCCCAGAAGAATGCCAATTCTAAACCACTTCTGAGTATTCTGTACCAAGAAATGACATGTTTAATGGTTTTTTAATGTTGTAATAATGTATTGTTAACTTGTAGCTTTTTTTTTTAATACTATAAGCCACCTTGTATCCTTTAGGAGAAAGGCGGCATATAAATAATGTAAATAAATAACTAAAATAATAATAGAAAACCCTGAAAAGGGTCACCATAAGTAAGAATTGAACAACATAGAATTATTACTTTTAAGTCCAAAAGAGGAAATACACAGTGGTTACTGTTGTGCGCTGTGCGAGGTAAGTCTACTGTATTTGCAGTACAGTGGAGTGAGAGCTCTGAACTAGATGAAGGAGATTGATGCTGGATGGCAGAAGACCAGTATTGGCACTCCACAATTCTTTTGTTGTTTATGACAATGGATTTTACCATACCCCAGAAGAATTACTTTGGACGAAAACTCCCCAAATCTCCCAACTGGCAAGGTCAATGGCTGGACTTTGCCTAAAGGAGAGTAGATAAATCATGCAACCCAATTTGGCTTCTGCTGATTGCACGGTACGGAGACCCAAGTTACAGCAGGACATGCTGTGATAAAGAAGTAAAGGTTATGTTCTCTTTTGACAGTTTTAAAGACTAGCTGTAATTAAATCTGCCTCTAACACTAATTAGCTCATGGGTCCCTTTCAAGGCTGAGAAAAGTAGTAACGAAAAATTAACCAGTCCTTCTATTATCAGTACTGAAAACTGATTTTAAAGGTGTGCTTTTGAGGCTTAACTCTGCCTAACTCCCTGTTCAGAAAGAAAGCTTACTGGGCCAGGAACAGGCTCAAGTGGTGCTAGGCCTAGCTAAGCCTCAAAGCCTTCCATCTTAGGCCTTTCTCCCAGGTGAGCCACATTCAAGTGTCTGTCTGTCAGGTAGAACTCCCAGAATGGAGAGTTATAGAACTCATAGTCCAAGAAAATTTTTTTTAAATCCCATCCTTAATCCCTGTATATTTACTCAGAAGTAAGCCCCATGGTATGCAATGCTGTTCATTTCCATGCAAGTGTACCTTGGGCTATAGCCTGACAATGTAATTTGAAGCACGTTTACTCAGTATAAGATCCATTAAACATAGTGGGTTTATTCTTCTGAGTAAATGTGCTTCAGATTGCACTGCAAATCTGGAACACTTCCCCATTCCATTTTATGGAACACGCAACATCCAAACTGAAAAAGAGCTTCAGTAATCTCAAAAGCTTGCACAGAGTTGAAACATTTTCATTTTTTCTTAATTCTTAATTGTCTGAACATTTCTCTTCCAAGCATCTATTTGTCCTGTATAGAACTGATCCATACATAAGTATCTGAAAGGGGTTCATATGATTTAAAACACACATGGGACCTCATGTGATTTAAAAAATACATACACACATCCTATCCCTTCATTTACTTAGTTTATGAACTTCCAGGGGCAGGGGACTGACTTTTTGGAGTAAAAAAGGTGTACATTGATTGCACTATACAACCATTACTAGCAATATCATTAGTAATACTACTTCTAGTAGTAGTAGTAATAATAACAAGTATGAAGAAAAGCAACTGCAGTAATAATAATAATAATAATAATGCACATTTTCCATTCCTTTAAAAGTCAGGGTGTTTTTACCTCAAGGAGAGCCCTGCTTCATGCTTCTTCATTGTTTCCTAGAAGAATTAAAATGTCATAACAGGCAGTTAAGCATCCAAGCTTCCCTCTCCCTCAGTGTTAAACTTATAAACATAACAGCAGTTGCCATGGGATGCAAAAGGAGTACATATTGAAGTGTGATGAAAATAGTCACAACCTTATTTAGGAACATTATCTTACCCAAGTTAAATGTGCCTTAAGTAACCCTATAACAGTCCTATGTCAAAGGAGAATTACATGGAATGAAGCATTCAGCCAAAACATGGTCCTTAACAAAGACAGGCACCTGAGCCTTTAAACTCACTTTACAGAAACAACTGGTTCCTCCAGAGAGAAAGTTAGAGTGTGGGAGGACTGATGCTGTTAGAGCCGTAAGATATGTGAACCTCTGCGACCACCACTAGGACTGGGCTAAAAAAGAGAGGAAATACCCCTCACGTGATTTAGATCAATTTATTCAGTCAGAACCATCACTTTTGTTAAGATTTTAGTTTCCAAAATGTGGACACGTTGGGGAAAAATACAATCTGGCATGCTTCTTTTTTTTAACCCTGGGTGGCAGTGTGGAGTACATCCTGTTTGCTTCTGGTTACTAGGTACTGCCAATGCCTAGCTTAACAGAGCCCCCCCTCCCCCGCCCTGCCTGATAGCTCACCCCTTCCTTCCTATTGTTTGTCAGCTGCCTCTCCTCTCTCCTTCCTCTCCTTCATTTTCTGCTCTCTGAAGATATAGGGGTGAAGACGTAGCTCTACACTATATAAAAAGGGAAGAACAAAAGTGTGTACTGTAAGTAAAGCTGCCTAATTTCCTTTAACCAAGAAGCATCCAGATGCATCATATTTGTTTTCCAAGAGAGAACTCTCCACACTTTTCTCAGCACCAAAATGAAATCCATTGAAGAAGACCAGAAGACAAACCAGTGTAATGTCACATGGGGCAGACACTTATATACCAATTGCAAAATAATATCTATGCAAGAGTGGGTGATGTAGATTTCCTACACTACTTCCTAAATAAATATTACTACATATATCCTATCACTTTCTCTCTGCTCCTGGCTTTTTGGTATGCTGGTGCTATAGAAGCACATCACCGATACAAACTCCTTTATACTGATCAAGTCACCCCTAGTGCTAGTTAGGAGTGGGGAAAATGTCTAATTCAGTAGTTCCCAACCTTGGGTAACCAAGGTTCTTGGACTACAACTCCCAGAAACCATGGCCAGCTCAGCTAGTGGTGAAAGTTCCTGGGAGTTTTAGACCAACAACATCTGAGGACCCATTGGTCTAATTCCTTTGCTTCTGTTCTCCTACAGATTCATCTCCCTGTCAAGAGGCCTATTTCAACATAGAAATTTCCTTTTATAGCAGGTGCCTTGAAACCTGGCAACCTTCTTTGTAGGGGAATCTAAGAACTCTGGGTAGTGGCAGCAGGTGTCCCATTGATGAGAAAGTAGCTCCAGAGTTGTTTTTACAGGGGAAGGTTTCAGGACAGTTTTATACAAGAGCCTGGCTGCACTCAGCAGTCCAACAATATCCCTTTTGTAATGTGGGATGCAATGGCCCATGAGAATAGCAATGCATCATGGTGTGATGGTGCTCAAAAGAGTATACTAGGAAAGAATTTATGGCCATTCCCATTGGGCAATGGTGGCAGTCATTTCTTTTTCTAAGTATGCCCCTAGGAATGAAGTTACATCGTATTAGCTTCCCATGGGGTGCTGTGTCCCAAATTACAAAAGGAAAACTGCTGGGATGCTAAATGTCAAAAGAAAAGGCATGAGAAATGCTCTGCCACATAACCTGAAAATACGTTGGAATTTGCCCCAAATTGCTAAATACATTCTTTTCCTAGTCCCTTGAATGAGTTCAAACTATTCAGCTAAGTCCTAGCTGCCACAAACTCCATCCCTTAGAGAAATTTCCTCCTAGGTGTGGCTTCATGTAAGGGATCTTGCCATGTCAGATCAAAGACCACTTAGTCCAACACACAATGTTTGCCCTGGTGGCCAACAGATGACTTTGGGTAGCCAACATGCCAAAGTGGTAATTCAGAGGCACCACACCCAAAAGCCACCAAAAAAGACACCCTGGAAAAGTAGGTTTCCAATACAAATCATATCCCACTCTTGAAAGGCATTTTCATCAGAATAAGATGTTGAGGAAAACCATCTGTGCTGCTTCTGTCGTTAATCTTCTCCAGGCAGGCACTAATACAACTTTTACTAAGCCATGGCTCTAATAAAACCACCAAAAAGATATAATCCTATAATCGACAATGTAGATTTAATCCCACCATGCAAAGGTTTTAACTTCCCAGACCTGAGCAAAACATCTGCAAGACTCTTCTCGCCCTGATCTTCTAGTACATTCAGCATTTCCCCACCCTATTGGCCTCATTAGGATTAATTGTTTCCACCTTTTACAAATATCCTCAACTGCTACTTTTACTTTTATATCAGCTGGTAAATGCATTCCTGGCCCAGGAGCTTTATAACTGGCCTTGTGTTTGTCAGAGAAAAGATGTGCCAGGGATCCCCACCAGTTCAGCAAAAGCTTCCTCAACACAACACCTGTGCAGAAAAGACAGAAACACAGAGATGGCCAGGAAAGTGTCAATCAGGCAAGAAAAACCTAATTAGTTCATGCTTGAAAAAGTAGGCATAACACAATTTTCAGGAGAAGGTTCAGCACCATTTCCCGGTTTACAAACCATTGTCTCTAAATTTTGTCTCCCTCCCTGCCTCCCTCTTTCTCTCTAAAGGATATTTGCAAAGTTCCCCTGATAATTATATCTCTCATCTTCTTCTTGGGAGGACAACTATAAGCAGGAGGTAAGAGGCGTAAAGATGAAAGGGATTTGGGGATTCATCAAGATTCTGTATGCAGATAATAGTGGTGAATCACACCATCTTGTGTTCCCATAATCCTTAGGTCCATCTAAGAGGTAGCATTATGCAGTTCCATTGCATACCTATTCTTCAGAATCAGCTGGGTATCCAAGATCATCTCAAGGAGAATTTCTCCAGCAAATTCTCATCATCTTCTCTGACTCTTCCCTGCCTTTGTAATGATGCACTAAACATAGGATTTGTCTTCCTTTAGATTGTTTTTCTTTATGTTCCCACTGCTATTATGAATATGGCAGCTGAATAGTACAGCAAAAACTTTAACATAAACAGACTTTGTATTTCCTCTCTTTAGTTAGCTTGATGAAATTCCTGTTAAACACAAGCAGCATTTTGACAATGCGCTAACATTTTGAATAATGTAGAAAAGAATCGGAAATGTTTTGCATAGACAGAGAAAAAATTGTTTTGTGGCATTCATCAAAATACTTTTCTATTCCCTCCAAATTACTTGAACTTAAGAGTCTATCAAACAAATTTTCATTATTTGTTCTGAATTAGAAGTGCTTTAAAACTAATAACAGCAAACAGCAACTAAAATATATTGCAGAAAAGGTCACAAAGTGTTAGGCATTTAAATCTGTTCTTACTAAGAAAACAAATATTGATCTAGACAACAAAATTATCAATCACCACTTCTCTATTCTCATTCATAGAGTTAAGTTTTTTTGTTTTTTGTTTTTCTTTGTTTGGTTTTTTGGGCATCTCAACAGAACTGATTTCAGTTTTCCACTTAATTAAAATTAAGAATTGGCACACCAGCATGATGGAAATAAAAGTATTAATGCCCAGTCCTTGCTCAGTGATCATTCCTGACCTTCACTCCCACCCCGGCCATAATGTTCACGTTTGCATCACACAAGTTCTCTGACAAATGCTCTTGAACAAGCTTAATGGCAGGTTAAGTTGTGAAATACGGAAAAGACAGTTACTATAGTGTTTGTCATTGTGCAACACAACCTTAAGCAGCTTCACTTGGAAGGAAGCTCCACTAAGTTCAATGGGACTCATCTTAAAGAAGCCAATGTGTAGTCAAAATGACTGTCACAAATTAGAACATTTTGTTTCACCCAAGTGAAGAATGCTGGCTTCTATAAAGCCATGGCTGCCCCAAGCAGGCAGCACATGGACACTATATTCTAATGTTCACCAAGCAGCCTGTAAACAATGAAGGTGCTACTTTCACAAAGGAGAGGAAAGGATATGCTATACATGCTCAAGGGTGCTTTAATCACTTTTATAAGATTTCTTCCTCTTCAGGGAAAGGAACTTCATATATGTTTAGATGAATCCCACATAGATGCTGTCTGCCAGCATTGCTATAGGAAAAAACTAGCAATCTTGAGCATAAACATCCTGTAAATAACTGAAGTGGCACACAATATTCCCCAGACCAGAAGGGACCAGTTTGGATGTCATTAGAAAGAAAGAAATATGCTTATCTTACAGCAACTTGCTTGAATAAATATTTGGCAAATTAGCTTGCTTTTGTTTTGTGTTTGTGTCTGTTTTATGTTCATCAGGAGACAAACACAGGCTTCATTTGAATGTGTGATTCTTGCACATGTAGGTTTGAAGGATTTCTGTGCTTAGAAGGGACACATTGTAAGAGCATAAAGCATGCATTTCCCTAAACATGTAACCTGCCCCAAGATAACTCCAGGGATAATTATTTTCCCCCAGACATCACTTCCTTCCTTCCTTCCTCATTTAAAATATTTTTACCCCACCTTTCTCCTTAAAGGGACCCTTTCCTTTCACTTCCTTAAGTGTTCCTGCCCAGTCCCCTTTTTTTCACTCTTCTCTTTGGAAGAGGATAAGGCAGCATCCCCTCCTTGCAAAAAGAAAAGAAAAGAGTCCATACCAAATGAAAGGAGGCGGTAATGGACAGATTATGAAGACGGAAAGGACTAATATTTCAAAAAGAGAAAGAGCCATTGTGACGGCATTATGGAAAGTGTGTGGAGTAATTTTCGAAAATGAGCTACACAATATTAAGCTGGAAACACGTCTACGATGGGAGGACCAGATGAAGGAAATCAAACGTTTGAAATGTCCTCCATCACTGCGATTGCCAGAAAGAATTGGCCAGAATGCATTTCTAAGGGGACTGGTCTATAACTCTCCTATTTATCTGGTAGCTACGTTCGTTCAAAGCAGTCCTAGATATGTGTTACACCTCACTGGGGAAGTTCCTTCTTGCCCAAGGGTATGATAATTGGTACTAGATGAAGTCCCTTAAGAAAGCAATTCATTAGCCTGGGGACACTTGAAAAGGATTAGCAGCAATGATAGGTGATTGAGGCATCTATAACATCAAGTATGGTACTGTATAAAGTAAGCCTGAGAGATTTGAGAGAGAAAGAGATGTAGCATCCTCACATAAAGGCCAAGGTTGTCTATCAATAATGGATCTGCTTATGCCTGAGGAGATCCAGTTCAGGTAACAGCATGGGATAAGAAAAAGTAAGAGAACAAGGTTAGCTAGAACTTTCTTATTTTCCTAAGTGTGTACCTCCTTTGAGATGATCCAAGATTGGTTTTGTAACTTCCTGTAACCTTGTTCTATTTTCCTTTTTAAACTTTTCTATTTTATCCTGTTTTATTTAATTCTTTTATTTCTAATAAAACATATCAAATCCTATCCAGGTGTTGGTTGGATTTTGAGTGCAGAGGAAATCTGGCTTCACTAAGCTACCAGGGTTGTTGAGGCAAGGAGAACGGATGTGGGGATGATGGCAACTGTTCTGGGTGCATTGAGTACTGTTGAATAACACTCCCTAAAAGGAACATCCACAGAAAGGGGGTTGTATGCCAGGCAGTGGAGAGAAACGGTTTGGATTGAGCTCAATGGATTTTCTCATCTCTTGTGCCTTCCTTGGGTCTGTCTACCTCAAGGTGGAAAGGGGCAGAGGAGTAGAGAGATTATTTGAGGAGTGGATCAGGACCGCTGAGCAGAACAGCTGTATCATGACAGCCATTAAGAAAATAACATCCAGCATGAAAAGGTTGAATTTCTTTGAAATACCCTATGAAACAATTTGCAAACTCACTCTTGAGTTAATAAAGACAGGCTCTGCTATTAGGCACAGCAGGGCAGCTATCTCTAGCAGCAGATTTGGAGTGTCATGAAAGGGTGTCAAAAAGCTATTTAATTTGTTATCACTGTAGGTTTGAGAGAGAGAGAGGGAGAGGGAGGGAGAGAGAGAGAGAGAGAGAGAGAAATACTGGTGGGGTTTTCTCTTCATCTACCCAAATAACTTAACGGTCTTGGAGTACACATCTTGATTTGGATGGAGTGGGGGCGTTATTTGGTGCTAGGCATCAGGCAGCAAAATGTCTTGGCCTGGCCTTGGGTTTAGGCCTCTGAAAATGTATAGTTCCTACGGGTTATGTGACTGTGTAATGCACCCACAAATGTTCTGGCTAATTGAAAGCAAAACTGTTTGTCAAACTAAGGAGAAAGCAGGCCTTTTCATTGGATGCTTACATGCAGAAGAAGAAAATAAAGCACATCATGGCTTCCCTTACATAACAGTATCTGATCATTCTCAGAGCTATTTCAGGAGAGGGAATTCCTGTTCAACTCCTTGCAGTCTATATACTACAGATATGCTTCAGATTTGGATGAGGGCCAAGGAGAAATTCAGCAAAAACAGAGGGAGAGTATTCCTGAACATTGCACACAGACCTAAGAGTGAATTCATTGGCTGCTACAACTAAATTTCAACACAGAATAATTACTAGGCTGTCCTTTCATCCACAGAAAAGTAAATGTTGTTCAGAATACAGAGAGCAAGAGACGAAAGGACTCAGGCCTTGATTTAATGCACTACTGTGAACACTTCAAAAGATAGATTTGTGACAGTGTCTTAAAGTGAATGCGGGGTGCATGAAATGAAAGAGGTCTATGATCTTTCACAGGCCAGGCATGTTGTAAAGTTTAGACCAAAGAGACTTTTTAAAAATATTGCGGGAACCCTGTGAAACATTTGAGATGATAAATAAAAGACCAGTCTGCATTCAAAATAGATAGCTTTGCTATCTTTGGATTTAAACTTCATAGCTGGCATTACCCTTCTCAGGTCCATAAAGAAGTAGACATTGTCATGGGTGAAAATCTCTCAGATATGAGCACTGAGGTGGGAAATTGTTGGCTCTGTAAACGCATTGGAATGAAAATGCATGGGATTGTGGGAACTGAAGTCCAGAACATCTGAAGGGTGAAAGTTTCTCCACCCCACTTGTGAAAGCTCTCAACTCTGAACTGCTATAGAGAGCCACAAGTCTGTGACTTTCAAGACTGATTGCTACACAGCATACTTCTATTTTAACATACATCTATTTTAATTTATGTTAAATTAGTTCTTCATATTCTGGCTTGACAGCCTTCTTGAGGCCGTTGCATTGTAATTCAAGGATGGCACTTTTCGAATCCACCTAATTTTATACGAAAACGGGAAGTTCTTCATTAAGCACTAATCAGTCTTTTGATCCACCATGCCTTATTCCTTAGGGAAGCCATGCAGAGTTATATTAATATGCCACCTTTACTTTTTAATATGTTCATAAAAATTTAATCAGATAAGAGAGACTCTGGTGTATGAATATGATTAAAGTATTTACACTGACTGCATCCCAAATAGTGAACCTAATAATTTAATAAAAAATCTATTTTTATAGCCAACCCCCAGTTTCCATCTAGTTACCACTAGTAACTTTTTCCCCCTTGACTTTTTAACTGTCTCAGGGTAAGGGCATGATCTGAATAAGAATCTATATACCATACTGAAACTCCATACCTGGAAAGTACTGGTCTTGCATCATGACACAGGCATCTCATGCCTAAGAAGAGAAACTATTATCAATTAAGAAAGAGAATCATTCATACATAAAGCAGTAAAACTGCATGCACGTTATTCTAAAACTGCTCCCAGAGTGGGACGAGGCACGCTGCTTTTTGAAAGCAAGGGTCTAACCTCTTAGCAGTCAGAGCTGAGGTGGCATAGATTTTAAAGAAGCCTCTACTATTCTTCTCCAGGAACAATTATAGATTCTTTAGAATTTGTAATGATCCAGGTGTTGCTGAACTAAAACTCTCATAATTTGTGCCCATCAGCTTTTCTAGCTGGGCTGATGGGAGCCCTACACCATCTGAAAGCCTGTACGTTTCTTACAAATGCTTTAGATCTTGGTTACCATGACTGCTTTCATCTTTAATAAATACCATTATTCATATAATTGTACAAAATAAGGTCTCTTTCTTCTAAACACTTTCTCAGGTGAACAGAAGAGACCCTGAAGCTGGATGCATGTGCCTAGTCAGAAATAGAATAATAGAGTAATCAAATTCAGTGCTTAATTTGAACTCATTAGTACCCGGATTCTCAAATATAATTTCCAAGATCTTCAAGTCTTCTGCTCTTTTCTCCTGAGAAGGTAAGGCAAGTAAGGGCAACCCACCACTTTTCACCTGGAGACCATGAAATGTGGATACCATGGACATAGGCTGCCCTGCTTATGTCCACTGCATCAGGTTTCTGAGTCGGCAGCACCCAATTCCCTGAGATATCAGGACTAAAACTTGAGATCAGGGTTAAGCCCTTGTGATGATACAAGGTAGGAGGCCTTTGTGATGTCACAGGGCAGAAACCTTTTCCGGCCAGGTGATTAAAGAAAAAGACACCATGGAATCCAAGTAAATGGGCAAAAAATTCCAGCAGAAACACCTGCTAACCAGGTAATACAGCAGCTCAAAACCAGGAGAGGTCCCCAGTTTTCAGTTGCCAGTCAGGCAGCAAAATAAGGTGAGCAGCTGCAGAGACTGTTCTCCTTCTTATGAGGGACTGGACCCCCACAGAGCCTTACACCCAGCCAACATGACATGGGGGAATTTCTCCAGGCTCTGTTCTGCTATAGGGGAAAGCAGAAGGTTTTGCCACCAGACAGTTCATGGAGCGCTTGACCCCCAACAGGCCTTATGCTGCTCCCAGTGCTTGTGGAAGAAGGTTCATGAGTTCCAGTGGTGACATTCCATTTCAGTCTTGCTTGAATGGCATGATGGACTGGAGTAGATGCAAGCGTTGTCCTCCCCTCCCCTTGCTCTTAACATTTGAGGGCAGCAATTTACATAAGCACAACACTCATGAAAACACTCTTGCTCTGAGTCCTGGTACCAGCTGGGAATAGGTGGAGATTCGAAAGCCAGGCTAAAGCTACTTTGCACCAACATAAATCCAGTTTTCTCCTTCTCCAACGTGACTCGCCTGAAGAGACCTGGAGAAATATAAGAATAGCCTGGGACTTCACCTGGTGTCCTGAGATCTCGCAGTCCCACCACTGCATTATTTACAAATCTCCCTTTCAAAGGTTACAGAGTTCAACACGTAGAAGCACTTGTCGCAGAAAATGCTTAGGAGTTTTTAAAGGAAGATATCGGTGACAGCAAAGTTCACAACTTTGAGAACAGAACTACTGAAGAACCTATTCAGAAGACCAGCAAAGCTTTACCCACAAATAAAGTCTGTTGATACCTTTAAAAAGAAGACAAATGGCTTTCTTTAAAAAAAAAATCAGAAAGGCAGCTTCATAAGCTATACCTCAGTAGGCTGTCCCATGAAAACCACCACTTTCCATGTCCTCAGTTTTCATCTTCACTTCTTTTTCACTAATAATATCTCAAGGCTACTATAGCATGAATCAAGGTTGCCAGCCAACTAGCTGCTGGAGAAATCCTGGAAGAAGTTTGAGTGAAGTTGAGGTTTGACAAAGAGGTTTGACAGTTGCATTGAAGTTAGTGACTGGAAAACATGTGGGAGAGGTCTACTTTTCTTCCCTCTCTCTTTCCATCGATTAAAGGCTGCAAAAATTATATGAATCAGTTTTATGTGAGGTTACATTATACGACCAACAAGAATCTTTTTGATTCCATGC
This sequence comes from Intellagama lesueurii, assembly GCA_037013535.1. Lineage (NCBI taxonomy): Eukaryota > Metazoa > Chordata > Lepidosauria > Squamata > Agamidae > Intellagama > Intellagama lesueurii. Next base: position 82,849,966 of record JBAJHW010000006.1, read on the forward strand.
ATAAACCTCCCCCCACCTGGTTCCACATCTCAACACACTTTGTTCTTACCTCCAGACCAAGAGCACTTCCAGATCATGCCCTGAAAGAACAGAAATCCTCCCAGAACCCAGCAACAAAAGGATGGCATGTGATGAGAAGGAAAAAGATTTACTGAAAAAGTTCCAAAGTGTCCAGCACATTGCAAACAACAGATGGCTCTTGAGAGGAAATTGCTAACAAAAATAGCTGCAGTAAAATAACCTGTTCCATGGGCAGAAAAGGGGGGGGGGGTTTGCAGGGAGGGAGAGAATGCTTGATTCCAGTATCAATAGTGGCATGATCCCCCAAAGGCTCACACTCGTCTTGAAGCTTACATGTATATTAGCAAGCAAAGCTGAGCTAATGACTAGGGAATAAGAAACACACATACCGGCTTGTTATTATTCATGCCTATCATCCTGCTGTAGATGAGGTTTAGAAATCCTAGAGAGCATCAAAAGAATCTCTGATGACTTCCCAACAACATCTTTGGATATCTCTGACTTGCCTATTTTATTATTATTATTATTAAGAGGAATTTAACTGTGGCTGAACAAATTCAGCACTTGGACGTCCAGGCATGTGGTTTGAATAGCAGGTCTTCCAGACTACATTCAAAACTGCTGCTGAAACATGGGGGTCAATAGGACTCTCCCATGCTGTAAAGGAAACTTACTTTTACAAAGAAAAAATTCAGAACAAAACACAACTGAATGAGGAGAACTTCTTAAGTCCACATGTATGCATCTACCATTGATTCAGTGGGTCTGTTCTGCTCATGACAAATTTGTGTCCCGTTTCCCCCCCCCCCCCCCCCCATCTACAGGCAGTACGTTCTTGGAGCAGACAAGTATCTGGTCATGGTTTTCTCTCTCCTGACTAGGTTAGTCCACTGATCTGGGAGCTTAGTGGAAAAGTCCTTGAGCTTTCCCACAACAATTGGTTCTGTTTTCCAGGAGATCTACAAAATAAAGTACGTAGAAAGAGACAGACAGGCCTAGATCCTTGGATGAGCTACAGTCCTATCAGCCAATATGACTTAGAGTCAGCAGAACTGATACTAAGCCAACTGAAGCTGTGCTGTATCCAAACCCTCCCAGGCTAGTGTTGCTGGAAATTACTTGGGACTATCCTCACCCTGGTCTAACTGTGTGCCAGCACAGTGGCAGTATCTCTAGCCTAGAAGATTTCCTTTGCAACTGGTCTAACACAGCACCTCACTCATTCTTCCCCTTCCTGTTGGAAAATATAACCTTGCCTGCTTTTTCCTTTCAACATTAGGCATCATTGGGGACCATGCTCTGAACCTGCTACTAACTCAGGGTATAATCAGACAGCTGCAAAGACACGTGCCTGATCATACTGAAAAGGATCGCGGGATCAATCTCCATTAAAGCAACCCTTCTGTCCTCTGGGGAATTGCTTCAGCCTGGCCTCCAAAAGTAGAAGCCCTACAGTTGGCCCAAAAGGTCCAGCTTGGGCATGGTTCTAGGTTGGCCAGATCCTTTCCCAATGTGTTGTGTGGTCACCAGGAAATAGATCACACCAGACTGCTCCACAAGTGACCCAATTGCAACCTATTTCCCCATGTGATCACACCCTTAGAGGATTTTTCCGCCACTCCTCAGAATCATCGAGACCAACTCTTCATCCTTTTGCTTCCTTTGCTACCTGTCTCCTCTCTCCTCCATTCGCTGCCCTCTGAAGAGGACAGATGTGTAGCTCCATACTATTCTTTAATTAACCATTTTATTGAGTATCAGTTGTGTATAGATATATATGTATACAAGTTTTTCATCAACATGAAATTGGTACAAAATCCATACTATGAATATCATAATTAGAAAATTATAAAGCCTTGAACTGAAAATTATATATATATATATATTTATTCCATTAACCAAGAACCACCCAGATTGACTATTTTTTCCTTTTCTATGGGAGGAAAAGTCCCTTTCCAAGAGAGAGTGTGAGACCAGGCAGATCTCTCTACACTTTTTACAGATTTTAGCTGGCAGAGTAGTTCTGCTGGCAGGACTCTGAAATCAGCCAGCAGAACTGCCAACCCAAGAGCTTTTCCACTGGCACAAGGGGATTTCTGCTGACAGAAGGGGCTTCTGCATATTCTCTTATCCCCCATCCCCATTGCATCTTTGGGTTAGTTTTAAAATCTTAGTTGCTGGTTTTCTGTTACAGATATTTTAAAAGTCCTTGTGGATCACACAACAGGATCCTTCAATACAGCATCCAGTTTCTGCATTTCTTACCCTTAGATTCTTAAGATCTCAGTACTAGGATCCACCCACACATTATCCTCAGTCTTTTACAGATATTTTTGTGTTGATTTGATGAATCAGGTTGTAACAACAGAACAAAAGGAAGAAGATGGAAACAAATAGAGGTGATATGGTTAGGAGGCCATCATTTTAAAAGTCCCCTTGAAATATTTCTCAGGTTGCACTCCCACCTAAGAGGTGAGAGGAAGCCAGACTCCATTTTGTGTGATAAGAGAGAGAGCTGGAATGAGCTATTTGAGTTTGACTGGTAGAGTCAATAAGAAGGGTAAAGGATTTGTTTCTGGGATGGTCTTGTTACTTTGGGAATGATGGTGCAATGAGTCAGGTATAACCTTTTTTTCACTGTCTTCCTGTAACTTTGTGAATAAAAAAACTGCCAAAAAAAAAAAAAAAACCCCACAGACACCAGTCTCTTGTATTCATTCTCCTAAAAAAGAACCAATCTATGATGCAGGATGGCATTCATTGGTACATATCTGTCTATAGGCCATATGTCAACAGGTGGTGGAACCACAGCAACATGCATTTGGTTTGTTTCCTAGTCAAGGATTATGTAACAATAAATCTTGCAGGATATTGAAGCCTTGTGCTGAGCCTATGACTCAGCACAAGGAGAAGTAATCACACTGGAGATACGTATTAAGGCTAAAATGAAAATCTATTGTTTATTATTATCATTGAGGAAATCCATTTATGGATTGTACGGAGAATAGGGACCTAAACCTGGTTACAGAAGCCCCTAAAGGTGGGTCCTATCTGTGCACAGTCTGCTGGCATCCACTGTGTGCTTCTCCCTGTACCTAAGGTGGGGGATGAAGAAGAAGCGGGTAGAAACCTCAGATAACATAGAAAGGTAGCCTAAAAGCAGCAATGTAAGTATAGACCTAAGAAAAGGGTAGATCTAGTGCATGAAAACACCTGAGCTATTTGCCTATGACTTCTCTCCTCCCTACAACTGATGCAGAGAACTTGCTACATACACTGATGGTGTATTTCAGCTCTCCTGTTAGGATGTGCCCTTTGAAAGTTGCCTGCTTTAGTACTCGCCTTGCTTTGCTCCACAGAGTGACTGAAATGTACAATGCCCTGGGCAGCAAATGCATCTTGTCACAAGATTACATGGAAGAGTTCCTCTTTCAGTATTCTAAAGGATCGTGATGGATCATCTGTACATCACTTTGCCATTCCCTTTCTCTTGGATCAATGCTCTTTCAAGAGCAACAGCACTTAGATTAAAGGGGCACATTGCCACACTCAAAAGACCCAGAGCACACACCTCTTTCTCCCCATCAGATGCTGGCAACCTCAGTTTTGCTATTACTGAAACATTTTTAAATGAGCAATGCTGAGCCGTTTGGAAAATGGAGGATGTAATGGAGAAGTATCACCCGCTTTCACCCATCACTTGAAGCCAGCAGTGGAGACTGGGATTTTCTTTAGAGATGCCTGCCCAGTTTTAACAACCTGTTATGAGATATAGGAGCTGTCAAAATGCAAATTTCAATTTACTGGTCCAAAATGTATTAGTGGTGGTTTTAAAGTGATGCTTTCAAGCATTTAAAGGTAACATCTGCAGCTGCACATTTCCTTTAAAAAGGAGGCATAAAGAAATACTTGGCAGACCTAGTGTCCTTCTCTGCCCTTCTTGAAGTCCAACACACCAGGAGTCATAGAGCAGATTATGAGATTAAAGCTCAGTTAGAATCCCTTATGTTACAGAGCCAGGCACCCAGAACCTATGCCAAGATTTGGGGACATTGCAAAAACCTTGACTTTGGAACTACCTGGAAGGTGGCCCAGGCCTTTCCATGAAAGGTGTCCATGCCAGGGCAGAGTTGATTGAACTGAAGACCTTCTGCGTGATGGATACTGTGGCCAAAATAATTGCTGAAAACCTTTCACGGTTTTATCGTTTTAATCTTTTATTTTAAATCTGGATTATCAAACAGCAGTGCTTTCAAGATAACAGTCCCAGCATGTGAGAAGGAAAAAAGACAACTGCATGGATAACTCAGCACAACAGTTTTGGACCACGCTTGCAACCACACTGGATCATACAATTGTGTATGTAATTTATGCTAAAAAAACAGCTTCTACAAATCTTCCAATTTCTGGGCATTTTGGACTACAACATCATAGGAGTTGTAGTCCAAAAGAATTTGAAGGGTACCAAATTGGAGAGTGGTGTTACAAGCCATTTATGCTTTCATCCCCAATCAGGGATGTTTCAAATATATTCTTAGTTTTATTTATGCAAATATCTATTTTCAAAATTATTGAAAACCTTTGGGCATAATCTAATACTCATAACTAGCTCTCATCACATTATTAACTTGTTTTAACAAGTGGGATATGCAAGACAATTTTGAACCTTTTCTTATTTTTCTAGTGTGTCCCTGTAGATATCATATGAAATTCATGGAGATATATAAATTCTCGCAATTGATTAAAAATAATATTTCACAACTATCAAAAATTGAGCCTTCTCAATGGAAAGCCCAATGTTTTTACTGCAGATGTAGCCTGTCTAGTATTTTGCCAATAATCACTATGAATGCAACACACACACATGCATGCTGTGATTTGGCAGCAACCTTATCAAGGGCTTGAACGATTTCTACAGGCCAGGTCACCTCTTTGTGCTATCATTGGTGTACATGTATGTCTTTGCCAATGGCAACACATATTATTAGAACTTCACAGGAGAATGTAAATGTAGACTTGTTAAACTTTGAGTTCAGCCTCTAAAAAGGGTGTTTTAAGTGGAAGATGTTTGCTCAAAAATGTTTAAGTGAGAGACTTTTGTAAAGGAAACAGGTATCTTAGGCAACAGATGACCAGATTGTGGCATGAATGTTAAAAGTGGAATGGGTAGCTATGTTTTGTGACTCTTCTGAGGAGAACAGAAAGGCCAATGGAGTCAGGCTAGAGTATCCAGCAATCTTCTCGGGAAGGAAGCAGAACCATCACACAAAACCAGGAGGAGGTCAAAATCAGGTGTTGCACTAACAAAAGCTAAACAACATGGATTTTTAAAATCATGACTTCCTAGGGTATCTCTGGGATCCTAAAGGTCATCATTCCCCCTCACATGAGTTAAAAATGTCACCAGACATGAACTGCACTCATTCATCTAGGCTTCAGTTCAGGTGCTACTCCTGAGGTCTTGTGAGAGAATACAGATAGACCGAATCTGGAGCTTCTGGGACACATGGTCATCAACTCTGCTATATATTTCATCCTGCAACATAATAGTCTTAATGAGGAACTATTGTCTGGGTTTATTGTCTCCTTTGAGTTTTAAATGTGCTGACCCTGATGGTGGGTTTCTGTCTATCCAATAAAGTTTCATCTGGTCTTGGCTCTAGGTTGATGCAAACTGCATGTAACATCAGGTCTATAGCCTAGTTTGTTTCCTCGTTGACAAATAAGCAATCCAAATGAACTAGAAAGATAAAAACTTGTGGACATTAAGGTGACATCATTTTATTTTGCAGCTTACTTCTAGAACTTTTATAAAAAGGCTGCTGAACCAGATCTTGCACACTATGATCTTGATCTGTACAAGCAGAGTTTTGGAAAGTTACTTTTTTGGATTACTTCTTTGGAATTCCCCAAGTATCAAATCTGGTGACTTTGCTCACTGGGAGATTCTGGGAGTTGTAGTCTTTGGGAAGTAATTTATAATATATTACATGAAGGATGTGTGTCTGGTGTTTATTAAAGAAAGCCTACAATTCTTCTGGGTCAACACTTTGGATTCCTGCCTATTTAAATTAAAAAAAAACGAAAAATATGTTGGCATGGTTGGTTATAAAACAAATACAGCCTACGTTGATAGGTTTATAGAGGAATGAACAAGTTTGCCAGCATATGATTTATTTAATCCAATTCTTGTTCATAGCAATATTTCCTTAATGTTGCTTGCCAAGAACTGGAATATTTTAGCTATTGAAAATTGAGTAAAGGCTAGAGAAGTTAACTCACACTATCAGTAGAGGAGAATCTTGGTGACACTAATGGCTTAATTATTTACATTATTCCCCAATCTCTTTTCATTTCCTTTCAACTGTCTTTGAAGCCAAGATTTAGGACTCAGCTCTCAACACACACACCCTCTTTCATTCCTCTGCAGATCTATCACATTTTGATCCCTGGGTATATGTGCCTGAGACTCTTGCACATGAAAACAATTATAGGCATCCCGTTTTTTCCCCCTAGAAAAATTAGAGGTCAAAGTATTATCCTGTGCCCTTACCACAACTGGATGGTGGCTTCAGTTTCATAAGGGTAGGGAATCCATTCTTGGTTTTAGTTCACATTTTAAAGAAGCTGTCTAGGGTATTGAACTCTATCCTCAAAATAGGTTAATCAGCTTTGAGATCTCCTTTGAAATTTGGGATGACACATCCCCTTCTTCATTCCTCAGCAGAACTATCATATTTTGATCCCTGGGTACATATGCCACAGATAGTTATAAATACAGGAATCTCTCTTTTTCTAGAAATACTCAAGTTTCGAGTATTAAAGAAAAGCTTTCAAAATGTTTCCTATGCAAGGGCATTTTCCCTCCTGAGTTCCCCCTATCACCATTGCCCAGCAATTCCAATTTCACAGGGGTGGTAAATCCATTCCAGCTTTACCTGGTCCATATTCTACTGGAATTATCCAACATGCTCAACTCCTTCCCCAAGATTCCTTGGATATAACCTTTAAACTTCAGGCTATACCCAAGAGTGGGTTTATTGCCTTCACTAGATTAGAGCCATCAGCCTCCACTGTCACTGCTCTCACACCATGCCTTGTATGCTGCTATCTCTTCTGGCATGGCGGTGGCACTGAATGCAGGTCTTCCAAAACTGTCCTTTGACTTAGAGGAAGACTCGTGAGACATCCAAATCAAAACAGGCTGGCAAAATAGCACATGCAAGAGCCAAGTAAGACTTCGGGAGGTCTCTCACATGATGTTATATGCTACCTCTCAGGATGGGAATTCTTCCCAAGATAGATGTGATGAACATTTCCTAGGAACAGATGGAACTGTCTTATGTCATTGGCCCATCAAGTATAATACTGTCAACTCTAACTGGCAGAAGAGTTCCAGAATGTCAGGCAAGGTACTTCCCTAGATCTACCTGGAGATCTCTGGTATCCCATGGTGGTCTCCCATCCAAGTAGAACCCTGGCTAGCCCTGCTTACTTCCAAAGTCTGATGAGACGAGTGTGATCAAGATAGCATTTAAAAAAAATTCATGATGAACACTGCTGGCTGACTTATGTTGAGTCTAACCATTGGTCCATCTAAACCAGTACTGCTAGGTGCCTAAACCACTGAGTAACCCAGCAGTTTTTGACAAGCTTGAACATATAGAGAGCTGCTTGTAAACACAATGTAGAAAGAGGCTGAATTGTCAGGAAGGGTGGGATCCCTCTCTCTTTACCAAGTAATACAGCTATCATTTCTTTCTGTTGGATTTTGCCAGGCTAAATTGGGAATTCTCCTAATATCCTTTCCTCCAAAATGATCATGTAGCCACATTCCTATATAAAACAATGAAAGCCATGATTTTGAAAGAGCCTTTATTGGCAAAAACAGACCTTTTCTTGACAATTATATGGACTGTTTTTCTGAAGAGTCCAGACATTTTGTGTTTGTGTGGTTTACTATCTGTCACGATTCCACGTGGCCCCTGATTGTTTCACCAACCAAAGAGCTTATGCTACGTGCCCCTCAGCTGCCACCAGTTGATTTCATCAACAATGCCTATTATTAATGATAGATGTCCAGGCCATATGTCATTTTAAAAGAACTAAATAGAAATTGTTTATTGATACAGGTGTTGACAGAACAAGCAATGTTGTTAACTCTTAAACAAACATTCTCCTTTATCCACCCTCAAACACCACTCTCCTGCCCATACTCCAAAACTCTCAACTCTCTAACACTCTAATTCTCCATCTCAAAACCCTATCTATGTCTATCTAAACTCCTCCTCCTGCTGCTCTCTTGTACCTTGTGACTCCACCCCTCCAGCACTCCCATAGGTCTATGCAAATAGCATATGAATATTCATGACCTGGGCAAACGCCACAGTATCTCACACTAAACAATGGTTTTCTTAACAAAGCAGCTGATCTCAGTTTCTGAATGGATATCTATATCTATCTAACTCTCTCTCTAACTAAGAGCCAATGCAGTGAGGTGGATAGAGTATTTAAGATACTCTAAGGGAGTATCTTAGAGTGCACTAAGGAAACTTGGGTTCAAATCCCTGCTCAGCCAGGGAAGTTCACTGGTGGAGTGTAGCAATGGTGAAACCATTCCTTAGATATCTCACAAATCCTGTTAAGTTCATCATTCGTCCAAACTGACTTAATGAAATATAACACACATCTCTCTGTCTCTCTAACTGTATACACAAAGATGCATTATATGTTGTCTTCTGAGATACAACTCTTTCCAAACTGGGAACACAGGAAGTAGCCTTATATTGAGTCAGATCATTGAGTGTAGCCGTGCAACACACAATTCAGCCCCTCAAAAAGAGAGAGGGGAGTAATGGTCTCAGAAATAATGGAGGGGCGTGTCTATGCTTTCAGCTTCTGTTGTCTATGGCAGTTGCCACCCTCTACCTAATAATAATTCTTTATCAGTAAACATGGTTTCCATCTTCTATGTGCCCTACAGATTATGGTGCCACTATACATGGATAACTGGGTGGTCTGTGGCTAGAATTCATTCTGCTGATGGTGAAAATGAAGAACTGGCCATGCAACTTTACTATCTACACTGCATTTCGAATCAACAACACAGAAACTAGCAAAGATGCTGTATAGCTTGCAGGAAATTAGCACTGCTATACCCCAAAAACAGTCTTGCCAAAAAGCAATGCTAGAAGTAGCAAAGAGACATATAGTATGCAAAGACTGGAAGAATGAGGTGTTAACACTGTCTGTCCAAGCTTTTCATTTGCATACTTGAGAATTACAACCTGAACAAGTGAGCTGAGAGAAATGTATGCAATTCTGGGAGAGGAGTTTTTATTTATCTGGATGCTGAGTCTCTTGGAAGATGGCATGGGGGAGGAATTCTGAACTCAGTGCCCTGCCAAGGCATTAAAATGAGATCAGATAAACCTTCTGCTCCTCACGGAGTATACTACATAAGCTGAAATCCCTGGTGCATGAGATCAATCCTCGGTTGGTGAATGTGCAACCAACACTCTCGTCCAAGAGGTTTGCTGTGACTACCAGCCTTTATTGCTGCAAGCAGACTAAATATAATTGGAAGTTAATTTACCATGGAAACCTTAATGATATTTGAAATCACAGATGAATGCATTTGAGAGATAACAATGAAAACCATCATGGCAGGAAAATATCTATCATAATAACAGTAATAAGTCTAAACACTATTGCACACTGCCAATTAAATTCAGCCATCTTTTTCCTACTTACTGTGCAAACAAGTGTTTGTGTGCTCATTTTTGTTTTTCTCCATTTGGGAACTTCAGTCTGCCTGAAGAATCTTCTTACCTCACTGGGAGATGCCATCCCTCAAAAAGAAAAAGAAAAAGAAACCAAATGGATAGTCTCTGCTGCCCTTTGATGTCATTCTTTGCATGTCTTCATTCTCTGCTTCATAAGCCCAAGGAAGCCGTCTTTTCACCCAAATATACGGTGGTGGAATTAAAAGGAAACAGTTCAAATTGCACATCTGGAAACATTTGCTAAGAGTTTCCGAAGGGCAATAGGGTAGCCCAATGGCATTTATTCAGCTGACAGCTGCTGCTATCCTGCAATTACCCTTGTTCTAATTTCTAAATGACTCAAATATATTATGCCAAAATGGACAGAACTCTGAAGGACATATCATTTGTCTGTCAGGACCAAGCATGGTTCTCCCATAATCAGGTATGTTGCCCTGTTCCAGGCAGAATACATACCAGTGGCAAGGTTCAGAGGCTCAAAGGCTCAACCTACGGGTCTGAGCTTAGAGAGAAGGCCAAGCTGCAACCCAAGTGCAAGCACAAAGAATTCAGCCAGATAGCACACAAGACAGGCAATGCCAATCCAAAGGCAGAATCAAACACTGTCCAAATTCAAGCACACAGAGAGCCCATTAGAAGACGATTGGAGGACTACAACCAGTAGTATACACTGTTTCTCACAAGCTTCATTGACCAGAACAAAGGCTAATAAAGCATGAGCTGCAAAGGCTCCACCCAAAGCTCAGATGCAAACATGTTGTGAAAAATCTTCCTAAGAAGGGAAATCTTGCTCAGGAAGAAGCCCTTATTTCTGCGGAGTCCTTCTTTGTGGACTTTTATCCATAAAGTTATCAGCCTTGCCTGCATTTTAAATCACTGCTGCTCTCCAGGGAGGCTGACTCATCTTTTGGTCCAGGGCAGAGCTTCCTACCATGAAGTGAGGCATCCGTGGTAATGGAAGCAGCCAGTTCTTCAGTGCACTCTGGCCCAAGAGGTTCCTCTTTGGAGGAAGATCCTACCAGCATTCCATATCACTGAAGTTTTGTAACAAAAGCATTTTCAACCTAGGGACAACTGGGGTGTGTGTGTGTGCTTGTCTGTGTGTTTGACTTATATTGGGCCCAACTGCTCGGATGTGGAAAGCCATGGGAGCTACAGACCCATGTCTCCCAAATCCCCAGTAAAATGTCATTTTCAAACGTTGAGATAGCATTTCCCCAAAGCAATAGCCCTAAAGCAGAGTTTGCAAAAATAATTTTTAGGAGTTAGAAGTCACAGTATTAAACATTTGATATTTCCTCTCCCTCAATTAGTGAGTTAACATCCCCATAACTGTAAAATAACTAAAAACGTATACTTACACCACAAAAAGATTGATGTTGTTTCTTGTTAAAATTCTAATGCAGTATAGCTATCTGTTTGCTATGGGTGAAAGAAACCAATTACAAGTAACTAACTATTTGTAATTAATTATTTATAAATTCTACAATGAAGTGGGATGGAGAGGAAGACTAATGCTGATGTGATGATGCATGAGAGTAGGAGCTACATGTCTTCTGGGATACTGACATTGTGGCCTAGAACAAAAGTCTCCCATTCTGGGTTGAAAAAAAGGTATAATTTTTAATCTACAACCAAGCATCCATTCCTATTCCAAACACAATATGGGATGTTACTGCACAAGCATCATAGGAGCACAATGGCTTGGATTCCCTCTTGGGTTTAAGCCAGATGTTCAGCTCAAACTCAGAAGTTGAAAGTATATTTTCCCTCCAGCAATGCGATTTTCTCAGAGCTGTGTGCCTGAGAAATCAAACTAGCAAACAAAGCCTGTGTCCTGATAACTAACCACAAAACAAATGCCAAAGAAACTTGAAAGACTAATTTATCCTGTTATCTAAGATAAGCCTGCAGAAGGGTGATAACATCACTGTCAGGGGGAGATCTTCCATAAAGACTTCCTCCTTCTGCTCAGCAATTTGTCTGACTTGCAATTAATCATTTTTATTGTGTGACAGCCATAACTTGCACAACAGGATATTGGCTAATGAAAGTCAATTTGCCATATAGAAATTAATTGGATTATTTTAAATATATATACATGATTTGTATATTGGTATCTCTTCAATCTATAGCATTTATGTTATTTACTTGGTTCTTCAAATATTTTTTTGTTTACCCCTCTAGTGTACATTCATTCTTATTCACTACAAGTCCAAAACAAAACAACCTTCTGACTCTATACAACACATAGATTAGAGATGTTACACTATTGGAAACTATCTAAGCTATCAGCCATATGGAAGCTAACACAACCACATTTTGGGGCACAAATTGATTCATTCATTCATTCATTCATTCATTTGCCTCATTTATAAGCTGCCTTTCTTCCAATAAGCAGACTCAAGGTGTCTACAGCATGCCTGGATGTGATACATGGAGATCCATTTGTTCCCTTTTGCCATTTTAAATGTGGGAGCAGCTTGCAGGAACATATCCTGTAGTAAAAGAGCATTCCTTGAGAAATAAGAAATTAGAGCTGGAGTTAGAGCTGATGGTATATGTCTCCTTGCTGTGGCCTTTACATGCATTCGGCCCAACAACTTCATAGCCGTAAGGCCATTTTAAGTCTCAGACTAATTATATCCTGTTTTCTGTGCAGAACATTAAGGTAGTTTAGGGAAGGGAAGGGAAGAGAAGAGAAGGGAAGAGAAGGGAAGAGAAGAGAAAATGAAAAACTACTGGGCTTTCTGAAATCAAAATATTCTGACCTCCCCACGGAGAGTCAGGACAGTACTGTGACTGGAATGCTGGACTGCAGTTTGAGAGCTTCAGATTTGAGTCCCCACTCAGCAATGGATGGCCTTGGGCCAGTCACCTTCTCTCAGCTTGATGTACCTCACAGGTTGTTGTGAAGATAGAATAGAGAGGAGCAGAGCCATATATGTCATCTTGAGCTTGTAAGAGACACTAGTCTTCTCTTGTAATGTTTACATTCATAGCAGAGCACTCATTACAGCTACAAAGTATAGCAATGAACAAGGTAAATGAATCTGTTCTCGAGCAAGCTCGAAAACAATGACTCTAAAAGAGGCCAGTGACAGAGCTTTTATATGGTGATGCCATCTCAATGACATCTTTATGATCTGAATGGAAGCAAGAAAAGCCTGGAAAATTGTAAATATTGTATCAGCTTTATTCCTCCAGAATTGTTTATATCTAATGCCACTACTGAAAATCCAGGCTTTTCTTTCTTCAATATCCTTTGTCCCTCTGAATATTACAGTATTGTTATGGATCTTTACAACAAACCCGTTAATATCCATGTTTACCTAGACTGGAAATCTTGCAATGCCAAACATGCAAGGAGAAATGCTATATATAACATATCTATTAGAATCAGATGTATTTGTAAAGCTTAAAAAATTTACTAAATGGAAGCCAGTGAACTCAAGAAATATCTGCTTCACCAAGGATATCCTCCATATATCATTGTTTCTAACATAACGAGATCAATCATCTCTTCAAGGGAAAGTATCCTCCATCAATTTTATGAGTCAAACAGCAATGTACAATATAATCTATTTTTAGTAGATTTCTACCAAACATCTCATAACTACAACAGGGTAGTGAGGGAAAGCTATCCATTGTTAGCAAACTTGGAACATCTTGTGAAAGCTGTCAACAAGTCTTCTCTGATAACTTCCCACCATCCTCCAAATCTGTGGAGATTATTTCTGAGAATTGTCCTCAAACCACCAGTTAGCAATCTTAGATCACACCCTTCTGAATCCATGTGCTGTATTTTAGGGAGACAGTCACGTTCAAGTGTAGCATGACTGGCAGGCCCTATTATATTAAACAAAACATCACCAACAGCACCAGATATCTACTTTATGATGGCATGCACATTGGGTAGGCAAAAAAACAACTGAAATAGCACACTTCAGGAGTCATAAGTCTACAACCTTGACCAAGAAATTGGAATAGTCTAGCCACTTTAATTCACAATATGTAACAGTATGTGTAATTCATTGGTGATTGAGATAGCAATACTGTAAGATCCAAGAATATTAGGAAAAAAAGGTGAACATATGTATTTATATACTTGGCACCCCAGCACTTCAAGGCCTCAACCTCAAGTACAGCACATCATCCTGCTGCTTGGGAATACCCTATCATCCATGTTCTGTAGCACAGAACACAGAGGCTAATGCATTTCATGGAAGTAGCAGACATTTATGCAGAACAGTTAATGAAGGCAAAAGCCAAAACATCTTGCATAATAGCACTTGATAGGACTTTTCAAGCACTTGAAAGGTAGTCATACAAAGGGGCAGGATCTGTTCTTGATCATCCCACAGTGCAGGACATGTAATTGGCTGAAATTACATGAAGCCAAATTTAGGCTGAATATAACGATGAACTTCTTAACTGTTAGAGCAGTACAACAGTGGCACCAATTACCTCGAGGTGATGAGTATCCAATGCTGAAGGTATTCAAGAGAAATTTGGACAACCATGTGTCAGATCTGCTTCGATTTGGATTCCTGCATTGAGTAGGGAGTTGAGCTTAATGGCCTTATAGACCCCTTCCAACTCAATTATTCTATGATTCTGTGATTCTATGATCTATGATTCTATGATTCTTTGAATATGTATTTGTCACAATTATAATGTAATAAAGAAATGATCAGAATCCAACTGAATATTTATATTTGTATTAAGTCCAACAGTGTATGTCTCAGTGGCGAATTGCTGCCAGTTAAAAAGTCAGCGCATGCATTTTTTGTTGTGCAACAAATCATGTGACTGGGATGTGACTAGAAATACAACTGTCAACTTCTCAAGTAGAGGCAATCACTACAAAAATTTATGCTACTGGACTTACAGATGCATGTGTAAATAATAGGATTCTGGCCAGTAATACTATAATTCTTTTAAAACCATTTTCAATTAGAATTTCTCTCATAGTAGCAAACTTCTAATTCATAAACATTTATGAAAAATGAGCTGCTCTCAGATTCATGCCACTGATACTTCTTTGCTAGAATGCTGAATCTTCTGTTATGATTCTATTAAAAATCAGGAAATTCAGGTAGGGAGAAGGCAAGCAAACATATTCTGCAAGTGATGACGGATTCCAAAACTGACTTTACTACATCTATGGTATGTTTCTTTGAAATATTGAAGAAACATAACAAATACTGGAGCTTTCCTATTGATTCTGCTCCCATCCTAGAATTCATTACTCAGTTTGGAGTATTTATGTCATATTGTTTGACCCTACATAAAAGGGCTGGCCCAAGATGTATTGCTGCTTAAGGCAAAGAACAGAATGATCCTCTTCTCAATGTCTCAGACTGGAATTTAATCTTCAACTAGGCGATGGGACAAAATTCTCCACTGCATCTGAAGGCATCAGGCTAGCTTATGAGGTGCAGGGTAGGCTGCTTAGCAGATACATTTTCCTCCAACAATTTCCTGCTGTCTTCCAATATCTGCCACCTGAAATCGCTCCTCCATGAACTCTCTGTTGCCACCCAGTCCTGGCTCTCTCCCCAAACAAGTTATTGGTGTTGGAACTGATGGTATCGATCTTCTTGATAGGTGGCAGATGTGGACAATTATGATCTATATAGTTTTCCATACATCAGAAGGAGAGATCCTGTGGCCCTTCAGATGCTGATGGCCTTCAGCTCCCTCAGTATCAGGCAGTATAGCCAACAGGCAGGATGGCAAGAATTATAGTCCAGCATCATCTGGAGGGCTACACTCCATCTTTCTCATACAAGCAGCTGACTAAACACAAGCAGCAGTCAAAATAAAGTTTTATATGCATATCTCACATGCATGCTTATATATGGATAAAAATGTAGAATTGCCATCTGCTGTCACCACCTATGGTTTGGATCACATTTTTCTCTAAAAGGTTTGAAACATAACTCACCAGTCACTACTATACATTTTTACACAGGGTATGCAAATCAGTAAGGATAGAAAATGGAACAGAAAATTAACCACCGCAGCATCAATATCATGTCCTGAACTTGCAGATAGTTATCTTGGGATTCCTGTTTTTAATCAGAATATCACCATTCAAATCTTTCTGAGTGAGAAAAAAGTAGAATTCAGTGTTGAGAAATGTCCAGCATCTGAAAGGTGCAGCATACACCTTGTGCTCTCTAAATTTCTTTCGGCCCACAGTGTTAATAAATGTCCTAATTACAGAGGGTTTTTCAAGAGGAGTATTTGAGGAAATGATCAAAAACCACACTGCCATATCTTCTATATAACACAATGGTTCTGTCTGTAAATGCAAAAGCTCAGAGTTACACATCCATATAGATTAGGTGGTAGATTCTTCTGGACCTCCAATTCCTTTGGAATGAAGAGGACCAGTAAGCAGAGCTCAAGAAAGTCATGTTTTGGCCTCAGCTTCTAGAATATTCCAGCTACCATCAGCAGCAATCATGCTCACTAAAAATTGTGGTAACCTTCCCAACCTCTGGTGGTGTGCTCATGTTTTGGAATGTACATGTTTGTATCCTTTCCACGAAGGAAAGGGCTACATCTGTAGAGGTCTGGATTACAACCATTTTCCTTGGGGTACTATTTTTCTACTAGCAAGAATATTCCATAGTGTGTGCAGAGCACTGAAAACTAGGTTTGCCAACCAGGGATTAAAGTTCTGACCTCATGGTAGCTAATGTTATAGTTTACCAAGTGCTCATCACCTTCTTTAGTTGCACTATGGCCACTTCCACAGCAGGTGTTGCCTGATGACTCCTAGTTTTTTCTGTGCCATTTACCTCCCGACTGCTCTCTAAAAACAGTGACCAGCAGTAACCTTACCTTTAATCTTTTTTATGGCTGTAAGAAGAAACCAAGCAAATGGAAGGCTAAAATAAAATGAGGCAAAGTTCAACACTTTCCACAACTAATCAAAACCTGCTGTAGGACGTTAGTTACCTTCTCAACTTTAGAAATGAAAGTTTTCATTTTCCCTGGCATTATACATTCTTAAGTTTAAAAATAAACACCGAAGCAGCTTATGCTAGTTTGTCTTGACCCTGTTGATCCCCTGGCTCCTGCTATGAAGGAAGGATGTCACTGGCACAAGAGTAATTTGGGTGTTCATTTTTGCTCAGAATGGGTTCGCAGCTCGGAGATTAAGAGGTCAGGGAATCCACTCAAATTACTTTATTTTGTTTGTAGACTCAGGATGGCTTTTTAAGCAGCAAGCATTTTATTTTGCAGATTGCTAGAGGCCTTGGCTGTGATTTCTGATAAGGTGCCAGCTTCCACGCTCACAAGTCCTTTTTAATGAGAAGGCAGGGGGGTGGGGAATGAGAAATAAAGAAACCTGGCTTGATGATGGAGAGGAGAAGGAACTGTAAGACCAAATGCAAGATATTGGCTGAAAACAACTAAAGGAAAGAATCATAAGGTGCTGAAGTTCGGAAACTGCTTTATCATATGACTCATATTCTTCACTTAGCAACCTTGGCATATCTCACACAGGATCCCAAGTGCAGCACTATCTCATACGTTTGAAAGAAACGGGGATGACGACTACTTATTGTGTCAGATTTCTGGCTAAATAAGGCCTTTCCATACCACAAAATAAAACTGCACCCTATTTCTTTTTATACTTTTGTGGAGCAAAATACTCTTTATAGATCGGATCCTTATACCAGACATGCAATAGCTTATCCCAATGTAACAGATGGGGCAGAATATCCTAGAGTAGGTGGACAGCCATGTTCCTGTTTTAGGAATGCATTTATCAAGTTATGATCCTCCCACCAGCTCTGATTCAGTGCCATGGTTTCGTTTATAGCACCCCTGAGCTGTGCTATGGGGTGTCCCCAGTTCAATTCTACTGCACATATTTTGCATGCAAAAAATCTCTGGTTCAGTCCTAGCATTCCAAGATTAGAGCTGGAAAATCTGGTAATGGTCAATGTAGAAAACACAGGGAAGTTGTCATATAGCCACCACTGGAGATCCTTTATCAGTATAGACAACAATGAGCTAGATGGACCAGTGGACTACTTCAGTATAAGGTGCAGGGAACTTCCTGGTATTCTTGATTCAGTGTCTGCACTGGTGAGAATGTTTTCTGCAAAATCATCTATTGAGGCAGTTGATGCAATTTGTGCAAAAACTAGATGACTGCTGCTTTGTTAAAGAATGTGAAGCATAGGATGGTTTGCTCACATCTTTCTTAACAGTTAGCCAATGACTCTGTGCTTGCTATCAACACTTTGTTTCTCAAAGAGAAAGTATGCTAGAGACATTATTCAAGGGGAAAGAGGTCCTTGTTTCATTCTAGGCAAGGCACATAGAATCACATTTGAATTTTTTAAACCTTAATTTCTTCAAAAGTGTGATTTTCATATTTTGCCTGATTCTCCAAAAATAAACTGAAACAAAATTTTCACCCATCCACACAGGCCAAATTCAGTAGGAACATCTATTTCCACTATAGTAATGACCATTTTGTTCATACTTGTGTTAAAGATGGAGAGCCTCAGAAAAATGAGAGGTAACACCAATTCAGTCCTAACATGGCTGAGTACATAGAGTTTCAGTCCTAGCCTTTCAAGAGTTAAGCAGTCAAAGTTATGGACTTGCATGATGAAAGCTGTCATTTTCAGTTTATTCCATGTTTGATTTTAAAAAATATTTTGTTTGATTTTTTACTCTGAGGTTCTTTGGGCTCAGTCAGATAGGCATTTGTCCTGCTGTTTGATGCACTTTGGGGACGGGTTGGTGTGCTTTTTTCCCCAGTGGTTAGGCAACGTAATTGCTACAGTGAACCAATCCATCCCCAGAGTGCCCCTACCAGCACCTTTGTGAGCCCCTAGCAGGGGTTTCTACTTCCTTGGTGTGGGTAGGTTTGCTCTAGTTTGGTACATTTCTAGCACATGCAATCATTGGGAACAGACCCCCCCTAACTGAGCCTTGAGCTGTCAAGCCTCCTTCCACCATGAATTTCTAGTATCATGACTAGAGATGGGGGTATTTGTATTCGTATACGAATATCCCTGCGCAGCTGGACTTAACGAGGGTCCAGCCCCTGGGGCCAGACCATCCACTCACTCGTTCCGCAGCTGCAGCGGCCTCACTCTTCCTTCCAATCACTCCCAGAGCCCCGCTCGGCTAGCCTTTCCTGGCAATGGGAGGGAGGACGAGTCTCCCTGTAAGGCTGCTGAGTTGCTAACTGAGCAGGAAGACAGTGGCGCTCCGGGAGTGATTGGAAGGAAGAGTGAGGCTGCCACCACCAGACACGTGAGTGGACGGTTCGGCCCCAGGGGCCGGACCCTCGTTAAGTCCAGCTGCACGGGGATATTCTTACATCCCTGCTGCGCTGCAGATTTTTAATGCCAAATCAGCAGCACAGCTTCTTTATGGTGTCCCCATCTAGATGTCTGCGTTACACAGTTCTGTGGAAAGGGTCCAATCAACATTTCTGTATAAAACCTTTGGCCTGCCCCATTGTGTGCCTTATGCTACCCTATGCCTTGAAGGTGGTCAACACAGGATTGAGACTCAGGCTTGGCTCAGATTCTTTAAGTATTGGATTAGAATCTGTTTCTTTTCAGCCCAGGACATCTTATTTCAAGCGCTGCTGGCAGACAGTCTGTTTCCAAAAGGTTTGGCCCTATTTCTTAAGAAAATCAAGACCCTGGGGTTGTCACCAGATCTGCTGGGCTCAATACCCCCGTCCAGGGTGTTCCATACAATCAAAAAAGAGTTCTGGATATAGAGGGGCAAACTCTGCATAGTGCTGCCCAAAGAGTCTGTTCCCCACTTCATTTTCAGCTGCCCCTCTCCCATGGCAGTAGACCGAACTATCTCTATCATTTAGAACAGCCACAAGATCGATGGGCATTTACCCTTGCCAGGTGCAATATAGTACCATCGAGCTTAGCGCAGGGCAGGTATATGGGTTTACCTATAGAACTGAGAGTATGCCCGTGTGGTCAGGGAGAGGTTGAATCCCTGCAGCATATGCTAGTCTACTGTATTTTGTATAAGGACATTCGCCTGTCTTATTTGAGCACCTTCCTCTCCTCCCATTCTGGATGGGACGATCTGAAAAAAATTCAACATCTCCTAAGTGGCACTATTAAGGAACTGACCCTGACAACTGCTAGATACGTCTATTCCATCATGCAGAGACGACGTAGTGTGCTCTCGCAGAATGCCGAGCCCTAATATGCATTTGGCTCTTCCCTGCCACCTGTTAACCGTTGAACATTTTAGCTGTATTTTAGTGTGTTTTAATTTGTACAGTATGCCAATAAAGGTTTCTGTCTGTCTGTCTGTCTGTATACGAATATGAATACCATCTCTAATCATGAAGTATCATGAGGGACATAGGAAGTGGATTTTTTAAAATTCTGCTAGACTGTTGAGGCATTGCATCACTTTGTTTAAATTTTATATATATATTTCATTTCTGAAGTGTCGGTTGAGAATGTAAACACATATTTTCTTTGTCTTGTCTGAAGTGCTTTCAGCTGTGGGCAGTTTCTTGATTGGTGCTACAGGCAGATTAAGCCACATAATGATATTGGAAATTCATGGCAAAAGGAGCCTGACTAAAGAAGGTCACTTGAGGTCTATATGCCATATGGATGCAAGGATTGCATCATATCACCCCTCCACCTGATCTCACTGGCTCCATTTAGACCACACAAGTCCACTCCAAAACGACCAGTGTAGGAGGGCCCTCTCTTTCAGAAGATGACAAGATTTGACAATTTGAGAAAAGTCCTGTAAAAATTAACTGAAATGAATCCCCCCCCCCCCCCCGCCACCGCTACCACCACCATCCTCATTCCCGGTAGTCTCAAAAAAACCTTGCATAACTCAAGTGTGACGGATAATGATCATAGTACCAAATGTCTTTGAACTGTGAAGAAAATCCACATTTTTCCAAAAAAGTGAATGCCTTGTCATTCGCAGGTGACTGAAAAGATAGTTAAAATGTGTGACATGCCAGTCCCCTGACATGAAAATACAATGACAGGGAAAAAGCGGTGAGAAAGGAGTTCAGTTAGTGAAACTCTGCTTCAAGTTGGTTTTATCTCATAAGTCTGAGTAATGTGATCACATATCTTCTACATAAGGCAGTATGTGCATTATCATTGCTCACAGGAATGAAGTGAACCAATTACATCCCTCAACTAAATCAAAAGCCAAGAGAAGTTTAGAGGCACTTATGGTCCTAGAAAAGTACATTTAAAGCAGATGAAGTTACTAAAAGAGAAGAGAGAGAGAAAGAGAGGCTCAGAGAACGATTATTACAGATTTACTTTACTGGACCTCTGGTCTTTCAAATTATTTTAAATGCAAGAGTGAATATTAAGCATTGGTGCTAGACTAATATTTTGAGAGGAAAGGACAAAGATTTCATTTGGGTTGCACAGAGAGCCTATTTCATTGTCAGTTTGCACTCTTCTCCCATTTCATGGTAAATTGTAACCACTTACTATGTATTCTAATGGGATTTTCTTATATAAAGATATATATATATATATATATATATATATATATATATATATATATATATATATATATATATATATATATATATATATATATATATATATATATATATAAACTGCAGTACTGGTGAAGGATGTCACGTTGACAGCCATGGAGAATGGATTATTTCTCCATGTACAGAGCAGGTGCAATTGCTTTAGCCAAGCAAGCAAAAGCCTCTAGAAATTACTCCTGTAGTTGGTCTCCAATCACATTCTTCTGAGGAGGGTTATCATTTGTTCTTTTACTCCCAGTTCGTGTTTTCCATGAACTACTCCATTCTTCTGTTTTGGAGGGGAAAGGGAAACACGATGTTATTGAGAAACACGTCTATCATCCAGGCTAAAAAGCAGTATCCAAGTATTGAAAATAAATACTGATTTATTCCGGTTGTGTTTGTTCCTGGTCATTTTTTTTTTTTTGAAATGGTAAGTGTACATTTGGGCTGCCATTTGATGTATTGTAAGTGCACTCGGGCGTCCCCTGGGCAACAGCATGCAGCTGGCCAATCTTTACCTTCCAGAAGTGTTGCACTATTAATGTGCTAGATCTTCTTTTTGTACAAAGGCTCTAATTATATTAACATTTTAATTTGCTTTTAATTTTATCTATATTTCATGTATGTCCATAATTTTAAATTGTGCAACGCTTTGATACTAATAAAGATCATTTTAACAGGATTATACAAGCCTTTCTATTTTGTCAGGTTGCTATTCAGTTGTCTTTACTGTGGTTTTCAAGTCCTGTTATATAAACCTCAGTACAGAGTTTGTTATAAAATGAAGCAGATTTTATTGCAAAATGCCTTCTGAAGCCCAGTACTTCAGGTTGACAGGAGCCTTTTGTCACAGTAAATCCATTCCACCAAATCACTGGCCAGAGAACTGTTGTAGAACCTGTGGCTCCAGGGCTTCAGACTAGCTACACAGATTGCCAAGATCCAGGAGCCCTTGCATCTACTTTAGATAAACTGGGCCATCAGCCAGTAGATGTCCTTGGGCCATTTCTACCAAACAAATTCTATCCAGTGGGAGTTCTTCTCATTCTAGCTGAAGGGTGGCTGAGAGTTTGGTGCATAAGTGGGAAAGAAGACTTCTAACTCCTTCCATTCTGGAGCCACAGGAGGATTTATATTGCAAGTATTTAAAATAAATATGAAAAAGAAATTTGTTGTGTTTGCATTTTACTACAAAAAATATCCATTTCATACCTCCGGGACTGATCATGAGATGCCTCAGAAAGCTGGAGACTTCTAAGGCTGGCATTCCACCTTAGCAAAGAAAAAAAGGGAGCAAATTGATGTGCATATTTTAAAACAATCTTCTCCTACCCTTTTCTTACCCAGTGGAGTGGTAGGACCACAAGATGTTCCAGGATGTTTTTGTAGTCACTGTATGAGATTATGATATTGGGCACTCTTATGGGCAGAATAGTTAGCTGTATGGTTCTCCAAAACCAAAATGAAATATAATTTGTCTAGCAACCATATTGGGGGCATTAGAATCATCAGAGGAAGAAGAAACCCCAGCAGCTGTGTATGCTATGGGCCCTGCTCCTACTCCCCCTACATTATTTAGGAAGATATGTAATAGGGCAGCTTCTCCTAGCTCCTATGTTTCTCACTCACATTACTTAGAAATCTGGATGATTAAAGTTCATGGACTGTGGGACTGAAACCAAGAGAGTAAAGAGGGAGAGAATTATATGACCCAGATATGACGTTACCAAGGAGGTAGAGCCCATAATCATGAATTCACTGTCACTCGAATTGTGTGAGTTATTAATATCTGAAAAGAGCTCTAGGTGATCATATCCACCTTTACTTTGCCCTGCAGCTGTAACTAATTCTCAGCAAAGGCCAGACTGATATTGCTTTAATTGGGTGAGATATCAGCAACGTTAATTTACCCCATCCACTACCTAACATTTTGCAAATTATAAACATGAGAAGAACATAAGAACATGAAAAGAGCCATGTTGGATCAGGCCAGTTGAACCCCACATCCAGTTTACACAGAGTCCAGCCAGTTGCCTCTTGGAAGCCTGCCAGTAGATACAGGTGGAACTGCACCCTCTACCTTATGTTCTCTGGTGACTGGTACACAAAGGTATATGGCCTCTAATATTGGACAGTCATCCTGATAAGCCTTGCCTCTATGGATTTATCAAGGCCCTTTTTAAAGCTTTACAAATTGGCAACTAACACTACATTTTGTAGTGGTGAATTCCATCGTTTAAATATGCACTTCCTCTAATTACCATATTTTTCCCTCTATATGCTACTTTTTCCTAAAATCATTACCCTAAAAATTGAGGGGCATCTTTTACACGGAAGTAGGTTGAGATAGCTGAGGAGATAACAAAACGGCACATACCTTTCCTCTGTAAACAGGCTTCCTTCACCCACGAGGCTTAGTTTTCTACAGTCAGGAGACTTAGCTTCCTCCAATCACGAGCCTTATGGAACTGATGTCAGCTGATCCTGAACAAACCAATTGGAACACACCTGCTTGGAGGTGGAGCCTGTAGGCTCAAGATTCAACAGAGACAAAATGTCTGACATTCTGAGCTCAGAGGCTGAATCCTCAAAGCTAAGTTTTATTAATTTGGGGGTTTGAAAATTGGGGGGGGCATCTTATAAATGGGGGTGTGTTATAAACAGAAAAATATGGTACTTCTGAATCTCCCAGATCAAGCTTCAGTTACTGATTCCATATTCTAGTATTATGAAAAAAGATCCATATGATAAGGTCTTTGACCCCCCCCCCCCTTCTTCTGAGTAAGAATGGCAAGAGGCTTTGGTGGAGCCCTCCCCTCTCGGCTCCTTACTCCTCACTCTCATCCTCCAATACCCTTGGATACCTAAGGAGGAATGCTTGGAGTGTCCCATATGAAAGTACTCCTTGCATGCATCTAGCTTTGGAAAAAGCAATGATATGTATAATAACTAAGGGAATTCTTAGTATCTAAGGTCATGCTGTGAGAAAGAGGAAATGTTCTTTGAAGGCCAAATGGCCACATGTTACCTATGATTACTTTAGAGTCTGTGGCTTGAATACTACGAGAACTCATAGTCAACGCCCCTGCATATTGTAAGTTTTGAACACACACACAGAGTTTGGTAGTATAAAGTGTGTTTCTTCCTAGCTTAATAAGAGCCTGTGGGGTTACATTTAATGTTATCATGACAGCCATGCATTTCTTTTGGCTTTAGATCTTCAGAAGCCGCATACTGAACTCACACTTATAAACTTGTGGGGTTTATTCCTGCTTCTTTGGGTATAACCAGACTTAAAAAAACAGCCTCACTGGCAGCTGTGCCAAATCCAAAGCTTAGTGAACTCAGTTCTGTCATTAACGTCGAACAAACTAGAAGGTGGATCCTTGCTTTTCAGATCTTCCTTTTGTCTTTTTTTTTTTAAGTATCAGCAATCTACTTCAAACAATTCAATTTACTTACATAAAACACAACTTGAAAGCGATTTTGTGACCATGGCAATGATGAGATCTGTTCTGTGCCCCTTCCATCTTGCTTTTAAGATGGGAATAAAAGACAAAAGGCAGCTTACCTCCCACACTACGTTTCCACTCAAAGGAGGTAATTGGCGAGGCACTTCATTGATTAAAGCCACAATACAGACTTTATAACCATGTCTGATGACAACAGAAAAGATATATCTGATATCCCAGGAGTAAATGAGTGCTTATTATCAGTAAACATAGGAATGATGTATTATGGGAGAGACTTGAAGTCCCTGTCCCCTGACAAAAAGGCAGCCCAGGAAAGGGCCTACAGTGATGGCACAGTAACAGCTTATGACCACAACTGTCTTTTCATAGTAACTTAGAAAGCTTTCTGTAGCCAGTATGGCATAATGGATAGAATCATGGACTAGCACTCAGGAGACCAGGGTTCGAATCCCTACTCAAGCATGGAAACTCATGGGTTGGGGGGGCTGTACTGATAAAAACTACTTCTTAAATATATCACTTACCTTGGGACCCTATTAAGGTCATTGTAATTCAGCTGTGGTTTGACAGAACATAGCATACACTCCGAGAAAGGTTTCTAGCACTTTTGCATGTGTATTATATTGAGTGTCGGTGTATGCTTGTCTCTCTCTGTGTGTGTGTAGGAGAGAGCGAGCAAAAGAATGCCTGAGAGAGCAAGAGAGAGAATGAACATATTGATGACAAGGGAGATGGGATTTCTATGACATTTCACATTTTCTCTGCAACCTACATTTGTTTAAACCCATCCATAAGCTCAAACAGAAAAAAATATGGCATGTCATAGAAATTCCCCCCGCCCGAGGAAGATACAGGTATAGGTTTGGTACCAGATTTTCCTTCCTTTTAATGGATAGGTACCTTCTATCCAGGAAAGACTTTTGATCCAGTGGAAGGATATCACAGGTGGAATAAGGGAGTACCTTGTTCTTGCTGATTTCTTTCCCCAGCTGCCTGTGTCCCTTGAAAATCTGGTCCAGTGTGTGGGGTGGCCCTCCAGAACAGGGCACAAGAAACTGCAGGGAGGGAGGGGAAATCACTGAAAATTTCCCTCCCTACCCCTTCTGGCATCAGGCGAAAACAGAGTCCTGCTAGTTAAAACAAAGGACTATACGTACAGTATTCTACTCTTACTCCTAACTAGAATAGATCCACTGAAACAGTGGAGCTTTCTTAACAGTTAACAAGTCCAATTCAGCAAGGGCTAATGATTAGATTTAGCCCAAAGAGCAACACATTTTCAAATTTACAACCTGCATTTCTGCCTTCTCATGGAAACACCCAAGAATATTAACAGGCACCAAATATGTAGAAGAGACAAGCCATGATATGGATACTGAAAACTGAATATTCACGAGGAGGTTACTGGAGAGAATAACAATGTTTTCATTTCGCATCTAAATAACATCAGTGGTGGAGCTAACTAGATCTCCACAGCAGTGAGTGTGGTTGCTGAAGCACTGCAGCAAGGGAGGCTGTTTCCTATACTTCTGATGGTTGGGTGATAACAAAATTGATCTTTACCTCAGTAAAGCAACAAGATCATGTAGGAAGAGATATCTTTGGGGTTCGGTTCAGTTTCCCATTGGACCAGTGAGTCTCAAGACCTGTTCAGCAAGTTCTAATGCATGAGCAGTGAAAATAGCTCCATGTTATGGCAGAATTATGGAATTATTGAACTGTAGAGCCAGTCATGTATCTCCTGCCAGTGTAGGAATTCACAGCTAAAGCTACCCTTCCAAATTTTGTTGAAAAACCACTAACCAGGAAGGTATTTGGAAGTAGTTCTTCCACCATCAAACAACTCTGACATCAGCACATTATTCCACTGCCTGTAGCTGGACTACATTCAAGATGCAGCCTTAAAGTTATAGATGAGCCTGAAGGAAACCAGAAGAACCTGGCAAGAGTGGGAAGACTCAAAACTGCCTCACCCTGAAGGCAAAGGAAGAAATCAGAAGAATGAAAGGTGGGCTCATGAGTTTTGAACATCCTGTTAGGACGTGGCATTGGCAAAGTGCCTGAGGTGTGTGGCATGAAATTTCAGATATTTGATCTTTGGTCTCCTGATAGACCTGAAGAGGGATCTGTTGTGACCTATGGCTATGCTGGATATGGGAATGGTGGGAGCTGCAGTCCAAAACAGGAACTTTGTCAAGCTCTGCTTGCTATTTTATTATTGTCATACATCAGAAAGGATGGGATGGCACATGACAATCACCTTCCCTTTCCCAATCAGGGGAAAGTTTTCAGGTCACCCTCAGGTTGTCTCCAACTTAGGCCAACTGTTATGAATCAATGATCTTCCCTGCTCAGTTCTTGCAGAGTCATGGGCATAGTTTTCTTTCTAGAGTCACTCTTTGCTATCCACAAAGCTTTCCTCCAGTCCTTTTTGAAAAATATACAGCCCCTCCATAAAGAAGGTGAAAGGAGGTCACAGTCAAAGAGAAAAATAATGATGGAATCCCATTGAAGAAACAGCAAATATTTCATAATAAGAACATTGTGAATAAGAAAATATCATGATAATCACATAACAACCAGCAATAATATAATAGATAGACAATTGTTGTTGTTTAGTCATTAAGTCGTGTCCGACTCTTTGTGACCCCATGGACCAGAGCACGCCAGGCCCTCCTGTCTTCCACTGCCTCCTGGAGTTTGGTCAAATTCATGTTGGTAGCTTCGATGACACTGTCCAACCATCTCGTCCTCTGTCGTCCCCTTCTCCTCTTGCCTTCACACTTTCCCAACATCAGGGTCTTTTCCAGGGAGATTTCTCTTCTCATGAGATGGCCAAAGTATTGAAGCCTCAGCTTCAGGATCTGTCCTTCCAGTGAGCACTCAGGGTTGATTTCCTTCAGAATGGATAGGTTTGATCTCCTTGCAGTCGAGGGGACTCTTAATAGTCTCCTCCAGCACCACAATTCAAAAGCATCAATTCTTTGGCGGTCAGCCTTCTTTATGATCCAGCTCTCACTTCCATACATCGCTACTGGAAAAACCATAGCTTTGCCTATGTGGACCTTTGTCGGCAAGGTGATGTCTCTGCTTTTTAAGATGCTGTCTAGGTTTGTCATCGTTTTCCTCCCAAGAAGCAGGCGTCTTTTTGTGGGGGGGCCCTCCCCAAGGTTGCTAAGCTGTTGTCTGTTCTTCAGTGTAGAGCACACTCTCCTGGATGTGACGCAGCTGCTTCTGAGGGAAGAACGGCTACCCATCCTTCCTCTTTCTCATAGAGATAGAGAGCTAACTTCAAAGGCTCTTTTAAGCCTATCCTATTTGGCATTATGTAACCATTGTCCTATCTGAATTCTGTCAACTATCTGTATACTATCAACAATCTGTAAGGTTAATAAAAGGGAGTCCTCCTGGGGGCGTTGCCCAGAGTTGGTGTATGGAGTGGTGTGTGTGGAGGACTCTGCTGGCAGACATCTCTGTGTGTGACTGACTTCTTTAACTTCTCTCTCTAAGACTAATTGCTTTCTTAATTATCTGGTGATCACCTAAACTATTAGCCTTCTCATTTCGTGACCACTACATCTTTTAATTTCGTGGCTGCTGTCACCATCTGCAGTGATCATGGAGCCCAAGAAAGTAAAATCTGTCACTGCCTCCATATCTTCCCCTTCTATTTGTCAAGAGGTGGACCAGTGGCCATGATCTTAGTTTTTTTGATGTTGAGCTCCAGACCATTTTTTGCACTCTCCTCTTTCACCCTCATTAAGAGGTTCTTTAATTCCTCCTCACTTTCTGCCATCAGAGTGGTATCATCTGCATATCTGAGGTTGTTGATATTTCTTCCGTTAATTTTAATTCCGGCTTGGGATTCATCCAGTCCAGCCTTTCGCATGATGTATTCTGCATATAGATAGACAATACATTAGCACAAAAACAGACCTCTCTGGATTGTGACCTCATGCTGACATCACAGAGGTGATTGGCCTGGACTGTATCCATGACATCCATAGTGGCCAATCAGTCTCTCTAAATAGGAAACCATCAGTCACAATCTTCAACAAACTGGATCTTTCAGTTCATAAAAATACTTGTGTGCCATCAGACAAGGAGCCAGGGCAGGCATTCCTGCAGTGCTGCCTTTGAGTGGCCAGCTGCTGGATAAGGCAAGAGAAGGGAGGTCTGTGCTCCTGCCAAGACTGGAAGATTGTGTGACAAGGAGGAAATGAGCAGCACACACTGGCTTGTGAAGCTGCCATTGGGTTGGGGAGGTGGCCAGGGGGTTGGGGTAGAGAAAGCCCCCTGTCATGCTGATGATTTAGGATGACCCAGCACAATGCAATTTGTTCTAATCTCTAATTCAGACTCCTATTTCCTATTACGTTTCATCTTACATTAACCTACAGAATTGACAATATTTTGGAAGCACCTGTCTTGACCTAATGCTCTCCTGAAATACTGGAGGGCTTGTCTTGGTTTTTGATGGCACGTCAAAGCTAGAGTTCCCCTGGTACAGAATGCCAGGAAGGGAGGGGTGGCCCATGCTTCCCACAGAGATCTCTGTGAAGACCTTTCTTCCCCTTGTCTCATGAGTGGAAGTAGCTCTGCACAGCCTGCCAATGGCCCAGGGTCGAGGGAAAGTGCTTCACACAAGCTCAGCAATACTGAATCTTTTGATTCTCCCTCATGTTTAGTGGGCCCATGTACAAGCCAGTGCGGGCAAGTAGAACTCACCTTTGGTGCCTTAGGAGGCAGTGTGTGACTTCTTTTTTTTAATAAACTATGAGAAACTGAACAAGTGAATTCCAGTTTTCAGAATTCCCCACCCAGCCAGCTAAAACAGGGTGGTGGACAAATTGCCACCATGCCCTAGAGAAAGAAGTCTAGAAAAATTGGGTATTGGGGTATGCATTGGGATATGGAGTTCTGCTTTTTTTGTATCCAGTCTGTCAATATGCAATGTGATCCAAAGGGTTCCCATTTCTCTTCCACTAGCATTTTCTTCTTCCTCTTGGAAAGAGAAGATCCCTGCTGAGGAGGATAGGAGCAAGAGGAAGCTGAAGATCACTTGGAGATCATAGAATCGTGAAGCTGGAAGGGGCCTATAAGGCCATCAAGTCCAACCCCCTGCTCGATGCAGGAATACAAATCAAAGGATATCTGCCAGGTAGTTGTCTAAATTTCTCATTAATGCCCCCAGTGTTGGAGCACTCACTGCCTCTCAAGATAATTGGTTGCACTGTTGTACTGATCTAATGTTAGGATGTTTTTCCTGATATTCAACCAAATCTGGCTTCCTGTAAATCGAGCCCATTGTTGCACGTCCTGCACTCTGGGATGATTGAGAACAGATCCTCTGTGTGACAGGCTTTCAAGTATATGAAAAGTGTTATCAAAAGTGTTATCTTCTTTTCTCAAGTCTAAACATGCCCAATTCTTTCAGTCTTTCCTCGTAGATCACCAAGTGTTATATGTCAGGAGTCAAACTACAAATTATTGCAATTCCTTTGTTTCAGATCTGGAATATTCTGGGAAGTATAAAAAGGCTCTGCTTTGTTCATTTCCAATCTGTGCTTTATTTGTGTACAAGTCTTTCAATACACAATATGCTGATTCCCTAAGTTTTGTAACAAACATTAAACATCAATAACCACATATAATAATGATGACACAATCACACAGAAAATATCAATAATCTAAAGTAAAATATCATAAAAATGACACAATAGGCAGCAATAATATAAGAAATAGAAAGAACAATTTCCTGCTTTAAAACGCCCCCGAATATTTTGGCCTTGGCAGTTATAGCAGCAGCAGCAGAAGAGCAGTACAGTGATGAAACCCAACACCATAAAAATGTTGGGGGAAGGCCAAGTCAGTTCCCAGTTGCAAATATAGAGAGGAAAAGGAGAAATGTTCCTTAGCAGAGCTACCTTCCATGATAACAATGGATAACACAGATCTGGATTTTACCTCTGTTGTATTTCTTCTTCTACAGGATATTTCAAAATCTGCAGGTTAGTGTTCTTAAAGTACAAGCCCCTGTCTTCCCACCCTGTGGTATCTAACACCTGCCAAATATCAATACAGCATAGTGAGGACCCTGTACATTCCCAGCAGGCTCCCTCCCTTCCCCCACTGCTCCCACAGCAGTGGGACCTCCGTTTCCCATCCCAGTCTCATCCTAGCTGCCTCAAAACATGGATAATTAATGCTCCCTGGGAGAATTTATGCCCCCGAGCCCTGGAATCCCCCAGTTCGGAATATCCATCAGATGCCTTTCAGATGGGTACTCGCATTCCGAAAGGCCCCCTTCCCCCACGGTGGCTGCTCCCTCTCACTCACACCCACTAAACGGCCTCCAGCTCTGGCTGCAGCAGGGGAGGGCAGGGAGTCCTTCTCCTCTACCTCCCTGCCCCTCATCCTCAGGCACATGGAAGACTGCTATGGCCCCTATGTTTCCCAAGGTCCCCAGAGCCTGGAGCCCCATTGTGGGAGAACCTGGAAAGCGTAGGGCACCAGATGATGCTGAGCCTCCTCAGTCCCCTGTTCAGAAGGAATGTGTTTCTCCCCAGGATGGTTAATGGAGGGAGAATCTCCCAATTCCAAGGTGACTCTCCCTCACTTCTAGTGCTGGAGTGAGACTCGGATCACAGCAGGAAAAGCAGAGAAAAGGTCTTCCTTCCCTGGGCGAGCATGATCAGCTGACTCATTCTCTTTTTTTGTGCTATGCTGTGAAGGGCATTCTTTTTAAAATAGTAAAACAATAGAAGCAGATTGAAACAAGAATAGCAAGATGCCTCCTAGAGTCAGTAGGAGCGGAAAGTATAGCAGACTTCGGAATATGGCTTCTTTTGCGGTTTTTTTGTGAATTTTGCTTAAGGCAGACCCTGAGAGACACATGGTGGCTGTGCCATGTATTCCGCAGGTCCACCACTTGATTTGAAGAAAAGCAGGTGGGAACACCCCAAGCAGAGAGTGAGAGAGCACAAAAGGATGTTGAAAATATCTCAACCAGAGACTCTGAGTAAGTTAAAATATTTGTTCATGTAAGGAAAATCTCCATGGACCCAAATAACTACACAGAAAAGAGATAGATATAAAGAATCAGCAAAATGGACTTTGTCTTTTAAAAAATCTTACTTTCATAGTAGAAGCAAGTCTCCCCCACCCCTTAGCTTGGATTGGGAGAAGAGGAGAGAGGAGAAAAAGGGAGAAGGGGGAGAAAACTACCTCATTACGAAAGGAAATCAATCTAAGATAAAAAGCCTTGCTCCCATAACTACCTGAAATATTGATATCAAATCCTATTTACTTCAAAGCATTGCGGATCCTTTAAATGTTTATTGTGACTTGGTGACTGTGAGAACTTTCTACCCAGAGGGAAGCTCCACCCCCCTCTTGGATTGGATATGTAAATAAGACTGAGAAGGAAAAGTAAGGTTACAGTGACATCTGCTGACAAAAGACTTAAACAGCACTCCTGAAAGAAAAAGGAAACAGCTGCTGACAGAAGACTTAAACAGCATCCCTTATTTACTTAATTTAAGAAGGGGGAAAAATCAATATGGTGACAAAAGGTGGAAAAGAGAGAACTGAAAGAGGCTCACCAGCACAAGAACAAAATCTCAGTAGGTTATTGGGGCAAGAGTAATTTAAAGACTGGCAACAGAGTATTCAAGAGATGCTATCTACAGAGCTACAGCAATTACAAGGAGGGATGGCTCAGCTATGTGTACAAATGGAAGACTTAGGGATGCAAATGATTGATATTAAAAATCAAACTACAGAAAATAAAAAATAGTCAGAATAGCTGAGACATCAAAATGATCAGAAAAGACTGGTGATGAATACAAAGATGGAAGAACTAAAACGGGAAAGAAAGCAAGATGAAATTACTCTGTTAAATCTACAAATGGAAAGAGCCAATTCCATACTTAGATTTGAGAATCTACCAGAACAAAAAGAAGATATAGTGTAAGTGATTACTACTTATTTAGCATTGCTCATGGAGATGTGACCAGAGGATGTTCAACAAAATATAGACACAGCATGAAGAATGAGTACAGCATACACCAGGAATAAAAATCTCCCCAGAGAAATTCATGTTAAATTTACGAGAAAGATCTTTCAAGATAGTCTTAAGAAATATACAAGGCAAGGAAGCAATGAAGAAATTAAGATCTTGAAACATATTCCGTGGCAAATAAGACAGAAAAGGAGACAATATGCGGAGTTGACATCCCTCTTGAGAACAAACTCAATTATGTATAAGTGGTTGGTGCTTGAAGGTGTCCTCTTTGAATTCCAGGAGCAAAGTTATTATATTAACTCAAAAGTGGAGGCAGAAAGTTTTATGAAAACAAAGGAGAAGTGGCTTGGCAGAAAAGAAGAGACAAAAAGCAGAGGAGAAACAAGAAGAGGAGAAATCAAGAGGATCAGCAGGATCAGCAGCAGAAAGAAGCCCGACTAGAGCAGAAGAGCAAGCGAGAAAGCGCACTATAGAAACAAGAGGATCCAGGAGGAGGAAAGAAAACCTCAACAATAAAGGTGGACTAAATGAATAAAACATGAAAGTGAAAGATGAAGTGGTTAAAGACTGTAGGATAAAATGGGTATAAAATGGTAGAAAAATATTAATGTTCAAAAATCAGTAACTATTAAAGAAAATGTAGATAAGATGTTTTATAGATGATATGTGATTTACTGATGGTACACAATACCAACACAGGTTTTTTAAAGGTACAAAAATGTTTTTAAATAGTGTGGGAAACGTAAAACACAGGAGGACACTTGTATTATGTTTGGTGGATATAAAGGGAATTACTGTAGGTGTACGAAAGTTTGAAAAATATTCTATTCCACGCGACAACATTTAAGCCGGATTTGTTCTTTTTATTGAATATTAGATTTAAGACGTTAGTTAAAGAAATGAAATATTTGGTAATGCATGTAATTTCTACAGTTAAGTTATTAGATGGAAAATATTAGAAGAAAACAGATATCCCAGACATAGAAGAGCTGACAGAAAAGACACGGGAAGTAACAGAGTTGGAGCAAACAGAGGTAATAAACAAAAAGTACCTTAAAAAGGACTAAAAAATGGGGAATAATTTTATAATTAGACTCGAAAGAAAGGTTGGAAAGCATAGATTAAAGAAGAATGTGAAGGTCCAATTAGGAAATAGATAGATTTGTAACTACTGTATAGTAATACTGGGAAAATCTGCTGTTTTTCTTTTTATCTCTCTTTGTAGTATAATGGTACAAGTTGATGTAAATGTACTATATCACTCTCTGGAATTTTACCCTTTCTCTATCCATACCTGCTCCCCTAACCCTAAATTCACTTCCCCACAATCCTACCCCCATTGAAAAGAAATTAAAAAATTAAGAATAATAAGCAATGCTCATTTTCTACCTTCCGTCATTCCTCCCCACCCCTGGTCCTCCACCACAAAATACGTACAACCCATTTCACAGGGGATCTGCAGGAATGCATGACTCCCCTCTCTTGCTCCCTCCACCCCCTTCTGGAGCTCTGGCTGCAGCAACAGTGATGACAAGGAGGAAAGGAGGCTCCCATCCTGCTCTCTCTTCTGACACTCCATCCTCATGACCCTCATTTCCTTCCTTCAGTGAGGGCTTTGGACAATCACAGTATCTTCTAGTTATGGACAGAAGTTCATACCTGGCCTTGAACCCTCCTTTCTTCTCTCTCTCTTCCTCCTACCCCTCTTCCTTGCCCTTACTCCTTGGTCATAGCAGTGTTTCAAATGCCAGGGAAAAGAAAGACCTGCCAGACCTCCTGAATCCCTGGTTTGGGAACAGGGCTGTGGTGCGCTTCTACCTTGCGCCCAGATCGCCATCTGAGCCAGAGGACAGTTGGGAGAGCAGTGGGCTGCTTCTCCCTCCCACGCACAACCACTTACCCAACTTTGGCTGTGCTGTGCAAATGGAGGTGCCAGGGTTCCAAGCTTTCTCATGGCTTGGCTCACATCACAAAGATGGTGCATCGTAAAGTTCACCTCAAATACGAGGGAGGCTTTACGAGCCCCCCTAGAGTTCTTCCCCAGGGAAGAACTCAACTCCCCATCACCTCCCTTGAGTCTCCAAAATTCTCCCTCCCTCCACTACTCCTGAGAGCATTTCACTCTTCATATCTTCCTGACAGACTCCAAGCCCCCTCCCCTCCCCAGCCCTCTGGCCCGTCGTCTTCAGGGTGAAGACTTGGAGGCTCAAGGAAGGGTTGGGGATTTCACAGTTTTGTGCCCTCACTGGGGTCCAACACAATCCAACAATCCAATGCCAAATTGCTTGGGGGAAAACAAGCAATGGGCTTAAATTCAGCCCAAATGAGGATAAGTGGGGGGGGGAGGAATCACTCATCGCTAGACGGCAGAAAAGGAAGGAGCAACAACTGCTTCCCTCCCTGCCTGCCTCCCTCCTCCACCTCCCCATCTCCCCTTCCTCTCTTTTCTCTTCCTTTTCCTCCCATGACCCTCTGAGGCTGCCAAGGCTACCCTAAGAGCATTGGAAGAGCCTGAGGGAAATAGCGGAGGGAAAAAAATAGAACAAGAGAGAGGGGGGCCAAGAAAACCAAGGGGGGGAGGGGGAGGGGAGAGAACCCTCCTCCCTTCTCTGCCATTGCATCTGGCACTCTCACTGGAACCCCACATTTGCTGGAGCTCAGAAACTGCAGCCATCAGGTAAGGGTGTCTGGGGGTCTATGGGTGGGGGGGAATGAAATGAGCTCATGAGGGGAAGAGGAGGGCTCAGGTATTTCAGCGAATCAGGAAACTTGCATTCTGGGGCATTTCCCATTTTATTTCCCAATTTCAAGAAATGGCTCAGGTTCCAGGTGGTCTGAAGGACTGGGGCCCTGGGAACAGAGGGACAGAGGGAGGGAAGGATCTGCTGAGACTGAATGGGATCCTGAAACATAGTGAGACCAAAGATTGCAATACTGATGCAAAGAATATTCCATGCAAAAAGCTGCTGATATTCATTCCCATATTTCCAGTGGGTCTTCTCAGGTTAATGTTTAGGATGGCTCACCGCCTTCTTCCAAGGAATGTTTCTATTCAGGAAAAGAGAAAAGACATTTGTGAAAGCAGTCTACACCCTCCCAGTAAATCCCTTGAACACTGCAGCCCAGTGGTTTGGATTTTGATAATCTGGAGAAGAAAGAAAGAAAGAAAGAAAGAAAGAAAGAAAGAAAGAAAGAAAGAAAGAAAGAAAGAAAGAAAGAAAGACCAGTGTCATGCATCAGTGAATTTCCATGGACAAGCAGGGATTTGAACCCAAGTCTCCTGAGTCCTGTTCAACATTGGGTTCACTACAAAACATGGCCTCTTGCTCACTCATAGCCTTTCAGAAACCAGCAGGTCTTCACATTAAATGCTGAATTTCAATATTTTACCTAGATCTTAGTGTAGGCTTCTTCGTATCATCCCTTGCTTGATGAAAAGACCACACAGCTGTTCATCTTGCTGGTTTTCTTTAGGAAAAGTTGGTTTGGCATGAACTCATTGCTCAGCATGGGTGCTTGGCAGGTACCTGTATAAAATAAAAAAGACATTGGAATGCAAATCAATTGTATGATTGTTCTTTGTGTCACACAGAGAATGTCCTTTCCAACACACCTCCTTGCTAAAATGACCAATAGAAAAAAGGCTGAGAGTCAAACCCAAATATTTTTGTGTTAATGAAATCAGTCCTTCCAACTACTTCTGTACCCTGGAATAAAGAGATACCTTACCAAGTACAACTGGGCTTGAATCTTTACACGAATGGCTTCAGCACAGAGTTCCTGAAGATTATTTGGATTATCCCACACATGTAGCAAGTTGCTGTTTTCTGCAACTTAAAAAGACATCCCCATTTATCCACCAATTGGAGTCTTATTTCTTCATCATATCTGTGGATAACAATATTTGTCAGTGTTTACACCTTGAAGGAGTCTCTCAAATCTTCCGCTTTCCTGCATGTGTTAAATCAAGGTGTGTGGTGTGCAGGATAGGCCAAGTTATTTGGACTCCTGAAACAGAAAGTCCAACACACACACGGCTCTCTGGGAGCCAACATTTATGATAAAATAATACATAGTTCTTGCTGCAGACCTCAAAATGGCTGCCTTACTCAGCCTAATGGCAAGGCTACCCCAGACCCATGAAAGAAGAAGACGACAGACATTAGTTCTGCAACAAAAAAATGAAAGGAAATCACAGACTAAAATTCACTTCAGGAACTGACTCCTACTTCTTCCAGATGGTCTTCCCTCTTGTGATGTCTGGCATTCAACCTGGCTCAAGAATTTTGGAGCTGTGGCTCAAAAAGGGACCTTTTGCAAGCTCTTGGCAAGATGGGCAGAGAAGCACTATGAACACCTTCTCGACAAGTCCTAAAATTGTTGCCTATCCAGGAAGGGATCATGTCACTCTCATGTGCTCTCAGGTCATCTCTGACCTCTGGCAATCCTCATAGGGATTTTTGAGGTACAGAATTTCCAGGACTATTTTTTGTTTCCCACTCCTAGTGTCCTAGGAGGGACTTGAAACCACCCAGCCCCAGGTTGCCTGAATTCCTGCCCAACAGTCTATTCACTATACTAAAGTAGCTCTGAAGGGTTAGTATAGCCCACCTCCAACCCTTTTCTTGACCTGCTGGGAAAATTCATCCTGACCAGTTGAAGGTTCAGCCTGACTGTTAACAGTCTCTCAGTTTGCAGAGAAACAAAACCTCTCCAGGTTGTGACCTCATTCTGACATCAGAGAATTCTGTTTTTCTTGGGCCTGGGCTGTCTCCATGTCAACTGTAGCCACCCATCAACCTCTGTCATTAAGCAGCCCTTGAGGTGACTCTTCAGTAATTAGATCTTTGGTCACCTGAGGGAGCTGAAGAGGAGTCTGTTGTGACTTATGGCTATGCTGGCTAGGGAACTGGTGGGAGCTGCAGTCCAAAAAAAGGAACTTTATCAAGCTCTGCTTGGTCTTTTTTTTTTTTTTTTTTTTTACGTTTTATTAGTTTTTCAATATATCTACATTCAGTTCGTGCTTGTTAAACATCGTGTTACATGGGTTGCTCATTATTATTTGTTTTTGCGTTTTGGTGTCTTCTTAGTCGTCCCTTCAAAATCTGTACATTTTTTAAGCATTTGAACCAATCGTGTATATTTTAGCGTACAATATTGGCTATTATCATAATATTGCTCTCATAGTATACAATGTTCTCAAAATCCTCTAATAAAATACCTAATAAAAGCAATTCTGGTTTCAAATCTATATAATTTTGAGGCAATTTAACTGACCAACTTTGTGTTTTATACCAATAATGACTAAATAGGTTCCTAACACATAATAAATGTTATCTAAAGCATTTTATATAGATTTTCTTTATGTAATTGTTTAGCCATTTATATCTCCACATTTTTCTGTCATGTCTATATGAATATCATATCTAATATATGTTAATTAAGTACTATTTGTTTTACCTCTTTCTTATGTCTAGCTTCAATTTACCTTAAGAATCACCGTGTTATGCCTTTACCCTGATTAGTGATCTCTTATTTCAGTTTGATTCCATTTTCTAATATATAAGATGTGTCCCCTTACAATTCCAGAAGTTAGGTATATACATGCTTTCAACGTTGAAGGCCACCTTAATATTTTTTTTCCTTTACGTTTCTTTCAGTGGCCCTCCCAGCTCGCAGGGAGCAAGGACCTACTTTAATGGTCCGCCCTCGAAGGTTACTGGATCCTATAGGATTCCAGGATACCATGAGAGGGATTCCGACAGATCTGGCTGGTGCTCCTGTCGAGGTTCTGGTTGAAGGCTGGTTTACAGCCGCCACTAGGGCTGTAGACACGATCGCTCCTAAACGCCCTCTCCAATGCAGAGCTCGGCCTGCGCCCTGGTTTAATCAGGGACTACGGGTGATGAAGCAAACTAGGAGAAGGCTAGAGTGCAAGTGGAGACGGAGCCCGACGGATTATAATAGGGAAGCTGTCAGGGTCGCGACTAACCTTTATCTTGCTAAGATAAGGGCTGCTAGTCGAGCACACCTCGCGGACCGGATAAGCGAGGCTTCAAAACAGCAGGCAGAACTTTTCCGTATAGTTCGCGACCTATCCGGAATTGGTCTAAGTGATGGGCCTCCTCTTAGTATCTCACCCGACCAATTTGCAGCATTTTTTAAATCAAAAGTGGAGGCCATCCGCCGGGAGCTTTCTCCTTTTTTGGATACAGCGGATCGAGCAGAGATGTCCAGCGCTCCACCTTGCCCGGTGAGTCTTGATCTCTTTCAGCCTGTGACGCCAGATATGGTGGACAAAGCGCTAGACCGCTGTAGGGCCACCACCTCATCTCTTGACCCTTGCCCAGCCTGGCTAATCAAAGCAGCCAGGCCTATAACAACTGAATGGGCCACAGCGATAATTAATGAGTCTTTCTTGGAGGGCAGGGTCCCCCCTGCCCTCAAGGAGACACTCATTAGGCCCATCAGAAAGAAACCGAATTTGGCGGTGGATGACATTGGCAACTATAGGCCCGTCGCCAATGTTTCTTTCATTAGTAAAGTAGTTGAGAGGGTGGTGGCCGATCAGCTTCAGGCGCATTTGGATGAAACCAGTGCCCTGGATCCGTTCCAGTTGGGCTTCAGGCCGCGCCATGGTACAGAAACGGCATTGGTCGCCCTGTTAGATGACCTATTGAGGTAGGCCGACAGGGGGAAAAAGTCTCTGTTGGTCCTTCTCGATATCTCAGCTGCCTTTGATACCGTCGACCACGGTATCCTCCTGAGGAGGCTCTCCGAGCTGGGAATTGGTGGCCTGGCATTTGCCTGGCTCTGATCCTTCTTGGAGGACCGTCCTCAGAGAGTCCAGCTTGGGGAGAGGGAATCGGCCCCGTGGAGCCTCAAGTGTGGGGTTCCACAGGGCTCGATTATCTCCCCAATGCTGTTCAACATCTATATGAGGCTGCTGGGTGGGGTTATCAGGGGATGTGGAGCATCGTGCCATCAGTATG
Organism: Intellagama lesueurii; assembly: GCA_037013535.1. NCBI lineage: Eukaryota > Metazoa > Chordata > Lepidosauria > Squamata > Agamidae > Intellagama > Intellagama lesueurii. Next base: position 82,889,823 of record JBAJHW010000006.1, read on the forward strand.
CTGATGACACTCAGCTCTACATCTCCTTTTTTCCAAGTACAGTGGATGCTGTTCTGTCCCTTCGGCACTGCTTGGAGTCTGTACTGCAATGGATGCAGGAAAATGGGCTGAGGCTGAACCCGGACAAGACGGAGGTCCTGAGGGTGGGTGGACCCACCATCAGCGGTTTGGGAAACTCCCTCTCTTTTGGGGGGGGTGACTCTCACTGCGAAGAGTGAGGTTCGCAGCTTGGGGATACAACTGGACCCGGCGCTCACCATGGAAACTCAGGTGGCGTCAGTGGTCCGCTCCGCCTATTTCCATCTCTGGTGGATTGCCCAGCTGCGTCCCTATCTTGATGTTGGGGCACTCACCACTCTGGTCCACGCACTCGTAATCTCGAGATTAGACCACTGTAATGCGCTCTACGTGGGGCTGCCTTTGGGATTGATGCGGAAGCTCCAAATGGTGCAGAACGCGGCGGCCAGACTTCTCAATGGGGTGAGGAAACACCAACATATCACTCCCACTCTAGCCGCCTTGCATTGGCTGCCTGTTCGCTTCCGCGTGGATTTCAAAGTTTTAATGATTATATACAAAGCCCTAAACGGTTTAGGGCCTCGATACTTGGCGGAACGCCTCCTCCCACCCAGATCTACTCGTATCACTCGATCTAGCCAGGAGGGGTGACTGAGGAGCCTAACGCCGAGGGAGGTCCGGAAAGAAAAAACAAGACACCGGGCCTTCTCGGCAGTGGCTCCCGCTCTTTGGAACAAACTCCCCTCCGAGATCCGTTTGGCCCCCTCACTGGGCATCTTTAAAAACCAACTTAAGACCTGGTTATTCAGACAGGCCTTCCCTCCAGGCACTACTTTATTTTTTCTTCTCCCCATCTTGAACTATCATTAATTTTTCTAAATCGTTGTAAAGTTGTTATTATGTATCGATTGTTTTATATTGTCTGTTGTGCGCCACCCAGAGTAGACAATGTCTAGATGGGTGGCATATAAATTTAATAAATAAATAAATAAATAACTCCTTCTCTTGTTTGTCTTTTCATAATTCTTATTCCTATCTCTCTAAAAATTCTGCCATCCCTTGTACCAACTGAGATCATTTTATGCACTTGATCTATCTCCAATAGATCTTCCAGGCTATTTTTAATTAAATCTGCTGGTTCTCTCCCCTTATCTTCCCTTGGCACATCTAAGACTCTCCTAGGCTCCAGGGTTAGATTTAGATCTCCTAAATTTTCTCCTCTGATTTCCTCCAGCCCCTCCTTTGGTTGGTATACATCATCCACCACCCTCTCATTTCCTTGTTCATTATTCCCTGTCTCCTGTTGACTATAGTCCTTAACTGCTCCTTGAATAATTTTGCCTCTTCGTTGTGGGATCTCACTATTTCTAAAATTGCTTGAAGGGTAGATTTTGTTTCATCCCAAAATTTTCCTTGTTGTAGCATTATGTCCCAGATATCAAATAATTGTATTCCAAGTGAAAGTTGTCCAGTTGCTTAAAGTAATCAGTCCAATTCCATCAATACTTGCTTCAATAGGTCCACTTTAATAGATTGATCATCTTTAGGGCTAAACCTGAATCCAGTCTCAGACGTAAAAGGTTTCCCCCGCTTGGAGGCTCAAGGACACTTGCTCACCAAATAGTTCACTCGATGTTTGTATTCATGGCCTGATGTCTTTTGTAATCCAGCCCCAGAAGCGGTCCAGGATACATCCAAATGTTTTTATTGGTCCACATAGGTCCACATTAGCCAGATATATATTCCAAGATGGATTGTCTTTGTTAGACTTTCCAGAGTTAATTTGTCAATGCTTCAGTCAGTTCTCAGGGAAAAAAAGAAGAGTCAAAACAGATTCCCAGCTTAGGGCCGCCATAGAGTGTTCAAGGTCATGTGTTCTGGGCTTTTCACCAACACTTAGATAGCCATAACATAGCAAGTTTAACTCCCAGAGTTGTTTAGCTAATAATGATTTTAAGAGAGGTATTTCTTACATTTCTAACGCTAAAGTAATACCAAACTTCCTTCCTTGAAGTATAATTAAATGTCTAATTAGTGTCCAATTGATTTTCTTTGCATCTCTTTGCATCTCTTCGCTCTCTCCAGATTCACACCTGCTCTATAAGTGGTGAGGATAAGAGACGCTGTTTCTGTTATAGGGATTGTCTCATCCAGGGATAGTCATAAAGCAGTATAGTTATAAAATATTTCTCACCAATGGTAACAACGAAGTTAATTAGCTGATTTATCACTTCTCTATTGCCGGCTGCCAATGACTTGCAAGCAAGCTATTCAGCTGCTTGTTTCCACCCGCTGGTTGATTGAGGAGTTTCCCGGATCAAACAGGGGTAACTGCCGTCCCCGTCCCCCCGTGATCAACAGGCTTCTCCCCCATTTCATCACCTCTTTGGGGTCCCAAACAGGTCAGAATTCAGCCCAAGGAACAGAGCTCCATCCTCCTGCTGCTGTCTCGTTGCAGCATCAAGCCAAAAAAAAACCCCTCAAGCCGGAGTCTTTTATTATTGTAAGTCATACATCAGAAGGGACCCAAAAGGCTGCTTCCAGTAAAGAAACAAATCCCAAATGTTGGTAGTTACTCATTATCTTAAGAGTCAGACTTTTCTTTCAAAGAGGAACAAGTGGAATATTGCTTGCATTTAAAATAAACAATAACCCGACATGCTGATTGGAAGACTTCTCTTTACCCCATCTGAAAATAAAAGATCCTTCATATTTTTTTAAAAAAACCATCCAGAGTAACAAAACATATTTTCTATATTGATAGCTTAATTGAGTGACATCCAAGAATTAGCCATCTCAGGAGCATCTCTAAAAACAGTTGACAGTTGGTTATTTCTACAAGAGGGCTTTGAGACTTTCAAAATAAACTTATCTTTTAAGCTCCTGTTTGCTCCACTAGTCTGTCTTTGAATCTAAAGATAGAATTCTTTCAGGATTGTATGCACCCACAAGAGGAATCACAGAAGCCGCAGCTACTAATGGATTCATTGCTAGCATCACGTGAGACGTGTCTCTAATTGCATGCCCAGTGCACACCTGACACCTTTCTCAGGAGCATGCAGCTTCCATATGCTCCTCTTGAGAGCATGGAAAATCCCAATGAGTTTCAGACTCCTGTTTCCTGTGAAGTTTCATCTTAGATTAACCTGCAGCATTGACAGTATCGTGGAAGGGCCTGTCTTGACCTAATGCTCTCCTGAAATACTGGAGGGCTTGTCTTGGTTTTTGATGGCAAGTCAAGGCTAGAGTTCCCCTGGTACAGAATGCCAGGAAGGGAGGGGTGGCCCATGCCTCCCACAGAGATCTCTGTGAAGACCTTTCTTCCCTTTGTCTCATGAGTAGAAGTAGGTCTGCACAGCCTGCCAATGGCCCAGGGTCGAGGGAAAGTGCTTCACACAAGCTCAGGAATACTGATTCTTTTTGCTCTCTCTTCTGGTTAGTGGGCCCGTGGAGAAGGCAACCAATGCAGCGCAGGCAAGTAGAACTCACCTTTGGTGCCTTAGGTGCCAGAGTGTGACTTCTTCTTCTTAATAAACTACAAGAAACTGGACTTGGATTGACATCTGATAAATGTCAAGGGAATTCCATTTTTAGAAAATCCCCCCCCCCCCCCGTCAAAACAGGGCACTGGACAAATTGCCACCATGCCCTAAAGAAAGAAGCCTTTTAAAACAGAAAAATGAGGGTATTGGGGTATGCCTTGGAATATGGGGTTGCTCCTTTATTCTTTTCCAATCTCTGGGTGTGTGTTTTTTATCCAGTCTGCCAATGCATGGTGTGTGTTTGTTTGTTTGTATATATTTTTATCCCACCCAATTAATGGCAGAGCCAGTACTCTGAGCAGCAAACAAATCATAATAAGAAAATACAAACAACCCCAGTAACTCCCACATAATCGATGAATGTAAAACATAGTAGCAAAAGATAAAATACCTAGTTAAAAATATAGACTATGATCAAAATGGTTCTGATTTCTCTTCCCCTAACATTTTCTTCTTCCTCTTGGAATGAGAGGACTCCCTACTGAAGAGCATATGAGAAGCAGGAGGCACTCCGGCACAACAGAAAACAAGCTTGCCTCATTTTCTGTGTGACAGTTCCTCAAATATTTGACTATTTGTATCATATCATCTCTCACTCTTCTCCAGGCTAAACATGTGCAGCTGCTCCAACTATTCCTCATAGATCTTGGTTTCCTCTAGATGCATTCCAGCTCCTCCATATTCTTCCTAAACTGTGGCACAATGTTCAGTATCCTTCTTTAACTGTGGTTTGTTATTGCAAGGGACTGAAACTAGGTACGATGTGGGGAACACCTCAAACACTTGAAAAAACTACACAGATGGGAAGTAAGAACATGTATATGGCAATTCCATGCCTTTTGTCAACATGCTATGCCCCGTCACCTGCCTCCTCCAATAACTTAATTTTAATTATGTTAGAAAATTGAAATGTTCTGAGCTGGAGAACCAGGGAAACAGTTTCAATAGCAGAGAGATGTTTGTTTCTAATAAAATAATGAGAATAATGAAATAAGTACAAAGGTATGTAAGAATATATGGAATGAAGGGGTTTTAGAAAGTATGTCTGTGAGAAAAAAAGAAAATTGTTATAAAATAATTTGGGGATGGTATTTAATACCAGTAAAACTGAATCATTTAGATTCCAAAATTTCTACGTTATGTTGGAGATGCAGTCAGAACATTAGTACTTATTTTTATATTTGGTGGAAATGTGATATGATTTTGAATTTTTGGAACTTGGTATTTAAAGAAATGAATAAAATATTATGTATCCAAGGGAAAGCGTGCCCTGACATTGTGCTTTTATTTATCATTGAGAACGTTCAATGAGGATGGTCAGGGGGGAAAAGTGTTAATTACAAATGTAATAGTTGCAGCAAGACTAATTATAGCAATATATATATAACTTTCAATTAAGTGAATGGTATAAAGAAGTTTGGAATTTAGCCATTAATAAGTTGACATACGAGATTAAAATTAAAATTTTAATTAAAATTAAAAATTTAACAAAAATTAATGAATTTAGTGATATTTGAGGAGATTTTATAGAATTTTTCTAGTGAAAGGAAAGGTCAGGAGGCAGCACAAGAAACATGGCATTTTTGGAAGGGACAAAGGGCTTTGTAATCAGAAAGAGGGGGAAAAACCACATTAATAATAATAATAAAACAGGTATCCCAAAAGCACTAAATGTTATTAATAAGACTAGTTGTGTATTAAGGGCATTACTTTGTATTAAAGATGGGATTTTTCTTTTTCTTTGTAGTTTAATTCTTTTCTATTGATTATTAAAATAAAAAAGACTTATTGTGATAAGCCAAGTCCCACTGAGTTCTATGGGATCAAGTATCTTTCTATGTCTTGGCCTGGGTCAGTTAGGAGAGCTGAGAAGGGAGGTGGAGGAATGAGACCAATTAGAATGCTCCCTTCAGCTCCAGACAAATTCAATGAGATATTAACAGGACAAAATATTGGCCAAAATCTTATTACTTACACTCAATGGAACAAGTCAAATGGCATCAGTTGTTGCAGCAAATTGCCACTTGTTGGTGGTGCGCAAGTTGACCTTTGAATTAGCAGCAATTTGCCTCAGCAATTTATGCAGTTTAACTTAAGCCAGTGTGCTTATTAATACTTAATATCTGTCATAGAATTGCCCATTCATGCTATAACATATGTCTTTACATTTTTGTTTTGCATTTTGTTGCTGTCTAGAGTCTTTTGCCTTTACATTGAGAAAAAACCTATTTCTTGTAACTCTCCAGCTCCTATCCCTGGGGAACATCCAAAGAGACAAACAGTCTTTACATCTTGAGGACTAGCACTAGTACAAAGGTGTTAATGGATTAGGGTGAGCTTTTAGGATCTAGCCTATCAAAAATGCATAGGGATGAGGCACATCTGAAAAAGATGCTTTGTCTCATCAAATGCTTTTGAGGACTTCAATTTCAAAACCTCATTCTTCTTGGGGGAAATTACTGCAATTGTTCTTGTACAACGTGAGCCACTTCTGCTGGGCTGTTTTCTATAATTTTCTGCTATTCTAGCAACATTGTCTAAGTGCAGTCAATCATGTAGTATTATTTTTCATTATTTTCCATTTCTTTCTAGCAGTCACTGCTTTTAGAATTGAGATGACATTGTCCTATTTTATGGTTCGTTCTGAAAAGGAGTTTAGACTCTACACTTCTAAAGATCAACTTTTCACATCACAGCTAGCACGCCCAATGATCTTCTTGTAGCCCATCTTCCAGGTTACACTTTGTGTCACTCTCTCTTGACCCACAAACATATGCCTAATCATGCTGCTGATTCTTATGCTGATGAAGATGGTGGTGGTGGTCAGATGGGGGATTCTGTAATAACATATTCAGTTTTACTTTCTGACATTCATGTCATAATTCTCCAATAACTAAGAAGCAAAACACTTTTGAGTGCTTATGTAACCATTTTTAAAATGCTTTGGTATTATCATGTAATGAAGCAAGGAACAGCCACCATATTTGTGAACTACATAACATTACATTTCAAACAACTTCAGAAGGAGAAATTATCTAAAAATTGCATCAAAGTGAGCCAAAACTTGTTGTTGTTCTTGTGAGGCCTCAAGTCACATCTAACTTATAGTTACCCTCATAGGGTTTTCAATGTATGTGAGATATTTAAGGACTGGTTTTACTATTGCTTCTTGCACTCCAGTGAATTTCCATGGCCAAGCAGGAACTTGAACCCAAATCTCCTGAGTTCTAATCCAACTACACCATACTTGCTTTTGAGCCAAAACAACCTACCCTATTGGTGGTGTTCTTTTGGAGAGATGCACTGCATTTAAAAAAATTTTCACACTTTAGACAGCATGATCACATCAATCCAAGATGTTTTTCACTGCAATTTTCTTTGCTTTTTGCCCTCCCCCGCTGTTTAATTTGACATTATACGGGCACATGACATTGGATCATAGCCAAATAAATTAAACTAGGTGTGCTTCTCATGTGGCCCAAAGACCATTTTTTGTGCCTCTAAAACCCATTGGACTCCCTCATTTTTCCTGTGAAACATGTTTTTCTAGGGAACATCATTTTCCCAAGAAAGAAAGAAAGAAAGAAAGAAAGAAAGAAAGAAAGAAAGAAAGAAAGAAAGAAAGAAAGAACACTCTTGGACTTAATTGTCATGCAAATTGTAAGGCATATACAACATGAGGGAAAATCAAATGCTGAAGGACAGGTCGCGACCAAAGGAATAAGAGGATGTGAACTGGCACCAAAAGGGAATATTGAGTGAAATGAATGTGTAAAATGTTTTAATTGTTTGTTCAACTTCTTTTACATAACTTATTTTACATAATAACATAAAAATTAAAGAATATTTCATGAATGGTTTATTATGAGATCTGCAGTGAAAACTCCTGCTTGGCCAGAAACCTATTCTGCTTCTTTCTAGGAACACAGTGATGGAAAAGGTAAGTTCAGATTGACAGAAACATTGGCCAGAATCAAATAGGGCACATGGGCTGGCAGAAAATGGATCAATGAAGAGGTACATTTCACTCTCCCACACAACCCCCACATATCTTCAATACCTGCTCTGGAGCACCAGGAAACCATCCAGGGATGGGATAGAGGGCTGGAGGGAGGTAGAGAAGAAGCCTCCTGACCTAGTGCCTATCACCTTGTCGTGATGATAGGCAGTATGGAAATGGAAATCACCTCTTCCTGGATCAGGTGACACAGTATCCTGATCATGTACTGTGTGCCAAACACTTTTACGGATGACAAGGGTTCTTCTTGAATTTATCTCATGTTTGATTTTATCTCATATTTTCAAAATATCAATGACTGTCTGACCTTCTAATCAATGCTTGTTTTTGGTCCTCAGTAATTCTCAACTGAAGCAACTCTACCAGGGCACACAACTGAGCTTCCTGCCACATGTAAGGAGTAAAACCCATGAGAGGCAAGCATGAGAAGTATGAAGCATCGTTGTGAAGCAATTGTGTCCCAGGATCATGACACAGCTGAGTGTCTCCTGAAGGAAGCTGGTGGATGAATCCATGGATGAGAAAGATAAATAGGAGCACAAGTTGAAACCAAATTCAAGATAGACCAGTCCCCTCTGCATCATGGCCATGGGTGTTAGACATGTTCCCTTTGGCCACTTATTTCCTGCCTCTCTCTTTTCACAGATGTTGTCTTCTTGCATGAGCAATGTAGTGTGGGAGCCAGGATTCTCAGAATTGATGGAAGTTAGTGCCACTGCATGGTGTGAGTTCTTGGCTCATCTACCACTCATGTGGAGAGATCACTTGCATGAAAGAAAACAAAATGAACTTTAAAAACAGCAAGTAGAGTCTGAATTGACTCCATATCTAATAGTTTATTGCACCCAGTGTAGAATAACAAATGACCTAATAAAAAGTTGCCACAATACTTACATTTGTCTTCTATTTTTCCGAGATGTGAACACAGCAGCTGTTCTTTCTACCCGCTCCAGTCCTATCAGATAGCATAAAACTAGAACATTAACCATCAAGGAGAACAACAATATAAAATCAACAAGGATAACAAATTAAGGTCTGGCAAAATAAAATAATATCATATAAATTCTGAAGTGGATTCATCATAGAATTGATTACATCTTGTAGACCCCAAATATTAACAACTTTAAAAAAAATTACTTCAGCTGTACAGTTATGCAACAATGAAATGATTGCCTCTGAGTGGATCTCTTTTTTAAAAAATATATAATTACTTTTGCCTGCAGGGTTGAGGCATTTTTAAAAAAAGAAATAAATCAGACTTCATTAAAAGGGCACCTGTCATAGCGCACTCTGATTGATATTGAATAAAAGATCATCTGACTTCTGGCATAAACAGGGTGACTAGGAGTTGCGGCCATTTAAATTGCATTGGAATTGTATTTTGTGTGCTCTATGTTCAGCAATAATTGCTTTAACCTACAGCTTCAAAAATGTCTGTAGTAGCACACTGATATAATTTCATGGCTCTTGGGGTCAACTGAAGGCAGCCAGCCATAAGCCAAGGAAATAGCCTATGTATCGTCAACTCCTTCCACTATACTCCCTCTAAAAATGGTTGATATATGCTACACTGTAAATGCTCCAGTACTCTGTAACGGTTTGCATCATCTGCTGATGCAGAAATCTCAAGTCCACACACAAAATGTTGTACGGAATTAAAAATATATGGCCAGAGTGATAAATACAAAGGCAGGCCCTGTGACAGGCTAGGCAAGACAGATATTTGTCCTGCAGTACGTGCTGTGTTTCTCACTGTTCCTTTTCATTTTTATTCCATTGACTACATGAAGTAGTAGTCAATGGAATAAAATTAATCGCAAGTAGATCAGATCTTTCGGCATGAATGTGCAGTATATTTTGTTCAACCGGCAGGGCTTGTGTTTAGTTGTTTGTTGCTTGTTGTTTGTTGTAGCATTTCCACTCATATTATTTTCTCTTGCTTTTGGCTTCTGTGATTTCCTGTGTAAGTCCTTTAGGGCCATTGTTGGGTGTGTCCATATGACATCACTAATAATGTACAGTGTAGGGTGGGGTACAAGAGTGAACACTACTTCTTTTGCCTGCCTTCTGCTCACACTGGTAAGGACAACTGTGGGTAGTGGCAAATGAGGGAGGAATAATGCCATGTGTTTGGCTTTGGAACAGCACCTTCCCAGGATTGTTCATGGAACATTTCTGTTAGGAGTGTGATCCATAGAATTGCAACCTAACAACATAATCCCTAAAATGTCTTCAGAAATAAACTCCACTGAGTTCAATGGGACTTACTCACAGGTGAGTGTACATAAGCAGCAAAAATTACTTCAATCTAATAGTCAGAAAATGCTTATAGTTGTAAGAATTTGATTAGCAATTCACAGTGGAAGGGCAGCCAATGAGAATTTCTATACAACATTACCTTCCAGATCTGACCCATGTAGCTACAATGGACAGAGTCCTTTGGTCACTCACAGAGGCCACACACTAACATTACAATGCGCAATGAAGTGTTGTGATCCCCCTTTCAACCCATAACTTGATGAACTGTCAGGCATAGAAACAAGCTGCATTTTGTTCAAAAAGACTTTGAAAGCATGTTTTAAAAGTATAATTGTAACAAATGCTTTATTGCACAGAAATGTTATTGTCTGATTAAATTAGTAATCAACTTGATGTGCCCATTAATTTAAAAGAAAATAAATTGGTAATTGAGTACTTACCAGCTATTTAATGAAGCCTTCAGTGCTATGCAAAAATCAATAGTCCACAATTCAAAAATATTTGTCATCTTTATGTAATCAAAGAAAAAAAAAGAAAATTGATTATACTACTATCCTAATTAAGTTTCATTCTTAGGTTCTGGCACCAAAATTATTTTGAAGTGGATTTTGTACAATTTAGCTGATGTCATGAAGAATAATGAATGAGAAGGCTAAAAATTTACCCAGCCTCCAAGAAAAAGATCCACCTCACTAGCACATATGAAACAAGGTGTCTGTTACAAAATGGCATGCCAAAGCAAATCCCAATTTGCCTGGGTATTGGCACCATGCAAAACCCACACAGTGACAGTTTGACTCCAAGATCATAGAAGTAGATGCTTGACAGGGGCAGGAAAATAACAAGTCAGTCATAGGAAACAGAATAAAGAGGACTGCCCTGGAGCTATGCAGAATTGTGGCCAGATTTTGCCAGATGATCTGTTTGTGGCATTTGTCTATCTCATTTCCCAACAGCTCTGTCTGGTTAGGGCTTGCTATGCTCCTGAGCCTTGGTTTTATGGAGAAACTGTGTTTTTGTTTATTGACTCAATCAACATGCACGGCGCTCTACAGCAGCAATGGGAAACAGCAGCTGCTTGGGAAAGGGGGCCATTTGGATTGGGACAGCATTTCTGTCAATGAAAAGGTACTCGAACCTGTAGGCAATGTTTATCACACATAGCTGTACATATACGGTGGCCTTTTGGAACAAAAACAATTTAGTGGTCAATTTTAATTGAGAAAATGGCGCAGAAAGAAGACTTAACTCTCCTTTCAGTTACCATAGTAACCCTCATCTAATTATCACAATCCTCACCCTCAATTTTCATCAAAACACAGAATATCCGTGCATAACTTACCTGTGTGGAAGTATGCCTCATTGTATTCCATAGATTTTACTTCTGATGTATCGGCTAATAAATAAATCAGATATATAATGGCAAATGCTAATCACTTCTTTATAATATAAGATCATTATTTAGTTCAAATACAGTGGCAAGATATTGTAGAAATTGTAGCAGGATTTTACTGGCCGTGAATTGTAGAAATTATTGTGAGACTTTACTGGCAGATATGAATAAAAGTCTTATAAATACTTTAAAGCATCAGAGTGGGATACATCTTTGAAATATAATTTTTGGTGACTAACATACCTAATGAAACATTTTCAGCAAAGGTGCTGTGCTGACAAAATGATGAACTCTGTTCCATTTTTACCTTATTTTCTTTTATCCAACCAGGTGTGATTTAATGGCACAATCAGATAAGCCAGAACTGGCAGAAAAGTCAGAAGCTCAACGTACAGTTGGGTTGTGCACAAAAGAACCTTGGCATCCATCAAAAGTGCATGGCAGCAATGAAATTTATTGTGTAGCGCTCATTGAACAAGATAACAGGATACATATCACACCACAAGTAATAACATGGGGTAATGCAAGGCAATAACAGCTGGCTCCGGCATAATAAAAAGTGCATCTTGTGCATTATTTCTAAATTAAAAGGTAACTTGTAAAACAGCAGTTGTCAATGCAGCTTACCACAACCCATAAATATCTGATGTCAGACTCCTTGGCCTACTGACACTGGGTGCAAAGCAGCCACACCTTCAGTAATAGGGGTTAACATATTTGCATGTGTAATTTTTATACACCAAGCGGAGTCGTCCACTCCCCACTTTTAATACCAGAGGCACAGCAGCTGCTTACAAAGCCTAGACACAAAGCATTTCCTTTTCTTTACAGAAAAGTGGGGGTGGATATCATTTTGGCATTAAAGTCTGGCAGCCGTGCCAAAATATTTCGTCCATTATCCCTCTTGTCTCTCAGATTTTCCCTATGCAGCTGTTGTAACTGACAAGCACCATCTGCGTGAACAAGCCTGGCCTGAGTCCCATCAGCATCCACCGCCAGAAACATCCCTTACTTTTGTTTTTGGTTGTTGTTTTTTTTCTCAAAGTTTACATGACTGTTAGGAATCAAAGGGGTGGGGGTGAGTTCTTGGCAATTGCCTGCCCTCTGAAAATGAAGAAGTAGTTCTGTCAGCAATCTATGCTGCTAATCCACCAGAAAAATCTTCATGTGATACATCTGCTCTTTATTAGCGGCACACCTCGGAGTCTCCATCACATCAGCTCAGCTACCCAAATGGAAGTGGATCAGGGATCAGAGCTAGGGGAACAGAACTTGGAAACATACATTCTGGCCTGCAACTCCTGGAATGCCACTGCTGGCTGAGGTATTCTGGGAGATTTAATCCAGAAATGTAACTTTTCCAAGAGGAGGATTTTTATTTTTTTATATATATATTTATATCTATATTTATTTATTTATTTATTTAAATCAAAGAAAAAAGAAATACAATGGAAAACAAAATTATCTATCAATACAAATCTCTTTACAAATTTACACACAAAAACATAAGCAACATAAACAATCCATTTGCAAAACAGTGGAGCCCTCCACTGGGACCATTGGGAGACATATTGAATCAATTGTCTTCATTCCCCTTCCAAAACTGCATTGAATCTTGTGATGGTACACAACCCTTTCATTTGATTAATACATACGTAATCAATAAAAACTCCCCAAATATAACTGAAAATATTCTTCTTTATCAGACCTTTTTCTTTTAATATCACGTTAGCTCATAATTAATAGCTATATTCCATACTTCTTTATATCAATTATTTAATTGAAAATAGTGCTTTATTTTCCAGTTCTTTGCTACCATTAATCTTGTAGCTGTTAATAATTAATTTGTAATTAATCAAGTCCTATTGTTCTACGTCAAATATTGATAAAAGCACTATTCTAAGGCATACATCTACATTGACTTCAACCTCCAAAATGTCAATATATTCTCACATTTCCACCACATATGAAAATTAGTACCTACCTACAACAAGTACCTACATTAGAATATTTAATATCTATATGATTCAATTTCATTGGTATTAATTATCATCTCCAAACTAATTTATAAAAATGTTCTTTTATTCTTAATAACATACACTTTAATATTCTCGTATTCTGAATATTTTTCTACACCTCACTACTTACGTCCCTTTCCAATCTAATTCTGATAATGTGTTGAGAGCATCAAATTGGTCCTCCTCTATCAGTATCTTATAAATTCTACTTGTTATCCTCCTCATTACCTTATCACTTTCTTTTTCCTTTTGTACTACCATCTCTTCAAATTTTGTAAGATCCCTACATTTACCATTTCTTTTCATCCATTCTTTAATCCATTGTTACAACTGAATCAAATTAAGCAAGACATTCTTTCCCCTTCTTATATTGCCATTATTTGCTCCCTATTATTCATCTTCTCCAACCAATCTTTTAATCTGTTCACTTGTTTCTTAATATTTTTCCCAAATTTCATGACTCTCCTATTCATATGGGCTACATTGGACATATATATGGGATCGATAGGGTTTTTGCTAGAATCTAGAAATCCAGCAACTGAAGCCTGAAAGGACACAGCCTGGTGCAAAATGGTGACTGAGAAGGTGGAGACAATTGCCTGTTGCATCCTATGAACTCTATGCAGGGGTAGCTTGCACGTACAAATTTACACCTGAATTACTACAGTTAAGCACTTCTAAAACTTGCTACCATAGTTACACAAAAACTTGATCATAGGCAGCCAAAATTTTATGAATGAAGAACAGTGTGGATATTGGTGCATAAGAAGTGGAATATTATCTGCAAAAGCTCGCAGTTTGATTTTTTTTAGTGGTCTAATAAAGCTATCATCTACTCTTACATTTGTGTACTTTAGGTTTTATAGCTTAAGTCTGTTAGAAATTGTTCTCACCAGTTTTTTTCTGTATTCTTATTTCTCATCTGTTTATTGTCATGGTTTTTGAACCAGCACATGGTTTAAATTAACTTTATTCTAAAGAACTAACAAGAGGGGAGAGAGAAACTGTTCTGCTACATATTTTGCATTAGCAGACCAGCTTTAGGAGCCTTCAGCAGATGCTGTTGCTTAGAGCGTTTTGCGCATCAATAACAGATATCCTTTGGAAAATCCTTGCTTTCCATGATAATATGAAGGCTTCCAAAAGATCTCCTGTATGGAGAATTAGTGGAGGGAAATCGCCCCAGAGGGAGGCCACAGCTGCGATACAAGGACATCTGCAAGCGGGATCTGAAGGCCTTAGGAATGGACCTCAACAGATGGGAAACCCTGACATCGGAGCGTTCAGCCTGGAGGCAGGCGTTGCATCACGGCCTCTCCCAATTTGAAGAGACCCTTGTCCAGCAGACCGAGACAAAGAGGCAGTCATGGAAGCAGCAAAATTAGGGAGCTGGACAGGGGACAGATTGTATTTGTCTTCAGTGTGGAAGGGATTGTCACTCTCGAATTGGCCTTCCCAGCCACACTAGACGCTGTTCCAAGTCCTCCATACAGAGCACGTTACCATAGTCTTTCGAGACTGAAGGATGCCTAATATATATAAATGCAGCTTGCCTACTTGTTTTTGTTGTCCCCATGACTGCTCCCACTTCCTGTTATCAAAATTGGCACCACTGCTGATACAAGCAAAATGTTGCAATTTACATACCCTCAATCAAAAAATGGTACACTCCCACTATCTGAGATGGTAATCCTCTTCCACCGAGTGTGCAGCTTCAGGAAGGAAACACATGGAATTATGAGTGAGGAAGGGGACACCCACCTAGCCAGCCAGATCAGCCAAATCAACCCTGGTGATCAACTAGTTGAGAGGCGTCACAGCCAGAGTTACTATTCAGTATTGCCATAGGGCCTCTTTCTTCCCTCCCTCCCCTCAGAGAGGGGAAATGTTTGAAACGACACCTTCCCGAATTCCATGGCTCATTATGGGATTCAGAACCCTGCTTGTTGTGGGATTCTGGGACTTGTTGTTTAGAAAGCAAACATTCCCCATCTCCGTCCTTCCTTTCCAGAAGGAAAGCAAATGCTTTTGCACCACAAAGTAATGCTACAGATCTCACCCACTGAAAAGCATGAGATCTGCAGTCCCAGTTCACATGAAGCGGGATGAGAAAAGCCACTTACTCTTTTGATTCCTGTGATTTTGTGCATGTGTGCATTCAATCAAACAGCTCAGAGAAATGGGGGATGGAAAACTGCCAATGGACTTCATCCCCACTGATCTGGGCCTGTGTGCATTTTTAAATCATGTTACAAGAGGTTCACTTATCTTGCAGGAAGGGAAAAAAACCCTGAAAAATGTAATTCTTCCCAGCACAGAGACCTCTCACTGAAGAATAATTTCAGTTTCATTAATGGAAGTCAGCATAATTTGGAACACTAATCTCCCAAGGATCCATCTGTATCTTAAATACTATATTTCTTTCCTTCAACTCCCTCCCATTCGGCAGCAGCAATTTGGCCCTGCAAACCACTAAGGAGAATAATTAAATTTAAGAAAAGCTACCCTTGAGCTACAACTGCAGGGGGAAAAATAATTATGTTCAATACCAGCCACAGCTTCTCAATGGAGACATACTTTATGGAGTACAAGATTATTAGGTTTTCTGAGAGGCATGATAAATAATTTTCCCTTTGTGAAATGTTTGGGCATTTTAAAAAATCACACTGATCTTTGCTGAACTTTTAATCAATTGACTGTATGAGTTCAAACAACTAGTTCCATTCAGCTTTTTCAATTCTGCTGAACAGGCTTTACTTGATTGGTTTAGAAAAGGAGAAAAGTAGCTTACAATAGATCTACCATGCTGTATGCTGAGAAGGAGATACATTTTGAAGATGATGTCAAGACAAATGGAAGAGGGAGACCTCCCGTGTCTGCAAAGCTCATTTAAGTCATTCTTCACGTCGTTCCATGACGTACTTTTTTTCCATTGTCTTTTTGTGCATTTCATTTTTACATACTCATTTTTTAAACCTTCATAACATTCAGGAGATGTCAGTGCCAGAGCATTTGGTGTTTAGTCTTAGGGCTTGTCAGTATGATTGCATTAAGTGCATTCATCATCTTGGATGCAAAGCCGAGGCACAGACTGGCCATGCTGCCTACATGAGGCACACATGCAATCAATGTCTGAAACCCTGTAAACCCTGTTTACACCTGTGCAAGCTGATAATATCACCAGCCATATCTCTAATTTAAAACTTAGGGTTTAAAACTGAGGCTGATCAGGAGCATTGGCAGCTATTTTCAGGCTCCATGAAGAGTAAGGAGTCCCTTACTAAGGATATCAGCAGGCCAGATTTTAGATCTTCTATGAGCCAAACACCTTCCTCTCTTGATTGTCCCAAACAAGGGTCGATTCCATATACATAAACAATTTGTAAGCATATGTGTTATTACTACTCAGAACCCCAATGAGATGTGATCAAGTTGTTGTGTTTGTCCTCTTCTTGTGCACTCCCTTGTCAAATATGCAAGAAAGCTTATTTTTATTTGACAGCCTAGTTGTCATAATATCACAAAATCAAAGCTTTCCTGAAGGGTATGAAGGAATAAATCCTTGCCACACATCCCAAAAGACCTGAAAGGATGGTCTAAAATACTTGGAACAACTCTTCTTTGTGGTCATCCAAAATAGTCAAGCTTCTCCTTCCTATTATGGCCACTATGTTCTCTTGTGCACAACCAAAAAGCCATATTCCTAGTATGAATATATTCTTATGTTCATATGTGAAAATGCTTTTCCTTACCACAAGTGATGGAAGAGGATCATTCTTTACAAAGTGGTGTGGCATAATGGTTAGAGTGTTGAAAGGAGAGCTCAAATCTCCTTTAAGATTTGAAACTTTTTCATCTTAAACTAGCAGATAAGGTTATGAAGAAAAGAGGGAGAAGACTAGAGCTATGTATGCTACATTAAGCTCATAGGAGAAAGAGTGAAACATAACTATAATAATAGGTACCAAAATACATCCATGCTTATGTATTATAGTGTCTCAGATATAGTGCAAAAAAGGAGGAGGGCTAAACCTTCCGAGTCTGCATTCCAATGCTGGCAACCTCTCTTATGCAACCTTGAAGGCTGTTTGCCTAAAAAGAACAGTGTGTACCTTGTGCTATTGATGTTAGCCTACAAGCCTAGGTCTTGTTAGTTATGATTTCCCTCTCTCCCCATTTCAACCTATGTATGATAGATAAGCTCTGGATGTATATTTACAACTTCACTAGGTTTATCTATCTATTTATCCATGTGGCAAGCAGCCAAGCAATTTAAGGGAAGCAACAGAATCCAAAAGAGTGCCTAGAGTTTTTAATGTGTTTACTGTGCTCTAGAATCATTCAGAAATCTTTGTCATTACAATGCCCTTTAATCAGACAATGACACGCTTCCAAAATTTGGGGAATTTTATGCTCCGGAATGTTTTAGCAGTAGAAAAAGGCAATACAAAAGAATTTCTAATTTGTTTTTAAGAATGATAGAAATATGTCATTGTTTTGATAACCTAGCTACTTCTTTGTTCTAGGTTATGCCTTGCATTTTATTATATACTATTAATTCTAATTCAGAACGACATAATGAAAATGACAATATCTTATTGTTGTGGGTGGCAGTTTTCTTGGATTGATCAATTGTGGCAATTTTCATGTGACTAATATGTTATTTGAAAAAGAACAGTTTTTTTAAAAACAGCAAAGTTTAGTGTCTTTTTTAAACTAAATGTTTCAAGTCATCGATAGCTACCAAAACATTTGCAGACAGGTTAAAAAATTATTACTTTTTTCATTGCGTACATCTGATTCCTTTAGACTTTACAAGGTTTAGCGACACATCCGAAACAAGTGTGTTTGTGTATTATGTGTCGTCAAGTCAGAACTGAGTTATTGCGACCCTAATAGGGTTTTCAAGGTAAGTGAGATATTTAAGGACTGGTTTTACCACTTCCAAATCCCCGTGAGTTTCAATGGCTCAGTGGGGATTTGAATCCAGGTCACTTGAGTACTAATCCATCATTCTATGCACCACACCACACTGGGTACCTCCTGAAATAAGTACTATTAAACAGGGATGAGGACTTGAGACTTGCTGTCAAGTTGCACTTAAGCTGCACCAGTGACTTGACTTGGACTCGACTTGGGTTTTTTCCTCAATAACTCACACTTGACTTGTAACTCAGAACCATTTCTCCAAGTTGCTTATCAAGTCCCACCACCACCACCCAGTGCCTACCTTCTGCCACCGTTTCCACATGCCACTGTTCTCGGAAGCAAGCAGCAGGCTTTGCTCCTGCTTCTGGCCATGTCCAGACTTCTAAGCATACCCAGAAGTGGCAGGCCTTGCTCCTGGAAGGGAAATCAAGCCTACTGCTTGCTTCTGAGGACAGCAGTGTGCAGTGGTAGCAGGAACAGGTAGGTGGGGGGGTGGCATGAGAAGGTAGGCAGTGAGGGTTGATAGGGTGGCACAGGGGTGGCAGGGGGTGGCGGCAGCAGGAGCAGGAAGGCAGCTGGGGACAGGAGCCAGTCTCACTGCTTCTGAGCATGAGCAGAGGCAAGGGTCTGCTCCAGGAAGGGAAGCTAGGCCTGTGCTTCTGCACATGCACATGCATGAGTCCCCTCCCAGTGTCCATCTGAGACTTGGGGCTCAGACTCGAGACCTGGGACGTGGTATCAAAGACTTACCAACATCCTGTTTAAAACAAAAAACAAAAAAACCTAAACTGAATAAATTAACTATTGGCAGACCAAATAACCCCACCTAGTTTTTTTCAAAAAACAAATGCAAAAGGAGAGTAAAAAATCAAACATCATTATAGGCTAAACCCAACTGACTATTCAAAATAGAATGAATCACTGAATGAATGAATGAGATTTGTCAAGTCAGCACTTATGTAAATTCCAATACCCCAAAAAGCCTACCCTCATTGGGCCTAACAACTGGATTTAGCCCTTTAAGTCTCACAGTGTGCAGTCTTGTACATTTTTCTTCAAATGTAAGTCCACTTACAGTGGAGATCTTTTCCAAGCAAATGTGAATAGGACTGCAGCTTTACAATAATATACATTGTGACTAGTTAATTGGTTCCAGGAAATAACAAAGAATTATTCTAATCTTTAGTGATGTCAGGTTCTGAAAGAGTCTAGGTCCATAATATAAAGTTTCTCTAAAGATGTAATGACTGGCAAAGTTAAACGTTATATGAAGGTGGGAGAGGGCAATATAACTATAAATGCTTTTCTGGTTGTGGCTTCTCTTTTTTGTGTGTCTGAAGAAGAACCATGGATAAGCTCAGGAATCAGGATTTTCAAAATGTTGCTGATGTAGTTCTTTGGAGTGGGAAACTTTTTTCTGTAAAGGACAGGTTGGTTTTGGAGATGAAAAGCTATGACAGGCTCCAGGTACCACACTGTATTATGTTGCTTATGCTTGATACAGATTATGCACATCCATATTTTTCTCCTTGACTGTTTGCAAATGCTCCGTCTATACTTTTAGACAGGTGCATGCTTATAGAATTGTTAAATAAATTTGAACAGTACACCAGTGTACATGCTCCATAATTCATGCCTCATTTGAGCCCATCACAATTCTGAAGCCAGCTAAGTTGAGAGAGTGATTTGTCCAAGGCACTCAATGTACTTTATGATGACTGAATAAAGGGCCAAACTAGAAATTAAAGAGAATGCATATCTATTATGTTTAATCCATTCTCCCAGCCACAACAGGATTCGCTCACAAATGTGTGCTTCAGAAATCAGTCTTGCAAATTAGGCTCACATTTATCCTGCAATGACCAGTCACAAACAAAGCATGATGCTGAGTGAAGAAAATCACGAGCTATGAGAAACAGATGTATCTTTCATCATTTTGAGGAGCACTTCTGCAAGAAAAAATAAGTGGTAAATGCACTGTCTAGTTTGGCTCTTAGCCTTCCTTGCTAAACACAAAACTGTGCCCCCTCCAGCCTATTTTACACAGAGAGAATTTGTTTTCTTCTGTCTTCATTCTCTGCTCAGTCTTAAGGATACAAGAAGATCAACTCAAACAGTTCACTCTTGGATGATGTCTGCAAGTGGAGCAAGGGGAGGAGAAACAGTATCAGCAGGAATTTACAAGAACCAGCCAATAGCATCCTCACCTCCACACTGAAGGGAGAGGAGGAATAAAGCCAACTTTCTGGCCAAAGCATTGAGAGAAAAAGCTCTACACAGTTCAGAGGTAGGAAGGGATTGTTCAATGGGGAAAAAACTCAAAAAAGCAGAAAGATGGGGCCTGTTGAATGGGCATGAGCTTATAAACTTTCTCCAGATATAGGTACTGGAACAGATGTCTACCTGGTAGAACATCACCAAGGTCTCCAGAATCACACCCTCTAATATCAACAGAGGGTTGTGCATTGGGGGAATCTGGCCCCCCTATCCAAATATGTTTCCCTCTCTCAATCTAGAACGTAAGGCTTTCTGCATATAAAACATGTCTTCTAACAATGAGCTCTAGGTGTTTTTCTTCTATGTCCCATTCTGACACTGTCCAGGCAGCACTGCACCATCAGTAGCGATCTCAATGGTTTCCAGCTAAGCATATTGAGATGTCGGATCTGGCTACAGTGACACATGCCTTAATTACATCTCGTTTGGATTACTGTAACACACTGTATGGGGGACTGCCTTTGAAGACGGTCCAGAAACTTCACCTGGTGCAAAACTCTGCAGCCAGACTACTGACTGGGGCCAGCTACAGGGAGCATATAACGCACCTGTTACAAGAACTGCACTGGCTACCAGTCCATTTCCGGGCCCAATTCAAAGTGCGGGTCATTACCAATAAAGCCCTATACAGCTTGGGTCCAGGCTACCTGAAGGACTGTATCTCCCTATATGCGCCTTCTCGGCGATTAAGATCAGCAGAGGAGGCCCTCCTCTCAGTTCCATTGCCAGCACAAGCACAGCTGATGGGGATACGGGAGAGGGCCTTCTCTGTGGCAGCTTCCAGGCTATGGAACGCTCTCCCTTGGGAGATCAGGATGGCCCCTTCCCTGTTCTCCTTCCGGAAAAAAGATAAAAACCCATCTCTTCAGGCAGGCTTTTAACAATTATAACTGAATCCCTGAACCCCATTGTAGCAGATAATTTTAATCTTTTTTATGTTTTCATGTTTTAATCTTTTAATTGTATTTTAAATCATATATTGTTTAATTTATCTTTTAATATTTAACTTATTGTGTTTTTAAATTGTGTGAATTTTAATGTTGTGAGCCGCTTTGGGTCCCCTGTTGGGAGAAATGCGGCATATAAATAAAACTAATAATAATAATAATAATATTGCAAAGCCATAAGCTTCATAGGTTTACATGATCATACTTTCTTATGCTTCACAACTGGTGGAGCGTGGAACATTACTTTTGAATAACCTGCATCAGTTTTGCAATGTACGTAAGGGGTGTGGGCATGTGCCATAAACCAAAATGACGGGCTTCACTCAACACTCCCTGTCTGCAACATAAACAGCCAGAGGAATTGCCCATGTAACACTTGGAAACATATTGAAGTCTTGAAACATAATGATCAGTGGCCTGTTGCAATTTTTGAATCTAATACAAAAGAAAACAGCATTCATTCATCTAATCCAGTATAAATAATGGCATTTGCATTCATGTCACCACAGATCAATCACTTTAAAACAAAAAACAAAAAAACTGAACTCCTCTCTTGGGCATATCTGTTTCAACATGGTTTACTTTCCCTTTGTTCTTGAACTGTGTAACAGAGCATGTGTAAAACTGTGTAAAACAGCATCAAAATACAATTGTTGCTTTTACTTAGCATTTCGAAGTGTTTTTGATGAACCTTTTTAGATGGTAAATGCCAGGCTTCACAATCTGTCTTGGAAAGATACACTTTTGATGAGATATCAAAAGTAGCACATACCTTTCGCATTTGTATATCCAGAGATCCAGCAGAAGTAATTGCAGATTGCATAGGAGATTAATGAAATATTTTCATTAACCTATTCATCTATTGGAATCAAAAAGTGCATTGCTGAAATCGACACTATAGCAACTTGCTTTTCCAGTTGAGTCAAATAATATTCTTTCTTGTGTAGAAATCAGGGCCAGTCCTACTATTAGGGAAGGTGCAGCAGTTGCCTCAGGTAGCAGATGCTGGGCAGCAAAATGTTGGAGGGAAAGAGTTGTGAAGCCTCCCTTGCTCGCTCTAAGCTAATGTGGTGCCTTCACGTTTGACTGATGTTGCTGTCTATCCATCAGGGCGAAAGAAAGAGTCAACTGCCAATCCAGTTGGTTTTTGTACAGGGACTGGTAGGGGAGGACATCTTGTTTCTTCCCTCAGGAACTTGGGACAGCACTGCTAGAGTTGTTGCCTCAGTGTAGATTGCATCCACACACATTTCCTCCATCTTTCCATTGGCAGACAAAGACAATTCTCTTCAGTCAACATTTCCTCCACTGTTCCAGCTGCAGGGAGACTTTTTAACATGAGATGCTGCACTTTTATTTTCCTCTTTAAAATTCTCTCTGATTTGAGTAGATCACTTTTCTCTCTCTTTTTTCTTTCTCTTTTTTTTGTAAATAATTGTTTTAAGTTTAATTGTCTTTTAGTACTATTTGTCCCAGCCACTGCCATTTTGTAGGGATGGGAACAATAGATATACAGCATAAGTTAAAATATTAACAAATGATAAATAGTGCTAAAGACAAACTAAAGACAACCTTAAAACAATTATGTACAAAACAATACTTACCTGCCAGAGGAGATGCCATGATTGTGAAGAATCAGCCATTTTGTAAGCTGCCTTGAGTCTCTGGATCGGGAGAAAAGTGGGACATAAATGAAATTAAATGAATCAATGAACAATAATTGTGCTCCAATAAAAGCTCTTCCCCTAATCTCAGAGATGTGTGTCACCTTGTGGTTATTTATTAGTGTGGTAATCATTCTGCATATGCACAGAGGCCTCTTCATTGTCTCTTCATTGTTATATCTTCATATGTAGATTCCAAAGATAAATCCTGCAAGGATAATAGGTTTTCACTTATGAAAACTGCATGAGGGTTTATTGAACTCTTGAATCTTTCATCACTGTTATAAGAAAAATATATTATGGATGTATTTGCAAAAGAACACAGTGAACAAAGTAATAAGCCAAGCAAACCAGGATGACTGCAGCTTTGTTTCATGGACATTTGCCCATTTTCGGCCTCAAATGGGTTGTTTGTATCCTTCTGTGCTTGTTGGCTGTGTTTACAATGACTGCAAAGAAGCTCTCAAGAAAAGGCAAGGAATCCTACAAAGCTGCCAGATTCTTAACTGATGTGTTGAGACAGCTAAGGAGGAGGAATTTGGGTGTATTTTTCACATTCCTTATGCTAAGCAACTAGCATCATTGTTCTTCAGTTGACTAGGAATTACTAGAAATCTTATCCTAGCATAATCAAACAGCATCTCAATGGTTCTCAAAGCCCATTGAGATAGCTCACCTCCAGTTCAAGGCAGAGACATAAATATTTTCCTTCCTCATCCTCTCATGGTTCCCAAAACTTGTGCTAAATACACTTTTTGGAAAAACCCTATCTTTGATCAAACTATTGTCTTTCTTCCTTTTTGAAGTCAAGTTTGTGTGTCTGTGCATACTAATAGCTAATTAAGCTGTAGAATATAAACAGGAGCTCTGCCTAGGAAAGCTGTTTTTTGAAAGTATCTTGGGAGAGAGGCTTTTCAGAGATGGAGGGGGAGTGTGCTGGTGTGTGTGTACACATGCTCTCCTTGTTCTCCCTTGTGAGGCAGGAGGCTAAAGGGAAGGTGCTTCGTCAAAGCACCACATTGTATGTGTGTGCTCTGTGGGTGTTTCCTTTCTGCATCAGAGGAAGTGAAATGATTTCACTTTTAAAAAGTAGAAGGCTCTCTGTTGGGGAGTAAAACCTAAGTTTTGGGGATGTGGAAGGCTGAGCTGATTTCTTTTCTAAGCCAAGATGATCTCGTGCTAAACTATCAATGCAATGACTCAGTGCTAAACTCATTTATTTAAAAAAATAAAATAAAATTCTGGGATACTTGGGGGATAGCTCTTGGGAGTGCAATCCTTATACCCCAGCTTCCTATGTCACCACAACACCACCCACTTACACACACACACACACACTTCATTTCGTAGAACTGAACATCTGCTCACACAGGGAGAGCTCCTTTTGAATAGTTTGGGCTTGAAAAAAGTAGAAGCCCCCAGCAGCAGACAAAAAAAATCTCTGCATCAGGAGCAAAAAGAACCAGACTGATTCAAACTGGCCTTTGTATCATGTGATCATTTAAAAAATGAATTCATCTCTTTTATACCCACAGTATATGACTGTGTAGACTTTAGTTGGAGGTAGCATTGGTAGAATATGTAGCTAAAGCAGCAATATCTTCTGACCATTGAATGATGTGTTTGGATCTTGAACCTAGGCTATCTGGGTCTAAAATTAAAGAAATGTACTGACATTTCCAGTTCTTATTTCCCTTGCCTTTAGGAAACGTAAGAAGCCCACATTGAAATATTTTCAATGTGGGCTTTTCAATTGGTTTGTTTACTATGATTATTTTATTCTTTGAGTGGTGAATGGGGCAAATAGGAGCCTACACTTGAAATTACAATCTAGTGTTGAAGCACAAGAAAGAAGAGCATAACCCTCTTACAGTGAAAACATAATAAGAGAGGGTCCTGCTGGAGCCGTTCCAAGACCAATCTATTCCAGCATTCTAGGGGGCAAAGTCTCATGAGAAGCAACAAGCATAGTGTGATATACTTTATTTGTGATTTTGAAATGTTTATTTTAGAAACTGAGCCATCCATGCTGAAATTCTATAGTATAGCAATATTGAGAATCCTGCAATTGAACCCACTTCAGAAGTCTGTTCCAAAAGCAGATCTAGTGAAATATTGTAAAGTGTCTGGGATAAATAACCCCATGGATCTGTTCTTGAAGATGCCCTATACCACCTCCTGCTCATCCATGCTTAATTTGGAGCGGGAGGGAGGTCACAGCTCAGTGATGAAATATGGGGTCCTACCTTACATCTCTTGCTTACATCTTTTAAAATCCTCCCACATCCAGTTAATTCTCTTGTTAAAACTCCCTTGTTTCAATTTTAACATGGACTTTTCTTCTGAAATAATTTCATTATACAACTCCCCTATTTTTGTTTTCTGAATGAGCCATAGAGCATGGACATGTTCCATGCATCAGTGCTCCCCTTTCCATTTCCTGGAAACTAGACATACTGTGTTAATAGCATTGCATTTGGGTTAACACTTCAGTAAGAAGAATAAAATAAGATTCCTATCTATTTGATGACTGGAAAAATTCCTTAGATGCCCACTCACTCCCAAATGAATAGGAACATGTGACAGAAAACTGGTACACAATGCAAAATTGTTGCTTCCAAACTTGGAATTAAATGAGAAAATAGAACTGGCTATCAAGTATTGAAAAATATAGATGGCAGTGCAGATTACCTCAATAAATCCAACCAAACCTTCCTTACAACAGGCAACTACCCTGGTTGTGTAACAGAACAGAACAGCAATAACTCAAACATACAATGCTTGCTATTGTTTGCTTGTTTAAGATTTATCCATCATATTGGAAGCATTTTGCATTATTTATTTTGCATGTTATCTACCACCTAGTGAACATTAATCCCAGATTTCTAAACTATAAATGTTAGCAAGCACAATGCCAAGAAGATTTTGAAGATAAAACATTTATACGATCAGTCTGAATAACATTAAGTCAAGGAAATTGCTAAGTGATATAGTAAAATGCTCGAATATTTCTCAAAAAAATAGGTAGATCTACTTCATATCATCTGAATAATTAACTTCAACATCTGTCATTTTACTGACAATTAATATCTGAAGCATTTGATTGGGGAAGAGTGCTTTATAGGTTGAAACAACTATCAGAATGAGGACCTCCATTGGAAATGCATGCTATAGATTGAGTGCTACAGGGAAAAGCATGCCTCTGTGGCTTCGCTCATCTCCATAGGCATCTGGCTGACTAGCATGGCCATAATCTTGGACTATCGCTAGCAGAACTCTTATGTTCTTACCTTACTTGTGTGAAGAACTGGACAGTGTCCATTAGTTCTGAGCCAGAGCTTGAAAATTTCCTTTTTTTGGACTACATTTCTAAGAACCCTCTAGACAGCATGACTATGGCCATGGGACTTTTGAAACTGTAATCCAGAATAAAAGAGCAACATTTTAAAGTGCTTGTCCTAGGAGATGCAAAATAATAGGAAACACATAAGCAGGTACTCTCTTTTTTTATGCAGGGCCCAGATCACTGAGGCCATTTTTGTCAACAGTCACACTTTAAAGTGGGTCAGGGAGGGAAGATAGAACACAGCTAAAGTAGTCTATTCATATGGGCAGAATATGTTCCAACTGAGATATGCACTTTCCACCTCCCATAAAGTTTATCATTTCCACCAACTCCAGCGCCATTAACATCTTTGTAACATATTACCCATCAATCTGCTTGACTTCACCCAGAGTGCATTAGAAGTAATTAACCAGCAATGAAATGCATTTAGCAATTATTTCTTTAACAGACAGCAGGTGATGCTATTACTTTAACTCTGCTGTAAAGACTGCTTGTTAAAAGCTCAGAGGAAGAACATAGACAGGGGTTTTAAAACTGGAAGAACCAAGAGCCTCAGTAATTATCCTCATATTATTTGCTCTTTGTGTGGACACATCTTTCAATTGAGAGTTTCACAAATAAACTGCAACAAATTACAGCATAAATTATAGCTGGCGATGCTTGGTTATAGGCATAATGCCATCTTGAGTCTAAGTGCAGTCCAAGTGACAATGACAAATTTAAGATATAAGGCTTTGTGGAGGAAGGGGATCATATTGCAATATCAAGCTATAATTCTTTCTTGCTCTCTATCTTTATGGTCGTTGGAGCTCCGAAGGAAATTGCAACAGGGTGGAATTGGCAAGCACAGAAAACGTTGTCGCAGCTATGGCCATACTATAAATCATGATTAATTGAAAAATCATCAGCACAGAAAGGGCCATGGCGGTGGGAGGGCGGGAAGGCTTGCATTTCAAGCCATAAATGTTTTGCCAAAAAGATGAAACAAGAAGAATGGTGACCTCAAACAAAGAACAAGTCCAACTAATTCACAAGTCATTTCCTAATATGAATGTAAGATGTGTTTGCAAGGAACTAAAATAGTAGAGACTTGGCTTGCTAGGTCACATCAATATGGGAAATTTATCCATTTCCTCTGTGCTTGCTGGCCTGTTTCTTCCATCTGCCAGATTCCTCCATCCTGTCAAGAATAGGATCCTTGTAATCTGTGTGAGATTTTTCCAGCTCCCTCTGCTTCCATGATTGACTCCCAGTTTTCTCAATTGTATAGCTGCCTTCCTTTCTTTCTTTCTCTCACTCCATCTCCTGTACATCATTTTATGGTCACCACTGCCTTGGTTCTTCAACCATCATGTTCTGAAAGCTAAATTATACGTTACAGATAGCCCACCATCACAGTTGAGATTACGGGATTTTATTATGTGAGCCAGTGTGGTACAGTGGACATAGGGAGGGACTAAGATCTAAAGGGCTAGGTTCATATCTTCACTTTGCCATGGAAGCTCATGGGGCAGTGGCAATGTAAACTACTCCTTAAACATCTCACACACATTGAAAACTCTGTTGCAGTGGCCATAAATCAGAAGTGACTTGGTGGCACATGACAACAACCATTATAGTAAGTATGAGGATGCATACGCTTTGAACAAATCCCAGAACCAGAACCCTGCCTTGAGAAAATCATACAGAATCAGGCAGCTCCAGCCCTTGGATCAGCCTCAAGATGTAGGCGATGCAGAGAAAATCAGATAATCACAGGCTGCATAAAGAACTAGTTAAATTTCCTCTGCAAGCTCTCCATAAAATGAAAACAGCAGGTAGGAGGAAGGGAGAGAAAGGGAGAGGAGGTGATACAGATCTGTAATTTGTGACTGGAACCTCTAGCTTGCGAACAGGGAATGACTTTACTAGGAACCTCTTTTTAACTGTCAATCACAGTGCTTTGAGGAGAAGTGAAGGAACTTAACTGTTTCATATCAGAAATATAAAGCAAGACTCAGTTTCTTTCATTTTTAACTCCCTAATCCTATCACCTATCCTTCTGAAAAAAATTAGTTCACCTAACGGGCAGTATATCTACAAGCTATATTATTTTAATTAGAATCCCCAATAAAAACCACAAATGAGAAAGCAAATCCACTTCACTCCAAACTACAGAAATATCCCCTTGCTCAAAAACCTCAGCACCTCTCTGCCTGAAATATGAACTGCTTCATACACTCAGAAATGTGGGCCTGCAAAGTCCATACAATTATGGCAAGACATGTGTTCCTTTTAATTTTTTGTGAATCCCTATAGAACAGAAACTCCAGAATCTGTTTGTCTAAAATTTAAAAAGCTTTGCGTAGTCAGAAAAGGCTGCTATATTTGAATTTTCATCCATAAGTTACAAGGTTGTAGCCATTTGTTGATCTCCTCATGTAGGTTAATGAAGAAACATCAAGAGATTTAACAGACGGATACCCATTTTGAGCTGTCATTAGATGTGGGAAGTAGTATGGGTGAACTAAATAATAAGCATGAAGCCTCAGATTTTCCAAAACAAGGTTTTGCTTTTGATCCAAACCAACTTGTGTCATATTTGAAGTAGTAGAAATTAAATCCGGGAGTATACCAGATGGGAGATTCTTGAAGTTATAGTCCAAAATGGTAATCTGTTCAAACTCTAATTCAAAGTGTTATACTTTCCAAGGTAGGATGGAAACTAACTCTTGTTTTAGCTTAGGAATTGGAAAGCTTTACATTTTCATAGGTTATCTACCCTCACCCTAATCTACCAGCACTGTTTCTCATACAATCTCCTTAGTGTTTAATTAACACTGCACAAGAGTGCAGTGATGTTGTTATGCAGAGGAGCAAATCAACATTCTACAAGGCAATTCTAAAAATGGGGGCAGCCCAAACAAAAGCTTAAAACTTTGAAACTGGACTTCAAATCAATACCAAATTTGGCACAGATGTAGCAGTTTTGCCAATTTTGGGGAAAGTTGGGTAAAACACTTTTGAGGAATAGATTTTTAAAAGTAAAACTGCTTTACCCCCATTCAGAAACAAGTGACCCCAAGTGAATCCAGATTTAAAATAGATCAAATAAATTGAAAAGTCCAATCTTGCTTATCTTGAAAGAGAATGGTTGGCTCCATCAATTTTTTAAAAATTAAGAATTCAGTCTGCAGGACTAAGTTTTAAATTTTGAATTTTGAATCATATGTAGATATCTCCTTATGTTATCAGGGTATTATCCTGTAACTGTGCTAGATGTATTCTTATGGTTTTATACCGCAATAAAGTTCATTCAGTCTGCAGGGGCTAAAATACTGATTTTCAAAAAAGGTCTTTCAAAAGGGGGAAACTGTTACTTCATTACCCAAACTTACTGGCAAGAATGTTCCAGGGTAGATACATTGTTGCAGGTTCTGCTAGGAAGGTTGTAGGGCAATAAAAGCTCACAGAGACTCAGACAAAAGACAGCACATCTTTAAAGGTTTAAAAAAACAGGGTTTCTTTAAAGAAAGTAATGGAGTCCTCCAGAAAGGAACATTTTCAGTCCTCCAGAGAGGACCATTTTGCTGTGTATCTCCAGGGAATTAGAGTACAATTTTCTGAGGCATAATTAAAGTATTTCTGCATTGAAAAAGTACAAAGCAGTTGCATTTATCCCAGTCCTGAGTGCTTTCGGTGAACATTTATGCTGACATAAGTTTAAAAAGGGAAATCAACTTCTCGTATGGGGCAATCTGAACTTTTGACCCTGTCAGTCAGGACCCAGTGAACTGATTCTCAGAAGTCCAGTTACAACCAGAGAAAGGATTTCATCCAGAAGATGTGTGCATGCATCAACACTCATAGAACTGTTAACTGATTTTCTATTTTAGACTTTGCTTTGCCCATGTATCTTTGAATGGAACACTGGGTCTGCCAAGTTTAAAAGCATATAAAAATAGACACAAAAGAATTAATAATAGAGACATGTCATCAAGTCAACTCCAACTTCTGGCAGCCCTTTCCAAGGCTTTCTAGGTACAGAGGAAAAAGTAATTTACCATCCCATTCTTCTGAAGGTACTCTAGAACTGTGCAGCTTGCCAAGGCTACATAGTTTGCCTACAAGGCACAATGGAGAATTGAACTCCCAATCTCTGGCTTATCCACAAAATTTCCAACTGAAATCTTTCACCCACTTTCTTTATCCCCCCCCCCCCGCTTCATAGTTTTATTGGCTAGCAATGCCACAATAGACCGCTTGCGTCTATTTTGAATTTTCATGAAACTTCTATTTTAAAAACAAAGCTTTCTTGCTTTCTAAATGCTACTAGCTAGAGCCAGTTTAAATATATTCCTACTTATATAACTGCTGCTTTGCCATAGAGTACTGGACGCCAAAGTCATTTGATACAAAGAAACAAAGACAGAGAATTTCTGCCTGGTTTATAGCTTCCAAAAAAGAGGCAGATATAATTCTTGCTTCTTAATACATCATTCCAGTTTTGACAATACCATAATTCAGGCCGCTGCTCCTCAGCAGTTAGAGCAAATATTGTATATCATTTCATTGTTATTACAAATGTTGACCTTGTTCCCTTCAACCAATCAACAATCAACCACCTCTGCCTCCATCCTGAGAAATCTCACCCTCTGATCATTCACAAGATGATGGAAATCATGGGTTACCTTTTCCTCTGATCGCTAATGATGATACAGAGTAGAAAAACAATGCCTGTATGGGATAAAATAAGAAGCAGACCAGGTTCTGTCATGTTTGAATCAGGAAGCCCAGCGGGAGCTACAGATGGGGAAGAAATTTATTTGGTGCACTTTTAATGCAAACATGCCCAGTTTCACATTATTTGAACAAACATGCAAAATGAAAGTCAGAGGGTTTTTTTAAATTCACACTTCTCCAAATTTTGCAATGGAGTTTTCCAGTTATAATGAGTATTTAAAAAGTAGATACTGTAAGAAAGTAAACAGAAGTAAAATAATCTATTTGTGAAAATATTTTTTAAAATACACTGTATTAAGGAATCTTGCCCAAAATGTGTATATTAGACAGGAAGTCATATAAAATGGATGTATTCAGAGAAATGTGTTTTTAAAACTGTCTACATTTTCATTAAAAATCTTTAAAATTTAGAACAAAACTGATGAAGACTGGGAAAGTGATCAATGTTTGAAATGAAATAAATTTATAATTGGAAAAATGAGAAATTGAAAGTATTCAAACTGAGAGCTTTATCTATCCCTCTGGGAGCTCTTCTCTACATAGTATCAATTCTAGGAAACAATATCTCATGAGCATTTCTTAATTCTTGCTATAATTTTTGTTTAGCTGATGATGCAGTGCTAGTCCTGAAGCACTTCCACTAGTATATTCTGCAATTGATTGTGCCAAGGACATACAGCTGATTGTGAAGTTCAATAGCACACTGTTGCCGGGTGTAAAGCCCAGCACATTTATGACAGCATAACTTTGTGTTACGCTGACATGAACTGGATGCTGGTCAATGAATACCAAATATGGAGGAACAGTAGGACAAGTATAGAATAATGGAAAATTGTTACCTTATATGTGAGGCATATTTCCCAGCATGAAACACACTGTGCCCTTTGGATGTTGTATCATTTCTAAAAAAGGTGGGTTACTGCTTTAATGAGAGTATATC
Organism: Intellagama lesueurii; assembly: GCA_037013535.1. Taxonomy (NCBI): domain Eukaryota; kingdom Metazoa; phylum Chordata; class Lepidosauria; order Squamata; family Agamidae; genus Intellagama; species Intellagama lesueurii. The sequence continues at coordinate 82,921,896 of JBAJHW010000006.1, forward strand.
AATGTTACCTTATATAATACAGCAAACTTGCTAGAAACTGCACACGTTAACTTATCTCTTCCTCCAGGGAACCGCATAAAAGAAGATGTGGTTTCTTTGAAAAACCTGACTGATGGGAGTCCTGGCAGTTCTGAAGTAGCAGGACTCCCATCCTTTGATATGCAAATCAGGTCTAGCAGAGAGGGGTGGGTTGGTCTGTTGGGGAGAATGACTGTAGGCATAATTAGAGGTCATTCTAATCAAGTACAGGCACTATATCGGAATACATAATTTTGGGGCTGTGATCTAAGTTGCTTTGAAATGACTGTAGATCTCTTGTATATTTCTGTGTGTATACTTCTTCACAGATTAGAGAAACTATGAACACCCATCAAGCACAAATTCCACTGAGGACTGTATGACATCTGTGTATATGTTTATTATTAGTGCTGAGAAAAGTTCCCCTATTGAAAACTAAATAACACCTCAGCCAACATGACCAGTGGGAAGAGTCTGCTAACTGTATCCCAAATATAAATTTTCCAAGTTCCAACTATTACACCATTGTAATGGCAGAATCACCAACTTCACGGCAGATAGAAAAGGAATAAAATTGGCTTTGCTCTTTATTCAACTGACATGCAATGTCAAAGTGAAGAGGGGGCTGGTAGCACTACAGTTGGGGGAAGAGCATCTGGCTCGTACTTTGCTATCTCAGGCAAATAGGGTTGTTTGTTTTTTAATTCTTGCCAGGCTTACTTCCCCTCCTTACTTCTTTTCTCTTCTTCTCCCCCTGCCCCTACTCTAGCTTGGAATCTGCAGCCATGACACTGAGACTGCTGGCTGCTGTTGTCTCCTGGCTAAACAGAGCATGCCAAAAAGAATGCATGCCCTACCACTGGACCAAAAAGGTGTGCAACAGCTCTTAAAGGAGAATAATGGTTCCATCTCAATGTAAGCAGAAGTGGACATGGGCTTTTGCAGGAGGCAAACTCTGCCTTCAGTGATCCATAGACCACATCTATATGCTGATGTGGACAGGCTCAGAGTCTGCACCAGAACAGCTGAACTAGCATCATCACCACTCACATCATTCAAATGAAGAATGAATAGATCTGCCATTGGCTGCAAGCATTGGTTTGTTTTTAAAGAGCACAATTGTGTTAGCTATTGTTTTTTGGAAAGTAACAAATTATTTGTTACAAGACACTAGTGATGAATTTCTGAAGCAATCCTTTGTCCAAGGTTTTTTTCGATCTACAAAATTGCATTTTAAAAAACAAAATGGTCAAAAATCCTGTCCCCCATGACTCACCAAACAACCCTTTACAAGCAAGAAATAAATGTTACCCAGTGAACTGGGGGGAAATGATATTGCTGGTTGCTGCTTCACAAAAATAATTGTTATGTCCCAAAAAGGTATCATGTCATGGTGACATTTTTACTTCCAAGCTCTTGGGGTGTCTGACTGGAGAAGGGAAGATCTAGGCAGGGTTTCTTTGTCCATAGCTCCCAGTCCTTTTGGCCTGGTGATGCAGCACCACAGAAGGATAATCTTATGCTGTTTTATCATATAAACATCCCAGATCAGCTGCATTTTCTCATTGTAGGTATTAACTGGTTTTTGCACCAGGTTATCCTGCTGTATACCAAGAATATCAGTTTTATTACTGCCTGCCTGCCTCGAGGCACATCTAAGCTTTTGGGTCTGAGTGCTTGCCAAGTAGATGCCTGACTGCTTTTCCAATATCAGACTTCTTCCTGGAGTGATATTACACATTATGCACAAAAAATAAGGTCAGGGATTAAAGCTTTTTACTGATCCTGTATTTACACTGTTACTTTAGTGCTATCAAAGCTTTTCCAGATATACTTTTTTTAAAAGACAGATTCTAATTCAGTCCTTCCACAAGCCCTGAGAATATCCCTCAGTGGCCTTTGCTTAGAGATGGGGTAACTTGTATACTAAGATGTTATGTTGCTGTTGACTGTTTGCTTTGTTTATTTACATAGTGGCTATTGAAAATGTTTTTCATATCTTAAGATGTTCAGAAAGAACCAAGTATAATTCTTAAAAGATAATTCCACAAGTTGCTTTTTTTACTATGTAATGAAAGATAGCAGAAGACCTGACACAAAAGACTGGCTTTGACGTTGTTAGTAATATTTGCCTTAGTCTGGCTGTTTGAACTGCTTACTCAGATATGTGGCCTGCTGGGGGGAACTGGTCTTATACCTCAGCAAAATGGGTAAAGAAGATTAATAAACTTCTACTTATTAAGAAGCAGAAAATGCCATGTACACACACACACACACATTCCCCAGCTGTGGGACTGTAGATGCTATATGATAAAAGGTAAATATTTCCAAATTTTACTATGAATCTCAGTCCCTGCCGTGGTCCAGCTCATAGCAGTGAAACAACAGAGGAGGTACTAAGAGTTTCGGAAGGGTATGTATATGTACTCACATAGCATTATTCATCCACTTACCCTCAGAATAAATATATAAATATGTAACTTTAAATTACAGACAGACGGACACACCATAATTATGTACCATCAAGCTGATTTTGACTTACAGTGACCCTCCCAGGATCTTCAAGGTATGAAGTACTCATGAGTTGTTTACTAGTCCCTCTGTCTGGTGGTGCTCTAGGATCATGCAGTGAAGATTTGGACTTCCAAACTCTGGCTCCATAGACTCACTGAGCTATACCAACCACATTTATTTCTCACATGTGTGTATGTGTATATGCATATATTTTTATATAATAGATTTGTTGTTGTTATGTGTTGTAAAGTCACTTCTGTATTATCACAACCCTACTTGGGTATGTAAGATGTTCAGGGAGTGGTTTACCATTACCATCTACCCCCTGTAAGTTCCCTTGGGTGAACAGAGATTTGAACCCAGGTGTACTGAGTCCTGGTCTGATACTTTATCCACTGCAAAATTCTTGCTTGATGTTTTTTTCACAATCTTTCTCTCTCTTTCTACACATATATTTATTCATGTTTTACCCGAGGCAGGGATGATTTAGTTGTGAATTTCCTTGTTCTTCCTCCAATTATCCTCAGAATAAAAATATACATATATAAGTATGTATCACATAAACACACTGAGTCTCAGACACCCACACCCGTAATTATGTGCCATCAAGTTTATTTTGACTTATGGTGATCATTCCAGGATTTACTGTATGAGTATAAAGTTCCCATATTTTACCTGAGACAGGATTAATTTAGTTGTGAATTTCCTTGATCTTGAGAACACCACTTCAACCATAATATTTTTGCTTTAAACTTATAAACACAGAGACACAGACACAGACAGTATAAGAGAGAGAGAGAGCAAAAAAAAAAAAAGCTATTTTCTAGTTAAACTAAAGTATTTAATCCATTCCTCTGAAGGAGATCAGACCTTGTTATTTGCATGAATTCTTCAGCTTGCACTCACTTTCCTCCAGATTCCCCTCCAATCAGGTGACAGTGCATCACTTGTGAGGTCTCTATAGAGATAGAGTTTTTGCCACCAGTAAAACTGATAGCAAAAGCTACAGTCATCACATGAGAAGCACCTATGCATGGCAAAATGTCATCATTTATTTATATATACTAGCACTTTCTCATACTTCAGCACTGCTTGCCCAATTATTTGTCTCCTTGCCTAGAGAGCCAGTGAAACATTGCAGTTCCTTGAGATATCAGCTTGTGATGTGACACCTAGCTACTCTACCTCTTTTGTTTATTTGTGGTGGAAGTTAAGGAACAAGCAGGGTGCCTTGAAGGGCCCATGTTTTGCATGAGGCAGGCTGATCCAGTTGTGAATTTCCTTGTTCTTAAGGTTATAGCTTCAACTATAACTTTTTTGCCATAACCCAGGAGGGTTTTTTAAAAACTCATTTGGGAATAATCATACTTATGTTTGCTGTTGTGTTTTTCTGAATAGGGAGAAGGGATGTGTTATCAAGAGATATACATATACTACAATGTTGAAGAAGAAGAGTGTCCAACACAGGAAGGAAGGAAGGAAGGAAGGAAGGAAGGAAGGAAGGAAGGAAGGAAGGAAGGAAGGAAGGAAGGAAGGAATATTTTTAAAAATGTGGAATGGAAGAGCTTTTAATCATGCTGGTGTGTGAAACCTCTTGACAGTTTTAAAAGAAGAAAGAAAGAGAGCACAGTACTTACCATCCTTCTTACTGACAATTTTCTGCTCCAAATTGCCTCCACCAGCTTTCAAACTAGTATTTGCAAGAATCCCCGTGTATCTTAAAATCCTTGACAATTCCACTCCTAAAGCCACTGTTTATTTGTTTTTTAAAATAAAGAGTTCGGAGTTTTGCAGAGTAGTGCTGAGAACTGCTCCATGTGGTCCATCATGGAAGCAAAAAGTCATACCTTTCTGAGGCTATCCTACCATCTACATATAATGAAAATACAGAACTGACCAGAAAAAAATGATATTGCTCAGAAAAGTGGGGTGGGACTATAGGAAGACAGGAAGACCTAACATGAGATGGATTGACTCAACAGAGGAAGCCACAGCTATTAGTTTGTAAGACCTGAGCAGAATTTACTGGAAATATTGCTAGGAAGGGGAGCAGGCAGTAGGAAGAGACAGGAGTCTAACATGAGATGTTGTTGGTTTGCAAGATATGAGCAGCGCTGTTAATGATAGGGCATTTCTGAAAGTCAGTAACTCACATAGTCCCCACACATCAAAAGTGACTTTGACTTTTAGCATCTTTGGGTGGTGTTTTTTTTTCTTAATCACCAAACAATTGTATAGTGACAAGATGGGTGGAATAGGCACCAAAGTTCTGCTAACATTAAGTAAGACGATCTCCAGCCACAAAGTAAAAAACAAAACAAAACAGTAATTTCACGGCTTAAATGAGTGAGCTTCTGAATATTCCTTTTTCTATTCTTTTTAAAATATATTTTAAAATATTTTTTTCCAACCAGAAACAGAATCCCTGAGACAACCCTGGAGTTCTAGCTCCAGCTATCATACCTGTGGTATTACAGTACAGTATAGACTGGGTTAGCAAATTCCTCAGTCCAAGAAGAACTCTAGTGGTAGTCAAGAAGATGCCTGGAATCTAGTACTTGCATCACTGGTTTGTGTCCTCCCCACCCAAGTGTTTATACTACAATCAGACCTTGGACACCTCTGCAGGGAACCTGTGCCGGGAATCTCAGTCTGGGATAGGCAAATGCACACACACAGCCATTTGGCATGTAAAATAAGCCCACATAAAACCACACTACTTCCAATTTAAGTCACAAGGAGCATGGTTGAAACTAACACCACATTTTGTAATATTTCCAGACCCAATTTTAGTAGGTCTTACTCAATCAGGTAGCATCCTCCTAGCAAACAGTTGTGGTACATCTCAGCAGACAGAAGGGCCTTAGTTGCCTGTTGAGGTGGCTCCTCCTGTTTGGCTCTGAGACAGGGCTAGCCAGTAGTCACTTCCTCTGATTGGGAAGGGTCCCTCTCTACTTCACAAAATGACCTGAATATCAAAATTAAATATGAGGATGAAGACAAAAGTATGCCAGTTCACATAGAACATTCCCTTAGAGTGTTGGTTCCCACCATTGGGTCCCCAGATGTTCTTGGGCTAAAACTCCCAGAAGCTTTCATCAGTAGCTGTGCTGGCCAGGATTTCTGGGAGTTGTAGTCCAAGAACACCTGGGGGCCAAAAGTAGGGAAGCACTGGCTTAGAGGTTCAGATGTAGTATTCCATGTCGGCTCAACCCTTACTAGTGTTTCCGTGAGCCTTCAGCAATTATAAATCCATCCACTGCCACTGTGCAGATTGTTGTCTTACAGTAGTGTTGCTCTTCACATCCCAGTTCTCAAGATATTGCTGCAGCCATCTGTTGCCATCCAGATACAGTTCCATGACGCACAACTGTGTGCAATACAAGCACACAAATTTGTGCTGATGGGATGTGTACTCCCAATCCCCTGGAGGGCACTCTACCTATCCTATGCCACAAGTGGCACTATATCGGACAGAAGATACCTTGTTGAATTGTTTCAAGGGTGCTTGCCCTCTGAGTGAAAAAAGACAGCTCTTAAATCAGTCCTCTGCTCCTAAACTGGAAATCAATTAAAACTAAAACTCTAATGTGAAAGCTCATTCTAAACTTTTGTAGTCTGGATATAGTTAATTATCGGTATGAAAAATATATTCTGTACAGGCTGACAGGGACTCTTTATTCCTCCTTTTAATGAGCCCTGGCTGAAATGATTTAGCTTTCATTGCCAATAATGTTTGTCTGTCTTTAATCACCATCCAAATAATAATGTCTGTTTCCTTAAGAGCTGTTAGAGTGTCCCTTGTTGTAATAAAAGAACCTATTTCAGTGAAACAATTTGGTAGAATTCATTTGAAGTATGATTTACTGAGTTGTTAGGTGTCTTTTCATCTAATTTGTATCCATATTATAAACCGTATTTCACATTTCCCATTTTCATTTATGTTTTCAGGTTTGTGAAACCAAAATGAAAACTGAGCCTCTATGTTCTGAGCCCTATTGATATTTTCCTAGACATAAGATGTACCGACACCAGCGACAAGAAAAGAACAACAACAATAATGTGCCATCAGGTCAATTCCACTATACGGCCATTTTTTACAGCATTTTCTCAGTACACAGTGTTCTAACATGGTTTGCCATTCCCTTCTTCTGGGGGTGCTCTGGAACTGTGCAGGCTACACAAGGCAGCTCTTCTCCCTGGAAGCACATCGAGGAATTGAACTTCCAACCTCTGGCTCCACAGCCAGATACCCAACTCACCGAGCTATCTGTGGGACTTATTTCTGTGTAAATATGATTAGAGCTCACCAAAAGCCAGATGAGATTAAATCCCACTGAAATCAATAGTATAAATTGTTTCAAAAGGGTAACTAAACCAATTTCAGCAGAGGACTAAAGTCAACTAAAATTACTTAAAATTCTATACTTGTCTACTCTGAAGGAAATCCCTCTGAGTTCAGTGGGGCTTACTTCCAGGGAAATGAGTATAGTGTTGCAGCTTTAGTCTACAATCTAAAGCCAACCCTAGCATTCCAAGTACTGTATATAATGTTCAAACAGTGTAGACCTCCCCTTCCCCATTCCCAATCTTGCACAACTCCCAGCCTATCCAAATTCATCCCTTTTCTGTTTGCTCTGCTTTATACGTTTTTACATAGAGTTAATCAAGGAATAATGTTAATGTGTTTAATCTGTTGCAAATGACAATAAGGAAAATTTTCTTTTTAGCTTGAGTGTGACAATTTCCTTCTCTCAAGTCTACTTCTGCAAAGCCAGCTCTTAATCCCCCTGTACCCACCGAAAATATGATAATAGAGGCTATGCAAATGAAAAGACAACTAACTTCTCATGGCAGAATAGGGCTATTATTATGCTCTATTTATTCTACAGTGTATAATGAGAGGAGCAGGAACCAATTACCAAGATCAATACTACGCAAAAAGAAGAGAAGATTGGTGTAACAATTCAAGCCAAGAGAAATGCCTCGCTTTGTGAGAAATACTCCTTTTCTAAACGTTTTAAATATCTGGACAACCTACGTCACCTTTCCAATCCCATCATTTATTTTAAATATGCTAAAATGAACTGAGAACAAATGCTTGAGAGATTAAACCCCAACATCTACGATATCTACATATTTTTCCATGTATATGACCCCCCAATGTATAAGATGACCCCTAATTTTTACCCTTGCTGGAGGTGGAGGAGCAGTCAATGGGCAGCCACGAGGGGAGGCCCAGCGTGGCTGCTCCTCCGCCTCCATCTCCTGCTGCTGCTACCTCCGCCGCCCAATCGCCTTCTCCAGTGCGACTGCGGGGGCTTACCTCCAGCTCATGTCACCGCCTTATGCCCTGCCCGAAGGAGACGATTGCTGGAGGAGGTGATCTGACGGCAGCGGCAGCAGTCAATGGGCGGCAGCAAGAGCTGGCCGAGCATGGCTGCTCCTTTGCCTCAGTCTCCACCTCCTGCTGCTGCTGCTGAGCCCGCGAGTGGTGCTGGAGGAGACTGCAGCAGGAGGTGGAGACGGAGGCAAAGAAGCAGCTGCGCTCGGCCACCTCTCGCTGCTACCCATTGACTGCTGCCGCCGCTGGATCACCTCCTCCAGCGCCCTTCAGGCAGGGGACAAGGCGGCGACGTGAGCTGGAGGTGAGCCCCGGCAGTGGCGCTGGAGGGGGCGATTGGACGGCGGAGGCAGCAGTCAATGGGCAGCCGTGAGAGGCGTCTAAGCACAGATGCTCCTCCGCCTCCGTCTCCTGCTGCTGCCTTCCATGTATAAAACGACCCTCAATTTTTCCTATAATTATTTTAGGAAAAAGTGTTGTTTTATACACGGAAAAATATGGTACTAAAAACTAATTATAATAACAGGAACAAATGCTCAGTAATGGCACAACTCTATCATTCAGAAATTCTTAAGTAAATTGTAAGTGTGTAAGTGGTGTCCTGCAACTTTAGCCATTCAGCCCCACAAGCTATGGAATTCAACCCAAGATGAAGCTGTTTCTATTGATTCAGGCCATTGTCCAGTGTTGTCTGACCGGCAGTAATTCTCCAAAGGCTCAGACAGAGTCTTCCCATCTGTGCTGCTTGTGGTCCTTTCATGTGGAGAGGTGGATAACTGAATCTGGACCCTCTTAACAAGAAGCATGTGGCCAGTTTCTAAATGTCAGTCTTGTGCCAATTTTGTATCTCTATAATTTGTTCTTACTTAGGGTACATATTGTTTTATATTATATATTGTGTTCATTGCTATTGTTTTAATTGTTTATTTCATTGTAAGGAACTTTGAGACTTACTTAGAAAAACGGACATCTAAAAAATAACAACAGTCAGAACGGGGACTTGAACTACAGCCTATCCGGGTATGGCCATTTTCAGTTATTTTCTCTATGATATAAGACAAAAGAAAACACAATTATGGTCATTTTCCTGATAGCAGCCTACGTCTAATGAATTTGGCCTCATCATGTCTTAAGAAGCTTGACTAATCAGGTAAAGAAGGAAAGACAGAACAAAAGAAAGAGGCCGTTAAAAGTCACATCATCTTGACTTTGCAGCATGAGGAGTTAACAAGCAAGAAGTGCTGGATAGCTCTGTGGTTTAAGTCTCTGGCTGCAGAGCCAGAGGTTGGGAGTTTGATTCCCCATTGTGCCTCCTTGACAGGGGTTGGACTCAGTGTTCCATAGGGTTCCTTCCAGCTCTGCAGTTCTAAGATAATAAGTAACTGGGGTCATGGAACATGGTCAGACTTCCAAGGAAAGAAAACATGAGTAAAATTTGTGAAGGCAACCTGCCAAAAAGGATATCACTATTCTTTTGTTAAGTATTACCATCTTTTTGACTTAGAATAAAGAATGTATTCAGCATTAAGAACCATACCAGAACTATGGTAGGAAATCATCTGTAATTTGTTGCCCTAACATTCTTCTCCTCCATTGAATATGCAGTTAGAAGTCAGTGTGCCTGCAGAGACAATGGCCAAAATCCTCTTGGATAGTTTAACATTGTTAGTGTTATGCTGGGTGGGGTCATTGGCTACTACATCCAGCCAAATTTTATGACTTCTTGTTTCTTCCACAACCCTCTAAATTTTGTGCCATTTAGCTTGAGGGAGAGTTCTGAAGAATTTGAAGGCTTGCAATGTTTGTGACATTTTAGTGATCCAGTATTATACAATCCTGAATGTTTCTGTGAAGATTCTTAGTCATCCAGGTGAGGTTATCTGGAAGTTGAGTTATGGCAACTGGACTTCTTTCTTGTTAGGTTGAAAGGTTCCGCTACTCATCCAAGTAGCTTCTTCAGTCTGAGGAGAGTTGGTAGGAAATCCCTGATATATCCTCCACGTTGGTTTCACTTCCCCTTGGTCTGAATAGAGTCGTTAGAAGGACAAAGGACTGGGGGTGAGTGAAAATCCCGCTTCTGCAGTCCTTCTCCACCCATTGTCTTGGGTTGTTAGCAGTTGTTAACAGTGGTCTCTCTGGTGGGTGTGGTCCTGATCTTTCTGGGGACGGATGAAAGGGCAGCATGATAAATAGGAGACAGATTGTATCTAAAACCTCCACCCTTGTTGAGTGAGAGATTTTCTATATGCACATGTATGGCCTCCCTGACCCCTCTCTCAAACCACCAATGGAGGATACAGTATATCACAGAAGTGAGTACATCCCCTCACATTTCATAAATATTTTAGTATATCTTTTCATGTGACAACACTGAAGAAATGACACTTGGCTACAATGTAAAGCAGTGAGTATACAGCTTGTATAACAGTGTAAATGTGCTGTCCCCTCAAAATAACACAACACACAGCCATTAATGTCTAAATCGCTGCCAACAAAAGTGAGTGCACCCCTAAGTGACAATGTCCAAATTGGGCCCAAGTAGCCGTTTTCCCTCCCTGGTGTCATGAGACCCGTTGGTGTCACAAGTCTCAGGTGTGAAGGGGGAGCAGGTGTTATCGCTCTCACTCTCTCAGACTGGTCACTGGAAGTTCCACGTGGCACCTCATGGTAATGAACTATCTGAGGATCTTAAAAAACAAATTGTTGCTCTACATAAAGATGGCCTAGGCTATACGAAGATTGCCAAAACTCTGAAGCTGAGCTGCAGCATGGTGGCCAAGACCATACAGCGGTTTAACAGGACAGGTTCCACTCAGAACAGGCCTCGCCATGGTCGACCAAAGAAGTTGAGTGCCCGTGATCAGCATCATATCCAGAGGTTGGCTTTGGGAAATAGACGTGTGAGTGCTGCCAGCATTGCTGCAGAGGTTGAAGGGGGGGGGGTTGCTCAGACCATATGCTGCACACTGTATTAAATTGCCCTCCAGGGCTGTCGTCCCAGAAGGAAGCCTCTTCTAAAGATGATGCACAAGAAAGCCCGCATATGGTTTGCTGCAGACAAGCAGACTAAGGACATTGATTTCTGGAACCATGTCCTGTGGTCCAATGAGACCAAGATAAACTTATTTGGTTCAGATGGTGTCAAGCATGTGTGGCGGCAACCAGGTGAGGAGTACAAAGACAAGTGTGTTGTGCCTACAGTCAAGCATGGTGGTGGGAGTGTCATGGTCTGGGGCTGGATGAGTGCTGCCTGCACTGGGGAGCTACAGTTCATTGAGGGAACCATGAATGCCAACATAGAATCATAGAATCACAGAGTTGGAAGAGACCACAGGGGCTATCGATTTCAACCCCCTGCCGTGCAGGAACTCAATCAAAGCACTCCCGACAGATGGCCATCCAGCCTCTGCTTAAAAACCTCCAAAGAAGGAGACTCCACCACACTCCGAAGCAGCATATTCCACTGCCAACCAGCTCTGACTGTCGGGAAGTTCTTCCTGAGATTCAGGTGGAATCTCTTTTCCTGTAGTTTGAAACCATTGCTCCTTGTCCTAGTGTCTGGAGCCATGGAAAACAAACCTGTCCCTTCCTCAACATGACATCCCTTCAGATATTTAAACATGGCTATCATGTTCCCTCTTAACCTTCGTTTTGTAAGGCTAAACATTCCCAGCTCCCTAAGCCGCTCCTCATAGGACATGGCTTCCAGACCTTTGACCATTTTGGTCGCCCTCCTCTGGACACGTTCCAGGTTGTCAACATCCTTCTTGAATTGAGGTGCCCAGAACTGGACACAATACTCCAGGTGAGGTCTGACCAAAGCAGAATAGAGTGGTACTATCACTTCCCTTGATCTAGACACTATACTCCTATTGATGCAACCAAGAATTGCATTGGCTTTCTTGGCAGCCGCATCACACTGCTGACTCATGTTCAGTTTGTGGTCTACCAAGACTCCTAGATCCCTTTCACAGGTACTGTTGTCTAGCCAGGTGTCTTCCATCCTATATCTGTGCAGTTCATTTTTTTTGCCTAGGTGTAGGACCTTACATTTCTCCCTGTTGAAATTCATTTTGTTAGTTTTGGCCCAGGACTCTAATCTGTCAAGGTCATTTTGAATTTTAATCCTGTCCTCTGGGGAATTAGCAACCCCTCCCAATTTGGTATCATCTGCAAATTTAATCAGCATACTCTCTATTCCTTCATCCAAGTCATTGATAAAGATGTTGAATAGCACAGGGCCCAGAACAGAACCCTGTGGCACCCCACTAGTTACCTCTCTCCAGGATGAAGAGAAGCCATTGGTGAGTACCCTTTGGTTTCGGTCAGTAAACCAATTACAAATCCACTGAACAGCAGCACTGTCTAGCCCACATTTTGCTAGCTTCCTTGAAAGAATATCATGGGGAACTTTGTCAAAGGCCTTACTGAAATCAAGATATGCTACATCCACAGTGTTCCCTTCATCTATCAAGCCTGTAACTCTATCAAAAAAAGAGATCAGATTAGTCTGGCATGACTTGTATGTACTGTGACATACTGAAGCAGAGCATGATCCCCTCCCTTCGGAGACTGGGTCGCAGGGCAGTATTCCAACATGATAACGACCCCCAACACACCTCCAAAACGACCACTGCCTTGCTAAAGAAGCTGAGGGTAAAGGTGATGGACTGGCCAAGCATGTCTCCAGACCTAAACCCTATTGAGCATCTGTGGGGCATCCTGAAATGGAAGGTGGAGGTGCACAAGGTCTCTAACATCCACCAGCTCTGTGATGTCATCATGGAGGAGTGGAAGAGGACTCCAGTGGCAACCTGTGATGCTCTGGTGAACTCTATGCCCAAGAGGGTTAAGGCAGTGCTGGAAAATAATGGTGGCCACACAAAATATTGACCCTTTGTGCCCAATTTGGACATTATCACTTAGGGGTGTATTCACTTTTGTTGCCAGCGGTTTAGACATGAATGGCTGTGTGTTGCGTTATTTTGAGGGGACAGCACATTTACACTGTTATACAAGCTGTATACTCACTGCTTTACATTGTAGCCAAGTGTCATTTCTTCAGTGTTGTCACATGAAAAGATATACTAAAATATTTATGAAATGTGAGGGGGTGTACTCACTTCTGTGATATACTGTATATCAGGGATCTCTTACCAACTCTCCTCAGACTGAATACGCTACTTGGATGAGTAGCGAAATGTTTCAACCTAACAAGAAAGAAGTACAGTTGCCATGACTCGACTTCCAGATAATCCTGAATGTTGTATCACCATCCAAATAATAGTGCTTATAGCACTGTGCATCTACAGCGGCTCACAAGAGTTTTAGTTAGCAAAAGGTGAGACTTGCATCAAAACACTGCCGTGTTCCAATGCTGTATTCCAACCATATCTCTTTCCAGAGTTCTTCACTACATTCTGTGGTCACTGAACATGTTAAGCCTTCATTGGGCTGTTGTCTGTAAGGCACAGGGATTGTCACCTTAGTTGCTTGAACCTAATCATTTTTTTCATATTTCTACAAACCTTGGGATTGCTTCAAACATTCCAGTTCCTCTCTCTTGTTCTTCGTGGTCCAATCATACTTTAAGGGAAAGGCATTTTACTTGTTATTACACTGCCCCCCCAGTGGTTGGCCATTTCTGAATACAATCAAACTTGCAAATGAAGTCCATGGTCGCTTCCCACTACTCACTACTCAGAAAAGCAAGCTGATTTGCAAAATGCAGGGTGAGACTAGCTCATATGGGAACAATCAGATCTTTTATCACTCCAGAGAGCACCACTTCTAATGACAGTATCATCTACAAGGGTCATCTCACTGCTTTCACCAGCACCTTCCTTTGGACTCCAGTTCTGTCACCACTTACCAGCTGGATTTGGGTATTACAGAGAGCTGATGTTCCTCCATTGTTACTTTGCTAAGATAAACAGCTTAAGCAAAAGAGGTGCCGGGGTGGCCTCTTGGCCAGAAAAATTAGATTCTGAAGTAGAAGGGAAGACATCTGTAAAATTCATAAAATGTTAATCCCTTCACAGCAATTTATAATCCTATTCTTATCCTTTGCTGTGTCTTAGCCATGGCTCAAATGGCAACAGAGCCACTAAATCAATTAAGAGCCAACCCTTTGTAATAATAAGCAGCTCTTTCAACACACTGGAAAGGGCAGTGACAGAGTATAAAATTTTAGCTCCATATGCCAGTTAGTTAGGCAGCTTTAAAAAAAAACTTTGCTGAGTTTTTCTATCTCTAGCTTCTGCAACTGTTGATAAGAATAAAAGGAAACCTGGACAAAAGCAATATTTAAAAGCATACTGATTGCTTTCATTTCATATTGCTGCTGTCTTATGGGCAACTGCTTCAGGGCATTTGGAACTGACGATTAACAAATGCTTATTCAAATAGTAATGGAGCGCTTTATTAAACAAATCAGACTCCAATGGAACTCTTCACCATGGTGTCATGGACATTAAGCCACTAGGATTTATTTTCCACTCTACATGCACTTCATCTTATTAAGTAAACCAAATAATGTTCTGGAAAAGAACAAATTAAATACGAATAAAATACAAAAGTTTTGAAGTTCCTGGCATTTATATATAAGATTCATGCTGAAGTGGGTTTGGCTAAGAAACTAGGGCACAAACCACAAGAAACTCTTCATGAGGGAGCCTCACTGAACTTAGTGGTTGCTTTCATTCTACCTCAACAGTTCACATTCATTTCAGTTGGATTTGTCAAAAAAAACACAGGGAATTCTGCTCCTATACTGGAAATGAATCGAAGAGTCTAGCAGGAATCCACAGACCAATGAGGCTTGATCCACTGATTAAAAGGAATGGCATTTAGAAGGCAGGCTACAGTTTCAACTGTGCATGAGAAGCTTTGAAATGACTGAAGTCCTTCCAGTGCAGACATCCTTAATGATCATTTCAATAGATGGAAGAATCAGGATAATCTCTTTGCTTCATAGTTTAGAAGTGTTATATTCTACAGAGAACCATAAAGGAAATGCAGAGCAGATGGGGAAGAATGGTGTCCCCCAGAAGATGGTCAAAAGAAGTAATGGCTGAGAAACAGAAAAGAAGAATACCCAGAGTTTGGGTAGTTGAATTATGAATCAAGATATACATTACATATTGCACCTCATTAGAAAAAGGAATTCCTTAAGTGCTGAAAGATAGTCTGATTGTCACAGCAGGAGCCTTTCATATTTCCAGTACTTTGCAAATTAGCTTCCTTTGGTTTGTGATTGGCCCTCAGGAAGTAAGCACAGACTTCCTTTGTAAGAAAGATTTGCCCACACATTTACTTCTCTCAGAGTCGCACCTCTGGAACATGAACATGATTTCTGCTTCTAATTATGTGCTATCATGTGTATAGTTTGGATCGACAACACTCAAAATTCCCCAATCTGCATTACTCCCACTTGGTGCCAAGGAAATGGCAAAAGCCATAGAAGTGAGGCCACTTCTATTTGCTTCTCACCCATTTTTCATGGGTATATGTTGTCATCCCTTTAACAGTCTGCAAGTACAGACTAGGATACCCTGTGATGACATTTCTGTACAAAACATCCTGTTGAATCAGAATCTTTGCTACTGCAGAGATTACTGTATTGCCATACTGTTATCCGCAAACATATCCATTTCACCCACGCTTGTTAATCTGTTTGTGTTTGATGCTCTAGACAAACATCAGTGATAATATCTCTTCAAGTCAAAGCCAGGGAGGCTGGTCATACACACTTCCACTGAGCAGATCTGTTTCAGCTTCATTTATTAACCCAAAGTGTTTGTTTTGTGTCAGGGACAGAAAAGTACAACCAGACATCTTATCTACTGATCTAGCCATATTCTTGATAATCTGACCTGTTCTGTCTTCCTTGCCTATGTGTGATAATAAAATCCATAGGAGAGGTTTCTAGATATATCTGTACCAAGTTATCAGATTCAATTACACCTGTTCAGGAAAGAAATCAATACTCATTTCACTAGATTTAAGAAGCTCAATATTGCTTTTCAGGGAATCTACTTATATAGCTTGGAAATCACAGTGTAATAAACCACCTGGTATTAGATGTCTACACATTTTCACTCTCTAAAGGAAAAGTAACTACTAAATTATATACATTAGAGGTAATGTGAATTGTAATGGTTAATGTGCCGAACAAGCAGCCATGGTACACATTTACCATGCCTCATGAAGCATATGCACCTCAGCAGCCCACAGGGAGCATGTTCTGCAAATGTCCGAGACATTCTACATACTCTCCAAGCGGCCTTTCAGAATGTGCATATCATGAGAAAAATTCAGGAGTTTATATACCTTCAGAATAACCTTCAGAACACGGCCAAACAGCCCGAAAAACCTACAACAACCATCCTTATTTATTATTTGTTGGTCCGAACCCCCAGCAACCTGTGCAACACTATGAAATTCAAAGATCTGGCTAGAAGGGTCTTCATTTAAAAAGGTATCTAAATATTCCTAAAAGGTTACATGATCAACAAAGGTCTTGGCATAGGAATGTATCTCTAGCTATTTATTTTAGAGAGAAATGCCAGAGAACCTCAGAATGTAACATCCAATTTTTCTTTATCACTTGAAAACCACTTCTAACTGTGATTCATGGTCTAAAGCAGGGGTCTACCTCATCCTGAAATTGACCAGTGAAGTGTCCCCTTGCATTATCTTCCAGTTACCATCTCTATGGTACAATCCTCTTTGTGAGAGCACAGATTTCCACAACAGAGTACTAGAGCCAATGACAGGTAGTGAGCATCACATCTGGATAATTGGCTTCGAATGATTGATCTACCAGTGAGTCCAACTGGCAGGGTGCCTCATACCACCATTTTGGAATGAGGTTCCTCCCCTGCTCTAGTCAATGAAATTCCTATGATTGTCGTGAGTATAAACTGGAGAAGAGGTAAGCCATGTACACCACCTTGAGCTTGTGGAGAAAAAGTGGGATATAACTGTAATGTACTGTAACAAAACAAAATATAGCATCAAGAAGAAAAAAACATACATAGTTAAATGTAGCAAGTGAGAAATAGCAGTAGAATCCTTTTCAGTTCTATGCAATCAATATCAAGACAGTTAGCAGATGGTTAAAACCACAGCTCTTTAGCAGAACATATGCTTTGCATGCAAAAAAGAGGTCAAATCAGAAGTATCACATTGCTGAGGAACAACCGCAGAAGGTAGCTATTGCCCTCATCGCCTGTTTGTGGACTTCATTAAGTGTATGGTTGGCTATTATGGGAAACAGGATACTGGACTTTCTAGTCTACTGAGGCTCATCATTTGCTTTTTATGTTCCATCCCTCACATCCTAAAGCTTACTTTTTGGACTGCAGTTCCCTAGAATTCCCCAGTAACCATGAACATAGGAATATAGCTAGGTACTCTTCATTGGCCAAAATCCTGTTGGCTGGGGTCTGCCTGCACAACAGGAATGACATCATATGCTGCTGCAGACTAAAGATTTCCATTTTCAATTTTGGCTTGCACACAACTTTGTCTCATTGTGCACACCTGGAAATTGGAAAATGTAGTCTTTAATCAGTGGCAATATGCTGCAGATAATCCAAATCCTGGAGCTACACA
The DNA here is from genome assembly GCA_037013535.1 of Intellagama lesueurii. Classification (NCBI taxonomy): domain Eukaryota; kingdom Metazoa; phylum Chordata; class Lepidosauria; order Squamata; family Agamidae; genus Intellagama; species Intellagama lesueurii. The sequence goes on from JBAJHW010000006.1 coordinate 82,939,390, forward strand.
ACAACATGTTGGCCACTGAGTCAAACTCATAGTTCATCTAGCCCAGTATTATGAACATTAACTGGCACAGATTCTTTCTACGTTTCAGACAGAACTTCCTTCTAGCCCTACCTAGAGATGCTGTGAACTGAACCCAAGACCTTCTCTGTTCAAAGCATGCATTCTGTCACAGAGCTAAGATCTTCCCCACAGATTTCTGGTAGCTGCAGTCCAAAAAACAACTTTTTAAAGCTCTGCAGCATCTCCAGCTTAAAAGACCTTGCAGCACAGAGAAGCAGCCTTCCAGATATTGACTGGACTGGTCGGAGTTGCAGACCCAAACATCTGGAAGGCCAAACATTTTCCACCCCTGTAGTAGCAGGGCCATCTAAGATCTTGGAGAGCTACCACCAGCCAGAAATGGGGATGATTAAATACTCTGACCTTCAGTAAAGTGGCTATCTATATTGGTCTGAAATAGCTGATAAACTTGTATCTGTGCTGTTTTTGTAACAGTAAGAGATGGAGGAAAGTACTGCAGTTCCTTCTGAAGCACACTAGACCCGCAGCAAACCCCAAAACTGTTGTGGAAAGAAGGTGTGCCATGCTGAACTACCTAGAAAGGGCTGTGCTTTAAGGACAAGGAATCAGACAAAATTGTCATACTTCCTTTGCCACAACAAAGCTTGGCTGAAAACAGTGCACTGAATCCAGACTTAGTCATTTTAGAGATGGGAAGCATTACATTTTTGGACAACTCCCACAAAGCCCCAGGCAAGATGGTCACTGGCCATATTGGCTGGATTATTCTGGGATTTGTAGTCCAAAAAGATAGTTTCCCTGTCTGTGTTTGACTGCATACCCACTGACATTTGCTTTGGTATACCAGCCCCCTCTGTTAGATCAGGGTGTAGGATTGCTTTCAGTTTCCACCACAGTTCACTCGTTATATAGCATTCACTTGAAATAATGTTATGGCATCCTGCAGTTGAATGATTCTTGTCATAATTGGGAGCATGGACCTCAGTCTTTGAGAAGTCCTTAAGGTAACTATGAATCACACAATAGAGATCACTTGAATAATCACATTATGAATATTTGCATAGTCAATTACATCAATAGTGCTGAGGGTTGCAGTTTTGGATGTAACTTGTATAAGAAAACATCATTCAGAAGACAGGTTTTCAGGAAAGACTGTTTCTCTTGCAATAATCAACCACCTTTTAAAATCTCAAGTTGAAGGTCAAGTCACCAACCTTGCTTGCTGATGCAAGGCTTTTAACATCATTATCAGTTGGAACACAATTGTGAGAGAACCACTTGTTCTACATACAGTATTAGCTAACAGGTAGGTGCAATCAGAGCTGGGAAAAGTTATTTTCTTGCACTACGACTCCCAGGATGCTCATGCCAACATGGGTACTGCTAGCTGAAAGAAGCTCCTGGAAGCTGTAGTCCTGTCCAGAAAAGTAACATTTCCAGTTTTAAGGTTCAATGAAATCTGAAATGGCAATGAGAAATTTGTTCTTTTTTTTTTTTAAAGGACAGCAAAAATTGTGAACTTCTACATTAAGTAGATGGAAACACTGAAATGTGGTTATAAATGCCAGCCCTGGCCTGTTCAGCGGGTGTACTTCTTCCATGCTCTGACCCATAAACTCCAGATGAGAAAGTTCAAACATAAAAGGGTTTGCTGAAACTGGGAGAACGATAACATTCAACAGTTTGGTAACCCACTTAGAGCCCTTTGACCCAGTTAAGTCCACCGGTCTAGTATCCAGCTCTAGAGTCTCTAGCTTCCCAGTTCCCTTCATGTGCTCTTCAACAACCCCAACTTGGTGACGCGAACAACTTGGTTCGCGTCACCAAGGAAGCTGGTTGCTTGTCAGTCCTTAACAACCCCAGTTCGCGTCACCAAGGAAGCTGGTTGCTTGTCAGTCCTTAAGCTGGCCCCAGAACTGAGTGGTAGCTAGGAGTGAAGGCCACTATGCCCACAATGAGCACAAGTATGTGAGAGGCCGCTCCGTCCCAGAAGCCCTCGATTCCCCCAGCTCAGTGGCCTGGTCTCTTCCCTTTCATTCTGGCATTGGTGTTCCTATTGGTCTTTTCTCCACCAGCATCAGATCTGAATAGACATAAGCTCCCCGGGTTTACTTTCTGTCCTCCTCTACCTCTCTGGGTGGACCAGGGGAGAAAGTTCTCCTCAGGACTCCCCTCCAGGTAGGATGGCTGGTATAGTGGCTGGGGATTTTGCTGCTTTCCCCCTTCCCCTTTAAGTGTTTTTAATTGCACCAAGATTGCTCTTCAGGGGTTTTCCTTAAAGATGTAGTCCCATTCCTCTGGAGGCTCCAGCTCTTCCTCCAGGAACTTTTTAGTCCAATAGGCCTCAGAAAGTTCCTCCTCAGCATCTCCTCAGGCCCCTTCCTCAAAGACCTCCTCTTCTTTTGTGGGAGAGCCAGGACTCGCTTCTCTGACCTCCTCAGTCTGGCAGCCCATCTCTTGAAAGCTTTTCTCCACTGAGGTTTCTAGGTCTACCCATAGCAAGGTGGCTTTTATATCCCCCAGGAACCAAGAGCAAGCAATCTTCTTCTGCCACAAGGGTTATCCTTCTTTCCTATGGTGGCCACCCAAATCACCACCTCCATGGGCAGATCCTTGGTTTGGGACTCACTATCCTGGGAGTGGGGCCTATCCACAATTTCTAGGTCCACCATACTATCCTCTGGGCCTCTCAACCTCTCTGTGGATTCTACTGGGAGACCAGTAGGTGTGTCAGGATCGGGGCTGGAGTGCAATGGCCAGACAACAGGGACACTCATGCCATTGCTTTACCTACTCACAGACATTAGTTATATATCTATTATTAATATATAGGAAAGAAAACTCTGAAGAAGTTTCCCCCCCACTATGTCCTGAACGCTCCGAAAACTCTGTTAACAATAAACAGAAAAACGATTTGCATATTCACAGATATTATTCTATGTGAAGCCAGTAAACACAAAGACATTCGCAAACACTATTAACAACATTTACTCAATTTCTCTGAATCTCAGAGTTTTTATCTGAGGCTTAGACAAGAACTAAGACTGACATTTACCTTTCAAAAATAAATTATCCAAGCAGAAATTCAAGGTGCATATGATATATTGCTAATCCTGTGGGTCTGAGCTATTTTTGGTGCATTCTAAATGCCAAGAATATAACAGCTTTTAACAATCAAGAGAGCTGAGCCCTGTTTGCACTCAACTCTTGCAGTTTATGTTTCAAATTTCACTCCAGATATATGTTTTCTTTAATGGACATTTATTAGCTATGTTGGCTGGGGGATCCTGAGAGTTTTGATACCCTCACCCCAATTTCTTTCTATTTGAACCATTGTAGCAGGCTACACTGCTCTTTAATTTTGCATCAATTCATTTTCTCTACTGTTTCTTGGGGCAATCACACCCCCTTCTCCTTTAAAAAACAAAAACAAAAGTGGCATATGTAGAGCATAGCATGGTATGAGCCTTCTGTCCTCCTCCCCTTTTCCCTTCCCTCCTTTACCCACTTGTCCCCTTTCCCTTATTTCCCTACATATTTCTCCCTTTCATTTTTCTTTTCCTTTTGCACAGCTTCAGGAGGAGGAAATATATTGTGAAGAGCAGTGTTTTAAAAAAAGAGAGAGGAAGTAGACATTAAAGTTGCACCCCTTTCTTTACAGTTCAAAGCAGGAACCATCTCTCTTTCAAGTCCTCTTTCAGCTGCAAGGGAGGGGGAAGGTTGTCTCCTTCAAGCTGTCTCCTTCTGAGCAATGCATTCATGTTGATTTACTGATATTCCCTTTTAAAAAATTTTTTTAAAGGGTCCAAGCTTAGTGGCCATGAAATGGCCACAGTGCCCAAAACCCCAGTGCCCAAAGGAAATAAATTGACAGCAATGATCACACATGATGAAACAATAAGGAATAAAGTAATACATCATCAATACAATTTAACACAACCCTCCTGGCAAAGAGGAAATACAGTAAAGTGATTGCCGGGGCAAATGAATTGATGTTGGCCGTGCATCATGTGAACAGAAAATTATGAAACGATCTAAAAAATGGCCAAAATGGTATAACTGGGGTTCTTTTGGCAGGTGTGATTGAGCCCTATGTTTCTTTAAGAGTTTTTTTGAAATGGCAATTGCAGCTGAGGGCATGGGTACGAATTCTAATTGGGATATCCAGAGCATCCCCACTCAAAAATCAGTATAGAATTCAATATGCATACAAAATATATCCATGGAATAAGTAGTTCATGATCAGAGAGCACTGCCTGAAAAATATTTGTCAGAGGCACCCCGTCCCTGTCTCTACGTCTGTATAAAAACAGATTGTTAGGCTAGGAGACTGAGATTCTAGATCCCAGAGAGAAATGAAGTCCAATGGATTGCTCTGGGTCAGTCACTCTCTCTCAGCCTGAATGACCTGACAGGACCTGACAGGTTCTCACAGGTGGTCAGTCTGTGGTCTGTCAGAAGAGTCCTCAGCCCATCATTTTGGGGCAAAATACCTCTCCACACTCTGGCCATGAACCTCTTATAGTTGTTGGGATGATAAGCTGGGAGAAAGAGACCCATGTACAGCACCTCGAGATTTATGAGGAAAAGTTGCCATGTAATATAATAAAATATAATACAGCATCAACAGCAGAAAACATATATGCCTGAATTTTAATTTTAACAACTATAAAATACCTGTAAAGTTCTTTTCAGCTCTATGCAGTCTTTATTAAGTCCATGTAAGATGAGTGGGAAGCTTTGAAAAAATAAAGTTGAATGAATAAAACTGTTCAACTTCAAAACAGTCACTGCTGGTTTGATATTTTTCCTGTCTTCAAATGTTGCCAAGAAATCTACTTCTAAAGACAATGGCTCAAATGTTCAGAACAGATTTTCCAAACTTCAGCAAACTGCTTCATTTCCTCTCAAACGAAAGTGATTATGTTCTTATGAGGACCATGATGCTTTGGAATGGGAATAACCTTTTCCACCACAACTTCAATGCCAGAAGAGGGTCAGTTCAGACAATACAGATAATAGCCCTAATCCTATTGGAGAACATAAGCAAATTTGTAAATTTCTGTCTAATCTTCACCTGCAAATAAAGAGCCCCCAACAAAATTCTAAGGGGCATGCATGCACATGCCAAGCCAGCGTGTACACACACATCCTAGAATCATGGCAGAGGCTCCTTATTGACTAGTGAGGAACAGGCCAAAACCTGAAAAATTATCTATGTTACACAACAGGATTTCAGCCAATATGTCATTAAAAACTGACAGTGATGCTACAGAAATTTGTAGCTGAGCAGTCAAACTTGCAAACAAAGCCTGTATTTACCTCTTGATGACCACTGACAAATAAGGAAGCTAATTCGTAAGATGCTGGAGTTTGTTTTATGGCAGTCAGTCTTCTTTTCAGTAGCTAAGGAATTCCTGCTTCTAAAGACATGTTATCTGTATGCTTTACTTTGAAACTTACTCTCAAACCAAGTAAGCCACATGGGGCCTGACATTAATTTCTGTTTCTGTTAGAATAGTACACTTTAAAATAAAGTGCTCAGGATCCTCTTAAACTTACATCATGTAAGATCTCAGCATGCTTTAACCTAGCTATGCACAGCATTGTACTGTTTCAAATTGTTTCACTCTTTGGTAAGGATTTAGAGGCTGAACCAATGCAGGGGCACCTATTTTGAAGTGTGTCCCCACCCCCTGTTCATGATCCCCTAATTCTGTTCACTCACAGAAATAAGAGTGTAAGCATCCCTATGATATGTACTAGAGATGGTGGTATTCATATTCGTATACGAAATAGATCCACCACTGACATGGTATTCTCCCTCTGACAGCTGCAGGGGAAATTTAGGGAACAACAACAGCCACTCTTTGTGGCCTTCATAGATCTCACAAAGGCCTTTGATTTGGTCATCAGGGACGGCCTTTTTAAAATACTTCCCAAGATTGGATGTCCACCTCGACTCCTTAACATCATCAGGTCCTTTCATGAGGAAATGAAGGGCACTGTAGTTTTTGATGGCTCAACATCAGATCCCTTTGACATCCGAAGCGGAGTGAAACAGGGCTGTGTCCTCACACCGACCCTGTTTGGGATCTTTTTTGCTGTCATGCTGAAGTACACCTTTGGAACTGCAACAGAAGGTGTCTATCTCCGGACTAGATCAGATGGAAAGCTCTTTAATCTCTCTAGATTGAGAGCGAAGACCAAAGTCCAGCTGAAATGCATGCAGGACTTCCTCTTCGCCGATGATGCAGCTGTTGTTGCCCATTCTGCTGAAGACCTCCAACAACTCATGAATCATTTTAGCAAGGCCTGCCAAGACTTTGGATTAACAATCAACCTGAAGAATACAAAAGTCATGGGCCAGGGCGTGGACTCACCTCCCTCTATTACCATCTCCACACAAGAATTGGAGGTTGTTCATGACTTTGTGTACCTTGGCTCAACAATCTCTGACACCCTCTCCCTAGATGTCGAGCTGGATAAACGCATTGGCAAAGCAGCTATCATGTTCTCTAGACTCACAAAGAGAGTATGGCTTAATAAGAAGCTGACGGTATATACCAAGATCCAGGTCTATAGAGCCTGTGTCCTGAGTACACTCCTGTACTACAGTGAGTCCTGGACCCTTCGTGCACGGCAGGAGAGGAAGCTGAACACGTTCCATATGCGTTCTCTCTGACTCATTTTTGGTATCACCTGTCAGGACAAAGTTCCAAATAGAGTAGTCCTAGAACGAGCTGGAATTTTTAGCATGTATACATTACTGAAACAGCGACGTCTATGTTGGCTTGGGCATGTCGTGAGAATGGCCGATGGTCGGATTCCAAAAGATCTCCTGTATGGAGAATTAGTCCAGGGAAATCGCCCCAGAGGGAGACCACAGCTGTGATACAAAGATATCTGCAAGTGGGATCTGAAGGCCTTAGGAATGGACCTCAACAGATGGGAAATCTTGACATCTGAGAGTTCAGCCTGGAGGCAGGCAGTGCAGCATGGCCTCTCCCAATTTGAAGAGACCCTTGTCCAGCAGGCCGAGGCGAAGAGGCAGTCCCGAAAGCAGCAAAATCAGGGAGCTGGACAGGGGACAGACTGTGTTTGTCTTCAGTGTGGAAGGGATTGTCACTCTCGAATTGGCCTTCTCAGCCACACTAGACGCTGTTCCAAGTCCTCCATACAGAGCACATTACCATAGTCTCTTGAGACTGAAGGATGCCTAAAATGCGAATATGAATATCCCCACGCAGCTGGACTTAATGAGGGGCCGGCCCATCCACTCATGTGTCCGGCAGCGGCGGCAGCCTCACTCATCCTTCCAATTGCTCCTGGAGCTCCGCTCTCTTCCTGCTCGGCTGGCGACTCAGCAGCCATGCAGGGAGACTCATCCTCCCTCCCACTGCCTGGAGTGGCCAAGCGAGCAGGAAGAGAGTGGAGCTCCCGGAGCAATTGGGAGGATGAGCAAGGCTGCCACTGCTGCTGGACGCGTGAGTGGATGGGCCGGCCCCAGGGGCTGGCCCCTTGTTAAGTCCAGCTGTGCGGGGATATTCGCATACGAATATGAATACTTCCATCTCTAATATATACGTCTTTCTCCACAGAATAAATGTTTAGTTATAATCATTATTATCATCATCATAGAACTGCAGAACTGGAAGAGACCCTATGGATCATGAAGTCCAGCTCCTGTGAAGGAGACACAGTGGGGAATCAAACTCCTAACCTCTGGCTCTGCAGCTAGAAACCTAACCACTGAGCTATCCGGCAGTCCTTTCAGGAGAAGGGGAATCTGACTGGGAAATAAACAGACCTTCTATGAGCAAAAATCTGTAGTGTCATACCTTTGGATATAAAGACATTTTTTTCTGCAAAAAGATATGTAAATCCTTTAAAGCATGGAATATGTGCAACACTGCTTTCTATTTATAGTTTTCTATGGCATGATCATCCAGTATCAAAGCACAGATTTTTAGAAATGCACAGAAACCAGTTTAATAAGCAGCCCTAAGCATGCTACATCTGCATAATTGGTACACTTCCCTGGAAACAGGTTTGATGCAAGGCATTTGAATAAATCCATATGGTGCATAATGTATGTTTCCACTGAGCTGGTGGGATTGCCTGCTTACCAGAAGCAATTTGGAAGCAAGAGGTTCTATAAGCTAGATAGCAATTTACTGCACTATTCTTTTCAGTAAAACCTGATACATGTCTACTCTAAAATATGTTTAATGGGGTTTCCTCCCAAATATAGGACAATGGGGTTGTAGGTTTAGGGTGCTAGGACTACAGAAGATGCCAATTAAGTGATTATAGAATTAATAATCTAAGCCCCATATGCAACAAATGTTAGGGAATGAATTTGCTGGCTCATTTTCGGCAGCAGCTAGTAAATGAAGAGTTAAAAATCTCTATAACTTCAAGTGTTTCACCTTCCAGTGCCAAACTAATCCCTTTCTGATAATGCAGCAGGAAATCTCCATTAATGATAATTAATGGTTCTTCTTATTACTGATGATGAATAATTCCATCTTGATGTGGAATCTGATAATAGCATCCCTTTTGAGATCTATTTAAGGGGAAAGTGTGTGCCACTGCTATTCAGCCTATTTTCTCTCAACTGACTATTGGGACAGAAACAGTGTGGTCTAGTGCAGTAGTTCCCAACCACAGGTAACCCAGGTGTTCTTGCACTGCAATTCCCAGAAGACTTCACCACCAGCTGTGTTGGCCAGGGTTTCTGGGAGTTGCAGTCCAAGAACAGTTGGGTTACACAAGGTTGGGAACCACTGAATTAGTGATTAGAGTTTGGGACAGTGGTTTGAAAAATCCAGGTTCAAGCCTTCACTGAGCCATGAAATCTGAAACCACTGGTTGACTATAGGCCAGTCATTCTCTCTCAGCTAGCCACAGCTGCCTTGCAGGTTGTGAAAATAAAGTAGGGACAATGAGAGCCATAGTTTTTGCCAAGAGTTCACTGGAGAAAAGGCAGGATGTAGATCTAACAAAGAAATAACAAAGACAAATAAGAATTGCAAAGCATCTTGTACACTGATGCACGACACAGAAGGCAATTGTCATAACAACAATAAGGTTGCCCAATGCGCGGCTTGAGCTGGAAAGAGCTGAGCAGTTGGTGAAAGATCTATATCTGTCTCATTGTCTCTTAGAAATTCAGACTTTGTGGAGAAGTTACCTCTGATTATTATGTTTCTTTTTTTAAACAAGCCATTTGTAATTCTTTCATAAGTAGGAGTTATCAATGTTAGTCTGACAGGTAAGAAGATACACGGTTTTATTTGAAATCTGTGATTCCCAGCAAAACATACTAAATTTAAACTGATTGCATAATGTAAAGATTAGACATGGGATGAATATAAAAACGAACCAGGATATTCGTTAAATATCCCTGATTCATCAGATACTCATTGCTTTGTATTCTTGGGGTCCAGAGACCCCAACAAATATGAAGCAATGAATATAACCCTTTTATATTTGTCCTTTTGTTCCCTATTGGCTTATGCCCCTGATATCAACTGTTCCTTGGGGGCATAAGCAGAGAGATTTCCCTTCCAGTGGCTTGCTAAAGCCTGCCCAAAGGGAAGCTCACCCCCAGGGCTGGGGGATGGCTTGGTTCCCCTTTCCTCCTCTTCCTATGCCAGAGCGGCATAGGAAGAGGAAAGAAGGGATCAAAGAGGGATCAAAGGGATCCCCCAGCCCACGGCTGCAGGATGGCTTTGGTTCCTGCTTTCCCTCCTCTTGCTATGCCCTGCGGGACATATCAAGAGGAAGGGGAAAGGGATCAAAGTGATCACACAGCCTGGCTGCCTTTGCATAGCAAAGAGGAGGGAAAGCAGGAACCAAAGCAATCCGGCAGCCACGGCTGTGGGATCACTTTGATCCCTTTCTCCCTCCTCTTGCTATGCAAAGCAGGGATCAAAGCCGTCCCGCAGCCGTGCTGCCTTACCAAAGGCAGACAGGCTGGGGGATCATTTTGATCCCTTTCCCTCTCCTCTTGCTATGCCCCACAGGGGCCGGGACTTTTTTTTAGATAGTGCCATGGGTTGTCTTAAAAAAATGACCCAACGAACAACGAATTGATTTGTTGTTTGTTGGATCACTGGGGGACAATTCGTGGGTCATGGGTCATCAATTTTGACAACCCACGAACCAAGATGAAGCACCATTTTGGTGCTTCATCCCCATCTCTAGTAAAGATTCATGTTCTGTATGAATGCAACATAAACTATTCAAAGAATGAACAGTACAATTTAAGGTCTGTTCATGGTAAAGAAAAGGCCAGATTTGGTTTGTTTGGTCCTATCATTAGGCAAAGTTGAGGTAGCCGCCTCAGGCAGCAAATTATGTGCGTCAATTAAAAGGTAGGAAATTATTAAATTTATTCTTATTGCATTTTAATTTCTAGGGAGTGATGAAATGCTTCTGGGATTTTCTGCTTCATGTGTCAGAACTATGTGTCTGTCTGTGGCAGCAAAATATCCAGTGTTAACACAAACAAAAGTACAGCTGACAGTCAGTCCATAATGTCCAACCTTTTAAGTATAACAGATCAACCAACAGTGGTGGCCAAAGGAAGACCTTTTGCTCTATTACTTCACCCTTTTCTGGATATTAGACTTTTTGTCTGAGCCTTAATAAGTTTTCTCCCAAGCACTGTTCAGTCTAGAATGTACATTTTCAAGAGAAGAGATTAAAGAGATTATCCTGCTAGAGAGATCATATGATAGCTGTATATTACATTATTGGGTGCACTTTGGATGTTTCTGTGACATATTGTTATTGGAGTGTTTGCATGCTATGAAACCAGAAAAATTGTCATCTGCAGAGGGAAAGGGTGTTCCAGTGGCAGTTAGCTTTCTTTCAAGGAGGGGCAATGCTCAGCTTCCTCCAGCTCCTTGACATGACAGACCAACACACTCGGGGGCCTCACAATTTCAGTTGCTTTCTGATTCTCAGTTTCAGGACACGCATCAAGAATATCCTGGAACGCAGGCTATCCACCCCACCTCCCCATTTTCAGGACATGATTTGTATTTGGAGACGGACCGTTGACAGAAAAAGCCCTAAGTCAGTTCTGGGCAAAGTGTAGCTCCCCGGATGTGGTTCAGCTGTAGCTTTCATCATTCCTCACCCTTAACTATGCTAACTAGAGTTGATGAGAGTTACAATTCCATAGCATCTAGAAGAATACACTTTGTCCATCACTTGCAAGTTCAGAGTTCGAAAAGTTAATCTTTGCACTAAAACTCAGAAGTATACCCACCATTAGACACCAAATGCAGTTTTCCCCATTTCTGCCCAAATTAAATCTCAGATAGCTGCAAGAAGGGCTATTAATATGTCTCTCTGGAACCCTGGACATCGCTGAGGACTTATGGTCTAACTTAGTATGTAAAGCAGCTTCATAAGCTAGTAACCCTGGCTTAACTGACATGCAAGTCAGAAAGGAGCAAAGAACTGCTTGGGTAAGAGTTATGCTACAAGTCATTGCAGGTCCATCCATGAAGAAAAAGGAAAGAACAGGGAAAAGCTGAAGCTACAGGACAGAAAACACACAGAATAGTAAACAGGTAAGACCAGAGTGTCTGAAGGACAGCAGTAACTGCTCGGTTGTTGCTTAGTTGGTTGCAAAGTTGTCAGAGGGATCCTTGTGACATCACATGAATCTATTTTTTAGATATTAATAGTATGGAACTGAGAGACAGGACATAGTAGTGAATGGAATGGTAAATTAGAACTGGGGAGACAGGTTGATTTCCTTCCTCTAACATTAAAATTCCCTGGGCGACTATTGACCATTCACTATCCTTCAGCGTAACCCGGAGATGGACAGGCACCAGGCTTGTGAAACCTACTTCATTTTTCACCAAAGCATCAAGATCCAACAGACATAACTCAGATACAAAAGAGGGAGGAGGAAAGAATCAGCTGCTATGACTTTATCCCATACACTGGGAATTCACTGGGATAATCAGTTGAGTTAGTTTACACCCAGGAATTCCAACACAACACTCTACATCTCCCACCTTCTGCCTGCCTCTGGCCTAACTGATAATCACAGAACTATTTCAAGGATAAAATGCAGCAAGTGGGAAGGACAGTAAGGAGACATGTATGTTGCCCAGAGGTTTTAGGTTATGGACAGCATGGAAATGTAATAACTACCACACTGATTTTGTAATATTTAGAATACAGCATGACCCAATTTTAGCACAACACTGTTCTTTGCTCTCCCCACATTTTTATATATGGTACAGTTTATATATATTTTTTCACACAACCAATTGTTCTTGTATCCTTATGGCATCCCTCCCCCCCCCCCTCATAAAAGCCAAGATGAATGAAAAAAAAGCATATGAATGAAAACCTGTTGGAAGAAGCAGGGAGAAAAGGTCAGAAGGAAGGGAGGGAGGGAGAGCTGAATGGGCCACAATCAATGAAGAAGAATACAGTGAAAACGGAACACAAGATTCATCCACAATTTAAACTGTAAATTAGGTTTTCTTTCTACTCAATTCCCAGAGATCCCATACAGCACTCTGAAACCTGGTACCTCCAACAATGTCCCAACATCCACGTGCTGAAAAGCAATGATATGGCAATATATTGGGAGATTGTTAGAGGTACTGTACCAGGTTTCAGAGTGTCATATGGGACCTCTGGGAATTGCTATGCTTCTCTCAGTCTCCAGGCAGGAAGACAAGCTGGGTGAACATTACTGGAAGAGGAGGAGGAAGAAGTTTGATTTTTGTGTGCAAGGTAGCCTTGCCTTGCTCCAAATAGCATAATGAGACCCCACTTGCCTGCCCTCAACCCTGGCTTTTTTGGGGGGCAACACTGCACAAGTGCAGTGCACACTGAGACACATTTGTGTTGAGCCAGTGAGTTCTGGCACTAGCTGGGAATGGCTTGAGGTGTATGCCCAGGCTTTAAAAACACCTTGCGCACAAGACCCCACCACTGATCTCAGATGTTGGCCTGAAATGTTGGGGAACAGGGTGTTGCTGACTTGGCAGCCACAGATATTTCTGGGTGAGGTTTTTTTACCCTCGGACATGGACTGAATTGAATAGATTAAGTCATATACTTGTGAAATTTGGAACTTTCTTTTATATATATTGAAGGCAGGCGTCTATCTTGTTTCATTTCGGGGGTGAGGAACTTCAGGTCCAGGGGGCAGCTTTGGTCTTCCTGGGAACACAGTGCAGTCCTCTGAGGCCCCCGACACCCAAACCCCCTTTCTCATCATACCATCCTTTGGTGGGTGCGGCTTTGCCCTCCCTCCTTCGTTTTCTCTATTCTACAAAGTTTGACATGACTCTTCTAAGGTTTAGTTATTGGCAGTGTCTGTGCTGATATTTTTTTTGTCTCTCCCCTTTCTTTTGGACCTGCCCAGACTGGAACGTGACGCTTGAGAAATTCTCTAAATCTGGATTTTGGTGCCAAGACTATCAGAGGTTCCCCACCCCAATGTATGTGAAGTAATCAATTCTAGTTTTCATTCTCACCCGACGCAGGAATTTTGTAAAAATAATGATTTTAATTGTCCTGTCAAGACAAACTCAACCCAATCTTCCCTGTTGCAACTAAGCTGAACAAGGAAAGCTGAGGTGAGGTGGCAGACAGCCTAATTGTCCTTCCTTACTATTCAAAGCATCCCAGTGTTTCAGCACTGTGAACCCAAGCTCTACTACATGACAGTGGCCATTATCGTCAATGGAAGCTGAATGTGAGAGAGGGATGCTTTGGTTACTGTTACTGCTCCTAGAGCATTAGAAGTAAATCATGATGATAAAAACAATAAGGTTGTTGCCAGGAAATTCCAATGGCCTATGAATAAACATGAGTAATCATTCACAAGGCCAAATCCAAAGTATCCATTCTTGTTACAAGAGTAGTATCTCTTGCTAGTATCAAGTCCACTTAATACCACAAATATCTTGATAAGATCGGTCCCACAAAATAACAAAGATTATCTTGGGTCCTTTTAAGGAGAAAAGTGGGTACAAATATTTTAAATAAATAAATAAATCTTCATGCAAGAACCACATGGAGCTGTTATATGACATTGATACTTCCTTGAGTCATATCTGCCCATTTCTGGAATCCAGTTACACTAAAGCAGTAGGAACCATGGAACGTAACAGCAACATATTTGTAGAGGCCCTTAGTGATCATATGAATAAAATGTGAGGTGACATTAATACTTTTTGTGATTTATTAAATGTTTCTAGTTGCATCACCACCCCTTTTTGTATCTTCAAACAATTGAACTTTGTGTACTGTATCCCATCTGTATTTGCAGCTTCCTAAATATTTTCCTTAGAGAAATGGTTTTTGTTTCATTCTCCAGTTTTACTCACGACCGGCTTTACCATTAGACAGAGCAAAGCAATCACCTCAAATGCTGGGAGGCAGAAGCAGAGGAAGGTTCCCAACAGTCCCCCCTAAATTTTTCTCCCTTTGTGCCACATGGCTTCTCTGCACCTCCTAAACTGGCATCACCTCAGGTGTGGTGAGGATCCTTTTTTATTACCAGACTTGAAAGGTTCAAGTGCCATGGAATGGGAAAGGGATGCCATCTTGTCCTTCACCTCAGGGAGCAATACACCCTATGTGAGGCCTGTTCTTACTTTTATACTTCAGGCCTACAAGGCTGCAATCACAGAACACCACTGACTGCACAAATGTGGCCACTAAACTCATTCATTCATTCATTCATTCATTCATTCATTCATTCATTCACTTATATTCCATTCTTCTCTCCAAAGAGACTCAAAATGGCACACGACACAAAATACGTATATATAACATACACAACAATAAAATGCTCCATATAAATGATTAAGTGCAACACAATCTAGCAAAAATGTAAACAATTTTATTTTATGCTCAGGAAATGACAGGAGTTTATTTGGTCTTTTCTACCTATAACTGCTATCGCTTATAATAACCACATAGGATTATCTATGACCACCTAGCTGGATTCAAAGCAAAAGTGGGTCACATATTTTTCCATTGCTCAGTCCTGTGGCATAGTTGTTAAGAGGCTGGTATGCTGTAGCTGAAAAACTGTCACTTCCTTGCAAAGCCTGTCTGACATCGTAACTACTTTTGTTTGGTATTTTAGGTCAGCCCATAACACCAATTCAATCCTACAAATCAAGAAAGAGGAACACAGGAGCATGCTGTGCTATCTTAAACATTTATGTAGTACTGTAATGCAGTGGTATGTAAAATTAGTGATTAGCCATTGCAGCTACTATTACGGGTTTAAGAAAGCTGGCCTTGGATATTTTGTTCTCCAAGGTGGAGCAGAATGGCGCTCTGACCCACCAGCTTCAAGATGCATAGCACTCAGAGGCAACCAACTTATTTTGACAGACCAGGCAAGAAAGCCCACAAGAAAGCCCTCTTCCCATCTCTGACTGGAGGAATGCAATAACACATTTTAGAATAATAATGTCCTGCCCTGCCCTGCCAAGAGACCCCTATCTCTGTTGCCTAGCTTATCTGCCTCAGTTTACCTAGTAGTATGCCCAGCCCAGGGTGTCAAATAATCTTAGACTACAAAGGTAGCTGCAAAGGAAATAGCAGAAAACGTGTCCTAACAACAAAAAAAGGGTCACCTTTTCTGTTCAAAAGGATACACTGCTGCTGTGGAAAATTAGCAAGTATGAATTTTCCTAGCCCATATCGACTCATTAGTATTTCTAAATCATACCAACTCAGACCAGTGGCCCATCTAGCTCAGTGGTTTGCTGGAGGGTAGCAAACTTACATTTTTGGACTATAGCTGTCAGGAGCCCAGTGACTATGTTGGCTGAGGGATCCTGGGAATTGCATTCCAAAAAGAACAGCTCTGCTCTGCACCAGTTGGCAGATGTTTTCCAGAATTTTGGACAAGATTCTTTTCTTGTATGATCCAGAGGCACTGACAACTTGATATGGGACCATCTACATGGAAAGTCTGCCATGGCCTTTGTCTTCAGTACTCTTTAAACACTGCTCTTCCTTGATTTTGTTGCAGAGTTTTGAATTTTGTTCCAATTCGACTAGCTGAACAGCAGAACTGCAGGGATTAACAGAGCAGAATAGCTTCAAGTTACCAAGAATAGTCCACCCCTTTTTCTCATTAACTGACACTAAGAGGCTCAATAACTCACTATGAGACATTAGTAGGAGAAAGAATAATAGGTTTCATTACTTGCATTTGAACAGATCAAACAGCAAATTGACAAATATGACTGCTTTCACCAACAGACTTCAACAGACACTGCACAGGGTGGGGAGCACTGAGCAGAGAGACAGAGCTCTCTTTGAATTCAGAGGCAGGAGGGAACAATTGGTTAGTGCTGGATAGATTGACAGTCATCTCAGACCAGAAAGGCCCCTCCCAGCCACAACTTCTTCAGGCAGCATGTGCAGTTGTCAATACTCCAACAGATTTCATATGTAGAATTGCTCTGAGATCACAATGGAAATTTGTATGCAGATGAAACTGGCCTTTTTTTCATGACACAGAGAATATGGTGATCTGGAAATAGGTTGGCTAGCACTTAGGAGACAGTTAGGTGCCCTGGCACTTGAATTTAAATGTCTTTGATCAGCCTTTAGTGTGCAGTCCCTCAATCTCTGGCATTACATTACAGGCTTAAATTTCACACCATATCTTGTTGGCACATTTTGAAGATCAGATGAGATATTTTCAAGTCTTTTATTAGAAATCCATATTTGATGTTTCTTGCACATATGGCTGGTCTACTGGCAACTATGCAGTCAAATAATATGAACATTTTTTTAAAAAAAGGGAGACCTTTATTCTCTTTTGTTTTTCTCCCACCCACTTCTCCTTCTTCCCTTTAATTAGCTGCATAATTAACTTGCTATATAGAAAATAAGTATGTTTAAATTTAGGTAAGAAAAGAAAAATACATAGTCCTCATTCTACCTACACCACACCAAAGTCCCATACTGCTGTGCTTTTGGTGCCATCATGTGGTCATTTTGATTTTGTCTGATACAAAGGGAGAAAGTTACTTTTTTGTACTACTGCTCCTTCAGTACCCTAACCAGCATGACCAGCATTTTGGAACTTGTAACAAATAAGGAACAAACCCTAACTTGAAGTATAACAGAATAAGATCAACTCTCTGACTGCAAGGTTTCAAACCCTCCTTGAAAACTGGTGAGGTAGATAATCATTTGTATTGTGTCAGAGACCAATTAACAGCATCTAACCTATACGTCAAGCTCAGGAGAACAGATGAAAAAGAGAACAGGGTTTGTGTACAATTAATGGTTGCTTAGAAGAGGAAATTTAAATAGGCATGGTTTGCATTAAAGGCTGCAATTCCAGAAATCTCTTCGTCCAAGCAACCATGAACCCTGTCCTCTTTTTCACGTGGTTACCCTTGTCAAAGCTGATGTCCCAAAGGAGTTATACGTGGCAAGGAATATGCATTTTCAGAAATCAAGGCTCTGCATAATGTTAACCTGAGGAATCCCTTCAATGCTACAAGCACACTAAATTCAGGGGGAGTTGGGGGTGATTCATGGAGGCTAGAAATGCACAAGAGGAATATAGGTCAAGAGATTTTTGTCTTGGCAGAGCTTCCCACCCTCAGTATATTGTGGAGAATTATGCTTGAGGATCTATCCTCTGAGGAGTTTACATGGTTGGCTGTATGGGAAACATTTTGTGTAAGTAGTTTAAGCTGCAAAATATTTCTTTTGGAAGCCTATTTTTGTATTGGGCAGGAAGAGGGAATGCAATTTGCACCCTGTTTCCACATGGTGTAATCCAAAACTCCTGTTGGGGAAGCATCAAGGGGGAAAGGCTTATCCAGTTAAGTTAGAAAATGAATTATTATTGTTTTATCCTTTATAAATTTATTCAACTACAGTGGTGCCTCGACTTATGAACGTCCCTACTTATGACCATTTCGAGTTACGACCAGCTCCAGCCGCAAAATTTTGCTTCTACTTGCGACCGGAGCTTCCACTTATGAACAGAAAAAGGCAGGGGGAAAAGGCTAACTGTAGGTGGCAACAAGGCTGCTTCTTTGTAGCTCTTTCGCCCCAGCAGTTAGAGAGTGTGCGTCGGAGGAGGAGGCTTGGGACTGCCTGCTTCTGCTTCTGAGAGCGTGTGTGTGTGTTTGCAGGGAGGCTTTGGGCTGCCTTGTAAGGTAAGGTGCTGTTTTCTGCTTTTTAAAAACTGTTCTGGGTGTTTTTGCAGCGTGGTTTTGAGCTGGGGGGTTATGTTTCTGTGCTGTGATGGGTCTTGGGGGGTTTGTTTGTTTTTTGGGTTCCCCCCCATTTCCGATGGGTCTTGGGGGTTTTTGTTGCTTTTTGTTGTGTTTTTTCCCATTTCCCGATGGGTCTTGGGGGGTTTGTTTGTTTTTTGGTTTCTCCCCCATTTCCGATGGGTCTTGGGGGGTTTGCTTGCTTTTGGGGTTTTTCCCCCCCATTTCCGATGGGTCTTGGGGGGTTTGTTTGTTTTTTGGTTCCCCCCCCCCCATTTCCGATGCGTCTTGGGGGGTTTGGTTGCTTTTTGGGTTTTTTTTCCCCATTTCTGATGGGTCCTGCATGCTTCCCTTGCTTTTTCCTTTGTTTTCTTTGCATTTTCCGACCTGCCCCCTTTGTTCTCTGTGCATTTCCGATCTGCTCTGTTTGTTTTCTGTGCATTTCCAATGGGTCTTGAACCCTTGATTGCTTTTCTTCCCTCCCCCCCCCCCCTTCGGCCAGAAGGGATTAATCACGTTTCCAATGAGTCTTGCAGTGATTTTTTTCTTTGGCCGGAACGGATTAATTGCATTTCAATGCATTCCTATGGGAAATGGTGCTTCGACTTACGACCATTTCGAGTTACATCCATCTTCTGGAATGGATTATGGTCGTAAGTGAAGGCACCACTGTAATCCTTATTTTCTTCAATTGATAACCCCTTCTTCCCCTTAAGGAAAGGCACTCAATATGGCTAACAATTTTCAGATCAAACACAGCAAATACAAACAGACTAACATCACAAGTAAAACCATGTCAAGAAAACAAACAGCAAGGCCAGTATATTTTGCTGCCTGAGGCAAAGGACAAGATGGTGCTGCCTTCATTCCAAGTGCAAAACCTGACCAAATAGGGAACTGAATCTTCCTTGAATGCTGGCAATGGGGTAAGGAGCTCCAGCACACCTGAGGCTGGTTTAGTGGGTGCAGAACAAACTACATGCCACACACCTCTGACCTACAAAAGAAGGCTAAGGATAGGGAAGAAAGGTAAAAGAGACGAGAGTCCTGTTTTCTCTGAGCGTAGCTACAATCCTCAAAGTTGTAAGATTGAAAATTGATTTTCTCAGCAGTAATACAGTGTCGCAATCTTTCCCTGCCATACTGAAAAGTACTGAAGTACTGTGCACCCACAAGAACTTGGTGCACAGCCTGAGGAAGATGAATTATCACCGAAAGCTGGCTTTATTTTTTCTTCTTAATGGCCCAATAAAGGTATCACGTGTTCCTGCATTTGTATTATAATGAAAAGTATTTTGTGGTGACTTAGTCTTGACAAGCAGTTTACACCAATGGCCGAAGCCTTGTTGTGTAACTTAATACCTGTGGAAGGGTAAGACATCACTCACACAGAGCAATTTTCAATACAGTGGTGCCTTGACTTACGACCATAATCCGTTCCAGAAGATGGGCGTAACTTGAAAAGGTCGTAAATTGAAGCACCATTTCCCATAGGAATGCATTGGAATGCGATTAATCTGTTCTAGAAGAAAAAAAAATACCAAAAAAATAAAAATAAAATAAAAACACTGCAAGCCCCATAGGAACGCGCTGGGGCCGAAAAACAAACACACCAAAACACAAAAAAAACCCACTAAAAGCCCCATAGGAACGCGTCGGGGCCGGAATTTTTTTTACCAAAAAACCACAAAACCCCCAAAAAAAAACCAATGCAAGCCCCGTCGGAACGCCTTGGGGCTGAATTTTTTTTACCAAAACCAAAAAAACACAGCCAGCCCCATCGCAACGCGATGGGGCTGGGAAAAACAACACAAAAACAACCCCCCCACACACACAGCCAGCCCCATCGGAACGCGATGAGGCTTGAAAAAACAACACAAAAACAACCCCCACACACAGCCAGCCCCATCGGAACGTGATGGGGCTGGGAAAAACAACACAAAAACACCCCGCACACACACAGCCAGCCCCATTGGAACACGATGGGGCTGGGAAAAACAACACAAAAACAACCCCCCCCACACACACAGCCAGCCCCATCGGAACGCGATGGGGCTGGGAAAAACAACACAAAAACAACCCCCCACACACACAGCCAGCCCCATCGGAACGTGATGGGGCTGAGAAAAAACACAGAAAAACAACCCACACACACACAGAAAAAGAACACACCAAAACACAAAAAACATCACAGCACAGAAACATAACCCCCCCCAAACCCAAACCCACCCTGCAAAACAAAGTAAATGTACTTACTCAGGAGCAGAAAGCAGCTCTAGGCAGTCCGAAGCCTCCTCCGACGTACTCACTCTAACTGTTGGGGCGAAAGAGCTACAAAGAAGCAGACTCTTCGCCTACCAACGGTTAGCAAATTTGAATTCCCTGCCTTTTCCCCCTGCCTTTTTCTGGTCGCAAGTTGAAGCTCCGGCCGCAAGTCAAAGCAAAATTTTGCGGCCGGAGCTGGTCGCAAGTTGAAATGGTCGTATGTTGGGATGTTCGTAAGTCGAGGCACCACTGTAATTAAAAACTTCCTACTTTGTCCAAACTACTTTGTAATCTCTTTCCTCATGTAAGAGCCATGGGAGTCATGGGACAGAAGGATGAAGTCTTTTATTTCTGAACATTGCCACTGTCAGATGACATTATTGTTTGGGACATTTTAGGGAGTTCAAGACTTCCTCCTCCTGCCTCGCGGTTCCCACAAGATGAAAGGGATTGTATGGGAGTTGGAAAAGCTGCAGGATGGAATTGGAGATCTTTTTGTTACCAAAAATCACCCCTGCATGACATAATCTGCAGGTGCAAGTTATGCAACAGATTTTCAGCCATTATCTTGAAAAATATCTGCTCCTGGCAGAAACAAAAACTGTTAGAACAGATGAGTTCATATGGATCAGCAAAACTGCCTGTATTTTTATTTTCTTTGGGGCATGTCTATGGAGACTGCCAAAATGACTGCAAGAACTTGCATTTCAAAATTGATGATTATAAAACTGCTGAAAATCTTACGATTGGACAATAGGATACTTCCGGACCAGGCTTTTATTCTGGAATCACTCCACTCCAATGAACATTTAAAAGAAAATGTAAATGATATTATCATTAACTCATTAGTTTTCTATGTTTTCTCACAACTACTTCTAGTTTTTTTCTTACAACCTCCCGCAAAAAAACACCCCTGTCCAATTGCAGAACATAGAATAGCTGCAAAATATCTGTAAAAGAAGAGGAAACCTCTTCCTAGAAATGCACATTAAAAAAATATATATATTAAAAAATAATAAACACATACATAGCTGAAACTCCTAATAGTAGGCAATAATATCTGATAGCTGGCTGCATAGCTCAGTAGTTAAGGTATCTGGTTTTGGAGCCAGAGGTTGGAAGTTGGATTTTCCATTTGCCTCCTGCAAAGGAGAGCCAGCCTGTGTGAACCTGGGCAAGTTGCACAGTCCCAGGATGTCCCCAGATGGAAATGCTGAACCACTTCTGAGTATTCTCTAGCTGGAAAACCCTAATAAAGAGTCACCGGTAAGTCAGAATAGACTTGACGGTGCATGATTATTATTTATTATTAACATCTGATAAAACACTGGTTCCCAAACTGGGGTTCCCAGATTTCATCGGGATTCAGCTCCTGAAATCCCTGGCCATGTTGTCTGGGATGTGTGGGAACTGAAATTTAGTAACAGCTGGTAACAGATCCACATCTGGCAAGCCCTATCAGCAAGAGCTTCTCCTTACTCATATACTGGCATTTTGAAATCCAATTTTTTAATATACTAGATGTAACAGAAGCTCTAGCAATAATGAATTCCAGAATGATCTAATTCCTTTTAAAGAGCTCTTATGCACTCATAAAATGTGCATTAAACAATCATTTTCTCAGTGACTTTTCCTTCATTCTATCTTCACAATATTCTATAAACATTTGACTTAACATGTCTTTTGGTGCTTCTGTTTTCCTAGCTAGGTCCAAAAGGCCACGCATGAACCTCTTAGAGCCCAGAAAAAGCACTTTTTTTGAAACATGGCTCCCAGAATCCCCAACCAGGATAACCGCAGGAATTTTGGGAGCCATGTGATTCAAAAAATTAATTCTTCTAAGTTCCTCTACCTATACCATTGAGTTTTTCCAGAATCCTGTCTGCTTTAGTTCTTCCTTTTTTAAAAACCTGCTCCTGCAGTTTGGGGAACACTGCTCTGTGAGATTCAGCAGGGCAGGGAGGACAATAAGAGGTTGAATGGAATGGTTTTCTCCATATGCTCACTGGATCTTGGTACCTGCATATTAGCCATCATGGTTAAATTATTTTGCTTCCCACTGAAGCAGTACTGAGATGCTAGGCAACAGATACTGGCACATCAATTTGTTCCCCGTTCACTGATTGCTAGTAGAAAATGGTCTTCTTCTAAGATACAATTAATTGCTGTTGTTAGAAAAGTCGGGATGATGTCTCCTGCCTTGCTTGCCAGAAACTATTATACGCTTGATTTGAATTATGTAACAGCTTTCATATAAGTTCCCAGCATCAGCTATGTTATTTTCAGAATTCAATTAGGATGCTTCTCCTCAGAGCACATGTTATTCCTTATTCATTTTTTTTTTAAAAAAAACTTAACTATTTGCACTTTTATTTGGGAATACTTTTTGCAATGTTACTGGACTTTTTGCATCTTCAGGGTGGGGGATACATGGCCATTAAAGTAAATGAAATTATTGTAGATTGTTTCTATGTTGACTCCAAACTATCTTGAATGTTTTATAGACAGGCAGTGGCTAAATTCTGGGGGTTAAGTAATAATTAAACGTGTAAATATTGAAGCAGAACCTTTGAAATATAAATGCATGCAGTCAGGGAAGAAAAACAGGAAGCAAGACTTCCATTGCTACCTGTGATGGTCAATCAATTTGGAGCATCATGTGCATGCCTAAATTGATACAGTACTGTATAGCTGAAGGGAAGATGGTAGAGCAATTTCATAGCTTTTGATAGACATTTACTGAGGTTTTCAGAATAAACAAAGGCAAGGTATAAAATATATAAGACTATAATTTGGATCCAGAGGATAACGTTGGACCTTCTGCTCATGGGAAGATTCCTTCTGAGAGCTGGAGGGCACAGTTAGGACCACCCTTATTTCCAAAGGTTTGTGTTGAAATAAGCAGTGCATTTCACCATATTATTTTAAGAATCATATCCAAAATGAGATTAAAAATAAGAACTCTGTTTACATCAGCAAAGAAAAAGTCAGCACATGACTCAAATTAAAACATACCCAATTGTGAAACTGTGAAATTGGCCGATTTGTTTTCCATCCTAGTTAACACATTTCCAAAAACATGTCTGCTAAATTCACATTATAGATGTGGCAACTACTCATGAAATATCTAATTCTCGGTAACTATCCAAGTCTTGTCATTATGACATGCTGCAAAGACACCCCCTCCCATGTCAGTTAGGTATCTCATCTTCCTATAAAAAGAGACTCTATTTTGTTTTCCCTTTTATCTTTTTATCTGTTTTTCACTCATCTTTACTGCCAAATTCTGTGCATCATTATTTCCTTCTTGGTAAATTCCACACAAGAAAGAGACAATTTTATGCAGGATATATAACAATCGTTGTGCAGCTTGGCATTTCCTACACTTTTCAGGTGAATCTGTACAATAAAAGATGCTATTCTGTACATGAATAGTAAAAATCCCTCACAGCTTGGCATTCTCCTCAGAGAAATTACTATGAAACTTCCAAGAAATTCAGCTAGATTTCTCAGGAAAAGGATCTCGGGCAGAGAAATTTCAGTGCAAAGACAAAAGAGGAGTGTTTCTCTTGTTTTCTCCTCAAGAGCAATATTTGCATCTCTAAGTCACAAACTGAACTTTTAGGCAACCACTTTTAAGTAGGAGCCAAGATTAAGCCTAAGATGCCCAACAGCTATGATTTTCACAACTGATGGTTGCATTTTTATCCACTTTTCACCCACTATTTGAAAGAAGCACATCTCTTCCATCCTATCCTCACAAAAAAAAAATTGAGAGGTAGGTTAGGTTGAGAGACATAGGAATGTCCATTGAACTTCATGGCTGAATGAGGATTTGAACTTGGGTCCCCCTGGCACTGGTCTAACAATCTACATCACCGTTTCTCTGGGAGACAAGGGTCTTACATAATATTGTGCACTGACCTGGCACCTTCTTTCCTATTGTTTGAAACTGTGATATCAGTCTAGTTCATTCTTCTAATCAACATGTGATTTCATTTCTCCATCATCAGCTATTGCTTTTTCGTTCTTTATTTTGGATTCCTTGTTGTCATTCCTATCATACTACCTTGCTCTAAACTGCCACAGCTGTTGAACAACCCAAATCCTTCTTTAACTGAACTGAATTTTTCCTCCTCATTCTCTCAGCATCGCCATTCGATATTCAGGCAATGAGAGGAAAATGCTTGTTCTTCAGTTGTACAGTTTCAGCAACTCATATAGAATATGACAAGTCTAGGTAAAATTATCCTTGTAGAATTCCATAGGTAATCACTTCCAGCACTGAAAACAAAACTCCTTTACAACTTTGCTGCTATGCTTCTTGTGGCTTTTGAAAGCCATAGTCCCTTCACAACTTTTTTGAAAACTGGAAATGTAGGCATCATGCCCTATTATAAATAATGTGATATTTCTAAAAACCCATAACTTTTGAAATATGCCATTTAAGGGATTCTGGAAGATGAACAGCTACAAGGTTATTGTTATATCTAGGAAACATTTTTTCTGTTATCTCTGAGAGACATTTTACCATTTGGCTTCACTGGATATATTACAAAATAAACATGTATATTTGGACTAAAACTGGCAATACTGTCTGGGGAATTCTGGGAGCTGTAATCAAAAAACACAAATCTGTACACCTCTATCACTAAACAACGGTGACGGTACCAAATATAGCCAAGTCCGGTGACATCTACTGATTAAACTAAATAATGGCATCTGGCCTAGATGCCTTTAAAAGGGGATTGGACAGATTTCTGGAGGAAAAGTCCATCACAGGTTACAAGCCATGATGGGGATGTATAATCTCCAGGCTTAAAAAGGAAGGTACTTCAAAATGTCAGATGCAGGGAGGGGTATCAGGAGACAGGTATCTAGTTGACTTGTGTGCTCCCAGAGGCATCTGGTGGGGCCACTGTGAGATCAGGAAGCTGGACTAGATGGGCCGTTGGCCTGATCAAGCAGGGCTCTTCTTATGTTCTTATGACAACATCTATAACGAAAACACGGTCATTCATAAGGATGGCTTGCAGACTAAGCATACTCAGTAGTGTCTTGCCTCCCAAATTTCAGGGGCCACCCCTCTTTGCTTTGGTCCTGAGTCACTTATGCTCACTCACCTTGCTGCACAGGAAGAACAGTTGGGTTGTGCAGTTAGAATTTACTTTCATGTATTTAACTCAGGCGTGGGTAACTTCTGGTTCTTCAGATGCTGGCAGAGTGCATCTCCTGTTATTGTTGGCTAGGGTCAATTGGAGTTGTAGTCCATAGGATAGCAACAAGTTATCCACCTCAGTTTTAGCTTAATTGAAAAGACATTTTAGGGCTTTGATTCCAAGAACAATATATAAGCCCAGTACATAAGACCTCCTGCTTAGTCAAAAAGGCATTACTTGAAAGCATATATCAAGGATTAGGGTAGGCTGCCACCAATATCTAAGGCACAAATAAAGACTTAATAATGTGTTAACAACCAATACTTTTGAGTAGGACATAAACAAACAACAATAGACCATGTAAAAATTATCTGCTTTCGGGAAAAGCAGATGACCTACATGTACTTCTTTGATGTTGTGAACAACACAGCTTTTAGGTAATCATTTTCACATTAGACATGCTAACTCAAAAACAATAGAAATAATTAATTTTCCATCCCATTGAGTCATTCATGGTCAAATTTGTTGAGGATTTATTATTTTTTTACTATTACAGTGAAAAATTAAAGAGGTGAATACACTTTGTCCTGCCGTATGTAATCATCTGTTGTATTTATTGTGTGGACTGTACAGAGTTCCAAAATTTTACACTTTCAAAATGGAAGCATTTTAAAGTTCTGATCTCAGTGGTTAAAAGGACCTTGCTTGTTGTAGGAATCACAGTCAAGAGTCTTATATCGGGGTGGAGGGGCACTGTGATCTTCAGAGGTTGTTGGACTGCCATCTCAATCATCTCTAGCTAGGATCATGGGAGTGACAATCTACCAACATCTGGAGAGCAACAGTTGCCCACCCTGATCTAGGACTTTTGATAGCACATGAGTCTTCATTCGATTAGAAAAAATCCTTAAGAGATTTTGCAGTAGTGCAACAAGCTGGAGAGCAGGCAAGGAGAGGTAAGAGAAGCCACGGACGAAGAACAATGGGCAGTTTGTCCCTCTTCCACTAATGAATAGGAAAAGAAAGGGAGAATAGCAAAGACCACAAATGGCCGCACTTGCTAGGAGGCCACTTTGGAAGAAAAGGAGAGTTGTGCTCTTTCAACAACTCAAGTAATACTTAATATTACTTAACAACCAGAGCCATGGAGAGTTTTAACAAGTGATGCTATAAAAATGCCAGCAGCTCGTATTGTCTAAGCATGCAACAAGAGAACAAGAAGTAAACATGCACTGGTTCAACCACTCCGCTGTAACATACAGTGAAGTACAAAGCTGGAGTTAATATAACCTGCTGTTGAATTCTTTTCTTCCACCTTGCTCCTCCCTGTGATGGTTTTGTTGGCTAGACATGTTCAAAGAGCAGCGACATTGCCATTCGCAATTCAACTATGCAGATGAAATAAATTTAGGAGCATAGTTGCCCAATGTAGGGTGGGCATCTTTCCAGTGTACAACAATTTATGTCACTCTGTTATAGACCATTATTTACATCACATGAGCCTTATTTAGGCATTTCAGCTTGAAAGTGGAGAGGGCTCTAGTGATGTTGGGGACATAGAGATACATCTTAAGTCCCCTGCCCCATATCAACCATGCACAAGAGTGTGAGGGGTTGGAGATGTGCTTGTTCAATATGCTTATATACACCTCTTCAAGGCTTTCATCCACAAAGGTATGACTGACATAAGGTGGGGGGCGGGGACACTGGGTGTGAGACTTATGTGTGCCTCCATCCCTGCCATGGTCAGAGTCCTCCCCACTTCAAGCTGTAATATCTGAATGGGACTTCTGTTACAGCTTAATTTTGTGACTCAGACTCTAAAATTTCATTTGGGCAACAGGTTTGTTGACTAATATATTGATCTAGTGGAAGAAGGGGACCCAAGATGGGAATTCAACATGTTGAGCAAATCTAAAAGCAAACAGCAGAAACATATCAATTGCACAAATCAGGACCACAAAGAGGAATGCATGGGAGAATCTAGGCACAGTGGGTTTATATGTTTTTCCATACACTGATTGTAATACTAAATATTAGCAAAACACAATGTCGCATTCGTCCCACCAAAGCCAAAAGAATTAGTGAGAGCAATACGTCGTTTTTCACTTCTCCATTCTTGGGGTATAAGTGGAACATAGTTGAGATCAAATGGTGGTTCAGTCTGATCCAGATTGAGAGTAGGTGGTAAAATTCCATGGAAACAAGCCAAAACAGTAAAAGCTGCCTCAAGAGCTCCTGCAGCTCCCAACAGATGACCTGTTGCTCCTTTGGTTGAGGAAACAGCAAGAGAATAGGCATGGTCTTTAAATAATCCTTTTATCGCTTGATTTTCTGCAGCATCTCCTAGAGGAGTGGAGGTGGCATGAGCATTGATGTATGTTATATCTTCAGAAGAAATTCCAGCATCTTTTATTGCTGCAGCCATACATCTAAGGAAGAAAAGAAAGAAACTAAAGTTATATTTCCTTACAAAGCCTACTTAGGTCTCTCCTTTGTGAATGAAAGACAATACAGTGGACCCTCGACTTACAGACGGCTCCACCTGCGGACTTTTCGACTTGCAGACTTCTCTGGCTGCAAAATTTCCCATTGACTTGCAGCCGGAGAATCGACCTACGGACCGGAAGGGGGAGGCGGGGAAAGCGCCAAATTCAAATTTGGCGCTTTCCCTGCCTCCCCCTTCCGGTCTGTAGGCCGCCGATTGTGCCTCCGGAGGCCTTCCAGGGCTTCTCCGCCGCCATGGGAGGCCTCTCGGAGGTCCCCCCTCGCCGCTGATTGTGCCTCCGGAGAAGCTTCGGCAGCGGTGATGGCGGCGGCGAGGGACCCCTTCGGACCGGTAAGGTGCTGCTTTTTGCCTTTATTTTCTTTTTTTTTGGTGGGGAGGTATTTTTTCTTCGGCCGGTTACGGATTAATGGGTTTTCAATGCATTTCTATGGGAAATGGACCCTCGACCTACGGACTTTCTGACCTGTGGCCACCGTTCCAATACGGATTAAATCCGTAAGTCGAGGGTCCACTGTACAGCCAGAACATGAGAATCATAGATACATTCTATATACTGAATACAGGTTCACAAGATGCAAATTAATTAGAACCAAGTCCTTGGGTTACATCTTTAAAACAGGGATAAATGCATTTGTCTTGCATGTTAGTCATGTTAATTGAATCTTTGAAAGAATCTATTGCTAAGCTGATGTTAAGGTGGAAAATTCAGTCCTAATGAGCTGAAGACATTAATTATCCCAAATGTTCTGCTGTGTTACTTGCAGTCTTCAAACTGAAGAGATATTTCAACACACACTAGCTCTCTCCATAGGAGCCATGTCTTTTTGAAACTGGCCAAGCTTATCTAATAACTACAGGTAAACACGATCCTTTTCATACAGATAAATGAACATCATCACTAAAAAATGGTAAGAAAGACTTGTTTAACTTTTTCCATTTGTATTATTAATCATTTCTGTAACATTTCAGATTTAAACTGCTCTATAATTCTAATCTCACTGATTCTGTTTTTATTTATTCTTAAATAAGCCTCTAAAACAATGAGAGATAATGATTTGCCCATAATTATCTCAGAAAGCTAAGTGATCATTTAAGCTGGAATTTTTACATCCAAGACAAATAGTAAATCAGCTAGGCCATTGTGATGATTATCAACATGAAGATCATTAATGTTTCATTTTCAACATTCCTTGGCTGAAGGGATTTGAATTTAACATATCTTCAGATGGTTTCAGTTCAGTTGGCCTTTAATTTAGCTGGAGAGACTAGCTGGTCAGAATTGCATCCTATTGAACTAAAAACAATCTAGAACCAAAAGGGGGAACAAAAATAAATAGCTTTCATCGATTTCAACACTTTGTTGAATAAAAGGTCTCAATCTGCTGCCTTTGTTATAAAGGTACTGGTGCCAGGATATTCTACAACCAGGGCACCATGAACAAAACAGCCTTCTCCTCTGTCATCCTCCTCCTAATCTCTGGAGGTGGGGGCACTTGAAGGTGCAGCAGTGACAATAGACCTTACATTGCTCCAAACAGTGGCGTGTCATAAGATATGGAGTAAACTGGTTTCCGGATTCAGATGCAGATTTTACAACACAAGACTAATTCAAAGATGTGGAGGCTACAGTGTGTTTGGAATAGGCAGAAGCCTCATGCACACTTGCATTACAGCCTGTTGGATGCCACCATTGCCTTTATGGCTGGCAGTACCCTCACAACTACTGTGCTGGCGAAGAGCTGCCAGCAGAAGAGGTAGGCTGAGGGAGAAGTTAAATGCTGCCAATCCAAACTTCCTCCAACTCAGGGACACAGCAACTATGGTCAACACAAAGCTAAGCCAAGATCAGGGTGGTCCTAAATCTTTTCCAACATCCCTAGAATGGAAGGGGATTGAGTTCAACACAGCTTCAATTGGCTTAGTGTGGGCTCAGCTGGCCTCAGTGACTTTGATTACTTAGGATTGTGTCCTTATATATTAATCACAACATCATCATTGTTGTTATTTTTATTAACATCACCATGATCACTCTTGCAATTATTATGATTACCCTTATCATAATCAGCATGATTTATGCCACATCCTTCCTTGTAAGAGTTAAGGCCTGATGGCAATTTATGTAACATAGCTGAAATCAGAGATCTTAAATACTTAAAATTTAAAAAAAACTAAGTTCTGTTTAAAAAAAGCAAGTAGCAGTAAAATTAAATACTTGCTTACTCCCCAGAAGTAAGGTGCTTGAGACAAGAAAGACAAGAATGTGGAGACAGCCAAATTCCATAACAAGCATGCTAAATTAGGGAATTATCATAACATTAAATATATGTTATCACTATACTACATAGCTTTATAATTATTTACACGTTCATTGATTTTTTACCTGAAGGCACCATCTCCATCTGGATTAGGGGCTGTAATGTGGCTAGCATCTCCTGAGAGTCCGTAGCCTAAAATTTCCGCATATAGTTTTGCTCCTCTCTGTACGGCATGCTCATATTCTTCTAAAAGCAAAACTGCAGCACCTTCTCCCATGACAAATCCTTCTCTCAAAGAATGGAATGGCCGGCAAGCCAGTTTGGGGCTTGAGTTGAAGCTAGTACACAAAGCCCGAGCTCTAGCAAACCCAGCTAGAGATAATGGGCTAATGCAAGCCTCTGTTCCTCCAGCCAGCATTACTTCAGCATCACCATATGCTATAAAGCGAAAGGCGTCTCCAACAGCATGCGCTCCTGTGGTACAAGCAGTCGATACAGCATGGTTGGGTCCTTTTAGATGGTACTTGATACTAATGTGGCCTGCTGCCATATTGATCAAGATCTTCGGAACAAAGAACGGGCTGACTTTCTTGTAACCCTTCGTTTTGAACATGAAGGCAGCATCAGAAATTTCTTCCAGGGGAACCATTCCCATTCCTACTGCCACACCAGTCCTTAAACAATCCAGATCAGATTGTGGATACCAGCCAGAGTCTCTTAAGGCGAGGTCAGCAGCAGCTATGGCCATGACGGTGGCAAAAGACATAGTCTTGCTTTCTGATTTTGACACATACGTGTCTTCATGGAACTGGCCTTCCCCAGCTCCCTTTGGCACACAAGCAGCCACTTTACAAGGAACAGACGAATATTCCTCCTCTTCAAGAGCAACAACCCCACAATTTCCTTGAAGAAGGCTATTCCACACCCACTGGGCTCCAACACCAAGAGGGGACACTAAACCTATACCTGTGACAACTACCCTTCTTCGACTGCATGGAACTGCACCAGTGCTCATACGTTTTTTAATAATCCTCAAACAGTGATGCATTTGGGAACTGTGGTGATGGAGGCATGCCATCCTTAATACATCTCTGGAGCAATGGAAAAGCATGACTGCAGTAATCTGAAAAACAGAGTATTATTATTAAACTTCCACCTATGCACCTGTTATAATCTAATTTTACAA
Organism: Intellagama lesueurii; assembly: GCA_037013535.1. Lineage (NCBI taxonomy): Eukaryota > Metazoa > Chordata > Lepidosauria > Squamata > Agamidae > Intellagama > Intellagama lesueurii. The sequence continues at coordinate 82,971,051 of JBAJHW010000006.1, forward strand.
GAACAAACTGATGCCTAAGATACCTAGATAAAATGCACACAAAAAGTTAGCCTGTGTAGAATTTATGTTGAAAGGTTCGTTCTGTACTGTACAAAATGGGCCGTGCTTTGAACCTGCTCCACACAGCCTTGCTGTGTGTGCTTCGGTTTTGCATGGCCTGTCTTGGATGGATTTAAATTGTATTGTGACAGAATCCCTGTTCTATGTGGGATCATTATCTGTAACATACAACTGAGATGCCCTATTAAGACAGGGTTCAAATATGAGGTTTAAAAAATGCTAGAATTCACTTTGAAGGTGTTCACGGGACTTGAATGTGAAATGATTCCTCCCTGCCTAACCAGAAGTCATCATGTCAGTGAAGCTGAGAACAATGCCACCAAGAAGCCAGATTGCATTAAGAACCTGGGCTCCTGGCAGGGTCATTCAAGGTGAAATGGTCACAGTTGAGATACCAGACTAGGATGCATCCAACCTCTTCAAGGCAGCTACTGGGCAGCAGTGGTAGTTGAAGGTGACACTGGTGGAGAAGGCAATGACAGTGATAAACTAACTTTGGTTAATAACAAGCAGAAGGTGACAATGGTAAAACCCTGCTGAACTTTCCTTACTGTGAAAACCCTATGATGAGACTCCAAAATGAAACAAGATATAGTGCTGGAAGATGAGACTCCCAGATCAGAAAGCACTCAATCAGTTACTGGGGAAGAACAAAAGATAAATATGAATAGTGCTGTCACTAATGACACAACTGGATTAAAGCGAAAAGGATGTCTAGTGGCTGACCTGCACAGAAGTGAAAGGAAAGTCTGATATTGCACAACACATGTAATTGAAACATACAGCATGAAAAGAATAAATCAAGGTAAATTGGAAACTGTAAAGCAATGGAACATAAACATTGCAGTGCTTGATGTCAGTGAACTAAAATGGGCTGGAATGAAATCTTTTCAGACAACAAAGTATTCTGGGTTTGTCATTTCCACAGTATAGCACTTTGTAGTTGTCTAACTGAAAATATCCCATTTCAGCCCACTTTAGTTTACTAAAATGGAGTGCCTCTAATACTGAGGCAAGATGTAGCACAGATGTTTTTCATATGGAACCAAGAATCTTGTGATTCTAGAAGATTTTAGGTTCTATATGAAAAACATTATTGTACAGAATTGACAAGTGTTAAAATTGTCTGGAATTATTGCAAGAATGAAGACATATACCCAGATGAATTTGCAAATACTTGTTACTGATTACCTGGTTTCATTCTGGGATTAACCCTTTACTGGGATAATGTCAGCTATGACGAATCATAGAATCTGTTCTCTTTGCCTGGGAGGTCTATCTTTATCAGGTTCTGACACAGGCAGTTGAAGGCCAGAGTGCAAGATAAGACCAATAATATCAATCAGACTTTGTAGAAAATCTATCAGTATAACCATCATTCAAGTCTATACTTCAACTACCGATGCTGAAGAAGATGAAATAGAAAGTTTTTATGGAAGCACTTAGGAGGAAATTGTTCACACACCAAAAAATGACATGCTTATAATCATAGGTGACTGGAACACAAAGGTAGGGAACAAAGCAGAATCAATTGCTGTTGGAAAATTTGGTCTAGGAGACAGAAATGAAGCAGCAGAATGACTGAATGAGTTCTGCAAAGCCAACAATCTGTTTATGGCAAATATATTTATTTTTATCCCATCTTCCTTCGTAAAAAAGACTCATGTTTTAAGCAACCAAACAGATGGCTGTATACATGGACATCACCAGATGGTTAATATAGAAATCAAATAGACTACATAACTGGAAGGAGGAGATGGTGAAGCTGTATTCTCTTAGTCAAAACAAGACCAGGAACAGATTGAACTGCTACTTCAACATTAGAGTAAAGCTAAAAAAGATTAAAAGAATCATAGTCCGATTCTGAAGGAGAAACCACAGTCTTATGATGTAAAAAAAATAAATCTCCCTTTATTTAAATTTAAAATGTCCAAAATGTTTTGGCCTCAATTGTATGGCCTTCTTTGGTGCATGGATTTTTTGTCTATATTAGATATTTTATTTGACACAGCTCCACCAAATCTGGTGATGTCCACCTGTATAACCGTCTGGTACAGAAGAGCAAACTATGCTTTATAGATTAAATAAAGCCTTTGACTGTATGGATCATGACAAACTATGGCTTGTTCTAAAAGAAATGGGTGTGCCTCAGCACTTGATTGTTCTGATGAGTAACTTTTACTGTGGACAAGAAGCTACCGTTAAGACAGAATATGGATAGGCAGAATGGTTTCCTATAGGCAAAGATGCAAGACAAAGGCGCATTTTATCCCCTTATCTGTTCAATCTGTACAAAGAACATATCATACAGAAAGCCAGACTAGATTCAGATGAAGGAGTGAAAATTGGCAGAAGAAACATCAATAATTTAAGATATGCAGATGACACTATCTCACTGGCAGAAAGCAGCAAAGACTTGAAATGATTTTTAGTGAAAGAAGCAAGTGCCAAAGCAGGACTGCAGCTGAGCATTAAGAAGGCAAAAATTATAACTACAGAAGAATCAGACAACTTTAATGACGACGATGAAGAAATTGAAATAGAGATTTTATATACCTTGGTTCAATCATCAATCCAAATGGAGACTGCAGCCAAGAAATCGGCAATGAAGGAATTAGAAAACATCATCAAGTGTAAGGTTGTGTCACTGAGGCCCAAGACCATGGTCATCCACACTCTTGTATCTCCAGTCACCGTGTGTGGGTGTGAAAGCTGGACAGGAAAGAAAGCTGACAAGAAAGAACTGATTCATTAGGAATATGGTGCTAGAGGATAGCTTTGCAGATACCCTGGACTGCCAGAAAGCTGACCAAGTGGATCCTTGAGCAAATCAAGCCTGAACTATTGTAACAGTGTTGAAACTGAGGCTGTCCTACTCTGCAAAATACAATAATGCTGAGAAAGATTGAAAGCATCAGGAAAAGGGAAAAAGTAAATAGGGGATGGATTGGCTTGCGAAAGGAAGCCACAGGCCTGAGTTTACAAGAGCTTAGCAGGGCAGTTTAAAACGGCATTTTGGAGACTGCTCATTCATAGGGTTGCCAGAAGTCATAGGCAACTTGACAGCAATGTAACAACTACTACTGCTACAATTTTGTGGTGCGATGTACTAGATACCTGCCACAATGGAAACCATTTTTTAAACAATTTTACTGTAAGGAATTACTCTCATTTTTTTGTGTTAAGAAAAAGGATAAATGAACACTAAACAATATATGGGTTCTTTTTTCCCCCCATCCTCAAAGAGTTGTTTACAGAGCGGCCAGTGATCGCCAAGGTGAAAAGAATAATTGCTGTTCTGTATCTTCAGGTCTGTTCCTACCCATGGCTCTCCTAGTAAGGATTTCTGAAGTATCTGAGATATTTTAGGAGTGGTTTTACCCGAATTACCACCACCACCCTATGGCCAAGCGGACATTTGAACTCAGATCTCCTGGGTCTCAGGGCGGCATTTTGATTCAATATTCTGCTGTGGCTCTCCAAAAAAAAAAAACACCAACCAACAGAGGGGGAAAAGATGGAATAAGCTGTCGCTCCAAGTGGGGCTCGAATTCTCAAGGTCTAGGAAGCCTATTAAGACAAGCGAGCCCATTTTCACGACGGCGCATGCTCCAGCCCCGCAAAGAAAAATATCTGCCCTCCCTATGACGAGTACGCCGCGCCACCCTTTTCTCAGCCACCAGAGAATTTTCTGAGAGGGCGGGGGAATTCCTCCCGCTGGCTCTCTCGGAGCCCGTGGCTGAGTCAGCTTTACCCAGAATTGAGTGCGGGCGGGCGCCCGGTGAAGTAGAAGTTTCTTGCTTCCTGGCAAGCAAGGACAACCCGGTGGGTAAACGCCACCACAGAAGGATGGCGGCTGCGGTGGGTCATTCCGCCCCGGCGCACTCTCGAGCAGTCAGCGAGCTCTGCCAGAATTCCCGGGAAACGTTTTTAGAGGCCTCCCGCTTGCTGCTTACCTATGCGGATAATATCATCAGGTGAGAGAGACGGACGGGCCCAGAAAACAACGGTAGGGAGGGTGGAGCCGTTTTGCGTCTGTCTCGGCGCTGAGGCAGTTGGGACTTGGTTCGCCTTTGGCAGATAAAAGCTTACTGTTCACAGCGGCGAGAGTTATTTGCAGTGCCGCGGGCGGGCAGGTGCAGCGTTTTGGAATGGATAGATTTCGTTTCGTTCAGTTGTAGAGGGCACCGCGGAATAAGGGCGCTGCCCGTCGTGTGGTTGGACAGATGCAATCAGATCTTTCCCCTTAAGCCAATTCCTTAAACAGCAGACCACATTTCTGTAGTATGGTATATCGCAAGTCTCTGAGTTTAATCATTGTACTCAATTTTTTTCTGTGCCAGCCCAGTATGAAGCTGTTCTGCAGCTGCTCAGTAGGTTGCGAGGGACACGTGTTTTTGTTTTTATCGCTGCCCTTTTGTAAGGTCATTCCATCTACAGCATGCCCAGCAGACTAATTTGAGACAAGATTTCTGTTCTGATCGCCAGGACTGATAGTTCTGATCACCACCATGTGCTGCAAATGGCAGTGGTCGGAGTGATGATGAAGATGAGACGCTCTGAGCATCCGTGGACTTCCACCTTCTTCTTTACCAAGTGACAGTATTGCCTTTGATCTTTTAGGCCAGAGGCTGATATCTCCTGGTTGGGTTAGAGTTGTAGTGCTATGCATTTAAGAGATTACACACCTATGCTTTGTTGTTGTTGTTTAGTCGTTAAGTCGTGGCTGACTCTTCGTGACCCCATGGACCAGAGCACGCCAGGCCCTCCTGTCTTCCACTGCCTCCCAGAGTTGGGTCAAATTCATGTTGGTAGCTTCGATGACACTGTCCAACCACCTTGTCCTCTGTCGTCCCCTTCACCTCTTGCCCTCACACTTTCCCAACATCAGGGTCTTTTCCAGGGAGTCTTCTCTTCTCATGAGATGGAGCCTCAGCTTCAGGATCTGTCCTTCCAGTGAGCACTCCGGGTTGATTTCCTTCAAAATGGATAGGTTTGTTCTCTTTGCAGTCCAGGGGACTGAAGAGTCTCCTCCAGCACCACAGTTCAAAACCATCAATTCTTCGGCGGTCAGCCTTTATGGTCCAGCTCTCACTTCCATACATCGCTACTGGAAAAACCATAGCTTTGACTATGCGGACCTTTGTCGGCAAGGTGATGTCTCTGCTTTTTAAGATGCTGTCTAGGTTTGTCATTGCTTTCCTCCCAAGAAGCAGGCGTCTTTTAATTTCGTGGCTGCTGTCCTCATCTGCAGTGATCATGAAGCCCAAGACAGTAAAATCTGTCACTGCCTCCATATCTTCCCCTTCTACTTGCCAGGAGGTGATGGGACCAGTGGCCATGATCTTAGTTTTTTTGATGTTGAGTTTCAGACCATTTTTTGCGCTCTCTTCTTTCACCCTCATTAAGAGGTTCTTTAATTCCTCCTCACTTTCTGCCATCAGAGTGGTATCTGCATATCTGAGGTTGTTGATATTTCTTCCGGCAATCTTAATTCCGGTTTGGGATTCATCCAGTCCAGCCTTTCGCATGATGTATTCTGCATATAAGTTAAATAAGCAGGGGGACAATATACAGCCTTGTGGTACTCCTTTCCCAATTTTGAACCAATCAGTTGTTCCATATCCAGTTCTAACTGTTGCTTCCTGTCCCACATAGAGATTTCTCAGGAGATAGATAAGGTGATCAGGCACTCCCATTTCTTTAAGGACTTGACATAGTTTGCTGTGGTCCACACAGTCAAAGGCTTTTGTTAGTCAATGAAGCAGAAGTAGATGTTTTTCTGGAACTCTCTGGCTTTCTCCATAGTCCAGCGCATGTTAGCAATTTGGTCTCTAGTTCCTCTGCTCCTTCGAAATCCAGCTTGTACTTCTGGGAGTTCTCGGTCCACATACTGCTGAAGCCTACCTTGTAGGATTTTGAGCATAACCTTGAGCACCTTTGCTAGAAGGGAATAAATATCAGAATGGAAACGAAAAGGGCAAAAGTGCCATTTAAAAAATAAAATAGTTGCCCCCCAAAACAAAAAAGCAGCAATCAAAAAGATTGTTTACTGCAGGATGCAAATCATAAATAGACATGGTCTTAGAACATTAATAACAATAGGTTAGATTGCAATAAAGCTTGTCACAGATCCCATTGTCTAGTTGTTCCAAACCCCCTAGAATACCTGGTGCTGAGACATATCAAACAGCACAGCTGACATGTTCCCAAGGACCAAAGGAAAGGGTAGTGGAGTTATACCCTGAACCCAGCTAACAGGTAGCCAGCTGTTTATTACAGAAAGATCCAGTTGAGCCAATGGCAGGAATTATGCATAATTTTTGTTTGCTCGAGCAAACATCCTAAAATTGAATCGTGTAAAATCTATGTACTGAATGAATAAAAGTCGATTATTGCCTGCATTATCAACTTGTTTATCCCTTCTGCACAATATAGAATGAAGTGACAGATGTTATATTACGTGTTATACCGTGTTTCCCCGAAAATAAGACAGGGTCTTATATTAATTTTTGCTCCAAAAATGCATTAGGGCTTATTTTTAGGGAATGTTTTATTTTTTTCATTTACAACAATCTACATTTATTCAAATACAGTCATGGCATCTTCTTCTGGTTGCTGCACAATGCTGCACAACGGTGGAGGGTGGGGTTTTACTTAACGGGCTTATTTTGGGGGTAGGGCTTATATTACGAGCATCCTGAAAAAAATCATACTAGGACTTATTTTCAGGTTAGGTCTTATTTTGGGGGAAACGGTATATAAAACTACCATATGTGCTGTCAAGTTGGGACTGACTTATAGTGACCCTAATAGTGCTTTCAAGATAAGTAGATGCGTAAAGAGTGGTTTTAACAGTTCCACTCTCCTAGATAATTCTCCTGGTCAAGCAGGGATTTAAACCCAGGTCTCATGAGTTCTAGTCTGTCACTCTATCCACTACACTATTGTGTTTATCTATATATAAATGGAATATAAAATATTGCAAAATGGCAATGTTTTTACATTTCAAAATCTTAAAGATAAGCTGAATATACAAAAGGTTTTTTCCAATATATTCAGATCTGCCATGAACGCTATAATTTATTAAGAAAATGTGCCTGACTAGGGATGTACTGTAACACTGATAGAAAAAGTGCTGTATGAATATGTCTAGTAGAACGTTAATAGGGAGAAGGTGGGGAAGGTGTGATCGCCAAATTTATCTGATTCTTTATAAATTAAAGATTGTTTATAATCTATTACATGATAAATTCTGGCAGTATAATACAGTATGTCTCTAAATATAGTCACCTCCCTTGCCTTATTTGTCTGGGTAACCAGGGAAGAGGCTCTGAAGAAGAACTTAGCAGCTGGACACATTTCTATGTGAGGAGAGATAGGTGGGCTCCAAAGCATTTAGGGCTTTAAAGTATGATTTGAATTGGGCCTGGAAGCAGTCTGGAAGCCAGTGCAGATGATGAAGTGCTAATATAACATGACTGTATTGTCCTACAGTTCCTTCAACAGTATCAGTACTCTAGCCTGGACCAAAGTTTCTGGACCACAACAATAGGAATAATTTATTGCTTAGAACAGGCACTAGGATGTGGATTGTTAACACTAAGGTTTGCTGCACAATTCTTATTTAGTCCTACCAGTTTATTGAGGTGCCAAGAAAATGTCATGTTGAGACTGTTTTTCCCAAAAAAATATTTGCCTAGACATTCAATGGAACATAGCCTTTTAAAAGGTTTTCTAGTTCACCATCATCAGGCCCTTCTAATAATATATTATGTGTGACCTTTATTCATTTTGATGCAACCTTTTCTTTATAGCAGTTTCCAAAGCAGCAGCCGTGATAATCTGTTTCAGCATGTTTGCAAAAAGAAAGGTGAAGAAAAGGATGGGGAAAGGCAAAAGGGATAACTGCACGTGTTTGCATTCCTTGTGTCTGAAGAAGTGGATTTTGGTCCATGAAAGCCGACACTGAAATAAACAAGTGTTCACAGTGCTGCAATATTTTGTTTTCCTCCCTCCTTTATTTACTTTATAGTTCAACTGGATTTAGTGTGGAATGTAGTATTATTAAAATGTTAATACTGCAAGAATGTCCGCAGTTATTAATGAATATTTTTGAGTGTCTCTAATGCATCCCACTATTTTGAGGGTGGCAGAAGATCATAAGTATCTATTTTTTTAAAAAAAATAGCTGCCCTGCCTATTATATCTTTTACTGGCCATTGTGAATAGTTTTCATACCGTTCCACTGTCAGACATCTAACAAAAATTTCCGAGTGAAGATAACTATAAGAAACAGAATAGGTATATTAAATATGCCGACTGATGATACACTTTTCCTTCAGTCTGTCTCAATTTAGGGCTTGTCTGCTCCTATTGGAGCAGGTTGAACTGGGGTAAACAGGGTCACTAGGAGGTCTGGTATGCCATTTGGTGTGATCCTTGTATTCAAATGACATACAGACCTGAAGCAGCCCTGTAGATCCAATATATATATTACCCTGTTTCCCTGAAAATAAGACCTACCCTGAAAATAAGCCCTAGTATGATTTTTCAGGATGCTCGTAATATAAGCCCTACCCCGAAAATAAGCCCCAGTTGTTAAACCCCGCTCTCCACCATTGTGCAGCATTGTGCAGCAACCAGAAGAAGATGACATGACTGTAAAATAAAACATCCCCTGAAAATAAGCCCTAATGCGTTTTTTGGAGCAAAAATGAATATAAGACCCTGTCTTATTTTCGGGAAAACACGGTACTTCCTTGGCCCCTCCACAGATCCAAGGAAATGTTTGATTTGCCAATAATGTGAAGTGGCTCTCTTCATGATATTGGCAAATTGAAAGAGTAGGATTCACTTTTGTTCATTTCCCACAATCACATGCACTGGAAACGGACCAAAATGGAGTGATCATACCAGCACCAAAAATGTAGAAGCCTCTGGTAGGGGCGAGAAAAGTGCAGGTAGCACCATTCTCTGGGAACGGGCTGGTTCATTTCAGCAAGTATGTAATGACAACTGGGATTGACAGTAGAAGATAATAATTCAGCCACAGATGCAGGCATTTAAAAAAGCACAAATAAACCTCTCCCTTAAACAATACTAGGGTTAGGGGCTCTGGACCCCCTTGTAGTTCAAAATTCATGTATAGTTCTTATGCCCCCCAAAACATAACTACAAAACATAAACAATTGATTAACACACACATGCAGACCTCCCCCAATTTACATCAGCCTCCTGGCATGCCCCAGCATCCTACCTAGCCACCATGTAGTAGAGCCACCGTGCCAGGAGAGGGGGCTGACCAGGCCACCAGCATTGTGCTGGGGGTGTCACACTGTCAACAGCAGGGGCCTTCATAAGTCCAAGGGCCACTTTTCTCAGGCCACTTCCTGGAGACAAATACCGCACAATATTGATTGAAGATTGATTGATTGGTTGGAATATTTATTTATTGAAAAAAATCTCTGTATAACCAAAACTGCTGCTCAGCCCTGTGCAATTTAAGGCAGAATTGTAATATGATTAAATTCTAAGCAGATATGTATGTCAGCTGGTAAGTGATTTACTTTTTCTCCATCTGTTTTATGTTTTACTCCTTTAATTATTGTTCTATGTTATGTGCTTTGTTAGCCACTGAGGGAATATATGTTGATGGGCAGTCACAAAAATTCAATGCAGAATTGTGCAGTTAGTCCCATGTGTTTCAGTAAAATTACTGTGAAGAAATAAATTGGTCAGATGCAAGGTTTCCATATTGGTGCCAGTGAATTTCATACAACAGCCAGTTTTTTTTCAGATTTTTATGTTGGTATAACAATCAGCATAAATCTTGTTCACAAATAGTTGCACGTTAAGAAGTTAGCATAGGTGTTTGCTGTTTTATGCCACATTACACAACTCAGTGCTCAACAACAAATGCCTACAGTAATTTTTCAACTTGTGGCAATGTCGGGGATGGGCTGGTTCACTTCAGCAAGTGTCTCAATAGCTGAATTCGTGTTTGTTTTTTAGAATACAGTTTATTGAAAGGGCATAGCTATACTTAATTCTGGAAGCAACCATTGCTTGGATAATGGAGACCATGTGTCTGCTTGCTCCAGACAGCGTTGCAGAAATAATGCTAATATGCACATGTGTGTTTTGCATTAAGTGTCAGCCTGAGCACAGTTTGGAAATAACATCTCCAAATTAAGATGCTAATAGCAAGGTCACTATGGGAGAAAAAGGCTGTAATGTTATAAAAAGCATTAACAATTTTCATTTTGACATCCCCTTTACAAGGCCAATGTCAGTCCACATTTCCCCTCTCCAAAGTAAAGCTACCTATACTTATGTTTGAAAACTAAATTCATACAATGTGATTGCAACCTTGATCCTACAAATGTATTTGTACTCTAACACACAGATGCTTTAGTTAACATACCTAAGACTCCATAATAGTTCTCGGGGCTTCTAGGAGTTGTAGTCCAAAACCACAATGAACTGCAAGGCAGGGAACTGTGGCTCTATAGTGAGATTTGGATACTTCCAATATGCATAACACTGTGAAAAGCTTTGACTAAAAGTGTAAGTCTTAACAGGAAGCTTTGCTTCTCTTCCAATTTCCTCTCCCTGGCGATGACCAATTCCTATTTCACCTCCCCACCAGTTTGACAGGACACTTCCACTACTGGGGAAAAGAAAAACACTGCCTTTGGTCTTGTATGACAAATGTCTGAAAAATAATGGGTTTTGAAGCAAAACCACAAACCAACAGAGTCTGTGGAATATATCTGGAGCATTGTAGGACAAAACCAGCAGTCTCTCTGCAACACAAAGCTGGGATAATTTGCATGGTCCCTTTCCTAAGCATCTCTGTGTTGTATTGAACATCGTTTCCCCAATTTTTAAAGTTTAACTAATCAATTTTCAAATGTAATGTTCCAAGTTCTGACCCTGTCTCAAGGACATACATGTTCAAGTTCTAATAATGAATTAATTAATTTAAAATATTTATGTGCTGCCTTTCTCCTAAAGGATCCAAGGCAGCTTACAGTATTAAAAGAAACAAAGTGAAAAGCTGAAATAATAAATTATTATAATATTTTTTTAAAATTAAACAAATATACAATACTGATTAAAAAGAGCAATATTAAAAACACAAGTAAAATGACAGAATACAATAATCTGTTTTTAAAAATCTCCTTGGTCAGTCATTGATTTAAAGGAAAGCCTGCCTGAAGAGAAAGGTCCTCATTGCAGAAGGACAGCAAAGATGGGGCAAACCTAGCCTCCACTGGCCAGTGGTTAATTCCAGAGTCTGGGAGCAGTGACAGAGAAGGCCCTGAAGTCAGTATTGTGGCCTTAATTCACTCCCAGCCTCAATTTCCCATATACAAAATACTTAGATCTTGTGAAGTTACTTTTAAAAAGAATGAATAGAATAGCACAATGGGATCACTCATAGCTGACCAATAGTAGGATAATGCTGTGGGACCCATAGCACTAGTTTTGGATGACTTCAGCATATTATTGTGTTCAAAATGGTTTGCCATGCAGGATTGCTGTAATGTATATAAAAGAATAAAGACCTTGCATGCTCTTCACAAACTTTGTATGCTACATAAATAATAAAGAGTAGTGTCTGAAAATTGTAAATCTGTAGAATGTCTCTGGGCTCTAGGAAGTCATGGCAGAATAGGCAGGAGCTCTAAGGTGGACATTAACTGAAATATGAGAGCAATGTTCTAGAGCTCTAAATTGATAAAAATTCCCTTAACTAGTATGGTGCAGTGATTAGATTGTTGGACTGGGAAAATTTGGGTTCTAGTTCCCATTGAGCATGAAATTTACTGAGTAACCTTGGGTTGTCACTCTGTCTCAAGCTAACCTATATCCCAGAATTGTTTTGAGGGTAATGTGGAAGGGGGCAGCCATCCACCCTGAGCTGAGCTCAGTAGAGCTCAATATATAAATATAACACCAAATAAATAAGTATTCTTCTTTGCTTTTATATTTATCAGACACCCAAATGAAGAGAAATATCGGTCTATTAGGACTGGAAATCAAACATTTTCTACCAGATTATTGCCTGTCAGAGGAGCTGTTGAATGTCTGTTTGAAATGGGGTTTGAGGAAGTAAGTATACTGAAATGGGTCTTTCCTTATAAAAGGCCTCATAGGCCCAGTTTATATATTGACTCTTATTTCACTCTTAACATGGAATTGAAATTCGGTATTTCCCTCACTGAGATTGTTTCTGTTTAAGTAATATACCTTCTTTTGTTTACTGCAAAATTTGTCGTTTATAATTTTCTGTTTTTAGTTTATTCCCCTTAACATGACAAATTCTAAGATATATGTACATATGGGCACAGCAAGTTTGCAGTTCTTCCCTCCCACGATGGCTATATTGGTTGTACAAACTAAAGCATTTATATTTTTCACGTGGCAATCCCATGTGTGCTTCTCTGGGCATCACCTCTACTAAACAAGGTGGGTTTTCTAAGTGAACGCATATAGGGCTGATCTGTAAACATAATAAATATGCAGTGTAATGTACTCATATTTGCTGATCTATAAATGCTACACTTTACAGTACAGTATATTGTAAGAGCAGTAAAATAAGGTTACGTTTGGCAAGAAAGGAAGTGTTACTTCTGTTTTAATTTTCTCCTTGGGAATGAAGGAGACAAAAAAAAATGTTTCTCATGATTTAAAAAGTTCTGGAAATTATATATTTCCAGATAGAAGTTAGCTAGAATTATTCCATGTGTATGCTATGTATTGTTGTGTGTGTGAACTATACCTGAGCAGATGTTCCTTGGGGCAGAGGTGTAACTACTAATTTCGGTACCTGGGCAAGCAGTATAAAATGCACCCCCAAATCAACTTTATAATTTATGGTTTGAAAATAATGTAAGATGTAAATACAGTACTGAACACTTGCCAGCATCTCCCATCTTTCACAGAGAAGCAGTAGAACATGCACGCACGCATATATTTATAGAGAGAGAAAGCTCAGTTTTCTGTGTTGTCCAACTCAGAGGGCTGGTTTATTGAGCCCTGGGTAGACCTGCTGTCCAACAGGGAAGACTTGCTTGGATTAACCTCAGGTAGACCTGTCCTCTGCTTGAATATCACCTCCTGTTCCGCATTTTATGACAAGAACCACATGTTTCAGCCCGCTGTAAGCCAGCCAGTTCTGGAAAGCTTTCCATGGCTGCTGATAGCACTGGGGTCAGGGCAGCCTCACACCCTTGCCATGCAGGCAAAAGGAGCCACTGGAGCTGCCCCCCCCCCCCCCGGCAAAAGCAACTTCACCAGCCAGCCAATGTTCAGGTGGTCCAGAAGCCTCCCAGGCACTGGCTGGGCAATAGCAGTGTTTTTGCCTGAGAGGCAGCTCCAACAGCTGTTTTTGCCACATGTTGAGCCTTGACTCCAGGGCTGTCAGTATCTGGGAAGCCTCCCAGCACTGGCCAGCTAGTGACAGAAGCCTTGGATAGACAGGACCTTCACTACCTCAATGAGGCCTGGTATACTGATCATCTGTCATCCATCATCCACTCCCCCTAGTGGCAAGTCTGCCCTGGACGTTTGGTATACCACTGTCTTTTCATATTGCAGTACACCAAGCTGCCAGGCCAATCTCTGAAGTCTACTTAGTGATGTTTTCACTATGAGTAGCTATGGAAGGGCAAGTCCTCTAAATTTGACACTCTGGAGCAAACCCCTGGTTACCGTGCTCTAGTTATAGTCTGCATTGGATTAAGTGGTACACTCCAGTCTTGTTGCGCTAATGAGATCCATTATAGGAAAATAGACTTCTGTTGAGGGGGTGATTTTTTTCTTGGACCTGCCAGTCTGAACAGTTAAACATAATGGGACTTAATTTCTGAGTAAATATCTGTAGCATTATAGCATTGCCTTATCTCCCAGAAAGCTCATGGAATTACACTTGGATAAATCATGATTTCGTTGCCAAACCTTGCTAGAACCCACAGAGGTTTTATGATAAAATGAATTGGCCTGTTTATGCTATCTTCCTGAGCTTCTAAAAGGAAAGACTGACTAGTTCCTTTAACTCTTGCATAAATCTTGTTTCTTCCTTAAGGCCTTAGTTAATTCATTTCTAGTGCAAAACCAGTAGTGATGGGTGTTAAAGAGATTGAATATTTGTATCTTAATCCAGAAAACTGTTTTGTTTTTGTTTTTGTTTTAAATTATAATTTCAGGGGGAAACTCATCTTGTTTTTCCTAAGGAAGCATCAATTGAACAATTACGTAAAATTAGAGACTTAATTGCTGGAGAAAGAAATAGCCGCTTGAATGGATCAAATGAAACTGAAAGGTCAGGATCCTCTCAGAAGGTAGAAAATGGACAGCCTACGGCACCTCAGCCATCAAGAACTGTTGGCGCCAACTTAGACCCAACTCCTCAATCTGCTGTCATGGTAACTGCCTCAGAACTCCTGTTAAACTGACTGGGTAGTAATTTGAAAACTGAAGTGGAAATTAAAGAACTAAACCACAGGATAACAGTGAAAATTTAATTCACATACTAATTCTTATGTAAAATACAGAAAGTTATGTTGTGTCAGCATCTGGTCTTCAAAGTAAATGTGTAGAATGTGCAAATAGAATTTTAGTTGGTTTATCACCACTTCATATGCTATGATTTAAAACACACATGCATCCTGCTTTCATAGACAGAGACATGTGGCCAGAATGTAGTGTTGTACTTCTGCTGGGTCTCACTGCTTCCACAGAATTTGCAGCCATTCTCCTTCCTGCAGCTTTCCCTCCGTCCACCTCAGAACATCTTATGGAGGGCTGGGAAACTCAGATTAGTTGGCCTCATAGAAGACTGCATCAAGAAGGGGAGACAAAGTCCAATTCAGCTGGGATTCAGTGTTGAAGTATGGTGTTGATTCTTGGACATATGTGTTTATTTTCAAAGTGTACCTATGCTAGTGTTACTTGTGTCTCTACATGGGGAATCCCCAGCTTTCCCATTCATATGGAAGAAGTTAGGAAAAAGGAGATGAATTCTAGCAACTGAGTCTCCACCAGGGATTTCCCAAAGTGTGAGGTAAACGTGGTTGCACAGAGTTCCAGAACTCTTTTCACCAGTTTGTGCTTCCATAGTATTTCCTCGCAAGATGTCCTGTGCTAACTATATTGTAAAATAAAATAAGATAGATTCCAAAGTTTGAATTGATATATAACAAAATTAAGTTATGTTTTGGAAGAGGTCTCATTGAAGTTAAAGGAGAATGAGGATGAGTCGCTTCATTATTCTTCCCCCCAGAGATCCTCTGAAATGCAGCTTCAGACAGTTTGTCACTATGTTTGCTCTGGAATCAGATGGAGTGGCTCCATTTCAGTGTCACTTCCAACCAGAGTATGCCCTGACTTACATCAGGAAGCTGCAGTTGTTTCACTTCCAGACATTGGAAGGCCAGTAGTTCTTCAGAATCTTCTCAGAACTTGTTCAAGTTTTCCTGCGGTTCTCTTACTTAGAGAGCCTATTATCATTAGGTTGTTAGTCTCAACACAAGCCTCACGAAGAAACCTTTGAGTGTCCCATTTGGGTGTATCCCTTGATTGCCTTAAATGCATAGGAAATGTTTCATTTGATTCAGATCTGTCATTGCAATTTCAGCTTTGTCAGGATATCATGTTAGCATTTTAACCTCATCTCTGCATGAGTCAGCATTTGTGAACACAAAACCTGTCATTACTCACTCATCTTTATACAGCCAACTTGAAAATCTGCTTTTAGATGAAGCTGCAATTTATACATTGCTAAATAAATGAAATATGCAAATATAAATATTGACAATGATCAAGAAGAGTATAATACCAGATCTGCGTGTGCTCCCAGCAGAACATCTTGGTCTTTTTGTTTACCTTGTCTTTATTAATTTTGCCAGTATTTATGCAGAAGACATTCTCAGTAGTTTGCACCCCTCATATTCATGTGAACATTTCTTTTGAAAACAGCTTTTTCTTCCCTGGCACTCCACCCCCCCCCCCCCCCCCGCAGTGTATTGGACTACAACTTCCATATTTTTCTGCTAGCATAGTAAAGCTGGTTGTGGATGAGGAGTTGTAATCTAACACATCTGGAGGGTGCTATGTGAGGGAAAGCTTATTTAGAAAGACAAATGATAAGTTGCTAGAACATATATTTATTGCAACTGAAATGGGACACACTTTCTCTTCATTTTAGACAACTGAATCAGTTTTCCTGAAGACACTTCAGTCTAATTTTCTACATGTTATGGTATACGAGAACCCTGTTTTGCAAAAGAAAGCACTAGACTGTATCCCGATCCGAGAACTGAGAAAGAAGGCTCAAGAAAAGCTAATACAAGCCAACAAAATGGACAAAGGTAATATTTTAACATAGTTTAGAAATCTGAATATATTAAGCAGAAAATAAGCATAAACAAATATTTCTGCTCACAATTAAGAATTGATTTTAAAGCTGTGGACATTTCACTATGCACTGTTTTTTAAAAGGAGAGATGTAAAAAGTGAAACAAAGCAAAGTCATACTGGTCTCAGAATTTAACTTAGGTGTTTGTATGCACCAAAATGTAGAGTGCTGTGATGGTTTATTCAGTTGTAGCTGATGTGCTTTGGTTGATCAGAGCTTTTGTCACTAATGCAGAGGTTGATTTAGTGGAATAAATGAGCTTCTTCTGTGCATATGTAAGTCTGGGTTACTTGTAAGTGGAGCTTGAAAAGGTTACTTTTTGGAAGTGCTGTCTGAGTGATTCTTGGAAGTGTTATCCAAAAGAGTAATTTTTCTAAGCTCTAAGCTGTAACATAGAGCTGTCTGGCTTTTTCATTGGCACTGCATTCAGGTTAGCTGTCATGGGGTTGACAGCAAACTGAGAAACCTGATTAAACAAGTTTGGTTTGGACGTTCCAATGCACCATGCTATTAAAATCATAGGAAGGAACACAGGCATGAGCATGTTAGCTCAGTTCCTCTTCATATGTTGGAGGACAAAGATCTGTATGTGATCTACTATCGTAAGTTCAACATGCCCATCCTCTGGGTGGTTCCAGTTTGATGATGAGGCCCTGAGAGTGGCCCCACAAGCACATGCATGACATCTCTCCTCCAGGCATAGGCCATGCAGAAATAGGGTCTTCTTCAGGAAAGAACAGGCTACATTCACAAAGTTCAACCTTCTAAGGATAAAGCTAGCTGGTCAGTATTCTTGCCACACTAAGACTAGAAATTGTGTGGTGTTGTCATGACATGGCAGGGAGAAACTACAATACTATCTGAGCCAGTAATTTCCACTTCTTCAAGGTGAGCTATGACTCCTCTTTAATTCATCTCTCCTTTACAGTGTTCTAAAAATATTTTTTACAAATTCCCCTGACCTACTACGCTTTTAATTTCAAGACACCGTGATCAGATAGCTTATGTCTTCAAAGCCCAACAGTTGGTTTCATTTAACAGTCACTTGAAAACCACCACTCTCAGAACTACAAATCTTTTTCAGCATCCTGAAAGCCAAACAGGGGAAGAGACCAGTTAGGTTTCAATCTCAAGTAACCAACTGATGTTCTTTGAATATGTACAAATACTACAGATTCTATACTAGCTTTGATACTGGCTGAAATCCTGTTAAGTTACACTACATAAGGCTGATGATGTCATCAACAGTTGCTTTTTTTATAAATTAAACATTTATAATTTCTCCTCCAAAGATCCTGAGGCTCCCATATAATCATTTTCATGATCAGAAAGCTGTTGGGAGCCATGGGACAGGAGGGGGAAGTCTTTAGTTACCAAAAATTGCCACTGCTGACAGTCATCCCAGCTACAGTGATTTTCAGTAGCAAAAGACTTCCCTCTCCTATCCCGCAGCCCCCAATGGCATCCTCACAAATGAAAATGATTATAGGGGAACCTTGAGTCCTTCAGGAGAGAAATCGGAAATGTTTAATTTCCAAAACATTGCAGCTGCCAATAATGTCATCAGCTTTATGTAGCATTATTTATGGCAACAGGATTTCAGCCTCTGACTAATAGTTTCTCTGTGTTCATTTGAAAACTGCCTTTACTTCTGTTCTCTGTGGTTTCTATCAGACATTGGTAAGCATGGGAGCCAGTATTCTGCTCAACCCTTTGCAGGAGGGCTGCACAGACTGCCAAAAATGCAGACATTGAAATCAGAAGTGGCTGGAAGAACACTTCCATTTCTGCAGAAGTAGTGTTTTGAGGTGCTTGATGCTGCTAGAAGCCCCTGTGACCTATTTAAAATGGAAATCACCTCTTTTGGAGGCTTCCAGGAGCAGCAATTTACCTTCTTTTCCTGGAAAAAGAGAAGGTAGGGGGGAAGGCTGAGGGTGGGGGCTGCAATTTGTCCTTCCCTACTATAAGTAGATATTCTAATGCAGTTTAAGTTGAGTTTTGGATTTTCTGTTTCAATTACTGTGTTTTAATTTTTTTTAGGCTCCCTTGTGAATGAAGAGGACATTTTGTTGCTAGAACTCCTGAACTGGTTTAAATGTGATTTTTTTGAGTGGGTAAATAATCTTTCGTGCAGCAAATGTGGAGGCCCAACAGAAGCAAACGAGAATTTGTCACCTAATGATGATGATCTGAGATGGGATGCAAGTAGGGTAGAAAATCACTTCTGTAACCAGTGCCAGTTTAGCAATAGATTTCCAAGGTATGTATAATGCCTGCTTGCTTTAAAAGTCTGATACCTGTTTGCAACAGTGTTTTGGATCCAGGTTTCTTTAGAATAGTCCCATGGAAATCAATAAAACTTAAGTTACACATAACTAACAAGTCTGATTAATTTCAGCAGGTCTGTATGTATGACTGAATGCAACTCTATTGTTTTGTATTTGATATATTATTAGAAGGCTGATTTCTCATTTGCAGTTTAATTGACATAAAATGGAATCTCATTGTGTAACACAGGAGGATGAGAACTCCCTTTTAAGCAGTGCCACAAAGATATTATTAGGTTTGCATTTATGTTTTGCTGTCAGTTTAAGCAGAATAACTAATAACTGATTTGTTTTTTTGTGGGGTGGGTGGGTTATTGCTATTACATTTCTATGGGTGCAAAGAAGGCACTCTGTACATATTCAGAAGTGCAATCCTCATTAAAATAGCCCATGTTTCAGGGACTAGTTTACAGTCTGGAGTTGAGCCCTGGAGTTCTAAGTAAATGAAAAATATTAAGATACCCATGCTAGTTCAGTTTGATATTTTCAGTAAGAGGCAATGGATAAATACATAGGTCAGAGCTGATCGGTTTGCTATGAGGTACAGATTTTGGTAGTTTTTAGCTTTAAAATAAAAGTTTACTTTTTAATACCTATGATACAAAAGAGACTGAGGAGAAAGAGGAGAATAAACAAATTCAAGTACTATGACTACTGTATGGATTATTCTTAGAGAAAAGGGTCCAAATGGTGGTCAGAAACCTACTGGTTAATTATGCTGGAATAAGCACAATGGTATACATCACAATGATGAAATGCCATTAGTTAACGGGTTACCGTGTTTATCCTCTATCTGTCACATACAAACTCATGACTGATGTGCAATGAGAGGTACAAGTGGTGATTTGTTAACTAGAAGCAATTTGCTGCTACAAGTTATGCCATTGCATTTATGCTGGTGTAACTAACTTATAGGATTCTGGCCAATATATTTTTAATAATTTCATATTGTAATTCTCAATTCAAATGTGATATCCTGTTTCCCTGAAAATAAGACCTAACGTGAAAATAAGCCCTAGTATGATTTTTCAGGATGCTCATAATATAAGCCCTACCCCAAAAATAAGCCCCTGTTAAGTGAAACCCCGCCCTCCACCATTGTGCAGCAACCAGAAGATGACATGACTGTATTTGAATAAATGTAGATTGTTGTACATGAAAAAAAATAAAGCATCCCCTGAAAATAAGCCCTAATGTGTTTTTTGGAGCAAAAATTAATATAAGACCCTGTCTTATTTTCGGGGAAACATGGTAGAACTCTTTAAGATACTGACTTTAAGTTTTTGTGGCACTAAATGGAGAGGGGGGAAATCCAAAATCGCCCCCCAAAAAACTTTGCTAAAAAATAATTATATGCACAGGTACAACAATCCTGAGAAACTTCTGGAAACGAGACGTGGGCGTTGTGGAGAATGGGCAAACTGTTTTACCCTCTGCTGCAGAGCTGTAGGATTTGAAGCAAGATACGTTTGGGATGCAACAGGTATAATTGATATATATACCACCATATCAGTGGGTAGTTAACAGACAATAAAATCAGAATAACAATATCAAAGAAAAAAAAATTATAAAAACATACAATTAAGGGACAAATCAAATTGAATTGTATGTCTAAGTATTTATGCTTTTCACCAAGACTAGGGTCTGTGTTGACTATGGATAATGAATTACTGCATCCATGCTGATGGGCATATAGCTATGAACACTAGTAAAAAGTATATGTCTGAAAGTGTTAATTTGGACACCAGTGTAGTATTATATGGTATGTCCCACATTTTGTTAGTTATTTTATCTGGTTCTCCCCCCCCATGTAACAGTAGAAATGGCAGTTCTCGAGTACTTTTACAGACAGGTTGTTAGAAAATATGTTGTATCACTTTTCATATTTTTGTTACATTAATTTTTGTCTCATTGTCCCATGTAAAATCTCTACACGCATCTAGAAGTCAGCAAATATGGGGCCATATTGTTGGGGAGGTCTTGTCGATGACGTGCAGCACAGGATCAGATGGAGATCCCCAACTCTAAGCTGGGAAGGAAAAGGCAGAAAAAAGGATCTGTATCCCAGTGGTTTAGAGCTGGAAGGGAGATTTGTTCTAGCCAATGCTTTAAATTCAAAGCACTCACAGAATGCATGGACAAAGCCATACGTTTCTGTCTTCCCCCTCTAGCTCTGAGTGGCAGTCAAGATGCAGAGACTCATTATGGCTCTGTGGTTGGCCCTGGCTACTGCATTATAAATCAGTTGAAGTTTTCTGAGCACTGCCATAATCCGGGCATAATGTCATGGATGGATGTGTTACTGTGGCTAGAATTGCATTTTTTAGGAATGGGCAATGGAAACAGGGTATTCCTCATTAAGGAGGGTTAGCATAACAGTTGAAATAGGGAGCGTACGTCCAAACTAATTTTGAAGGTTTGGGACAATAGCTTTCATGTAGACTCTCTACTGATAGGAATGCTAATCAGCCACAGAAATAGGTTTGACCTTTAGACTGCACCAGCCTCTTGTGTTATTTTCAGAAACAGAAAATTATTTCCCAAATTTGGGAGAGTGTGCGCACAGCAGTAGCATATTCAAGACCTTAGGATGGTGATAACTGCAGGTGTACTTTGTACATTTTCTGTAATGGCCCTCATAATGCCTGGAGTGAAAGGAAAATGGATATGTGGAAAGGCATCTGATGGGTGATTTTGAATATATCTTAAAATGTAATCTAAAGACCTACATCTTAATTCTTTTTCATATATTTAAAGGAAAGGTTTGGGGAAGAGATGGTTGTGTATATGGGAAGCCTCCATGCAATGAGAATGCATTTTCAAATGTGACATAGAGAAAGGTATAATTTTAAACAAAGAAACAAACATAATTATAATTGAGTACTTTGGATTTTGAATTCTGCTTCCTAAAATAATGTGGACTCCATTCCTATAGTCGTTGTTTTCCTTTGGGTTTTCTCCCCCATAGATCATGTGTGGACTGAAGTATATTCTTCATCCCAGCAGAGATGGCTTCACTGTGACCCTTGTGAAAACATCTGTGATAAACCCCTTCTGTATGAGATTGGATGGGGAAAAAAACTGTCCTACATCATTGCATTCTCTAAAGATGAGGTAAGAGAAGCAAAGCTTACCAAGTAGACAGAACTCATTTATAGAAACAGCTTTGCTGATAAATATTGATTGATCAATTACCCTTTGTAAAAAGTTTGCTAATTCCATAGCCAGTAGAGGTTGATCTTTTAACTGGGAGAGTTTTTATGTCAAAATGCTTAAAATTTAAAGCTATTAATCATGCTTATTTTAAAAACAAATCTTTTGCAATTTGCACTTTTCAGGTTGTTGATGTTACTTGGCGCTACTCTTGTAAGCATGAAGAACTGCTCTTGAGAAGGATACAAGTGAAAGAAGCAGTACTACGAGAAACTATCAATAATCTTAACAAAGGGGTATGTAGCTTTCCCTAGACTGATTTGTTAAGAGTTCACAAGTATTGAAACGAAGTTGTCCTTGAATAAAGGATTACAAGTATAATTGGACTTTGACATATAAAAACACTTCTACAACATGAGTGATCCATCTATAATGTAAAGTGAACCAAAACCATGGATTGGTGGCAGCCCTAGAGAGAAGCAAGAAGGCCTATACCTCTGACTGTGACACAGAGACAGGCCTGCACCTTAACATGTCTCTTCTCTACTCTAGAGTAGATCCTGCAGCTGTTCCACTTCTTTTAATCTTGACTTGTATACCTGACTAAAAAAGTTGTCACACAGTGAGCCTTATTTTTACTGTTGGTTTTCCAAAGTCAGCACCATATGAGAGGT
The DNA here is from genome assembly GCA_037013535.1 of Intellagama lesueurii. Taxonomy (NCBI): domain Eukaryota; kingdom Metazoa; phylum Chordata; class Lepidosauria; order Squamata; family Agamidae; genus Intellagama; species Intellagama lesueurii. The sequence goes on from JBAJHW010000006.1 coordinate 82,993,691, forward strand.
GCTCCTTAGTGAAAGCCATCTGGAGCAGGAAGCAGAAGTAGAATTGCTGGAATAGGTGCCAAGATCTTTTGAACTAGCTGCCATTTTAATAGTTCCACAATGCCCTGACATTGCTGGAGTGATAAAATTACACTTACGAAATGTCTGCCATTACTGCTTGGTACACCCACTGATACAGCTAGGTGAGATTAATCATCTTCAGGTCAGGCATTGGTGCAAAGAGACCTTCCTGTGGCACTGGGGTTCTAGCCTGAGAAAGAAGAATATCAGCCCTCATTCATTGTCTATTAAAAATGAAGGAATGATTTGTTTTCTACGGTTATCAACAATAAAATCAGACGCAGCTTCCATGACAATAGCAATTATTTCCCATCCTTTGTAAATTACGAACTATGATGCTAACAAAAATAGACTGTACATTCTGTCCTTTGTTGGATATGTTGAAGTCTCACATAACTGAATTATCACTGATATGAATTGTCAGTAATCTAGCTTGATTCAGCTCTTTTAGTTAAAAATCTAATCTTATGTAACACTATGTAGACAAAAGCATCCATCACTGAGAATCTAACCTTTTCATGTACCAGATGATTATGCATTGGGTTAATCACAGTATCAAGACTGGTACTGCCAGGGTGATCAATCATGTAGAACAAACTAATTAATTGCAGTATCATGACTTTTCCCCTATTCCTAGTCTAGAAATAAAAAAAAGTGGTTTAAAACTCTAAAAATCAGGGAGGTAGAGTAAAACATACTCAACCCAGATTTCCTGATTAATTATACATATTTCGCATTAGTCAGATTGGAAAGTTGGGTCCAGGCTTGGGCTGCAATTCTGTATATATTTGCTCAGAAAAAAATCCCATTTAACTCTTAACTTTTCTGAGCAGACATAAATAGAGCTGCACTTTCAGTGAAGCTTAGTATAGAAATTGGACATAAGTGAACCATGATTTTTGTCCCATTGATTTCAATGAATATTCTCTAAACAAAAGTAAAACTGGATACAACCCAATGTGAAGAAGTTCTCAAATTGGTTTACTTTTGTTTTAATTTCTAACTGCAAATTCTTACACATTTGTTTATGAACCTGGTTAAACTAAGTTGATACTTAAAGAAATGTTAATAAAACTAATAGTTGCTGAGGCCAGACAATACATTATGCAATAGAAATAGAGTTGAAAATAAGGTTGCTGTTCTATATACAGTTTCCTGAGAGAAAGCCCAAATACAAACCACACACATAAGAGCTGTTGTGTAATAGTTTTTCTTAGAGATGGGCATGAAGAACTTCATGCCGTGTATAAGTTGTTGGGGTGGCACCCCATCCCTCCGGCTGGCTTCCCCACTCACCTGCCAGCACGTGAGTGCAAAATTAAATTTTGCTTTAATTTTGTTTTTAATCACTGATTTCTTTAATCACAGAGGCAACAATCGTTGACTGAAGACAGACGAAGGGAACTCTTACAGAGAATAATTGTGGAGCTTGTTGAATTTATTTCTCCTAAAACTCCTAAACCAGGAGAACTAGGAGGAAGGGTATCTGGATCACTAGCTTGGAGGCTTGCCAGAGGTGAAATTGCTTTAGAGGTATTTAGCATATTTTTTGGCCATTATTCTAGAATCCTTTCTTAAGAGTACAGTTGTGACTTACTGCCTTAGCGCTCCAACTCATGTTTACTGGTAGAAGAAAAAATAAATAAATACGTAATAGATAGATGGATAAATGGATAGCGAGACAGATATAAACAAAAACATGACCCTTCATATTAGAAGATCAAGATGATTTGGGCTTGTTTTGCAGCCCCAGGACCTAGACACCTTGCAGTCATTGAATCGACCACAAACTCCTCTGTATGCCAAAGTATTCTAGAGTCAAATGTGAGGCCATCTGTCCGACAACTAAAGCTTGGTTGAAATTGAGTCATGCAACAGGACAATGATCCCAAGCACACCAGCAAATGTACAAAATAATGGATGAAAAAAAAATCAAGGTGTTGCAATAACCCAGTTAGTCCAGACCTCAACCTGATTGAAATGCTGTGGCGGGACCTTAAGAAAGCTGTGCATAAACAAATACCCGCAAACCTCAATAAACTGAAGCAACATTGGAAAAAAGAGTGGACCAAAATTCCTCCACAATGATGTGAGAAACTAATAAATGATCGCTTCAAGTTATTGCTACTAAAGGTGGTTCTACAAGCTATTGAATCCTAAGTTTTTCATACATGGCTTCTCCGTTTTGGCTTTATTTTTGTAAAATAAATCATGACATGGTGTGATATGTTATGTGTTGTTGTTCATCTGAGGTTGTACTGTATTTATCTAATTTTCAGACCTGATAAGGGCCAGATGATTTTTATTATGTCCTGATACATAAAACCATAGAATTCAAAGAAGGTGTACTTTCTTTCTCACATGACTTTGTGTGCGTGTGTGTTTGTGTGTGTGTCAGATGTTTATTGTGAATTATTTGGTATGCTAATTGTCTAACAGAAACCTAATTTGCATTTTGGACTTGGTTATTTAGAGTAAAGAAGTTATTTTTATTCCAACTGCAAAAGAAAAGGCCTCTAAGCTTCTCCACCTAAGATACAATATAGTGAAAGATTACTACACACGAATATCCAATAATAATGAAAAGATTGCTGGATGGGAGAAAGGTATCTGGAAAATGGACTCTTTGTGGAGAAAGATTGAATCAGACTGGAAAATGGTGAGTATCGTAACCCAAGAAAAAGTATTCCACATGTTGTCATTATACATGGAAGCAACACTATAATGGCAAAGTTTTTATTTTCCCCTCAGTATTTCTGTGAATTGTAATGTATTTAGTTTTAGTTGATAAATGTTAATGTCCATCTTCAGATATGATTGCCAGATGAATGAAGCGGCTGAACATGCAGGCATCATGGCTTTCAGAAAAGAGTAGAGTTGGCAACAGATAACACATATCTGTTCCGATATTAAACCTAAAGTTTGACATTTTCCTTTCAAAGGCAGACCAGTACAAGAGCTGCCTATAATAATAATAATACCTTTTTCAGAGAATTAATTTTTTACCTCTACAGAAGTAGCTTTATATTCTCTCTTTATTACACACAAGAACTAGGCAGAATTTTTTAATTCCAAATGTATCTTCTCCACCTGCAAAGAAATAAAGAATGTCAGTCACCTTGCATTAATGAAGATCCTACCTGACCCAATTTCCATTTGTAAGAAGACCGAATAAAAATTGGAGCATGTGTTAAAAACCTAAGGAAAGATTGACAGATTACAGTAGGAAGAAAGTATTGTCCACAGTAAAAGATAACTTAATACAAATGGGCTGACCCAGCATTGGGCCCTGCGCGGTAATAACCCTTGAAATATCATGCCTTCAGAAGCTGTGTACAAAAGAGTCCTGTGCCGGATCAACTCAGCATGTGTAGACCTTGACAACTAGTGTTCCCAGTAACATCTGCCAGTATCAGCCACATTTGGCTGAATGGTCTGAATCCAACCTTGCTGCTCACCTGTCCATTCCTAACTGGTAATCAGCACTGAAAAAACTGACTGTCATAGCTGTGAAGACTGATGGGGATGCTGATCTAGATAACAGCTATCTATGCACATAGCTATTTATGTGCATTTTTGTTGCACGCCTATACCTGAGGATCTGTGCAGCTTAGTTTTGGGGGTTTTTTTGAAACTAAATTTTGGCAAAACACAGAACAAGAACTGTAAATGGTGCATTTTAGAATCAGGACGAATCATAAGAATTCTACAAAGAGTTACTACAGACTGTGTCGATGGCGACAGGGTTGATGGCAACTCACTTTAAGGAAGCAAGCTAGGTCATCATCCCACTGATCACTCCATAGATCAGATGTTGAAGCTTTTCCAGGTGATGCTTTGTCCAGGTGATGCTTTCACATGCCTCTCATTTTAGGGGAAAGCAAAATGGGGAAAGTTAGGTTCAATGCATTTTGCTTTTTTTTTAACGCAGCTGACTCCAGAGGTGAGGACACCTGCCTCCCAAATTGGCAACTTAAGACATTGCTCAGTGGGGTGTCTATGTGTGGACAGGAGAGAGTTTCCATGTTAATGTGGGGACTGGTTGCAGGAGGAAGGTGCCACTCTTGGGCCTTCCATGAGTCAGCTTAGTTCTAAGGGTTGAAGATTTCATTCCTCCAGCAGAGAGAATTCAGTAATTTATGGAGCGATTGCTCCTTGACAGAAATTTGTTAATAGTCTATTAATTTTTGCTCCAAAATAAATCCCACTGAACCTTAGTGATTGTAATTACTCTTAATAGGAAGCATGTTTCACAGAGTTGGCTGCCACCAAGGACACACTTAGACTACTTATTAGTGCAATTCTATATATCTTTAGGGACGTGGTGGCGCTGCGGGTTAAACCGCAGAAGCCTCTGTGCTGTAAGGTCTGTAGATCTTCAGCTGTAAGATCGAATCCACGTGACGGAGTGAGCTCCCATCGCTTGTCCCAGCTCCCGCCAACCTAGCGGTTCGAAAGCATGCAAATGCGAGTAGATAAATAGGGACCACCTCGGTGGGAAGGTAACAGCGTTCCGTGTCTAAATCGCACTGGCCATGTGACCACGGAATATTGTCTTCAGACAAACGCTGGCTCTATGGCTTGGAAACGGGGATGAGCACCGCCCCCTAGAGTCGAACACGACTGGACAAAAATTGTCAAGGGGAACCTTTACCTTATATATCTTTACTCAGAAGTTTGTGCCATAATATTCAGAAGGGCTTACTCCCAGAAGATTGTGTTTGATATAAAATTGTTTGCGAGTCATCTTCCATTCAGGTCAGTATGTAAGACTGTATTGTTAATCCGTTTGAACGCAGTGTGGCATATAGTATGATCTCAATATAGGGTTTTACTTAGAAGCAAGGTCCATTAAATTGAGAAGGCTTATGTACAAGTAAGTGTGCAAATGGTAGCAGCATTAACAACCTAACTGAAAATAGGATTGCAGTTTTAATACATGCTGCTCAAGTCACCCTATTCATTTTTTTCACTGTTGTTGTTTTTGACTAGGTTTATTTAGCACGAAAAGAAGGATCATTGTCCGGTTACATTGCCTGGAAGTTTGAGTGCGGCTCAGTTGGTCTAAAAATAGAAAACATTTCGGTCAGAACAAGTAGTCAGACATTTCAGAGTGGAAGAGTAAGGTGGCTGCTGCGCTCTGGAAACACCACAGTGGATGTAAATGGAGGCAAGTGTGAAACTCTTGAATTTCTGAAATGCACCTACTAACACAGCAGAACATTAAAAGTTAAAATAGATTGATTTATCATTTTTAATATTAATGATTCAAACCCATTTCATTCATCCTCTCAACAGTCTTGCAATATGAGCTATCAATTCCTCTTTACAAAACATAGGTTAAGTAATAATACTTGGACCAATGTTGCCTGAGAAGTCCATGGATGATCTTATACTTCACTTCCTTACCTTGCAATCCTATGGAGGTTTCTCAGAAATAAGTCCTACTGTCCTCACTGTGCCTTTCTTTTAGGTAAATGCCATACTATTACATGCTAAAGCTGCAGTGGAAAGGGTTGCTGTAAGTCAGAATCAACTTGACAGCATGTAATTATGATTATTTAAAGCTGCAGTCCTAAAGACTCATTAGCAGGATTTATTTTGAGTGCTCATTCATAGATTGTGCTGTTAGTTTAGATTTTATAGAGTGAAAGGGAATGTATACAATTCTAAATTGCCCAGTGTTGACTGACATTGATGACAGCTGGGTTAAAATGTCTAGTTTGCTACCCATCCAAGCTGAATTATTAAAATTTTAGCTGATTTAGCCTAAATACAATGGGGGAAGTCTGGTGGTAAAACTGCTGCTGTCAGTGAATACAGAAGGAAGGGTAATCTCTCATCCTTAGCCTAGCCTTCTAAGGAACCCCACAGGAGCCAGTGTTGGATTATGCTAAGGGCTCCAAAGGACTGGTGCCTTGTGCTCCACTGAATTTAAGCCATATTCCCATTGACTAGAAATGGGACTTAGATCAGATTTCTGGTATGGGCGGCACCGTTCCTTTTCCACTCCGTTTTGGTACTTTTTTTGTTTTTGTTTTTGTTTTAGTTTTGCTTCCATCTGTACACATGTACTCTTTATTACAAGCATCTCTTGACTCAGAGAATAACTCAAGGGAAGGTATAAATTGGTTTAAATATAAATAGTCAAGAAACGTCTAGCTTTAGCTAATCACTAGGACATACTTTACAGATTTTTAATTGATGTCAGCATGTCTAGGACTTTTCTGAAGCAGAGACATATTTTCTTCTCTACGCTATGAATTGTAAATGATAAATATATTGCAGTTGTTTTCATAGCCTTCTTTAATCAATGGGCTAAACCCAACATTAGTCCTATTTAGAGTGAATCCATTGAAATGAAAGGGACTTTTCATTACAATTAATTTAAGTTTTGTTGATTTCAGTCAGTCCACCAGAGATAGGACTGACAGTTTAGCCCAAGAATTTATATTATTCTTATTAATACAACAGGTGTTTGAACAGCTTTTGTTCTGTCTTTTCCCTCCCTTTCTGTAGATAAAAATCTTCACTCCTACCCTGATATTTCTAACGTAACAGATGTTATCTTGGAAGCTGAACTAAGCGGAGGGGATGGTGACATTGCATGGCAACACACACAGCTGTTTAGGCAAAGCTTAAATGAGGGCAAGGATTGTTTTGAGGTTATTATAAAATTCAATGATCTTTGAGTATCTGAACAGACTCTTGACAAGACATACAAAAAGAAAGGATTTCTAGCAATAAGTTTTTTTTTTTAAATCATATGAACACTGTTAGAAAGTCCTGCCTAAAACATTGTGTTTTTCATTGTGCATCCAAGAAAGATAATCACCTGGCAGATATGCTTTGATTGTATTCCTGCACTGAGCAGGAGGTTGGACTTGATGGCCTTATAGGCCCCTTCCAACTTTTCTATGATTTCTATGATTTCATGACTATTGAGAGGAAAAAGTTTTTGCGAAATATGAATTACATTTTGTTGATGTGAACCACAGAGAAGGTCTGGACTCTTGTAAGTGTCCCAACATGCATCAGATACTTACATTTAAAAGTAGAAGGATAGTGGCATTTTTGCATCCAAAAAGCAACTTAAATTTAGGTTGCAGTTCTATGTTTATTGATTTAGGAGGAAATGTTATTAAACAAAGTAGATTTATTCCTGAGTAAACATGCATAAGCTGCATGTCATTTTAAAGTTAGAATTCCTATTTTCTAATGTTTAATCAATACTGGAAGGAGAGGATTTTAAAAAATGTAAATGGAATTTTATTTCACTTAAAAGAATAAGGAAATTTTAACTTTTAACTCTGGATTTCGGAATTTGATTGTTTTAAAAACCTCATGGGATGTTTGGATTTGCTTGTAATTTTATAGTAGACAATTTATTGTATTCAGAATATTAAAGTACGGTTATGGAGCTATGGAAAAAAAATACTAGCTCACTGTCATTTTTGGTTCAGTTTCTTACGGTTTTGAAGATGAAGCTTTCTTGACAAAATAGCCAAAGTTGATATCTGCTGTCCTCTGAATTTCTCCAGATCATACACCAATGCAGAAGTGAGTATTTTAGAGTTCAGTATTGAATTTGTTGTGTGGCTTGGTGCATGATGAGGAAGACAGACGATGACTTGTAAGCTAGCAGTGATCTGCTGCTGTGATTTACACCACTGCACTTACACCAACATAAATAACCAAACAATTTCTAGCCATTGAGTCCTTGAAATCTTTTCATAACTTGCAGTATAAAAAATACCTTAACTTATATAAAGGGTAGAGTTTCAATACAGAATATGACATTTTTGTGCATATTTCATATTGTTTGAATCTGAATTCAACCATTGTTTTTACAGACCAGTTGTTTCTGCTAAATTGCTTGCAGTCACTGTTGTCAGTTTGATAGACACAAAACTGATCTTTGACCAATTCTGGATACCCAAACAGGACTGGTTTTAAGGGTGGGCAATCTGGACATTCATCTTGGAACCAGTCTAAAGGGGGATGATTAGTTGGACTGTTCTTGACTTTACTGTCTGCAGTGACCTGTACTGGAAAAAAAGCAAAAGCATGACAAGTCTGTTGACCTCCTCCCATCTTCTACAAATTGTTTGGCTACTACTTGAAAAAGTGAATATCTACTAATTAATATTACAGTATATTTCCTTTTCAACTTCAGCTGGATGTCATTCAGCTTTGCACTAATGGGACAGTATACAAATCTATAAAAGAAAGAAAGAATTCATTCTAGGTAAAAATCAGCAGAAGATTGTTTTTTCTTAAAGCAACATTATTGGCACTGTAATCAGTTAGGTACTGCAAGCATTGTCAACATTTTTTTCAAATGGAGGTGACCAAGAGGATAGTTTAAAGTTGATTCTTGCCTGGGGCGCTATATATTTCTGCCACGTACTGATATGCCTGTGAAGCTTTCGGATGTAGTAGCTCCTCCATTCATTTCAGCAGAGCTGATCCAAGCAAATCAAGGAACGTGCAGTAATCTGGTTCTCCACTGAAGGTAGTAGGATGTCTCTGTATACATCAAAGTTTCCTATCTGCTATGCATTACTGAATGTTTGTACTTATTTTAAAAAAAAGTATTCTGGCACAATCTAGTGAATGTTGGTTTTATACCTACCCTACTAAAATGAACAGTGGTTGCACCACAACAGTATCTGGTGCATGATGTTCGGGTTCAATTTCATGGGTTCAATTTCAAAGCTTCATTTTTCTCCTAAAAATCTTGTTCTAGTTTCTGTGCACACTTATTTCAGCAGGTCCTGCAAACATACGGGTGCCTGTCTCATAGAAAGCATTGGGGCTTAGATTAGTCATGACTAATTTATTTCTTTGATTTCAGTGATAGTTAAGTACATCTGCAATCTCTGTATTGAAGCTGAAGTCAGAATCAAGATTCAGAACATAAAAACTCTGCTCATGGGTTGTTCTCACTGGAGGAATGGGAGATATTTTTACTAATTCTTCCTTTCCTCTGCAGTCCACAGTGCTTTCTGAAAAGATACTGTAGATAATTAGGAGAACCGTTGGAATAGTGTGGAAAGTGTTATGGAGTCTGAAGGAGGAAGGGGAAATTGACATGAATTTCCTCTCAGTGGAGTTTACATCTGAGTAGACTTGCATAGAACACGCATAAAACAGATTTTTTAAATGTCTGCTAAATGGTGAGTTCATATGAACATAAAGCTACTACAGGCAATGTTGTTAATGAAAACGTTTGCATAAAGCAAAAAATACTTTTAGTCTGAAAAATGAATTCACCCAATTTAATTCAAGTGATGGGAGGAAAAAAGCCACACTTTGCCTTTGAAATATGGTACACAGGGAGTGAGCACCTTGTTTACAAGGTAATTTCAGGAAGGCTTTTGGGAGCAGTAATCAGCTTCTAAGCAAAGCACAGACACCACTGTGTGCCTTTTTTGAAATGCAAACTGCAGCCTTTTTCCCCACCAGCACAAGAAGATGCCACCTGTGGTATGTTTGAGGGACGATGCATCCTACCCTCCAAAGTTATCCAGTGCTTCTGTTCATTAATTAGTTGCTGTATTGTACTACAGCTGCACATGTGCATTGCCACAGCTTCAAGTTTTCTGAAACAGTGATTTCAAAAATTAAGAACATATCCTTGCTGTGCTCTGATGTTCTTAATAAACCTATAAAACAACACTTCCTTTCCAAGCCTCTTGTGGAGGAGAAAGCCTCAGAGTCTTCTTCACTGATCATACTAGTTTCCATAGACCAAAAAGCCACTTAGATGCAGAAGAGCCCAGGCTGAAGGCATTATTTTATTTTGCAAGCCAGAGAATGCCCTATGCTACATTTGATGGAGACATGTTAAATTGAAGCATTAGGGTGTTTTCAGTGAAGGTATAGTTTATGGGTCTGTGTTGAACACTGTGGAAGCACATTAGTCTGAAAGCTGTAATACTGGTTTGACAAAGCAACCTGGAATGCAATTAAATGTATGGTTGAATTAATGCCTTTGGTAAAATTGCCACTGCCTAAATTGGATTCTTATGGATTCATGAACATGTCTCATCATATTCCTCTTATGACTTGAAATATGTAGCTATGTTGCCCTGCACGATAGGCCATTATCAGTAGGTGTACTCTATGACTGACAAGTCTGGATCTAACTCATTATGTTAAATACTGACCTCCCAGCACTGTTCCTAAACAAATCACTTTGAATGAAGAATGTACCTATATTAATCATTATATAGCACCCCACATAAATCCTCTGTCTTTGTCACCACAATCCTAAACAGGTTTACACTGAAGCAGGCTGAGCAAACTGGGATTTATTCCCAAGTAGATATGTTTAGGATTGCAGCCCTGTCGACATATCCTGAAAAGCTTCTGGTTGAGACAGAATTTTACTAGTAAGTAGAACACATTGTATCAGCAGCTGCTTTTGAATTCCTCTGCCCTTGCCTCTCCTAGTTCATTTAAAATTCTATAAAATAGCAGAATAACGATTACATACCAAATTGGTATAGAAAATAGGGCAAACAAGGAATTATGCATTAGTATAGAAACTGAGTAACCACAAGTATTTGGGTTTTCTGAATTCTGTCACCTGAAATCTAAAGTCTAGAAATGAGAGATGATGTGAGCTGGCTGAAAGACATGTGCGTATAGACCTCAAACACTTGCTCTAGTATCTGACATTGAACTATGGGGGACTGAAATGGGTGTGCCTTCTATTCCCCCCCCCCCCTCAAACATATAGAGGTCATGATCCGGTTAAAATTAAGGACTGTGTGATGTTATGAGTTTCATTGGCACCCTCCTAGCTTCTCTCCTGTAATTTGAGCTTTGCCTGGTTCAAAAAAAATAAAAATAAATAGTGCTGGTGGAATATCAAAACACATCACATATAGCTGTTTTGTAATATTAAGTGATTAGCCCATCTGTTTAGAATTATCAGGCAGAATCATGTTGAGGAAACGCAGAGTGTAATGTACCATAGATGTAGCCCTCTGCATTATCTCTAGTTTGCAGATGTGCACTCTGGAGATCACTCCATTGAAAGAAATGGTGCTTCTATGCTTGCAGAAATGCGGGGGGAAACCCAAATATGGACTACTGTTTGTGTATGGTAAAAGCAGAGCATTCTACCCATCAACTCTTCAAATAATCAGTTCTGGTATCTGTGTATGGCCTCTTTGTTTAAGCCAAGAGGCAGTTGAGTGGGCCCTAACCTTTGTGCCAGTCTGCAGGCATAGTTCTGCATGTTTGGATAGACTAAGAATGGAGACCAAGCATTCTTTTAATCTTTTAATCTTTTTTATGTTTTCATGTTTTAATCTTTTAATTGTATTTTAAAACATATATTGTTTAATTTATCTTTTAATATTTAACTTATTGTGTTTTTAAATTGTGTGAATTTTAATGTTGTGAGCCGCTTTGGGTCCCTTGTTGGGAGAAATGCAACATATAAATAAAACTAATAATAATAATAATAAAATATGCTTCTGTATTGTGTGTGTTTTAGAAGGTGTGGAAGGCTTGAGTTGATTCAGTCCCAAATTCTGATTTAAATTTTGCATGGACTGCCTTTTTTAGATGGGCTAAATTTAATTGTTAAAGCCAGGCTACATTAAAATGCTAAGATCAGATGTGAACTTATGTCTTTGCTAATGGCCAATTTATTTGTTTGTTTGTTTTATTCTATTCTATACCATATATTTATTTATTTATTCTATTCTATTCTATGCAAGAGCACTAATGGGGTGTTTGGTAAATTAATTGATTGATTAATTAATTAATTAATTTACGGTCAAAGACCAAACAAATTTAACAATATAAATGAATAAAACAATGCAAAGCTTGCAACATATACCAAACAATAGCTCCCAAAGGGTATAAAATTTATGTCAGAGTTTATATTGGAATTATCCAATATAATTGGATAATTATATTGGATAATTCCCTTCGGGGAGGGAGAAATCACTAGATAACAACACCCCTATTATTTCTCCTAAGGAACTTGCAGGGAATAACAACAGTGAAAGGCTGTGGAAGATGCAGGATGAACATCAAGCCAGGGAAACGTTCAGTGCCAAGAGAGAATATATAGTTAGGGTTGGTTTTCCAACTTTGACAACTTTTAGATAAAACTAATTATCTAACTTAAATTTGGATACAGGCACTGAAATAACTTTTTCGCTCCAGTAAAATAATCTGCAAAGGAAGGACAGCAAGAGTGTAGTTTTGTTTGCTTTTTGCAGCATCTGTTATAGTTACGCTGCCCATATCATCATTGTAGACAATCAGTCTGGGATGAAGAAGGAAAATACTTTGGGAAGTTCTGATCTTCCCACATAAGCAAATTCTAAAAGAGCTGACAGATTAGTTTGCCATAGTCTGTGTGTCTTAAAAGTTTTATTTTATTCCCCCATGGTATCCAGCATCAAGATCAAGTTACTTAGTGAGATTGTTGTACTAATGATAACCAGATCATTAGTACATCCTTTACATATTATTCTGATGAGACAATGTAGATTGGAACCACTAATGAACTGGATAAAGGCTAGTAAATTCAAATTGCTGTTAGTTGGTCTCAGGAGATGTTTTACTGACTTTGGACGGGATACATATTTAACACCTTCTAAGTACTAGGTCTGAAGTAACTTCGGGATTTTTTAGTTCTGCATAAGCCTTATTTGGGATATTGAAGAAGTGTACATAACACGAAGCTTATTTCAGCAACGCAGGCTTCTATATCAAGCACAGACACTCTAAAATGGAGATATCCAGGTTGTAGTGCATATTCTGTGTGGGGCTGATCTTAATAGTTCAGGATCCAAACCTGGTTCAGAAGAAAATGCTATCGTCAGACATTTGATTGTTCCAACCATACTATCCTCATAAGATCTGCACCATAATTCTATGCGTTTGGGGGACTAATTGTAATACATTGAAGCCTTAAATGACCTGAAAGCAGATCATGTTTAAGGATGTCTCTAATGTGCCTGAAATGTGAAATCTGCAGTAGAAGCCCTTATTTTCAGGATCCAGGATGAGACCCAGGAGAGTGGCAACCAGTAGTTTCCCAGTGGTGGGACTATTTATGGAATGCACTTCCTTAACAAATAAGTGAAGCACCAACCTATTTATAATTTTGGGGAAATGTTAGAAAATATTAAAAGATAAAAATATAAAGGATTATCTTAAAGCTTCTAGCGTGTTTGCTCTAAGCTTCTCCCTTTGCTTTAAAGTTTTAAGCGATTTTATAATATTTATAGGCTTTGAATAAGGGGAAATGGCCTATAACCGTTTAAAGCGAGGAAGTATATCTTGGGTTTTGTTTTGTTTTTTAATATCTGGCTGCCTTTGAGGAAATTTGGAATAGAAAAAGTGAAAGCGGATGCCTAGTTACGAGAATCTAAGTCGGGGAAAATCAAATTGCTCCGTGTCCTGTGTATGTTTTCGATGTGATCTTTTTTAAACCATTACATTGCTTAAACCACCTCCGTGATTAAAGCTACTTTACAGTATTTGGAGGGTGCAATTCTTGAGTTCAGTTACTTTCTGTTGAGGAGGGTGCATGCTTACTAACGGAGAAGCAAGAAATGTAATTCAATGGGATTTTCTTTTAGAATTTTTGGACGAATTCGACATGAATAAGATCGGCGTACATAACTAGGTCACAGGAAGTAAGTCTCACTCAATACAATGAGAATCGAGTCGATCGTGATATTTATTCAGCATGCCAAATTAAGCTGCAACACCCGAGCAGCGAGCAGCCTACTACCCATTGCACAGTCCGAGGCACCAAACTTAATCTGATGCGGTCTTGCCTAGACAGTGCTAAGGCCGGTTTCCCTCCTGGTCTGAAACGGACACCATCGCACTTCAGCGGAGCCCGAGCGCAGGCAACAGTTCGCTCTTCCCCTTTCATCTTGGCAGCGTAGTCGCCTCGGTTCACTGCAACCGGCACCGACACGGTCCCAAGAGAGTAAATATTGCTGTTGCTACGTGCGGTGACGTCATCGCCCCATTTGAGTATTTTTTTCAATGATTGGTTAAAGATGAGAACAGCGCGGCGGAGCTTTGCTTGCTATTGGCTAGGCGGAAGGGGGCGGGGCCGAGGGCGCTCGGAGGCTGCGGTGGCCTTGTCCGACGGGTGCCCGCGTAGTTATTGTCTGAAGGTTTAGGCCTCTGCGCGGCTGGGAATTGGCAGCGGTTGGGCCTAGAGGGTTTTCCGTTCTGGTTCCTGTTACCAGTGTGGGACCCACTTCTGGGGGCAAGAAACGCCTCCGTTTGGCTGCGGTGCGGAGGAAGTCTCCGAACCGGCTCAGACGACGCTGCCGCCCAACCTTTTAGTCGAGAGTGGCGCCAGAACAGAGAAGCCTTAAAAAAAAATAACATTAAATTAAACAAATCCGCGACGCTTTCTGGGCCCTCCTGGGACGGTGTTTAGTCGCTCATTTCAGGCGGTGGGCGTCATAAAAATACATGCAATATATAAAATATTCCTCCTCAAGCGTGAAATAAAACGTCTATGGCCGCAACGCGCAATTTAGAAGACAGGAAGAGCGGCAGAAAAAGCTATACGCGAGAGCGCGCGCGTTGTAGGAGTGTGAAGGGAACTGTGTATGTGTACGCGCACGCGCGCGCCTGCACGGGCGGGCTGAGCCGAGGAGGGGGGGGGGGCACTCGCCGTGGCTCGCGCCGAGTCGACGTGTGTGCGCGCCCGCGCCGCACAAGGCAGAGCGAGGGTCTCTGAAGCAAGGAGGGGGGGATGGTGGTCTCGTTGTGCGAAGGGGTGTGCACGCGCATTAGCGTGAGGGGAACCTTGGGGCCCGCTTGAGAGCGAGTATCTGTGTGTGTGTGTGTGTGCCTGCCTGTGGGGGCGCGTTCGCGCTGGGCAGGAAGGAATCTTTCTCTGTGGAGAAGGAACCCCCCTACCCCACCGACCGCCCACCCCGAATCTGCGGTGCATGAGGGAAAGGTGTGTGTGTGTGTGTGTGTGTGTCGGCCTGGGGTGGCCTTTTTCTCATCCCCTCAGTTTATTGTTTTTAAACCTTTTTATTTATAACTATTTATACTGAGGCGAGGGCCAAAACAATTATGGCAAAATCAGGAGGAGGAGGAGGAGGAGGAGGTGGTGGTGGTGGAGGAGGCGGCGGCGGCGGCGGCGGAGGCGGCAGCGGGGGTCTAACCTGGGTGGTAAGTTGCCTGGTATTTGTCTCTTTATTTCTTAATTCCCCGGTGCTGGTGCTTTTCTTAGCAGGCCTAGCCTGCAAAGAGAAGCGGAAGGCCTCGGGGGAATAATGGAGGAGCGAAGATGCCGGTTGGGATGGAGGATGGGGATACGGGGTGAAAAAAGGGAAGGTTGCTTCCTGGGAAAGGCGGCGAGGGGTGGTGGTGGTGCAGGAAGGAGATTCCGGGAAAGGAAGGGAAGGGAGGCGGTGGGACCGTGGCTTCGGTGACATGGGAAGCTCACATGCTGGATTTGGTGGAGTCGTACTGTGTGGCCTGCACGGTTTGATACTTCCCAGTGAAATGGAGGCGTGAGGCATCCACTCCTTCTCGTGGTGCTTGCTGTAAGTGTGCTGGAGTTAAGACTCCATGCCTGGTTTGCTTGCGTTGGCCAACTAAGAAAAGAGACTGGTGCCCTCTTTCCTGTTTACTTAAAGCCTTGAGACAAATTGCAGGCTGCTTAGATGTGTTTTGCAACAAGCCAAGGGTGGAGTTAAAAGGAAGCTGTCTTCACAGCTGTTGTGGAGTTCAGTCCATACCTGAAGAAGGATTTGTTAGCTTTCTGAGAGTTGGTGCCTTTGTGTTCCTGCCTGTGCTGGTGTTTTTAACCTCGATCTCAACCTAACAAACAAGTAAAAAACCAAAAAATAAAAGTAAAAATGAGAGGATGACAGCTTTGGTGTTGATGTAAAAAAATAAGGGGTATGTCTAGAGTTGAAAGTTAAGTAATTGTAGGCAGATATGTGCTGAAAGGGAAGAGGTGTGATTATTAAGAAATGTTCTTTTGGCCCAAGTATAAGAGATCTCATTTTCCTTGTTAAAAGACCCCTGGAGGAAAGAGAAAGTTGAATGGATACAGTTTCCTTAGCCAGTCACTAATTTACTTTTATCTCTCTTGTTCAGCAGAGAGTGCAAACTAGGGTCACTTTCTTGATGGAACTGGCAAGAATAGGAAACATGCCAGAATAGTAGCAAGACAGCAGTTTGGTTCTGGAAGGGGGTTCGCTGTTCTTGGGTTTTGGGTTTGTGGTTTTGTTAGATTAAGTGCTAATAAATATTGCTTCTCTAATTTTATTTGAATTTAGCTCTGCAAAAACATATTTACATTCCAATTTTTAAAAATCTCTGTCTTGGAAAGTGTTTCTTAGCTTTTCTATTCTTTTGTAAATTGAAAAAAAGTAATGGATCTTATATGTGTCTTAGAATGTCTGTTTATCTGAAATGGCAAACATACTTTAAAATAAAAGACAATGAGATGACTTGAATATTCAGATATCTGGTACTAACTTGCTTATGTCTTATGTTATCATTGTATTCTTCTGTGACAGGTGGCCCAGTTGCTTTCTGTACATGTGCAGTTCATATTTGCAAAGAGAAAGCAAATTTAACATAACTTTGCCAGGCAGTAGGTTGGACCATATAAGTTGATCTGTGGGCAGGAAATGACTTCAGCCTGCTGCCTCATGTGGCATCCCACTTCCTCATAAGCAGGTCAGATTCATGGGTATATATACCTTCTTGGCGTTTGGAATAATAGGCTTGAAGCGATAGGTCTGCCTGCTAAAATGAGGTTCCAGCTTGGCATTCAGACTGTTGTTTTTAGAGGATATGGTTGAATGCACTTTTTCCCAAAGTTTCGTCTTTCATAAATAAATAAATCTGTAGAGGGGAGAGGATCTGTGAACTTTACCTTTTTATAGAATCTTCAGAAACGGAACCTGAGCAAATAATCTAGTATGGACACATTGGCCTACGACAAAGCAAGCTGGGAAACCATATTTAATATAGCTTCCTGTTGCATCTGAACTGTAAGATTATAGTAATTGATTTCCAAACAAACCAGGATATGAAGTCATAGTTTAAAGTTGGCTTCTCTATCCTGGCTTGCTTAAACCTGTTAACTATAGATATAGTAGGGAACTGGTATGAACCAGTTCTAGCTTATCCGTGTGCAGGAAGAAGCAAAATGCTATGTGTGGGTTATGAAACTTTTGTGTATCTTAGTTAAACTAATGTTTGAGTGTATGAACACAGTCACTGATTTTAATTACTCTGTTTCTAACTTGGATTTGAAACTTGGTTCTTTATTTTCTGATGCAGTCTGTGTTTGCATTATATATAGAATATAATATATATATTGTGTAAGATAGTTTTGACAACGTATGCAAATTGTAATATTTATTTTTATTACTTTATTACATAGTACAATTTTGACTAAGTTCTACAAAAATAAGTTACTTCACTCACTTTATATTTACCTGTTACCTCGGAGTTCCTGTTCTTTTTGCTTTCTGAATAGTCTTTCAGATGTAGGGTTATATCCAACCTCTAATATATACAGGACACCTTTTTGCTTTTTAAAAAAATAAAGGTTACACAACCTGCTATTTTATTAAAATCTATTTGATGCCTTCTAGATGAGTACATCTCAGTCTCAGATGGAATATTTTAGTTATTGTAACATATGACAGTATTATTCCTGAAATTGACAGAAACATGTCAGTATTGAAGTGTCCTTATGTGCTTTACGTGGTGGTGCTGCGGGTTAAACCGCAGAAGCCTTTGTGCTGCAAGGTCAGAAGACCTGCAGTCGTAAGATCGAATCCACGCGAGGGAGTGAGCTCCCGTTGCTTGTCCCAGCTCCTGCCAACCTAGCAGTTCAAAAGCATGCAAATGCAAGTAGATAAATAGGTACCACCTTGGTGGGAAGGTAACGGCGTTCCGTGTCTAGTCGTGCTGGCCACGTGACCACGGAAGATTGTCTTCGGACAAACGCTGGCTCTACGGCTTGGAAACGGGGATGAGCACCGCCCCCTAGAGTCGGACACGACTGGACTAAATGTCAAGGGGAAACTTTACCTTTACCTATGTGCTCTATAGTAGTAGTAGGGCACTTCTGACTCATAGCGACCCTATGAATGAGTTGTCTCCAAAATGCCCTGTCTTCAACAGCCCTGCTCACTTCTTGCAAACTGAAGCCTGTGGCTTCCTTTATGGAGTGAATATATATCACATTTGGTATTATTCTTTTCTTGATGCCTTCAGCCTTTCCCAGCATTATGGTCTTTTCCAGAGTATCCTGTCTTCTCATGCTGTTTGCAGAGTAAGACAGCTTCAGTTTCAATTTTTTTGCTTACAGAGATAGTTCAGACTTAATTTGCTCTAGGACCTACTTGTTCATATTTCTGGCAGTCCAGGGTATCTACAAAGCTCTTCTACAGCACCATATTTCAAGCAATTTTTTTTTCCTGACAGCCTTCTTAGTTGTCCAGCTGTCACACCCATACCTGGTGATAAAAGATACAAGTCTGTGGATGATCTTGGTCTTCATCTCCAATGACACATCTTTGCACTTGATGTGTCTGTCACTGGAGGCAAAATGAAACGTCACTGTCACTTAAAGTACTTAAACAAAAGTTAATCATTTTCAATACCACATATTTGAAGAGGACAGAGTTAAGTAAATTCTTAAGAAAAATCTCTTTCTAAAAGTCTCCCACTGAAATCAATGTAGTATAAAAAGTCCCCAACTTTGGCTAGGTTATACTATTTTTTTATTCACAAGGCTCTTGGAAATTGATGTGAAAATATAGGGATGATCCGAAAAAAACCTTTTGTTTACTTGTCTTTTCCTCATGGTCCTTCATCATGATGATTCTTCACAGAGTTGCGGAAGACACTTTCTTTAGAGTTGTGATCAGTGCTCACTGACTGCTTTTAAGAAGTGTGTAAACTCATATTTTTAAACTGGCATATGATGTTTAACCTCCTGTGTTCTTAAATCTGTACTTATTTGTACTTAGTTGATTTTAATGGTTTTTGTTGTAGGGTTGATTTTGCTTGAATTTAATGATTTTATGGTTAAATTTGGCTTTACATGTTTTTATTCTTCTATCAAGTTTGTAAGCTAATGTGAATGCTACTAAGAAAGAAAGAAAGAAAGAAAAGAAAGAAAGAAAGAAAGAAAGAAAGAAAAAGAAAAAGAGCAAGCAAGCATATCAGAAATTAAAGCTAACAAAAATAGAGAGAAAAATGTTGTGGTACCTTAAAAATTAACTGATATATTTTAATTTAAAATATAAGGTGCAACAATGTGTTTGTCTCTTGGATTTTTGTTTGTTTTGTTTTTCAGATATGCTTGCACAGACTAACAGCACTACCTCTCCATAAATAAAGCAGTATACTCTTGCCATAATTTACTTCCTAGCATATCTTCTACCAGAAGTGTTCCCTGTATATCTCTTCCCACTTCCATCTGAAATCTACAGAAGGTGTGATAATTGGTTCAGAATTATACATGTTAATAATGCAACTTCTGAAAAATCTGAACTATGTGTATGTTGATCAGTGTGTTTTCAAAACAGGATTTTAAAAAAATTATCAGCATATTACCTCCCTTGAGAAATATGGCCTCTAGTATTTCAGGGGATAACTGGATATGCTTTTTGGATAACTGTATTTTTCTGGATAAAACATAACAATTCTGTAGTAAACTTTGTTGTGACTCATATATACAGGTTAAGTTTGTTTTGGGATGAGTATAATTTAACTTTGTACATAAATATACTTGGTGTGTATTGCTGACATGCACTGTATCTTAAAGAAACAATTTTAAATAAATTGTGGAACTGGATAAAGTATTTCCTTTTGTTAGAAGTTTAAATTGGAAACTATTCTTACTTTATTTCCTCTTGTGGGCACTTTGTGTGAGTGAGTTGATCTATGTTTCCAAGGAGAGGTTCCTGCTAACATTTTTTGCACTTCTTCTTGGTCTCTGTAAATCATGCAATGGGATTTATCCTGCATTTGTTTTGAGACCGTTGGAACATTCTAGAGCTTGAAAGAAAGTTTATTGGTCTATGTTTAAAGCAGACGTTTCCATTTCTAGCATGTTAGAGAGATTGTGGTGACCAATGATACAATTTTTCTGTTAAAAAAGTATAGGCCTTAAGTGTACAAATCTTAGCCCATTTACTAATCTTGCATTTGCTAACAAAATTGTTGTTTTGCCATGCTGAAAACACTTGAAGATAGGAGACTTCTACAAAACACAAAGACAGCTTTAGTTGTGTTTCATATGTGAAATCTGCTTTTTTCTGACTTGCTCGTTTATGTGTACAAGTCTGAAGCATCACATAAGGTGTATCCATTGTACTGGAAATAGTGGTAAGTGTTAACAACTTCTGACAAAAGTAAAAGAATAAAGTGCAAAAGCAGGACTGCAGTTGAACATTAAAAAGACGAAAATCATGAGTAGAGAACAATACAATTTTAATGTTGAGAAAGAAGATATCAAAATTGTTAAGGATTTTTTATACTTTAATCATCAATCCATATAGAAACTGCAGTCAAAAAATCATAAGAAGAATGAGACTTGGAAGGGCAATAGTGAAAGAATTACAAAAAATAATCAGATATAAAGATGTGTCCCTGGAGCCCAAGGCCAAGATCATCCACACTATTGTATTCCCAGTTACTATGCGTGGGTGTGAAAGCTTGACAGGGAAGGAAGATGTCAGGAAAAAAATTGTTTTATTTGAAATATGATGCTAAAGGAAAGTTTTGTGTATACCCTGGACTGTGAGAAAGATGAACAGGTGGGTCCTAGATCAAATCAAGCCTGAACTAGCTGTAGGCAAAAATAATGAAACTGAGACTATCATACTTTGGGAACATCACGAGAAGGCAAGATTTGCTGGGAAAGGTGGAAGACAGCAGGAAAAGAGGAAGACCAAATATGAGATGAATTGACTCTATAAATGAAGCCACAACTTTAAATTTGCAGGAGTTGGACAGGGCTGTTGAGGAGAGGACATTTTGGAAGTCACTTATTCATAGAGTTGCCATATGTCAGAAGTAATTTGAGGACATGTAATAATAATTATTCAGAAAGGATGGTTTTCCTACAGTGATACCTGCAAATAGTATACTTTGTACAGATAGTAACCCAAACGCAGTTTAATTTTTGAACTGATGGAACAGAGGTAGCCTTACTACAGTGCATTCCCAGTTGAAGATGGACTAATAATTCCTTCCCTGATACCAAAGTTGTGCCAGACATATCCAAAGATAGAATTGCAAACAAAAAATATTTAGAGCTAAAAAGAGGCTACAAGATTTTCTCTGTAATTAGTATTTTAATCAACCAGGTAATATTGGGAATATGTAATTTGTAAGTTCAGATCATGATCTGAGCCACTTGTTCTATTGTATGTCAAAGAGTGATGGTAATATGTTTTCAGAGGCACCTGTTTCAAGCAACATAAGCATTGTTGCTGTTATGTTTCAGACTTTTACAAAATTTAATTGTGTACCATGGAGGAGTGACCCTAATTATATTTCATTTTGTAATTAGGTGTTGTTCCAATACCATATATTAACCACAGCTTTTCTTATGTGTAACAGAATTAGATAGCTTCTCCCCTTGCACGTTGTAAAGTGTTTGAATCATGAGCTTTGCAATACAGTGGGCTGGATCCGAATATAATCATACTTGGTGTGAACCCCACTGGAGTTGATGAGAGTCCCACTGATTTTACTGAGTGTGCTCCAAGTAAATCTGGATCCAACACATATATTTAGGCTTTAGCAAACAGGAGATTTCTTTAAAACCCATTGTATATTTGAAGGAGTACGTTTCAGTCTTTGTAGAATAATAGACAGGTCCAATTAATTTGCTTCAGATATACAGTATGCTTTTGTGTAAGGGTATGTCAGATATGAATATGTGGAGGACCTTAATGTAGGAAGTATCCCTTCTTAAAGTATTTATTTTTCAGTCTAGGAAGGGCTCTTTGAATTAGAACTAACAGAAAGTTGGCACAGAATAATAATGCTAGTTTTGAGTGATACTATTTTCCCATCATGCCAAAGTGATAGGATGCAGTGTTTTACTCTTGTAGTATTTGTTCCATCTTCAGTGGAAGTCCTTGCAGAGAATGTGTAATAATAACTGACCAGCCCTACCTGGCTAGTCACTTCCTCTCTAGGCTATCCTTAATCCCAAATCATAAGAGCCAAGCATAAACATAAACATAAAATAAACATACAATAAAAAATCTTAGTAAGCATAATGGTTACAAGGCACTCTCATCAGCTTGAGGTTTCATGTGTTAACAGTAACAACTTCTCATTTTAGAAAAAGTTCTCTTATATACAAAGTAACTATAATAGCTGCCTGTCTTGAAATACATTCTTAACTTGAAATACATTCTTAACTTAACTTCTTCTTAACTCTCTCTTAACTGTTAACTGACTAAAACTCTCCTCTCTTGTTTTAAATCTCTCTTGTCTTCTTTGAATTGACTCTCTTTTTAGCCAGTCATGTTGTTCTTGATGTTGCTGGGTAGAATAGGTGAGGGTTCTGTCACAATAACCAAAGCTGAAATCAGCAGAATGGTTCCTTTTTTCCAGAATAACATTTTCTAGGAAGGGTAAGAAGTCAGCATATCAGGTATAATTGATAAAAACAAATTCCTTTGCATTGCTTTTTGAGAAGCAAGGCCGTGGATATGCACATGCTCTGATGGGGCAACCTGTAGGCTAGCCATTGTTTTTGCTTCCCACAAAACGTAATCTATAGGTGATAGTTTATATTTGCTACAAGCTCCATCTATTTAGTATTAAGAGTATAGTGTGCTTTATTATGAATATGGAGTGCTGCTATACCACTGTGTGGTAGTCTTAACAGATTGGCAAGTAATGTAGCAGGGGATCCTCAAGCACTGGGACACCTCCGGGATTTCCCTGGATTACAATGCCCCCTTTGCCATGACCATTTCATGGTTAACCACAGGGTGGGATTGAGTGAAATCATGATTTAAATCAGTGGTTCTCAAATTTGGGTCCCCAGATGTTCTTGGACTGCAGCTCCCAGAAATCCTGGCCAGCACAGCAAGTATGAAGGCTTCTGGGAATTGTAATCCAAGAATGTCTGGGGACCCCAGTTTGAGAACCATTGGTTTAAATTTAAAAATCAGATTTTTTTTGATTATTTTAATTAAAAATAATATTTTAAAATTTAAATTGCAATCTAAATTGTGATTTAAATCACTTTGATTTTGAAAAAAAGATTGATTTTTATCCACCCTGGTTAACCAGCATGCTTATATTTCATTGTTTGTCTCATCAGTTTTTGCCTTGGACCCCATCACAACTGGAATGTTGCCACCTACCTAATAATTTATTTGGAATTCAGTTTGCCCCTTGGGCTGGAAGAGATTCTGTACCCTTGTAATATAAAAGTGTGCATGATTATTCTCTCCCCCATATTTTGGGGAAGAAATGGATTATCTCCCCAAAACTGATTTTCCTTTATCTGGATTAAGGAGAGAGTAACCAACAAAGCATTGTAATAGTTACGGAAGATAGTGCTAATAACAACCTGTTTTGTTTTGTTTTTTAATGTGGTCTTAAAACTACAATAATTAATACACTGTACATAATGTAATTATGGTAAATCAATATAAAATGTTAAGTCAAACACTACATTTCAAGTGATGTACCAATGTTTTTATTTTTCACAGCATAGAATTCTGCCATGTGATAAATAAATCCTGTGTGTTTTCATAATTATCGTATAACCCGGTTTCATAATTTGAACATTATCCCAGGTCTTCTAAAGCTAATAATTTATTTCTGAGATCTCGGGACTCTTTCCATATCTTTTGAATTACATTTTTTGATGTCCTGCTATTAGTATGTCGGGAGCAGTACCTGGGAGCCCAAGAACCACACAACAAGTGACTTTAAGTTTGCATTTACTGAGCAGCAGCCATCCCATATGGTCCAGAAACAAAGCCAAACTACAATTTGTTACTGCTTGAATAAACCTTTAAGGAGGCTCAGGGTTATGTGCTTTGTCTTCTCCATGTGAGGTGTAATTCTTCTTTCTGGATTGCAGTGAAGCATGATTTGCCATCTTGAGTCACACAACAAACAATGGTTGGTACAAACTGGAAGATGCAGAGGAATTAATATGTGAACCCAAGGCCTTGACTCATTGACATAATGCCAAATCATGGGTTGTTGTGTTTTGAACCAGCACCTTCTAATGGTTCTCCTTTGGAACCGAGAAGAATTTCAAAATATTTTTTAATCACTGGTGTATATGTCTCCAGTCCACAAAGAAGTAAAATTAGAAGTCAATTAGACTCTAGTCTGAATCCTTAAAATCTGCAATCTGTAATGGTACAAATTATTTCCCAGATTATAATTTATTTACAAAAACAAAGACTATGGGAGCATGTGGGAAAGATTTTCTTTAGGTTTTTACCTTTTTCTAGCAAGAACATTATAAATGTTACTACTATCCATAGCCTTTCAACAAGACAGAACTAGAAAACTGTTGTTGTTTTACTCCATAAAAAAGCTTGTTTATAGCTGTGGGAATATTTTAAGAACAATTGAAATGAATTCATGGTGTTCAGCTATCTTGCTATTTTTTATTTCAGACATTGTTTGATAATCAGAACAATGCTTCAAAAAAAGAAGAACCAGAACACACAAATAAAAATGATTCAAAGAAGATGTCTGTTGAAAGAGTTTATCAGAAAAAGACTCAGCTTGAGCATATACTTCTCCGTCCTGATACATACATTGGTTCAGTGGAACCTTTGACTCAGGTAATTTCCATTTTTCTGCCCATTAAATTGAGACATCTGTATTGCTGGAGAAAATATCAAGCTACAGTATGTTTGTATTTGTTTAAGAGCCAGTGTGGTGTAGTAGTTAGATTATGAGACTGGGAGAACCATGTACAGTCTCCACCATCTCCACCACCTCTATCATCGTCTTAGAACTGCAGAGCCGAAACAGACACTATGGATAATCGAGTCCAGCCCCAGTCAAGGAATCAAAGTGGGGAATTGAACTCCCAGCCTCTGACTCTGCAACCAGATACCTAAACCCTGAGTCATAATACTTATTAAGTGACATTGGACCAGTCATTCTCTTACAAGTTGACCAACCTCATAATATTTCTATATGTCCCTCTGAAGATTTATGTGTATGTATACACCTAGAGGGGGGACATCATGACCTTCTGTATGGTTATGAAGATTCTCAGTCATCCAGGTGAGGTTATCTGGAAGATGAGTCATGGGAAGTGGACTTCTTTCTTATGTTCTATATGTTGTTTGACTCTACTTCCTGTCGGCCCCTGGCAAGAGTATTGGCTAGGGACATAGGGAGCTGGAATCTGTTGGCATCCAATAGGCTATGGATTCACTACTGGTATATAAGAGAATGAAGAGACAAATAGTCTGTTTTAGGGATTGAAAATAAATGTGTTTTATAGAAGTTAAAGTATTAGCAATATATATTTCTTTAAAATTTAGCTAGTAAAACTTTTTTCCCTTATTCATAGATGATGTGGGTGTTTGATGAAGACATAGGAATGAACTGTAGAGACGTTACCTTTGTTCCTGGCTTGTACAAGATCTTTGATGAAATTCTTGGTAAGAGTTGTTTACTGCTTTCACCTTTTGCAAAATGCTTAGAAATGGAAGATTATAGGTATGTATATACTGGCCATAAATATAATGTTTTGTCTTTAAGTCATTAATCATGATCATTAACTATGATAATATTTTGGGAATGTGCTGTGATATTGCATGTTCCCTCCTTTTACTGTTTACACCCTCACTTGTGAATTCCCCTACATAACTCCTGCTGACCTTAACTGTGTCTTGACGTTATACCTTTATCAGTGTTAACATGCTTAATGCTAACCTGGCTATGTTCCTAATTGCACATTTGCAAGACTTTAAAGAATAAGTTCAGCCAGTCTGTGATTAACTGCAATAAATCTTTGGGAAAAAATTATATCAAGTCATGATTAAGAGTGAATGGGGATGAAGACCAAGCAATTCCACACCTGTTCTCAATCCATTAAATACAGTAGCTAACTATTATTGCAGCAGTACTAGTCCCTATAAATTTGTATGGAGTACTTACTAAATGGTGATTAAGTTTACACTGTGTGTTAGAAAGGATTGTAACAGTAAAGGAAACACCATAATCGGTGTATTAAAAAAAATCAACAACATCCAATAAGTTTTACCAGCATTTTTGCAGTTTCGTGGTCTTGTGTATTGCCTGCTGGAGACTTTTGCCCTTTAGCAAACTGCTAGAGCACATATGAAAGAGGGAGAGGGGAGGCATGAGGATGGGAGTGGGAGTGACTGCTTGCACAAGGAGGTTTCAGAAACCAGCCTTGCACCACTTCCAAACAATTATGTCTTCTTGACTTGTGCAAAAAGTATTTGTACAAATGTAATTACATAATTGGATCTCTGAGAGTTAAATGGAAAAATATTGATTAGATACTATATCAGTGTGTGTTAACTTGGTGTAATGGCAGTAAGAACTAGTTCTGACCTGAGGTGTGCTATATGGTGTTTGATGATGCATTATCTTCAGGCCAGTTATCTTCATGTCAGTTTGAGCAGTTTTTTCTTCCTGGGCCAACATGTTACGACAACATCTTGCATGAAATGGGAAGTCACAGATTTGTCCTGGAGATTTCCGTTCTCCAACATTACAGTTGTCAGAGGTCATAGATAGGGGTATAAGTGAGATCATACAGGGATTTTGTGTGTGTATATACATGTGTGAAGGAGGTATATACATCTTGGAAAAACTGGCAGAAGTATAATACACAAAATTCCTCTGAGGCTATTGTTTAAAATGTAAGAAGGATTACAACTTGTAAGCTGTAAATAATAGATCCAGTAACATTGATTATTATCAGAAGAACGAGGATGCAATTCTAAGTAGTGTGCTAGGAAGATCCCTTTGACCTAAGTTGACTAGTAGCATTTGTTACAGGAGGATTGCCTGTGGTGTGTTAAAGCTTTTATTTGTGCAGTGGTGTTGTGTATGGTGAATATTTATACACAGTGTAGTATAGGTGAAGTCTTCATTGAGTGTTTAGTAGGTGAAATACTTACTGCCACTAAGAAGTGTTGATTTTTTTCCCTAGTAAATGCAGCTGACAATAAGCAGAGGGATAAGAATATGACATGTATTAAAATATCAATTGATCCGTAAGTATTTGTTTATTTATCTTTTATTTACCTGCAGAATGGGAATGATTTCTTGGAATGTATTGTACTTAATTTGTTTATATTTCTAAACCTACTTGGCTTTATTTAGAATTAATGTGTGTGGGGGGGAAATGTAAAAACACATCTTGATAGAAAACTGCTTATATAAGCATAGTTAAAGTGGAAGCAAGAGTTAAATTTTATTGTAAGACAAAATGGCCAGTACCCTGTTCAGTGTTTACACCTATACAGTACTGTAAATCTCCCCCTGGTGGAAGTTGCTGCAGCACTCTAACACAGTGCCGGTCGTGTGCTTGTCTCATGTAACTGGCACTGCATCAGATCACCACAACAGTTTCTTCAGTTACAGCCACATGCATGAAAATATTAAGCAGTGTACTGGCTAATGAGTGTATAAAAAGAGGGTAGTGTAAGGGGAAAATTGACTTTGAGTATCATGATATTTACGATATGTGTGTCACAGTTTTATGAATGCCATATAAAGCTTAATTTTTTTATTAATCACATTGATCACTGAATATACAGTGATTTCATTTTTATATATTTTTTTAAAAACACAGGTAACAGTCATGTGAAATCTGTGTGAACAACAGAATTTTAGAGTAAGGATGCCCTTACACTAGTAGATAGTTCTACTGCTAATGAAAGGACTATTTCTGGTTTGGCAGAAGAATTTGCATCGGAAAAGTGATTCCCCAAATCCAGAGCAGTTCCATTTGTGTAAGAATTTGCACAGGTTCACTTTCAAGATCACTTTTGTTGCTTCCTAGAGTGAGGTGTTATAGCTTAGACGGTTGGACTGCCTGGCTGCTAGTAGCATCTCCTATGTAATTCTGCTCTCAAGCCATTCTTTGAAGCCTGTACAGTGCTACTTCCACAAGCACACAATCTTAAAATGCGGTGGAAATACAGGGTTCCCTGGAAAATAACTTGAAAATAACGTGACAGTTATATTGTTGATATGCAATTCAAAATCTCTGGCATTCTTTATATTTTTGCCAAAATAATTATTGTTACCTTTCTAGTGAATCAAATATTATAAGCATTTGGAATAATGGAAAAGGTATTCCAGTTGTGGAGCACAAGGTGGAAAAGATGTATGTTCCTGCCTTGATTTTTGGACAGCTGTTAACTTCCAGCAATTATGATGATGATGAGAAGAAAGTTACAGGTAACATAATACATATTCTATTCAGGACCACTTAGGGGACTAATTTTAGTAGTCATAATTCTATGATCTTTGTCTTGTTTGGTGGAATGAAGTATTTTGGTTAAGTATATTAATTTTGCATCCCTGTAGAAACAGACTTCTAAACAAAGCACTAATCCTTTGTAAATATAGTTGCTTTACTCATTGGAATATTTGGTGCATATTTTATATTATGTTATTAGGAGGTTTGCAAAGTGCTGAATAGAGTTTTAAAATAAAATTATTTCTAACTGCTACTCATTATTTTAGGTGGTCGTAATGGCTATGGTGCAAAGCTTTGTAACATATTCAGTACAAAGTTTACTGTTGAAACTGCTTGCAAGGAATACAAACACAGTTTTAAACAGGTACACTGGTTTCTCTTTGATCGCTTATTTCTTTGTTGTTTGATTGAGGGGGAAAAACTTTAAAATAAGTTATAATGGGATAAATATCCAATTGTAACTCTTGTATGGATACCAATTAGTACAATAACATTTCTGGTATGTTTGCACCTTAAGAACATTTGTCATGTTTGACAGATAGCAAATATATGTCTTTTGAAACATAGAGTTTTATGTGATTCTCTTTAATTGCCTTGACCCTAGTGGAGAAGTATCACAAACTGCTATTGCAGAAAACGCTGTGTCATATTTTCCAGTGTATTCAGCTTCCGGTCAGTGTATATATAAAATGATGTTTCTTCTCACACAGAATCGGTGACTGGTTTATTTCTGAAGCACACACGGGCAGGGAAATGTATGGGATTTTCACTGCTGTTTTCTTCATATCTTCTGGGATATATGGAACATATAATTTCTAAACACGCTAGCGTCACATCTGTTATGAGCATTTTCTTTCTTTCTAGCCATTGTTATTACATATGTGTTATAGTATAGATAATAATTTACCTGATTATTTTCTGATGGGTAAAATTCTTTGGATAGCATCCAACAAAAACTAACAGAAAAAGTTCACAAAGGTGGTGACTAACTAGTGGTTTCCTATTTTGTTAGCAGTTGTGCAGCTTTGGCTAAAATCTAGTGTCATGTTGCAACTCAAGTAGGCCCATTGAATCAGTGGAATTTACAGAGGGGTTGTCTCTGTAATCCCCACTTATTCACAGGCTTACTGTAACTGCAGTTTAATTACTGGACTTCAACCACTGTGTTTCTGAGAGAGGAAGAGGAAAAACAAAAGTACAGGCTCTTCATGTTTTAGAATTTAGTTTTAGCATGTGGAATGAGCATCTTAAGTAATTTTTTTAGAATGCAGAAAATTGCTACTGATGTGTATCTCTTCTCTCTCATTCATTCTCTTTTAAACGAAGACTTGGATGAACAATATGATGAAGACTTCTGATCCCAAGATTAAGCATTTTGAAGGTGATGACTATACATGTGTGACATTCCAACCAGATCTTGCTAAATTCAAGATGGAAAAACTTGACAAAGATATTCTGGCCCTTATGACAAGAAGAGCTTATGATTTGGCAGGAGCATGCAAAGGGGTCAAAGTTATGTTTAATGGAAAGAAGCTACCAGTAAGAGACTCAGTCAAATTTTTCTGTAATTCGACATGTGTGTTTTCGGAACAGTAAGTGATGATTTTCATTATATATCACAGGTGAATGGCTTCCGCAGTTATGTTGATCTTTATGTGAAAGACAAGTTGGATGAAACTGGAGTTCCTCTGAAAGTTATCCATGAGCTTGCAAATGAACGCTGGGATGTTTGTCTTACCTTAAGTGAGAAAGGATTCCAGCAAATTAGTTTTGTGAACAGTATTGCTACCACAAAGGTGAGATATGTTATTTACTATAGAGCATGAGATGAATATATCATTTTTATCTTCTTACAGATAAAAAATTCTACTGCTCACTTATCTGCATTTGTGAATGAATACTGGAGGAATGTCTGCTTTTATTTTTTTTAATGTTCTAGCCAGTCAGGTTTTTCTGTAAGTGAGTTCCGACTTGACAACACAGAACACACAGATACCATTTATAGAGGAAAATGAGTAATGAGCATGTTCTGGAAATAAAGAAAATGTAGTTTTTGTATGATCCCTTGTGCTCCTCCAACGTAGTATGGAATAGATGAAATAGAACAGCACTAAATATCCTGAGCTGTGGGTCACTGTGTTTAGTAATATTTGAATATAAAAACACAGAAATTTCTGATCCATATTTTGGTATTATATTACTTCTTTCCTCACCTTAATTTTTTTTGCATCTCAAGGGTGGTAGACACGTTGATTATGTTGTAGATCAAATTGTTGGAAAATTGATAGAGGTAGTGAAGAAGAAGAATAAAGCTGGTGTTTCTGTGAAACCATTCCAGGCAAGTTGATCTTCATCCTTTAAAGTAATTCCAGCATAAATGATTATTTTATAACATAAATGTCTTTCATTGTGTAATTTCATCATCCTAGAGTGTCTCTCTTGTATTTTTAAATAGGTAAAGAACCACATATGGGTTTTTATTAATTGCCTCATTGAAAATCCAACTTTTGATTCTCAAACAAAAGAGAACATGACACTCCAGCCTAAAAGTTTTGGGTCCAAATGCCAGCTATCAGAGAAGTTTTTTAAAGCAGTAAGTATTGCATGTTTTTGTTATGATCATGTATGCTGCATACAAATATTAATGGCAAATATAGAAAATATCATATTTGCTTGGTGGAAGGGGCAGTGGGACATCTTTATTTGTACTGTTATGCATGATATAGTATCCAGACATTGTTCTTCATGTGACTGAAAAGAATACAATGAAAGCCAAGATGTTCTGCTTTGCAAAACATATACTTTATAATTAATAAATGCTTAAGAAAGTTATTTATCCTGCAAATTGTTATGCAACATGCACAGTCTGAGCTTTGGTTTGAGACATAACTCCAGAGATTTCTTGGACACGTGGTTCTTTGAAACAGACGACCAG
This sequence comes from Intellagama lesueurii, assembly GCA_037013535.1. NCBI lineage: Eukaryota > Metazoa > Chordata > Lepidosauria > Squamata > Agamidae > Intellagama > Intellagama lesueurii. Next base: position 83,025,172 of record JBAJHW010000006.1, read on the forward strand.
GATCCTATTGGTTATTTACACATTTTAAAAGAAAACCCAAAAATTGCCATGGTTCATTGTAGCTTGCTGATGAGATGCAATGTACATGTCAATAGGGATGAGATTTTGGTGTTTTTTTAAAAAAATTACAAATCCCATAATTCTCCATTCTGGGAGTTCTGCCTGACTTACAGACACTTAAATGTGGTTCACCTAGGAGAAGAGCCTCAGTTGGAAGGCTTTGAGGCTGAGTTAGACCTTGCTCCACTAGCCTCCTTAAAAATTAAAAAAAAAAAAGAGCTCCCAGCTAGCACTGTGGGAAACACACTGTGGGACAGGAATAGGAATCTTAGGAAGGGCTAGGCCTAGCTCAGCCTCAAAGTCTTCAAATCGAGACCCTTCTCCCAGGTGAGCCACATTTAGATGTATGCAAGGTGTCTATCAGGTAGAATTCCCAGAGTGTAGAATTATGGGATTTACAGTCCAAAGAATTCTAAAACCCCATCTCTACATACAAGAGACTTGACGAGGTACACAGCCAACATGAAACCAATACCTTATAAGTGAGCATAGTGACCTTGACATTTTCTCTGTTATATGTTCATAAATAACTTATAAGATTCTGGCCTATGTAATTTATGTTCCTTGTTGATTAGTGCTAAACTTTTTTTTAGCACTGAGGAGGAATGTCATGTATAAAGAAACACAAGTGTTTTTACATATAAGATGGATTTGATTCCTTAATTTACCTTGTAGATGTGAACACTTTTTGTTTTTGATATGATTGTGAACTTTGTTTTTTGTAGGCCTCTAACTGCGGTATTGTAGAAAGCATCCTTAATTGGGTGAAATTCAAAGCCCAGACACAACTGAACAAAAAATGTTCATCAGTGAAACATAGCAAAATCAAGGGCATTCCAAAACTTGATGATGCTAATGATGCTGGTAAGAGAGAGCCTTGTAAAGAAAATACATTATCTTTTTTTCTGTCTTAGGAAATTACCCAATGACTCTTAATTGACAGTTACATTTCTAGCAGAGATATTTTCCTGGTGCACAATTGTCAAAATGTATCTTTTCAGTATTATTTGCTTCTAATTGTACATGGGTAAGCTGAAAATATTATTATTGTTTATTATTAAAACTGACTGCCACTGTCAATTTGGTGCTGTAAAAATATCTTAAATTAGAGCCATTGTTTTTTTTTAATTAGTATTACTTAAAAGAAGTAAATTATGCCAGATGTTTTTGTTCTTTTACTCAAGTGGCTGTTTGTTGTTGTTTATGATGAGGACATGTACTACTGTAGACCAGAGGTCGTCAACCTTTTTCGGTCCGCGGACCGGCTGGAGAAGGCGGGTCACCCCTGCGCTTGTGCGCCTCCGCAAGCGGCAGCATGGTGCTCGTGTGGGCGCGCGCGCACACAAGTGCCACGCCCGCAGAAGCACCGTGCCGCCGTTTGCACAGGTGCACAAGCGCGCGCGCAGGAGCAAACAGCCTTTGCGGGGGTGAGTGCGTGTGGGGGGTGGGGCGGGAGGTCTGTCTTGGCGGCCCGGTCGGGCTTAAGCCACGGACCAGCAATGGGTCGCGGACCGGGGGTTCATGACCTCTGCTGTAGACACTTTGGCTGGAGATTTTTTGACTTAATCTCTCCCTCTCAATTTCCCTCCCTCCTTGCTCATCTTCCCAGGTGGCAAACATTCCTTGGATTGTACATTGATATTAACCGAGGGAGATTCTGCCAAATCTTTAGCTGTTTCTGGCCTAGCTGTCATTGGAAGAGACAGATATGGAGTGTTTCCACTCCGGGGTAAAATTCTCAATGTTCGAGAGGCATCTCATAAGCAGGTAAAGAAAAGCCTTGTAAGAAGTTGGTCAACGTATAGCTCCTGTAATATAGTAAACTTGTTTCTGTTTCTGGTTTCCACACAGATTATGGAAAATGCAGAAATTAACAACATAATAAAAATAGTTGGTCTACAATACAAGAAAAGTTATGAAGATCCAGAGTCTCTGAAAACGTTAAGATATGGTAAAATTATGATCATGACAGATCAGGTCAGTTTAAGATCTAAAATGCAAATACACTGAACATTTCATCTAGTTCATTGTTTTAATTTTGGGAGTTCTTTGTATTCCTCTTTATATTTACATATTGCTGCTCTGTGTTGTCCTTCAAACACTTCTCAAGCTTGTTTTCAACACACAATTTCTTGCTGCTTCTCTGACATTTCCACTTTTCTTCACAGTGGTACTGGGGTTTTTATTTGTATTTTTATCAATTTTATTTATTTCTAAAAAAACTCCATTATGGGTCAGCATAAAAATACACTTAATAACACTAAACACATTTTCACTTTAACTATAAGTAAATGAGGTTCTGATCTGCTTGTAGAAGTTCAAGTAAATGTAACTACAGTTAATTCAAAGTCCCACAACCTCATAATTCTTAGTAAAGTTTTAGTATTTAAAATAAAAACATCTGATAAAGGTGCTCCCTCTTCTACAATTACTTAGTTTTCACTGACTTTTATTTTTTTATATATTCAGGATCAAGATGGATCCCACATTAAAGGCTTGCTGATCAATTTTATTCATCACAATTGGCCTTCCCTTCTGAAACACGGCTTTCTTGAAGAATTTATTACTCCAATCGTGAAGGTAACAAACATTTACTGTATAGAACTACAATAACATAATGAAATCATAACATAATGAAACACAAGTTCAGTTTGATACTGAAGCTGGGTATTTTATATTCTTTATCTTCAACGGTCCCAACTCTGACTGCATTGCTTGGAGCACCTCCTTCCCTTTCAAAGGCATTGATTGCAGCCGTGTTGCTTGCTGTTTCAGTCTCTCCCCAACCTCCGACTTCAAATCCGACCACTCTGATTCCTTGCTTTTCCCCAATCTTTGGGGGGGGGGGGGGCAACCTGCAAGACAGATGGCTCCCACACCATCCCTATGGGAGCCAACTCAATATTATCCTACGCCTTACCCACAGGCATCCCATGAGGAGCAGCCGGGAGTTCATGTACCACCTCCGTGGTTTTCTCCTGTGCATTATTTTCAGGGGATGCTTCCCCCCACACACTCATCTTCCCTCCTTCATTTTGTCATCTGCATGCAAGAGCACGAAGAAGCAGTGCACTAGGACATTATGGAGAGTGAGAGGTCTGAGCACATCTTCCAGATTCCCTACCAGGGCTTCTCCTTTACATTGATTGGAGTGCTTAAGATCTGGTTCCTTCAAGCAAAAGAAAAAGGCTTGAATGGAGTATAGGACATGTTTACTAATATCCTATTCTCTGTATGTTCATGACAAATAAGAGAGTCTGTGTTTGTGTGAGAGAAAAAGAAATGGCTTTATTGCGCCAACTGGTTTTTGTTCTATATAGGTGATGGGCTTTCATTCGGGGGAAGATCATGGATCTTTCCAAGGATGTGATTTATAACGTTTAATAAAAAATTAAACTGTAATATCTAATGGACATTTTTGCATTTAAGGCAAGCAAGAATAAGCAAGAGCTTTCCTTCTATAGTATTCCTGAATTTGATGAATGGAAAAAACACATGGAAAATCATAAATCATGGAAAATAAAGTACTACAAAGGTTTGTGTTTTATTCCCACCCTTCCTTGCCAAACTACCTAAATACTTTGGACGCAGTCTGGCTAAACTTCTTGAGTAAGTCACTTGAAGGTTAGTGTAGTAGTTAGTTCAAAGTTCAAAATTACAGTAGTTCTTAACTCCTATTGCTGTCAGTGGAACTTCCTCAAAATTGCCTAGCTCCATATGTATCTTTACATATACAAAAACAGAGATAGAACAAGTTGTTTTTCCTTTATTTTTCTGGAGTAGATTTAAATTAGAATTTGTTTTGCAACAAGCTCAGAAGGTTGATTGGCTATTTCCGTATTTTTCTTTTCTTATCTCCTTATTGCTGTAGGTTTGGGTACCAGCACTGCTAAAGAAGCAAAAGAATATTTTGCAGATATGGAGAGACATCGAATTTTATTTCGATATGCTGGTCCTGAAGATGATGCTGCCATTACGTTGGTAAATATACCCTGCACTAATTTGTTTTTCTATCTTCATTGAACTCCTGTCTATCTCTCCATTCCGCTCATCATTTGAAGTTTTTTCTGGCCCCATCTCCATTTATAATACTCCTAAATAAAATGTAAACAGGCTGGAAATTTTTCTGATGAAAATGTCCTAAGGATTAATTTTTTTCATTGAAAATATATATTTTTTAATTGTTTTAGTAAATTCTTTGGTAACAAGGAAGAGCTTGATCTGAAATAGATCATTTGTTGTATGTAATTATACCAGCAGATGGCTGGATAGCTCAGCGGTTTAGGTATCTGACTGTAGAGCCAGAGGTTGGGAGTTCAATTCCCCACTGTGCTTCCTTTGAGAGGAGCCAGCCTGTGTGGCCTTGGGCAAACTGCATTGTCCCAAGATGCCCCCAGAAGAAGGAAATTACAGAGTTACAGAGCTCTCTGCTTAGAAAACGCTGAAAAGAGTTGCCATAAGTCAGAACTGACTATTATAATTGTTCCAGCAGTGGCAGTGAAACTGGAGGTATTCTAGTCACCTAAGTGGAAGAAGGTCATAAACTTTTTGGAAGTAGATACAGTCATAGCTAAAAATATTGGCACCCTTGCAATTCTGTCAGAAAATGCAACCCTTCTCTCACAAAATTGTTACAGTTGCAAATGTTTTGGTACTCACATGTTCATTTCTTTGGTTTGTGTTGGAACAACACAAAAAAACAGAGAAGAAAAGTCAAATCTGATACAATCCCACACAGAAACCCAAAAATGCACTGGCCAAAATTATTGGCACCCTTAACTTAATATTTGGTAGCACCCCCTTTGGAAAAAATAACTGAAATCAATTGCTTCCTGTAACCATGAATGAGTTTCTTACACCTCTCTACTGGAATTTTGGACCACTCTTCTTTTGCAAACTGCTCCAGGGTCTTCAGATTTGAAGGATGCCTTCTCCCAACTGCTGTTTTGAGCTCTCCACAGGTGTTCTATGGCAACGGTCCCCAACCTTTTAAACTCCACGGACCGGTTGGGGAAGGCGGGGCACCCCCCACGCTTACACGCATGCGCGAAGGAGTGGACGCGCGCTCGCGCGGGTGCATACACACTCGTGCGCATGCGCGAAGGAGCGGATGCATGCTCGCACTCGTGTGCAGGTGCGAAGGGCAGGGGGCTGCTCGGGGGACACTCGCGCACACTCGTGCAGGGGTGGAGGGGCACTTGCGCACGCACGCACTTGCACACAAGTACAAAGGGGCTGTACGGGGGGAGGGAGTGTGTGCGGGGTGGGTGGGAGATCTGTCTCCGCGGCCCGGTCTGGCCCAGGCCATAGACCAGCACCGGGCCGGGGGTTGGGGACCCCTGTTTTATGGGATTCAGATCTGGACTCATTGCTGGCCATTTCAGAACTCTCCAGCGCTTTGTTTGTAACCATTTCTGAGTGCTTTTTGAAGTGTGTTTCGAGTCATTGTCCTGCTGGAAGACCCAAGATCTCTGGTGGAGACGCAGCTTTCTGACACTGGCCACTACGTTGTGCCCCAAAAGTCTTTGGTAATCATCAGATTTCATGATGCTGTTCACACAGTCAAGACATCCAGTGCCAGAAGCAGCAAAGCAACCCCAAAACATTTTTGAACCTCCACCATGTTTGACTGTAGGGACTGTGTTCTTTTCTTTGAGTGCCTCATTTCTTTTTCTGTAAACAGTGCCATGATGTCCTTGACCAAAAAGCTCTACTTTTGTCTCATCTGTCCACAGTACGTTCTCCCAGAAGGATTGTGGTTTTGTCACATAAGTTTTGGCATACTCCAGTCTTGCTTTTTTATGCCTTTGTGTCAGCAGTGGTGTCCTCCTGGGTCTCCTACCATAGCGTCCCTTTTCATTCAGATGGTGACGGATAGTGCGAGCTGACACTGTTGTACCCTGTGTCTGCAGATCAGCTTGAATTTGTTTGGAAGTTAATCTGGATTCTGTATCCACCATTCAAACAACCCTTCGTTGTAATTTTTCAGTAATTTGGCTCTTCTGTCCACGTCCAGGGAGGTTAGCTACAGTGCCATTGGCTGTAAACCTCTGGATGATATTGCGCACAGTGGACACAGAAACATTAAGATCTCTGGAGATGGACTTGTAGCCTTGAGATTGTCGATGTTTTTCCACAATTTTTTCTCTCAAATCCACAGACAACTCCTTACACTTCATTCTTTTCTCCATGCTCAGTGTCACACACAACACAAAGGTTGAGTCAACTTTTCTCCATCTTAACTGGTTGCAAGTGTGATTACTATATTGCCCACACCTCTTACTTGCGACAGGTGTGTCTAAATACAAATTAAAGGAGCATCACATGCTTGAAAAGCAGTTATTTCTTACAATTTAGACAGGGTGCCAATAATTTTGGCCGGTGCATTTTTGGGTTTCTGTGTGGGATTGTATCAGATTTGACTTTTCTTCTCTGTTTTTTTTTGTGTTGTTCCAACACAAACCAAAGAAATGAACATGTGAGTACCAAAACATTTGCAACTGCAACAATTTTCTGAGAGAAGGGTTGCATTTTCTGACAGAATTGCAAGGGTGCCAATATTTTTGGCCATGACTGTAATTGAATGTGATGTGGCTTTGGTGGATCATGAAGACAGAAAATTGGCCCCTGGATCCTCAAATGTTGCCCACCCCTTGTATCACTATTGCTGTGGCTGCATTGAATCACTTAAGAAGTAGCATGCAAAATGTAGATCTACAAAAAGATTATTTTTAATTTTTTTATATGTATATGATTTCTATCCCTCCTCTATACCCAAAATAGGATTCAAGATAGAACAAATACAATTAAATAGAACAAGTACAATTAGAAACTAAATGAATGAAAGCCTTTTAAAAAATAGATTAGAATTTTAAAACCGTTCCAGTAACAGAAAGTAAAACAGCCCTCCATGGAAAAGCTTCTTCTCCGGCAAGCAACAAAATTTGCCAAAGACCTGCATGAATCAAAGGGTCTTTGGCTGTTGATGGAAAGACAAAGGGAGCCAACTTAGTTTCTCTCGGTAATGAGATCCAGAGCCTGGGAGCAGCCACTGAGAAAGTCCTGGTCCAGTTATTGTTCGATCTAGGCAGATCATACATGGATCAGTCCATTCAAATTTATACACTTAGATTTCATTTATTTCAGCGAGTCTTCTATAAGTAGACACTCCACATGCACCTATTCTTGTCAAAATTCAGAAACTAAGCATCCATCAGGCTGGGTTAATGCTTAATCTTTAGATCGGATACCATCAGAGAATATGAGGCATCTCCAGTTAGTGCTAAGAAAGAATCCTGTCTGGAACTATGGAGAACTGCTGAGAGTTGTCAATATTGAACTAGATGAACCGATGGTATGACTTAGTATAAGTTAACTTCTTATATTCTTGAGTGTTTGTGAATTAAACTAGTGGCAAAGAGACTCATTAATACATGAGCCCTGAACTTCGTCGTCTCTGTCTTGGAAAATGTAAGACCAGCATTAGTATGTCTTATGCACTCGTTACAATTACAGTGGTGCCTCGACTTAAGAACTTAATTGGTTCCGGAACTCCGGTCGTAACTCAAAATGGTTGTAAGTCGAAGCACCATTTCCGATTGAAATGCAATTAATCCGTTCCAGCCGAAGAAAAAGATCACGCAAAAAATATATAAATCACTGCAAGACCCATCGGAAACGTGATTAATCCGTTCCGACCGAAGGGGGGGGAGGAAAAGAAAAGCAAGCGAAGCGTGCAAGACCCATCGGAAATGCAAAAAAAGCAAAGCAGAAAGCAAGCGAAGCGTGCAAGACCCATCGGAAATGCAAAAAAAGCAAAGCAGCGAAGCGTGCAAGACCCATTGGAAATGCAAAAAAAAGCAAAGCAAAAAGCAAGACCCATCAGAAATGGGGGGGAAAAACCTAAAAAGCAAGCAAACCCCCCAAGACCCATCGGAAATGGGGGGAAAATACCAAAAAACAAACAAACCCCTCAAGACCCATCACAGCACAGAAACATAACCCCCCCCCAGCCCAAAACCACGCTGCACAACCCACCCAGAACAGTTTTTAAAAAGCAGAAAGCAGCACCTTACCTTACCAGGCAGTCTGAAGCCTCCTCCGATTGCACTCACCTTAACCGTTGGGGCGAAAGAGCTACAAAGAAGCAGCCTCTTCGCCTACCAACAGTTAGCAATTTGAATTTCCCGCCTTTTCCCCCTGCCTTTTTCTGTTCGTAACTGGAAGCTCCGGCTGCAAGTCGAAGCAAAATTTTGCGGCCGGAGCTGGTCGTAACTCGAAATGGTCGTAAGTCGGGACGTTCATAAGTCGAGGCACCACTGTAAAAAATAGTGCAGTTATTTTTTGTTTATAAGATAAAAGCAATTCAGTGGCCTGATGGCACATACATTGTAGTACATTTCCTTTAGGAGATCTGATTTATTAAGCCATGTTAAATCTGGTTCAGAATGATGGTCTTCCAAGAGAGCATGGAAACTCTGCCCACTATTCTCTTACTGTGTCCATTGTTGTACCAATTTGCACATATCTTTGGAGGATCCTTGCTAAAATGCATTTGTTTTGGTTTTACTTATTCCTTGTTAGATCATGGTACTTTTCTTTATATTTGTCCTTTTTTCTGGTTGTGATTAAGATATGTAACATCTTTGTAGGCCTTCAGTAAGAAAAAAATTGATGACCGTAAAGAATGGCTAACTAATTTCATGGAAGACAGAAGGCAGCGCCGGTTGCATGGATTACCCGAGGTAATGTTGGCATATTAAGGGGAAATAACAGATATTGTTGTTTGTTGATTTTAAAGTAATATTATATTTTATTTATTTTAGCAATTTTTGTATGGTACAGCAACAAAGCATCTCACTTACAATGACTTCATCAACAAAGAGTTGATTCTTTTCTCCAACTCAGATAATGAGCGATCCATTCCATCCCTTGTAGATGGTGAGTTAACCTTCACTAAGAAGTATAGTATCATTTTAATGTCATTTTCAAGGTGTAATTATTTTAAAAAGTAAGACCCTTTGCCATTCTCGCTTGAACTTTTAAGCAGTCTCCCTAGATTGAACTAAGAGTACCATCTGTATTCCTCTAAGTGAAGCAAAACTGTTCTTATTTTTTGGTTTCTTCTGGCTCAAATTTGAGATGCCCCCTCCTCTGCCCCAGAGCTTTAATGGGACTTAGGTGTTCTCCAATTCGCAAACAACAACTACCACTAATTAGGAATTGACTCCATGCTCTGATTTGAAACTATTATTTTAAGTGGAGTTGTAAAGAATGGCAGTTTTGATGATAGACCTGGTTAGTAGTTATCACAGTTTGACTTGATTCCAATGCCAAATGGGTACTACTTCTCCTCATGGAGAAGTGGAAAAATAGGCATTTATAGTATTCTCTGGTACTTATTAGGTAAACGTTCACTTATATTTATCCACACAGTTCTTACAGCATGTATTAAATTGTTAAACATGTCTTCAATGTACATCTTCAAGTTTAACCAGCAAGACATGAAGAGTATAATTTCTACATTTCTTTTTTGGCAAACCTGAAAAATGTGATTTCAGAAGCTGTTCTTAAAAACTTTTATTATTTAAAACAGGATTTAAACCAGGACAGCGCAAAGTTTTGTTCACTTGCTGTAAGAGAAATGATAAACGTGAAGTTAAAGTTGCTCAGCTGGCTGGTTCTGTTGCTGAGATGTCAGCATACCACCATGGGGAGGTAGGTATGGAAGAAAGGGTGGAGTGTGTATGCTTGTCAATATTTTTGTTTCTTTATTTATAGAGTATTGTTGTATATTTATGGAGTATGGGGCAATAGGCAGGTTTCAAAATATATTCCTGCTCAGGCTGTTTTTTTCCATTTGTGGTTGATTTCAGTGATGAATGGGTAGAAGAAGAAATCTCAGTTCGGCTTTGGACTCACCATCCATTTCATCACCAGAATGTTTCTGCTTTCACAGAATCATAGAACAGTAAAAATAGGAAGGATCCTGGAGGAATCTAGTCCAGCTCCTTGCCAATGTAGGAATTTCACAGCTAAAGCAGATATACTAATGGCACTACCAGAGAATATGTAGACAGTAATTCTAGATAATGATCCTTCTCTTTTCCAGGTTTTAATAGTGCTTGTAATTGGTAAATCACTGATATATTTCATTCCACGTAGCATGGGTACAAAGATAAGAATATACCCTGGGACAAACTTAGGTGTCCATTGTTTCCCCACATCTATTTTGGTGCATTGTTACAGTTTCTGTCACTGTCAAACACAACATCAGGGGATCATTTATTTGTTGTTCTTCTAATGTGATAACATGCCATCTTCTGCCAGCAGTGCCCCTCTGAATTCTATATAGGGCAGACAGGACAGTTTCTCTTCAACAGAATAAATGACCTAAATCTGACTTCAAAAATAGCAACTTGCAAAGCTGGGTTTCAGAACATTTCAGCTTCAGAGAACATACTGCCACTGATCTCAAAGTGGCTTTGTAGAAAAGAGGAATTACAAAGGGAAGGTTGAGAGAGACTACTCAGGTGGATAATATCCATACACTCCAGTGTGCATCCAAAGGCTTAAATAGTGTCAGTAAGGTATTGTACTCCAGCTTATAGAATTTCATATGAACAAAAATGTTCTGTTTTCTATATAGTAGTAACAGTGCTATAACATTTTCTTCTAGCAAGCCTTAATGATGACTATTGTCAACTTGGCTCAGAACTTTGTTGGAAGCAATAATGTCAGCTTGCTACAGCCTATTGGTCAGTTTGGTACTAGGCTGCATGGTGGCAAAGATGCTGCAAGTCCTCGTTATATCTTCACTATGCTAAGGTAAAATTTTGTTCAAAACAAAGTTGAAACTAGTCTTATTAAAAGTGTGTATAGAATTGGCTAGTACATATTTGTGATTATAAAGCTTCACTACATATAGCCTATTTACTTACAAAGCTTCACAGAGCTTTCACAAAATTATAATAATCCTAATTTTATAGTTAGCTAATTGACCCCTCCTTTTATTTTATTTTGTTTCTAACATGGCAGTCTAATTTTTGTCTTTGCTCATTTCAAAGCTAGCATGTATGAAGTCACCAGTTGTTGCCAACCATTCAGTTTGGAATGAGACAAAGTTTGCTGGTTTTCCCAAAGAAGAAACATGTATTTCATAGTCTTCATTCACGTAGGTCTTGAATCCTTGAATTTGCAACTAAATCTCATTTGGGAACTAAATGCAATTAATTTTATCTGAATCCAGCCTTATGGCTGAATCATATTGTCGTAAGTTACACCACATAAGGCTGATGATGTAGCGGCAGCATAGGTTTTTCAAAAATCAAGTATTTCCAACTTCTTTCTTTGAGGCTCCCATGTTACTCCTTTCATCACTGGGAACCTGTGGAAGCCACAGGACAGAAGGGGGATAGTCCTTGGTTACTGAAAATTGCCGCCATGAAGGCATGAAGATAGCAGCAATTTTTGGTAATTAAAGGCTTCTCTCTCTTGTCCTGTGGTTTCTATAGGTTCCGGACAATGAAAGCTTTGGGAGAGAGGTTGGGAATGTTTAATTTCTGAAATATTGCTGCAGCTGCTGATGTCATCAGCTTTACATGGCATAAGTTACAGCAGCAGAATTTAAACCTGTATTTTTATTTTGTCCATATCTGCAGTTTACCAGTATTGTCTCATGCATTGTTCATTAGATCAGTCATGCTGGTGACGGTCTCCTTGGTATGATGAATAAACTTTGATCTGCAGGGCTTGAAAATTTTTAGAATATCTCACCAGTCAGTCAAAAATTTCACCAGTCAGCATGACCGGACTATAGCCTTGCAATTTATTGGGATTGGGAATCACTGATTTATACTCTCAGACTTGGGTTGCTTTATTACCTGCGTGCCTGTGGGGTCATGAAGCTTGTATTTTGAATGCCTTTCTTTTGAATGTCTCCAGCAAAAATAAAACTGAAAGCAAAAGCGCCCGGCCTCTTAAGGAGCCACAGTTCCCTCCCACCCCAGGATGTGTCCTCATTTGGTTGAAATTGGGAGCAGGGAATCTCCATATTCTCCAGCATGGGACTACTCTACTTTCTCCTGCAGAGCTATATCTCTATGTGCCGCTCAAATTCTCTTCTTGCGAGAAGAGGGCAGTTTTCCTTCTGCAATGGGAGGGGGGAGGGAAGGACTGCAGGATGAGAGAGAGAAAGACAGGCGGAGGGGAGGGAGGCGGGCAGGCAGGGAGCTGTGACTCGTCGAGCAGCATTTTTCACTTGTCACAGACAAGTGGACGAGTGCATTTTTCAAGCCCTGTTGATCTGCATTTTTTCACCCCAATTAATTCATCACAGTTCTTGACTCTGTAGAACAGAGATGGGCAAGAAGTGGCCTACAAGCTACATGTAGCCAAAGCTGCTTTGTTTCTCTGGGGACAGTACAGAATTAAATGAACCAGTTGCCCGAGTTAGTGTAAAATAACTTCTAGATGAGCAATTAAAACCATAAATTTCAGTGGCTCACAAAAGCTCTCCTTTACTGCACATCTGATTGTTCTCCAAGGCCTACTCAAGAGGCTTCTTTCTGCGTCTGAGGCTCTTGTGCCCCATTTAAAGCTCTACATACTCATCCCCCTTGTATATAGAGTTGTTTTAAAATTGCAGTGAATGAGGAAACCTTCTCACTACATGTGCTGTGTGCATACTAAGAGTATATGTGACATTCTGAACCAGTGCACTTAATTATAAATAGAATGAAAACCTATTATTAGGATCCCATTTGGAACTTAAAGGAAATCACTTAAGCTTTCCCCCGTGTCACTAGATCCCTTGTCATGCAACCAGTCAAACAAATGATTGTGCAACATACCTTGCAACCAACGCAAGACTGGATATGCACCGGGGAGCCAGTTGGAGCAAGGGGAACACTTCTGTGATCACTCCTCTGTGATCACATAATGCAACAGGATACTGGATGAATATACCTCAAGCATTGTAGTCTAATCGTTTACAGTGTCTTGACTTAAATACCTTTTATATTTTTCTTTTCTTTAAAGCTCTTTAGCAAGACTACTTTTTCCTGCAGTGGATGATAATCTGCTTAAATTTCTTTATGATGATAACCTGCGTGTAGAGCCTGAATGGTACATTCCCATAATTCCTATGGTTTTAATAAACGGTGCTGAGGGCATTGGTACAGGATGGGCCTGTAAAATTCCGAACTATGATACCAGGGAAATTGTGAACAATGTCAGACGAATGTTGGATGGATTAGACCCTCTTCCCATGGTAATGAAATATTTGCTGTAGGTTAATATGTTAATTACTTTTTCATAAAGGAGACTAAATTAGAATTCTTTATTTGTAAAAGTGGAAAGATGTGTTTGTCTTCTTTTGTCTAAATAAAACTAACACTGGGAGCTTGTGTCTTTTGCATAGCTATATAGTTGCTTAATTTGTATAAATGGTAAATATGAGCTTCATTGTGAATTTGCTTGTCCAGGTGAAGTAGATATCTTAAAAGCCCTAGGTTTCATTCTCTTTCTCCTAATCTCTTTCTTTAGTTTTAATGCAATATGGCATGTGTTATGGTGAAACTATTTTCTTAAAGAGACTTTTATATGTACAGGGTAAGGACAAATAAACTCTTTAGCTATATAAAATACTATAAATGTTAAATGTATTTTTATTTAAATAGTCCACATTCTAAACAGATTCCCGTAAATAAAGAAAAAGTGGCAACTTCCTCTTCTACTTCCAATTTTTTAAAAATATATATATTTGGTTCCTTTTATTTGTTTAGAAAACTCTTAAGCATGTCTGGGACCTATAATGGAAAGGGTGATATGTTCATGAGACAGCTTGCCTCTGTCAGAGGAAATTTTAATATTAGACCCGTAGTCACATGTTGGTAGATGTCTCCTGTCAAAACCTTTAATATTTTATGCATCTAGTTTTTAAGTACTGTCCAGAATCCTGTTGGCTGTTTATGCGTGCATAAATAAAATTGGGTGAGTTTTGGTGGCAGATTGCTGCTACTTAACAAGATGCCAGTTACATTCCTAGTTGCATGCCTGTTGTATAACTGGATGTACAACTAGGAATGGAACCAGGACCACATTAAACAGTGATAATTTATTGCCATGACTTGAAAAGTATACACACTTAAATCACAAATAGGATTCTGACCAGTACTGACTGGAAGGAATGACAATGTCTAGTTCACAGTGCTAAATAACTGCATTTGATCATATGCCCTGATATTTGTTTTCACCGGGGAACAGAAGCAGATTTCATTATACTGGCTGCTGGAAAAAGGTGCAACCATGGTCAGTGGGATGTTTGTTTCCTCAGCTGTATGAAGTCTGATGATTATAATTTCCCCTGCTTTCCCTCATGGTGATGTGCATTCGCAAGTGTGTGAAGGAATTGCTAGTGTCAGCTTGGCCATATGATTTCACACTGCCATGTTACAGATAAATATCACCTTACTGTTAAATGCTGATATAGCATCATTGAATAATTTGATTTTCTAGAACAGAGGTCTGGACCCAGAACTAGTCATACTTAAAGCAGACCTTCTGAATATTGGTGGAAATATAAGTTAGTAATGATCAACTTAGTGTCTTATTAATTTCACTGTGACCACTTTAAGTTTGCCTAAGGCAAGGGTAGTCTTAAGTAATTCCCAGCAACTAAAGACTGGGTGGAGTTTGGATTTATCACAGCTTTAAAGGGCCTGCTGTGAGTTCAGCTGGTCTTCAGCCATCTTGGTTAGTTAGATTGTGCTGTAAATTTGGATGCAACTCATAGAAACCAAATACTGAGGCTCAGTAGGGAAGATAGCATATTCTTAATGTGTCAAATGCTCCTTTATGTTACAGCTCCCAAACTACAAAAATTTTAAAGGAACAATCCAGGAACTTGGTCAGAACCAGTATGTAGTGAGTGGAGAAATATTTGTGGTTGACAGAAACACAGTAGAAATTACAGAGCTTCCAGTTAGAACATGGACTCAGGTGAGTAGTATTAAGATTATTTTAAACTTTGAATATTTTCCATTTTAATTTGAATAACTAATTTTTGTTTTTTAATGTTTTATAGGTTTACAAAGAACAGGTTTTAGAACCAATGTTGAATGGGACTGAAAAAACACCAGCATTAATTTCAGACTACAAAGAGTATCATACTGATACAACTGTGAAATTTGTTGTAAAAATGACAGAAGAAAAACTTGCTCAGGCAGAGGCCGCTGGACTTCATAAAGTCTTTAAGCTTCAAACAAGTCTAACTTGTAATTCTATGGTAACTTTTCTATATGTTCGACTACCAGATTAATACCACTTTACTATTTTTTTAAACTGAAGTAGTAATATATTTGATACAGGTCATGACCAAATGCATGTTTTCCATGTTTACTTCTTTACAAAAAGGTATAATTATTTATCTCTGTTTAAATTTAGACGAACTGAGAAATCTTATTTTCAAAACCATCAGTATAACCTACCCAAGTAGCAAAAGTTAGTATGATTCATATCCCTACCATACAGTACACATGACTTTAAGTCAGTTTCTCTTTTTGGGGCAATCTTTTAATTATGGCTCTCATTACCTAATGCTGCAGTTGTACTTTTCATTCTTTGTATTTCATTCTTTGGAAAAGGTATCACTTTGAAGTACTTTGGATTCTGCTTTTATACATGTTCTTGTTTTCTTGAAACCAGATGTGGGGTTGTACTTCACATACATAGTATTGTTTCTAAGATGCACACCAGCTTTCACCCTGATGCCTTAGTCTTCACTGGAGAGGTGATAGTATTGTACTTTGCATTTTTCTCCATTTCAGAACTGATGTGGAGGTGAATTTGGTACTTGAATTTGAAACAGAGGCTCATGTCCCAATCATGTTTCCGATAATCTCTGATAAACGTTATAAACAATTGGACCTTGATCCATGTCAAACGAAAGGCATCCTTTCTTTGGAGAATACTTGATATGGCAGAAAAGAATGTTTCATGTATGCTGAAAAATGATAAATCCATAACAACTAATTATGCAGAAAAGCTCTATTACCCTAGCTAAAGTTAAGGTTACACTGTGAAAAAGTGAAATCACAATTTGAATTGAGCTTTTTAAAGGTGCATAAAGAATTGCAATACTTCTATTATGTTAATTCTATGTTTTTTTCCTATAAACTTTTCACATTTCTTGCAGTTAGTTAATCATGTTTAATCTATGAAATAACTTTTAATTAAATATTTTATATTTACCCAGGTGCTATTTGACCATATGGGGTGTCTGAAGAAGTATGAAACCGTGCAAGATATTCTGAAGGAGTTCTTTGATTTACGATTAAATTATTATGGCTTGCGCAAAGAGTGGCTTGTGGGAATGTTAGGGGCAGAATCCACCAAGCTTAACAATCAAGCTCGTTTTATTCTGGAGAAAATACAAGGGAAAATTACCATAGGTACAGAAAAAATCACGTTATGGAATTGATAACAATAGATCTCTGTTGAGAAGAAAGTACTTTGGGCATGGGCCACTATGGCCCTTTAGACATTGTGAGACTGCAAATCCTATGGTTTTAAGTTGACTAAGATTACTGGGACTTGAACTATAGCAAGTTCTAGAGGGCCACAATTGCTCATCCTTGCCACACATATAAACAGCATTTGTTCTTCTCATCCTAATTGCTTTTTTTGTTGTTATTCATATAGAGAATAAATCAAAAAGAGATTTGATCCAGATGTTAGTCCAGAGAGGCTATGAATCTGATCCTGTGAAAGCCTGGAAAGAAGCACAAGAAAAGGTACATTCATACAGGAAATATGAAAGATCCCCACATATAGGGGTGGAGGATGACAGGCCCATGAGCCTTTTCACCCAATCCACAGTTCTCACTCTTTGTCTTCCTGTCCCTGTATTTTTAAAAAGTTTCAGTTGATGCCTGTAGAAGCTTTTTTCAAGCTGCATATGTTGTACAGGAGGCAAGGATCTCTGGAGACTGCAGCATGCACTTGTCTCAGTGCCCTGCAGATCTTGTCCACAATGAGATTGTGTGAAGTGGTCTTGCCTGCCATAAGCATGCACCCCAGGAAGGTTAGTTCTGAAGGAATTTGGCCTTTGGGATGAAAGACGTTTCTGGCCTCTGCTATGATCGATTTCCAAGGGATATGTCCATATTCTTTGGGGGCATTTACTTTTGAGTGTGTCAGGAATTACAGCCTGAATAGGCCTAATGCAATAAATTGAATACAGTTATCTTACTAATGAAAGGAAATGTGACTTGCTTCATAAAATATCTTACAAAGACCAAATCCAAAAATCAGTTTTAATACATCCTAATTGGTAAAAAGAATAGTATATGTTCATCCAAAAATTGCATTATAGCTTGTGCTATAATTAGCTACACAATAACCAAAATCCTCTTGTGACATTACACCAGTGGAAAGGAAATTTTATGACTCACAGTGGCAAATAGCTACTAATTAATGAGTCCTGTCTTGGATGCCTTACTGTGCACAGTCTTGTGGCTTGAAGTGTGATCAGGTATGCAAGTGGATGCTCATTATTTAGTGGTGGTTTGCTGCTGCAAGTCATTCTATTTTCCTTCCACTTATGTTATGTAAAATGATTTGGGCCATTTTGTAGTTAACTAGTACTGACACATGGTGTAATATAATTTTTACATGAATGTGTATTTTGTTTATTAATGAGGATGTATTGAAATAAATTTTTTGGCTTTGGTCTTTGTTACTTATTTTATGAAGGAAGTCAAATTTTACATTCATTAGTACATTTTTTTAATTAAAGAAGACTGTAGCCTTGTTCAGGCATTCAGAGATTATGTATGGGATGTGCAGGGGCATACTCTTGAGTAGTTTGCTGCAATTCAGGCTCCTTTAGAGCTTTGCCTGTGTTTTCCTTTTACGGTTTACGACAGCCTTCAAGATAACTTCATGTACAATACTGATTATATGCATAGACCTCATATTGCTATAAGGATGGATATGACACTGAACATCAAATTTTGCCTTATCAGGATACCTATGTGTGCATCAGACTGTCACAAAAAGTTTCCATCTTGTACAGTTTCAATTACATTATTCTTTATCATCTCTTTATTATATGGCTGCATTTTAAATACTTCCTAGTTGTAACAAGATTCACATCAACAATAAGACAGAGATAATAATTAAAACAAAATACCAAGTTGTATGCCATTTGCAACTGTTGGATATATGTGCAGTAGCATCATAATTCAATTTTAACTTTTTTTAAAAAATAGGCAGCTGAAGAAGAAATTCTGAATCTGAATGATGACAGTTCTTCCTCTTCAGGATCTACCTCAGGCCCAGATTTCAACTACATCTTAAATATGTCTTTGTGGTGTCTTACTAAAGAGAAGGTAGAAGATATCATTAAGCAGAGAGATGCTAAAGTGGGTACTTTTCATGATTTTGAACTTGAAACTGTTTTCAAATCAGTTATTGATGAGACTTCCTTACGTCATAAACACCAGTGCAAGATGTTGTGTTTTAAATCTTGTTACACCTGCATGCATAACACATGTGACTTAACCTTTAGAGATAAATGGTCTCAAGTTACAAAGTCAGCATAGACATCGTTGTGTACTGAGTCACACAATGCAGTTTGCAATGGTAATGTCTATGAAGACTGTGTAACCTGAAGCAATTCTGCTTCAAAAGTAACTATTGACATTACACTTACAATAAGATTTAGCTGTTTGTAAATTTTGTGTCTCAAATTTTACTATTTTATTTAACTATGAAAATTGTTCTTATCAAACATTTGTGTAAGAAAAATATTTTGTGCAAATCCAGTATGAAGTCAATTTTGCAGTCCAATTTTGCTTTGGTAACATTTACTTTTCTTGAATGTGGAGCATGCTTCTTGATTTAACATTTTTTTTAAAAAAATTAATTATCTTTCAGGGAAAGGAACTCATTGACCTCAAGAGAAAATCTGCTTCAGATCTTTGGAAAGAGGATTTAGCGGCTTTTGTAGAAGAGCTTGATGTATGCTATCCTATGTTAATATCTTGTATAGCATTAAGAAATGTTATCTCAATATTAGTTTATGTGGGTACTTGGGTTTATTTGATCATTCTCATATTGCAGAGCCTATTGGAAGCAAGTTGAAGGAAAATCTGTAGTTTTATGCTTAACCTGTGTTGTCCGGGGCATGCATTTGTGGCAGATGTTACAGTGGAACAATGGCTAAAATTCTCGATGCTTCTGTAGTGTATAGGCCTTGTTTTTGTTTGTTTTAGAGGTAAGCAGGTTGTCTGTGTCTACAGTTTGTTATTCCCTGCCAGATTTCTCTGCGTTCTGTGGATTTTACAGTGTTTCCTGGCAACGAAAATGTTTGTGATCCTTCTTTTAAAAACATCTGGCTAGTTCTCAAATAGATGAAAAAATTGGAACTGAATTACACAGATCAGAAATTGAGAAATACTAATTTTTAGATATTCCAATTTACAAGCTTTCTGGCCAGACAATGCAGAAACATCTCCCGTCTACTTAATTTCTTCACGAGTGAAATGCATGACAAAAGCCACTTGTGTATTGGACAGAAAATTTCTGAGCACAGTGTTACCAGTTTTGTGTATACAGAAGGAGCTAGAAGGGACAGTGCTGCAAAACTTGCATCAGTCCAGAGTAGATATGGGGGTATTCGTATATTAATACGAATACCCCCGCACAGCTGGACGTAATGACCATCCACTCATGTGTCCGCTGCTGCCGCCGGCTCCTCTCTCCCTTCCAATCACTCCGGAGTTTGCGGTTGGCTAGCCACTCCTATACTGTGGGGTCCAGTATATCCCAACTTTTGTTTTAGATTATATTTTGGAAGGTGATGTATTTTGTACTACATTACATTCCAAAATATACAGTGGTGCCTCGACTTACGACCGTCCCGACTTATGACCATTTCGAGTTACGACCAGCTCCGGCCACAAAATTTTGCTTTGAATTGCGACCGGAGCTTCGAGTTACAACCACAAAAAAGGCAGGGAAAAAGGCGGGGAATTCAAATTGCTAACCATTGGTGGCGAAGAGGCTGCTTCTTTATAGCTCTTTCGCCCCAACGGTTAGAGAGTGTACGTTCGGAGGAGGCTTCGGACTGCCTGGTAAGGTGCTGCTTTCTACTTTTTAAAAACTGACTGTTCTGGGTGAGTTTTGCAGCGTGGGTTTGGGCTGGGTGGTGGGGTTATGTTTCTATGCTGTGATGGGTCTTGCAGGGTTTGTTTGTTTTTTGGTTGTTGTTTTTTCCCATTTCCGATGGGTCTTGCAGGGTTTGTTTGCTTTTTGGTGAGTTTTTTTTTATTATTATTATTATTTTATTTTATTTTTTTGCATTTCCGATGGGTCTTTCAGTCTCTGTTTGCTTTTTGGGTTTTTCTTTTTGCATTTCCGATGGGTCTTGCAGGGTTTGTTTGCTTTTCGTTTTTTTTCCCCCTTCGGCCGGAACGGATCAATCGCGTTTCCGATGGGTCTTGCAGTGTTTTTCTGTTTTTTTGGTGATTTTTTTCTTCGGCCGGAATGGATTAATTGCATTTCAATGCATTCCTATGGGAAATGGTGCTTCGACTTACGACCATTTCGAGTAACGACCATCTTCCGGAACCAATTACATTCATAAGTTGAGGCACCACTGTAATCTAAAACAATGTACTGATATAGTTAGAATCTTAGAATTGTAGAATTGCAGAGCTGGAAGTTGATTTTTAAATTTTGAAGTGGAAAAATAAGTAGTGTTTCCTCTAAAGTAAACCTCATTGAGTTTACTGAAACTTCAGTCAGGTAAATCTATAAAATTACAGTGCTATATTAATTGTTATATTTTATATTCTTTATAGTGTGTAAAATTTATCTGTATTGAAATCAGACTATCTCGTGTTTTCAAATCTTGTTACATTTTACTTACATTTTTATTTATTTCTAGAAAGTAGAAGCCCAGGAAAGAGAAGACATCCTGTCTGGGATGAGTGGCAAGCCTATCAAAGGCAAAGTTGGTAAACCCAAGATGAAGAAACTTCATTTAGAGGAGACCATGCCATCCCCTTTTGGTAGAAGAATAGTCCCACAGATTACATCCGCTATGAAAGCTGATGCCAGTAAAAAATTGCTTAAAAAAAAGAAGGCAAGTCAATCTGTTCAGTTTATCTAACGTGCATGTTTAAGCAAACTGTGTTTACTGATCCGTACAATTTATACCTTCTTCTGCTTAAAATACTCCATGCTGTAAACCTTTTGTTTCGGGAAGAGAACATTCCTATCGAAAACAGATTGGGCACTTCCTCCTATATTGTCTGATGTGTTACAATAATTGAGAAATATTTCATTATAGTACTTTGTATAAGAAGACTGTAGGCTACTAATTCATTTGGCTTAAAACTGTCAGTATAATACAAATGCATTAGATACCATACCATGTACCAGAGTGATAGACTTTGAAATGATCCGCGATTTAGTGTAGAAAAATTTCCATTTTTACAAATGCATTGTTTACAAAAATTGACTGTCAGTGTAATTAATATAGTGTAAGAAATTGGGCAACTATAATAGACAGTATAACCTGTTTTTCAGATGATCATTTATGTAAGCACACTTCTTCAGGGACACTAAAATTAATTGTTTTCAGTGTTTTCATTTAAAAAGATAAACAGTATAAGGAAAATATCTAGTAATATGTGTTCAGTTTCTTACCACATATATCAACAAAAACAATTCCAAAGTAAAACTTTTGAGTTTCTTCAAATACTGTATATAATCAGCTCTAAATGTGCATTATGATACCTAGTGTGATGTAGTGGGTAGAATGATGTACCAGGGCTCAGGAGGCCTGAGTTCAAATCCCCACTTACCCATGGAAACTCACTAGGGGTGTGGAACTGGTAAAACCACTTCTTAAATATCTCACTTACCTTGAGAGCTCTATTAGGGTTGCTATAATTCTGTTGCTATAAACAAAAGTGTTGTGTATTATTGAATGTTATGTTCTTAACATTTTCGTTCAACTAATTTTGGCTCTTGGGAAAAAAAGTTTGTGATATACAGCAATTAACATGGTATAATTTTTTTAAAAATTGCTTACTTTCTATAAGTCAGATATGTTGAATTAGATTTCAGTCAATTTCCAAATGATCTGAGTCAGTTTTCCAAAATATCCATATCACTGGAAGTAAAATACATCTAACTTGCTGTTCATTTCCCTTTTTTTCACATAGTAACATTTCTCATACCATCAAAAATCATATTGTTATAGTAATTGTACCAATCAAAGAGCTTTTTAAAGATACTGTATGCTGTACATGATAAAGGTTTCATCACATTTCACGCAAGATGTCTAACTGATATATTGGTCCAGTCTCTAGTGAAGCTATAACACATCAGATGCCAGGACGTTCACTGTGATGCTCATAACATACGTAGATGTACTTCATAGAATATTTTCAATAGTTGCTAATCTTAACTGGAATTTGTTTGCTCTTTACTCTTATGCTTTGAATGATGGAGGTTCATCATACACCTTTGTTGGAAAATTTTTCATACATATTTGATCACACTGTAGAAACTGAAAACTGGGAAGAACTCATTTCATTCAACAGACATGCTGTTATTGCTAGTTTAAAAACTGTATCTTGCATTTACATGAGGTGGTTTTGTTTTTGTTTTTTGAGTCTGCCTTGATATTGGAGATGGATTGTTAGTACTGACCCAAATCAACTTTTCTCTGTATTAGCTTACTTATTTCTCTCTTTTGAAGTAAACAAGCAATCTAAAATATTGCCCAGAACTGATATTATGTGAAAATACAGCTTCGTTAAGCCCTAGACATGGCACTTCCTCTAAGTCGTCCAAATGTCTCATGCATACCCTGTTTCCCTGAAAATAAGACCTAACCTGAAAAGAAGCCCTAGTATAATTTTTCAGGATGCCCGTAATATAAGCCCTACCCCAAAAATAAGCCCCAGTTAAGTGAAACCTCACCCTCCACCATTGTGCAGCAACCAGAAGATGATGACATGACTGTATTTGAATAAACGTGGATTGTTGTACATGAAAAAAATAAAACATCTCCTGAAAATAAGCCCTAATGCAATTTTTGGAGCAAAATTTAATATAAGACCCTGTCTTATTTTCGGAGAAACACGGTATTGTCTCAGTAATCTTTACAACTGATGGCTGGTGATGATATAGAACTACTAACACCACATTTCAGACAGTGGGCTGCTGTAAAGAGATTGAGGCTTGGCCAAGGCTATCTTATCCACCACAGTAATCCTAAATTGCTTTGCTTTTCTAGGGGGATCTTGATACTATAGCAATAAAACTGGAATTTGATGAAGAATTTGGTGTCACTCCAGTAGAAGGTGCTGGAGAAGATTTGCTTAATACTTCTGGGCCAGTGGTTAAGACACCTAAACCTAAAAGAGAAAAGAAGGAGCCTGGTAAGTAAACAGAAAGGTTATTTGGATGTTACAAAGAAATACCACCAACAGAATTCATCAATTTCAGAAGGAAAACTTGCATGGAGGCATATAGTGGACTCTAGACTTAACGGTGCCGTGCTCAACTTCATACATTACAAATAAGAACAAGCAGCTGAATGCACATTCAGCATTTAGAACTTCTTATAATGTTGGAAGTCTTAGCTTTCTGATAGCTGTACTGATGATATGCACAAGTGACTAAAATAAACAGTAAGGGAAAGCTGCCAGACACACAGGTGGGAGCCGTAATCAGTTGGTAAGCTGGAATTCCCTTCTAGGTCAGGTAGTGACATCAGATCTCAAATGACTCAATTGGAAGGCAAATTCAGCAAGATGCAGGTGAAGGCCTGAACAAACAAGTTAGTTTGAGGAGCACTTTTTAAGCAACACAACTCAGTTGAGAATCACTCTGTTTCTGCTTGCACCTTTCCATGTGAAGGTGAGGAGGAAAATGAAATGCAACTGGTATCTTGCTGTTATCTCTGATCAGTGATTTTTCTACATATCAAATGTCTTTTTGGTGTGTATAGGAGAACCCCTGCACCATGTAATGAGGAAGAAGAGATCTAGATGGAGCACCCTAATGTGCTAGGTTAGGGTTGGAAGAAGTGGAGCTTTCCTAATTCTCTTGTAAAATTTCTCATCTGCTATAACAACATCAAGTATAAATGTACAGCTATTGAAAGACATACTTTCTGTATAATCGGAGCTTTTCTATCATCATTGCTTCTAAAGATCTATAAAAGCAGCACTATTTTGGCAAATTATGACTCCCCTGAAAGGACCTGAACAAATAAAACATGGTGTAATATGCTTGGGGCTGAGTGTGGGAGATAAAGGAACCTGCTCTGAGCAATCTACCTAATTTTCTTGATCGTCATGATTGCTATCCTTTTTGCCCTCTATTTGATGAGCTTTTGAAAACTCAAGTAAGCATATGCTGTAAATTTTCTGACTCTGATCAGGCCAAGATCCAAATTGTGCCTGGTGGCTCATGGTGGCTAGTCACCCACTGTGCTGTTTAGATGAGTTATCTATTTACAGTTGTTATTTTCTGCCTCCTCATACACATACTCTAGTTTTGTTTAGATAGTGCAGTTTACTAATGCAGATGTAACTAACGTTTGCAGCAAATGAGGGAAGAAGGATTTATACTGCACAAGATAGATATTATGGTAAATCAGCTGAGTGCTATTTGGCTGAGCTGGAAAGAAGCCTTTCTCTATGCTCCATTTTCCCCTCTCCATTTTCACTTGATGGCTATGATTCCTGTCCTTTTTCATAGTTTGTAACATAATGTGAAAGGAATGATTCAGTAACTCTTGTTCATGCCTTAGGCAAGGAGGGAGTAAGACGTGTAGAACTCAAGGGGAAGCAATAGTGTGCAGGCCCAGGTTTTATTCCTTTGTTTACATAGCACCAAATGATAGTTTGGTTCTGCATCTAATGGAGCCTGTACGTTTCTGGATTCTGTTTAAATGTTTTTCGATTACAAATGCCAGGATCTACAACTAGTCAGTGGCCATGATTGATGAAGATTCTGAGTCCTGTAGTCCAAAATGTAACTTTTCCAATCTCTGATTCACCTTCACAGCTGGCATTCTCATGCGAATGTTCATCTAATGTATATATCGTATTTTTCCATGTATAAGACAACCCCCCCCCCCCTTTTCTAACTCCAAATTAGAAAAAGCAGGGATCAAAGGGCTCCCTTTTTGCTAAGCCCCGTGCCTTGGCAAAAGGCAAGGCAAGCGGCTGTCAAAGTGACTGCCGCTTTTCCTTGCCTTTTGAGAAGGCACAGAGCTTAGCAAAAAGGAAGGGAGCAATGACTCCCCTTCCTTTTTGCTAAGCCCTGTGCCTTCGCAAAAGGCAGCGGTAAAGAGCTGCCTTCCGTGTATAAAACGACCCTCAATTTTTTCTCAAATTATTTAAGGAAAAAGTGTTGTTTTATACACAGAAAAATACGGTACCTTGTTGTATAACTTTCAGAGATAATCAATTTAATTCGATATATAATTAATCTGGAAAGGTGAAATACTTCAATATGACTGAACAAGAAAACAGTAAGGAAGTAACAAATGATGTACTGAAAACATTTCTAAGGTACAAGAGTGAAACGAACACCATCATCCACAAAACCTGGAGTGAAAAAAGTAAAGAAACGTAATCCGTGGTCAGATGATGAATCAAAGTCTGAAAGTGACTTGGAGGAAAATGAACCTGTGATTATTCCAAGGGACTCGCTACTTAGAAGAGCTGCAGGTAGTAGCTGAAATTTATACAATGTTGGTAACTTAATGTTGTGATGAATAAACAATATTTAAAAATTGTCATGTATATTCTTAAAGGCATCAATATTTCAGCTTCAATTTTGTGCAGTGAGACGAAGTGTTCAGAAGACCTCAAATTAAACTCTTCTGACCCTTGCATTTTACTTAGTCATGGTATATTATTTGACTTTACTAGATGTGCGTTTTCTTCATGGTTTCTGTGTTGCCCTCAAACTGAATTTTTGCTATCATGGAAAATATATTAACATTTTAGAAAACAGTGAGGAACCTTCCATCTAAAGAGTAGGCACTTCCTTGCTTTAGGGAACTTTCGCCTTTTCATTTGATATACCATAATCAAGGAACCACAATTGTCTTCTAAAATAATTCTGTGAATTTTTTCTGGGAATTATTTAACCCAGTGGCTGAATTGGAACTTTAGAGGAAACCAGAATTTAGCACAATGCAGAGGTGCTGAAAACCCTGAATTGTTGAAATAAGCTAGCTTCTTAATCCATGTTTTGTTGCACCTGGAGAAAACAACGTGTTCCACAGGATAAATAGGGAAAGTTTCCAAGCAACTCATGACTATGTCAGAGAAGGAGAAGGGAGTACAAGAGCCTAGAGTTTGCTGTAGCTTGTTGGCATCTTAAAAGACAATGTGGCAGGAGTTCTTTTTGGTGTTCTCCAAATACAGCCTTATAATAGCATATCATTGCCTCAAAATATCGACTATACAATAGGTTTGAATTTTATAACCTGTATTTTGCTGGTGGTCTACATAAAACAAATTAGTCTAGACAGATAGGCAAACCAAGCAGAAACAAAATATTTTGGAAAACTTAGCTACAGCTTTTATTAGAAACATAGAATAGTGAAGTTGGAAGGGACCTTTACTGTAGAAGTAGAGAAAAACATAATTGGACGAAACATCACATGCAAAGAACCAATGGGATTTTCACTTGCACAGTGAATCTGATGTGGGCCTGAATACCTGATAGAGCAGTTTATTCTTCCTCCCCCGACTCAGAAGTTACTGAGAGCATTGTAGGCAAAATTCACGGCTAATCTTAAAAGCCTATATATTTATTTTATTATTTATTTAAAATATATATATTTCACTTCCCCAGATTGTTTTTTCAGAGATCTTGTGACAATTAAATTATGGTAACAATACACGAAAAATGTTAAAATAATAGAAAGATTGCAGCAGCTGAAAATGAAAGTCATCAACAGCATGAAAATTTGACAACAGTTCCAGAAAATATACGCTGGGGAATTGAAGCCCCATTAAAAGTTTCCGCAAGACCTGCTTAGGGACCAGGTTTGGAGCTGCTTTTTGGACATTCCACCAGTTGTAAATGGCAATCTGGAGATGACCTTGGTTACTGTAACAAAACTCATTGGAGTATATTATGTGTTTTTTTCCCTCTCAACCCCCCCCCCCCCCAAACCTCTGGTGTCATAGGGAAAAATTCTTAGCTCATGCTAGGAACCAGTAAAACATGTTGCAAAGAGGCAAAACATGAGTATTAAATCTAAATATGACTCATCTAGCTCATTGAAAGTGGTCAGACATACTTAGGAGATGATGATGATGAAAAACATATGCAGTCAAGGCAATTCTGACCTATCGCAACCCTTTTCATGATTTTCCAGGTACAGTATACTCAGAAGTGGTTTACCATTTCCTCCTTCTTGGGTGCCCTGGGACTGTGCAACTTGCCCAATGCCACACAGTCTGACTGTACTCCCAGGAGGCATGGTGGGGAATCAAACTCGCAGCCTCTGGCTCTGCGGCCAGATACCTAAACAACTGACCTATCTAGCCAGCTCAGGAAAGTGTATGGTTCACAAATTGTATATTTGTATATCCTAAGCCTGATTGATTAGTCAGAAGTTAATTTCACTGAGAATTGGCCTGCAGTTGAAGTACTCCATTGGTTTGATCAACCAGCTACATCAGTTAACTCAATCAAAGGAATATAAAATGGGGCAATACAGCAGTACATTGGTGAAGTAATACTGTGCCTCCTCTCTTTGTATAAAACACTGGAGATGAAGGCAGCTCTTGTGGAGCTAGACATTACCTCAGCTCTACCATTTCATATAACTTCTTGCAAACTACTTGTAATAAACTTTATGTAGGGGTAGCTGTCACAATTCTATCAATGTGGATTTGCTTAGTTTTATATATGTACTGACCAGATGCACACATAATTTGGTATTTGAAAGAATGTTATGTAGCTACATAGCCTTTTTTAAAAATAGATGTCAGCGCAATTCATATCTTTGATGGTCACAGATAGAGATGGGCACGAACCTTGGTTCGGAGGTCCGGCCCAATTCATCACTATGCTCGCACAGGTGTTGTTTGGGCACGGCACCCTTCTGCCTCCCCTGCACACTCGCCCATTCCTTGGGTGTTGTATGCTTCCCTCCCTGCCTCCCCAGCGTGACTATCCATTTGCTTTTTGCAGCGTCTGTTCCCTCTTCAGCCTTCTCTGTCTGCCACCCACACAAAGTCAGCACTGCAGGAATCCCTGCTCCGCCTCCTTGTCTTAGTGGGTGGCTGATGGAGAAGGCAGAAGAGGGAAGAGACACTGCAAAAGGTGAGTGGGTAGTCATGCTGGGGAGGTGGGGAGAGAAGTGTGCAAAGCCCAAGGAATGAGTGACTGTGCAGGGGAAGTGGGAGGGCGCTGTGCCTGCAAAACATCTGCGAGTGCGGCAACAGATTGGACCAGACTTCTGAACCAAGGTTTGTGCCCATCTCTAGTCACAGAATACTAGTATCTTCCTGTGCCTGGCAACTAGTCAATTACATTTAAATAGAAAAATACGTTACTTCTAAAACTTTGCCTGATTTATCCTATTCTTCACAATTATTTGTTTTATAAGATATATTGACTATTTTGAATGTCTTTGCCTTCTTCATACTGTGAAACCTATAGCGTAATACATAACACACAAATACTGATCATCGTGTCTCTGCAGCTGAAAGGCCGAAGTACACCTTTGATTTCTCAGAAGAGGAAGATGATGCTGATGATGACGAAGAAGCCAACAACAGTAATGATCTAGATGAACTGAAGGTAAAGGCATCTCCAATCATCAATGATAGAGAAGATGAATTTGTTCCCTCGGATGGTGTAGAAAAGGACGAGTATGATTTCTCCCCTGTCAAATCAAAACCTTCTCCTGAGTAAGTATAGTAACTTCAGGATCATGTTTTGTTTAGTGCCTGAAATTTCACTGGTAACAAGAGTGCCAAAAGAAAGTCAGGCATACATTTATGGCATGAGCCACATACTGGCCAGCTCAGTGCGCCCTTGGAGGAATGTATGGAAAGACACATTGCGTGTTTCTAAGGCATTTGTTTTTTAAAAACAAATGGCTACTCCAACCTGGAATGTTCGCTACCCTAAGATTCTTTTCTGTTAACATCCGAGTATTGAAACACACCTTGATAACAAGTATAGCTATTTTTGCCTCTCGTGTTTATGTAGCAGTGTCTATACACTGTAGAGCAGAGATGAACAAGGCCAGGCCAGGTGCAGCCAGGCAGTTGCTTGCCAGGTGCTGCCTTCCTTTAGCATGTGAAAGCAAAAACAGGAGCTCTGATGGGTCACTTTATATGATGGCTGAGCTGCATTTGGCTTGGATTCATGTGGCAAAACATTGTAAGCGTTGCTTTCTGATGTCTAGTGCAAGTATTTTCAGTTTTCATTTTCTAAAACAGGAGGGTTTCCCAAGACAAGTCCAGTCAAGACTTCGGCAACCTGTTCACCTTTCCTTCTTATTCTCGAAAAGCCAATATTGGTATGTAGCTGCGTTTATTGGACTGGGAGTATATGGATTGCTTTGGTGTAACCAGCTCTTCTTAATGAAGGCCAGCTATCTCAGAATGGTTCCTCCAGGACTGACAATTTTGCACTCAAGCCTTTGGCTGCCAGAATGGCCCTAAAGATTTAAAACCAGGAAGAATAAGGGAAGGAAAGAGGCAAGAAAATTCAGTACACCCTGTTTGGTTCTTTATTCCAAATATCTGCAGTTTATCCAGAAATGGCTCTGGTGCTATTATACATGCTCTTGAAATCAAAGCAAATGATGCAATATGGCATTGTTTTTTCCTGGAGATGCCATAGGCTGTAATATTGTCGCTGGGTGGCAAGCAGGCTAACATAAGTAGTATTTGAAGTGCATTATATTCTTGAACTTGGACAATTGGTTCTTCCATGCTTTTACCTATTAGTTGCCAAGTCTGTGCTGTTACTATGAGTTGTTATAGACTTGGCCAGATCTTCTCATTATACTTGGATTGTGACCGTGATGGGGGGAGAAACCAAGAATGTCACATTCTTGATGTTGCAGTGAACAAATCCTTGCTGGCCTTTCCAACTGAAGAAGTTCCCTGTTCCAACGACACCACCAATCCATATTGCAGGAGCAGTTCTGACTCATGCTGTTTATGCCTTCCTGCTATATCTGTATTGCCAGTACTGTTGAAGCACCACCAGGATCCTTAGTGGGAAGGAATTGTCAGGAAGGAAAGTTCTGACTGAGCTCTGACACCTCACATCCATTTTTTTTTTTTTTTTTTTTTTTTGCTGAGACCAATCATAGTGCAAGCTTACTATTTCCTGCATGCTATGCTGCTGATTTGTCAAGGAATGGGACAGTTTTGACTAAAAAATCAGGGCACTGTGCATTTTGAGCAGTGAACCACTAGCTCCACTACAACCCTTCCTCCTTAAGTATGCATCTTCATCTCCCGCACACAGGGACATGTCATGACATAAACTCTGTATACTTGGCTTTTAATGAGTGCTGCCAAGCTTTAGCATTTTCAGTGTTCTTGTGAACTTATGTGAGTTGTTACATTTAATTTCAATGTTAAATCCTTTGTGTTGTTTAGATACATCGAAATTTGACAGTGATGAAGAAGATTCAGCACCGGTCTTCTCATCCTCTTTTGCCCAAAAGCAAACAGAAAAACCTTCAAATAAAACAGCAGTTGCTAAAAAATGTGAGTGTCTGAATTTGTAAGTTACCTTGTTCATTTTAAATGTAGCTTAATACCCCTGCATGACTGCTACAAACATTACTCAGTCTCATGATGTATAAAAATATTGGCAATGCAGATTTTATTCGTACCTAAAAGAGCTCAGGCTTGACATGTTTTGGCTGTGGCCTTCTTCAGGAGCTAAGCATAAAATAAATACATTAATTTAGAAACAGCTTGCTTGGGACAGTTACAGCTCTTTTTTCTTATCTACATAGTTAATGTAAAATGTTAATGAATACGTACATAACAAGATCAATAAACTCCTAGTACATTTTTGCATACAAATACAAGGGCGTGAGAGAAAATGATGAATGAATGGATGATTCCTTATTAACCATCTATTTTAATATTTACGGTATAATTAATAAAGCTTTTTTAATTTTAACAGAAAGCTATGCTTTAGTCTGACTCCGACAACGTTTATTAAAAATAAGCTATCAAGTATGCTTAATAGTAACAAGAAAGTCTTGTTACCTTGGCTTTAGAAAATAATGCAGCAGAATTGTGGTGTGAAAGGAATGCCATGCTTTGTTTTCTGCTTGGTCTAATGTTTAGGCACATATAATCTTCTCTTGGGCCATCACATGCTATTTACAAGTGGAGAGATCTCCATAGGGCATAACATATTTTACTTTTCTCACACCTCAGCCAAAACAGGATATATGGGAGGAAGACACTGATTCCCATTCTCCATTATATTTACA
The DNA here is from genome assembly GCA_037013535.1 of Intellagama lesueurii. NCBI lineage: Eukaryota > Metazoa > Chordata > Lepidosauria > Squamata > Agamidae > Intellagama > Intellagama lesueurii. The sequence continues at coordinate 83,056,775 of JBAJHW010000006.1, forward strand.
TGTGCTGAGCTTTGGGGAAGAGAAAAAAGAGAACTACAATGAATCCTGTGAGAAACTCTGTGTGTGTGCGTGTGCGTGTGAAAGAGAGAGAGAGAGAGCTCACAGGAGAAAGAACTGTACCTATGGCAATGTAATATTTGTTAATATAATTGCAGCAAAACTACCATCAGATACACCCCCTAAGCCGAAAAGACCTCCTAAGCCCAAGAAGGTAGAAATAATAAACTCTGATTCAGAATCAGAATTTGGCATTCCAAAGAAGGCCGTTGCTCCCAAAGGTAAGAATTTTGGTGTTGCAAGTCTCCAGTTGAGTTGGCAATATTAATAAAGGTGTTTCAGGATCTTATCTTCATCTCACAAGGAAGTTCCATTAGTTGATTTGTATCTGCAGGGAGCAGAGTATGAAGCCAGTTGTACTTTTTGGTGTAATATTTATATAGTATCCAGTAGCAAATATTCTGTGGGCAATTTCAAAGGAAAAACTTAAAATCATACAATATAAAGTTTAAAAGGGCGGAGGGAGGACAACAGCATATAATCAGTATAATCAGCAGTTGAGAATAGCAGAAGTACCACAGATCTGAAACATGCTAAAGTGTAGATAAGACAAAAATACTATGAAAATAGCAAGGGCCTCACCATGTGCTGCTAAATATACAATAATGTAGAGAGGCCATGCAAGCCTCTTTAGGTTGTTCCCTAACCAAGGTGCCAGCATTCAAAAGCCAGTGTATTAATAGATAGCCATCAGACTGTGTTAGGTGAAGGTTCCAGTGTAGGGGTCAGGAAGGCTAAGTATGAGAGGAGGCAGTACTTCATGTAACCTGCTGCAGGTCATTTAAGTTTTTTAGAAGTTAATAGCAGCACCTTGAATTTAGTCCAGAAACTGACTGAAAGTGGCATGATATAATCATATTAACAATCTTGCTACCTTATTTTGGATCAGCACAAGTTTGAACACAGTCATCAAAGGAATAATCAAGTGATCGCCAGATTGTTGATAAGTGTAGAATTTCAGGGTGACTGCAGAATTGGTTATCACAGCATAATGTAGTGCTTGCAAAAAATACTGCAACATGGGTGCTAGGACAGCATCTGTAAGAACCACAGTGTTAGTTCCATGTTTTGCCCTATATTGTACCATTAGAGGGTGGGGTTGGGGAATAGGTTGATTGGGCTTACAGATATTTGAGGCTGTTTTTATTTAAAGTTTGAAAGGTGAACAGCACCTTGAATTATGCTTGGACATATTTTGATTATTTTAAAACAGAAACCACGCAAAGTTCTGGTGGCTGTATTTTATAGTACTTGGAAGTTTTCATGTTAGTTTTAAAGTCAGTTGGCAGCTCCATATCTAAGGTATTGAACCAGGCCACCAGAGCGTGGATCACTCTGGATTGACCATCCCTGCTCAGAAATGGCCACATCTGGTACAAAGCACTATTGGCTCATAGTGAGCAGGCTGGATCTGCAGTCCTCAAGCTGCATACCTGCTTGTTTGGAAGGAGTGAAACCCTTCAAAATGAATGTCATACCTCCACGACTCATCCATCTCACCTCCTATGAGAAAAGATGTTCTGAACAACTGAGGTTTCCTATACTTCCAGTAATAATGAGGCCTAGATCCAAAGAGGCTCTTCCTAATGATAGACCTGGCCCTTTCAGACAGCATTTTGTTGTGTAGTTGACACTGAATATCACTCAGCTGAACTTGACAGTACCTTGTCTTCTCTGGATTAGGTCTGATCAAGTTCCCTGCCATGCGACGGGCACTGATCCTAAACATTTACTGTAATATGTGGGGTGGCTTGCATATTGCTCCTTTGAAAAAATTATGTTCTCAAGCTGAGGAAGCAGTTCACCTGTCTTGCCCTGTACAGAAAGCAGAATTTCTCCACACTACCAGCATGAAGATCTGAGAAGCTGCTTTATGAATGAAGAAAAGTTATTGTAAACATAAGAATGTGTGAACTGCAGAGCTTGGGAAAATCACTTTTCTGAACTTGCCATGCCGGCTGTTGAGAATATGATCCCAGAAAGTAACTTGCCTAAGCTGCAAAAGTAAAGCAGGGCACTGAATCTGCAGACAGACTTGTTCACTTTTTCTTTTTTTTTTTCTTTTTCTTTTTGCTGTGGAGGGAGCATTGGTAAGCAGGTGTGTGTGTGTATCTGTCATAATTGAATTAGTTTACAAATGGTGAGTAAAAATAGAACAGTTTCAGGGATTTCAGCAGGTTGTGGATTGTATAGTAATGATGTTTGTTAATGTGTTGGTGAGGGAGGAACTTTTCATATAACTATTGGTTGCCCTAGCAGTTAATGGAATTCTGTGAAATGAAACAGAATTGATGTTGGTAAAAGACACTGAGTTGTTACATCAGTAGCATTCACTTTTATTTTTCATTAATATCAAGAAGGGGGGAGTGGAAATTTGGGTTTGACATTTGTAGAGGAAATGAAAAAGGTTAATATGCAGCATTTTTTTCTGATACTCAGTCAAAATTGAGTTGTTTATATTGTGATTATTGCAGAGGATTTTAAATTTTAATGGAGTTCATTATTACTGCATGTAAATGACTATAATGTGTGTGAAGAATTATTTATGTGTCAGTTAATTACATTTTGAAAATTCAGCATTCTGTTATAACCATGAAATAACTTTGAGATAATCTGCTTGATATTTCAAGTGATGCAACGTTTTATTACATTTTTAGTAGGGAAGGGCAGGGGTGCAAAGAAAAGGAAAGCCTCTGGTTCTGAAAATGAAGGTGAATATAACCCTGGGAAGAAAACACCAAAATCAACAGCAAGCAAGGTAATTTAATAATTTGCTAGTTGTACTTCCTTGTTACTGCTGTTATTGCAATAGTATGAAAAACAATATTCGGTCCAGTACACTCTTATATTACAAATATTGGTGGGCTGTTAAGATTTGTTAGTCTGTTTGTAGGCATGATTTTAAGTAAAAAAAATTTAAAAAAATCATTATTGGTTTTATAGAACAGTTGAAGCAGCTTAAGAACAAGAGTTCATATATGGGATCATTTGTATTGATATTGATAATTTTTCCAAATGTTTCTTTAAAAACAGAAACTGAAGAAACCATCTTTTGACCAAGATTCAGATGCAGACATCTTCCCCTCCGACTTTGCCTCTGAAACAGCCTCTAGGCCAAGGACAGGTCGGGCTAGAAAAGAAGTGAAATATTTTGCAGAGTCTGATGATGATGATGATTTTGCTATGTTTTAATTAAGTGCCCAACGAGCACACAAACTTCCAACAAATATCTTATGTTGTCCTTTTGTCCCCTTCTGTCGCAGACTTTTTGTACATTTGACTTATTTTATGTGATGATGTAATTGATGTTTTTTATTATTGTGTGTAGACATTTTAACATTTTGTTCTTACACCTACAGTTTTATGCCCTTTTTTACTCATTGAAATGTCATGTATTTGTCTGACCGGCTTGTAGAAATGTTCTAGAAAGCTGTGCAAAAGCACACATTTTAACTGTCACGGTTGCAAACTGCAAACCTGCTTTTTGAAATGAAGTTTAAACATTAAAAATATAAAACTGTTTTCTGTGTGTGGAGACTTGGATTAAAGAAACATTTTTACACAGGGTTAAAATAAATATATTTTATTCTTTGCCAGGAGATTCCATGGAAAAAGGTAAACAGTATATGAACATAGAAAGCATTGTTAAACAATCTCAATGTACAAACAGAGCCAGTGAAAGTACATCACAGACTTGCTAGAATATATAAAAAAAAATCCACTAGTGCTTTTAAATGAAACCTAAGAAACTGACACTTTAAAAAAATTGTAACCACTCTACCACATTTTCCACTCTGTTTTATGGTGATTAACAAAGTTATTGAGGTGGATTCTTTCCTCTGCTTTTGGGTATTCTAGTGACAGCCCTTTAGTACCAGACAGAAGGCCTAGGGCTGAAGGGCAGTTTCTCCAGAATCGTTTTTCACCAGTGTCACCAACTCAGAGGTAGCGAGTATGCCTGGTCATTAGCCCATGAAGCTTCCCTAACCACTTGTGAACAAATAAACAAAAATCACTGATAACACTGGAAAGTGTTTCTGCCTTGAAGGCTATAACTGAAGTAAAAATTTAGGATTAATTTTTAAATGCAGAGGTCAGTCAAGTAACAACCTCCTTCATAAATTTTAAAGTGACATTAACAGTGAAACAGATTACATCCAAATAACTGATCTGGCAGTTACACTTACACAGAAGTTCCTTCTGCTAGTGCAGTGAATTTCTTTGTTTCTTCTTGCTGGAAAATAACTGAAATACAAACTGAGGCCGTAAAAAACAGCAATGACTAGTCTTCATCCTAACTGAATTAGAATGTTTTTCTTAGAATGTTCTTATCTGGACCTGTGACTAGTCCATTTTACAAGCATGATGTCTGAGTCATTTAATGTATGCAACAAAAAAAGGAAAGCACCAAACATCCAGTATAGAAAGTACAGGCCCATATATCTGTATGTACAAAGTCATCAGAAATGATACAACCATAATTTTAACCTCTTGTTTGAGATTTCTCTTTTCACCTTGCAGTCTTGGACATTCATAAGTGAAGCTTAACTAGTTTTTCAATTCATGAAATAGCTGGTGTGATATTTCAAAAGTTGGATACTTTCTAGTTAAGCTGCAAGGTGTGTGTGTGTGTAACATATATATCTATGCCTTTCACAGACACATATAGAAATGTCTTGGTCCTTGTTGCATTTTAGTGTATGTGTAAGTCCAGAAAACAAGCAGCAGTAAAGCCCATTCTTGCATGTCGTCCCTGTACATAAAGTTTTGGGAATGTAGCTGGAACGTATCTTATTGCACCAGTGGGGATTGTGTTACATGACTATTATCCACTGAGCTTGGGGAGATACTAGGACTGTGCTCTGTTGTAGTCCCAGTTGAACTTGGTGTCAGTGGTTCATGTCCTTCAGAGTTCTCCAACATTTCCTGGATGAGAGGCGGCATAGATCCAGGAATTTCCATTTTGAGGGTAATAACACGTTCAGCACCTTTAAAAAAAAAGATTTAAAGTGTACAACTTGCAGAGTTACATTTGCCTCCGGTAGAACAGACAACTTTGAAAAGACAGGGAATATATATAATCAGAAAATTGCATCCTTTGCTTGTTATTTGGAGGAGAGACTCTACACAGCCAGCACTATGCTTCTGTAATGAAGAATATTCAAGGTGCTCAAGGAGCAACTTCACCTGTTCCTTAAGAACTGTTAAAAAAGGAGATACCTGTCATGCCATGATAGACATATTACTCAAGTTTGGAACAACAGACCATATACTATGGTGAATATTTTTAAAAGTGAAAGTTTGTGCAAATGTTTGCGGAATCCACCTTTTGTAGCCTTCAGGCACATATCTGAATTGGATAACTATCCACTTGCTTGTTTGGATGGCCAAGGAGTTACAGAAGCAAGGTAGCACTTGGCTAATTAAATAAATAGGCCTCAAATTAACATTTTTAGAACTGTCCTCTTATTCTTAAAATGGTCTCTTCAGTGAATACAGTTGACCTCCAACTTACAATAGCTTGCTTTATCACCACTGCTTTTATAACCACTCCAGTATTACTCAGTGCTCCGCACTACTGTCCAAGCAGCACACTGACATCAGGAAGTGGACTAGCAATGAAAGCAGAACGTTGATAAGATAGTGGAGTAGAAGAGAAAGAGCAAGCAAGATAGTGGAAAATGGATGGGACAAGAGATAGGATGGCGGAGGGAAACCAAAGGAGCAAGTAAAACAGAGGATGAAGAGAGAGAAGAGATAATTATTTTCGGTTCCACTGTGTGGGAGCCTTGCCCAGAACTAAATGGGCATCAACACTGGCTGCTGGTGCACAGCCCCAATGGAGCTCTGCGCAAGCACATGTGTGCACAGCTTAGAGACAACGTTACATGTGGAGGTCTTCTGCAGCTATACTGTTCTGCCTTAAATATACCAAAGTTATACTTCTATTCTTACTACATTTATTTACATAAGATTATTCAGTGGATATAATCAAGAATTGTAGGATCCAAAGAACGACAGTTGTAACCCTTACAATGTCTAGCTCTTATTTCTACGCTTGACAATGAGCTCAATGGGACTGGAAAAAATCAGTCGCAGGGCAATCATGGGTGGGGAATGAGGAAAATTTCCATGGCAGACGAACCCTTACTTCCTAAGCATTACTGAAATGGAGAAGGTTCCCCTATCTAGCATATCTTCAGATCCTATAAATCCATGGCTTCCTTCAGGATGCCCCATTGAGAACACCAGCACCAGCAAGTGGCCTCGGCTGATACACTGCATCTCTCTGCTATACTCTAGCACTTCCACTTCACTCAACAATCTCAAAGTAGCCTTCAGGAAGGAATTGGATTGCTCTTTCTGTTACCAGAAATCACATACTCACCTAGTACATATTTGGGACACAAACAGTACATCTTTCTGACATGAACAGAGATTTTTACCAACAATTCACCCCTGCTGGAGAGTACTTCCCACTGAGTTCGGTGGGACTTTACAAGTCTGCTCAGAAAACCCACTGAACTGAGCATGTGTGTACAGAATTGTTGATTGAATTAATAATTTTAATATGATCAAAGACCAGCACTGTTGATTTTAGGACCAAGGCTTTAGTAACTGTTGTTTAATAAAAAGGGAAGATACTGTAATAATAAAAAGAAAAAGACATGGAGGAGCTGAATTCTAGCCAATTTCTCATGCCACTGTTTGGAGCCTCATGGCGCAGTGGTTAAACTGCTGTACTAGAGCCAAAACTGTGCTCACGACCTGGGGTTCAGTCCAAGGTAGCCAGCTCAAGGTTGACTTAGCCTTCTATCTTTCCGAGGTTGGTAAAATGAGTACCCAGCTCGCTTGGGGGGGGGGGGGGGAGGCAGTGTGTAGCCTGCATAATTAACTTGTAAACCGCCCAGAGAGTGCTTTAAGTGCTATGGGGCAGTATATAAGCAGCACACTTTGCTTTGCACTGTACATGACTGATAGGTTTTATTTTTGCTTAACTCTAAGCAAATTCAAAAGGTAGCAACATGGGAATTAGCATGAAATATTGCCAATTACTGGGCACATTTCACCTAAATCTTTCTGCTCTAAAAGTATTACACCTATTACATATGAGTACAGAAAATCTGATGGAGTGATCTGTAACACTTCAGCCAGAACTCTTTGAAAAAACACTGTTTGTTGTGGCTATAATGTATGGACAAATGAGGCTGTATTGAAGAAAATCAGCTGAATTGTAATGATGAAATGTTTGTCACAGAATTACTGATACTATTTCTCCTTGTATACTAGGTTGTTTTTATCCACTTAGTGTCTTCTCCAAGGAGCTGTTGTACAAGAACAACTCATAAGAGGCTGGTAGAGGCCCATGAAGATACACTCTGGGCACATAAAGCTGCTGTGATCATTCTCAGTGGCACCCGAGTTGTTCAGAATTATTTCTCAACAGCTGTTACACTTCAAGTGCCTTTTGGGAAGCTACTGGTGCAGCAAGGAAGAGCCAAGAATTGTGTTATTTTGAAATTCATTTACTTACACTGAAAACAGATTAATATTTTCATGAAAAATAAAATTTCCCATGGTAGCTGTATTCGTCTTAGATGGTCATGACACTCTTCATGGATTTTACTGCAATAAATTAACAAGTTTTATTTGGCATAAGCTTTTTGTGGAGTACAATCTATAAAAGCATATGCCAAATACAATGTGGTAGGCTTTTAAGGTGGCACAGCATTCTTTGTGGGATCTGCCTTCACTTAGCACCAAAATATATCATTGCTGTCATTATCATATCGTTGTTGCTATTGCTACTATGGTGACAGCAACTCCTAATGCTTAGATCAATTAACCATCCCTAGTTTTTTTCCCCCTTGTGAGGAGGTGTTGCTAATATTATATACTATCTTTAAATATTGTATGTTTTATTCTAGACATCCAGAGTATTTTTTAAAGGGAAAAAAAAAGGTTTGAAAAGTGAATATCATCATCTTGGCTGTGCCCTAAAGCAGGGGTTCCACAGCTGGTCACATTTTTCACAATTCACAATCAATTTTCCATTCTGGTGACCCAACATTTCATTTGGTGATGATGCTGGCAACTTCTCACCAGCAGTCTCAAAGTGCCTACAGAGTTTTAATTGGAAAGTGTAAATAAAATATGGCAAAACAGAAGCCATTGAACTATGGAATGTAAACAGCCAGAATTCTTTTAGAGTGCTGAACAGGATGGTTGCACACTGACAATTTAGGCATAGGTCCAGTGTCAAAAAATAAAAAAATAGTAAGTCTTACTCCAGAAGGAGGAGCTGCTTTTAAAGAGATTGTGTTGAGGTTCTATATTTTCAAGACTGCTATCTCCTATCTATTCTACAATCATACATCAATACCATCAGTTTCTGGATAATTATATCCAGAACAAATAATTGTATGACATAAGTCATCTTTGGACATGAGTGACAGAAGGATTCTAGATAAGCCAGATTTTGGAATCATCCAACCAATAAGAGTCCTGCAAATGAGCTCTCACTCTTCAGTTATTTCAAGGAAATATCTTCTCTTACTAATCTTTCTTGTGCAGCCAAAAAAGCAAAAACTCTGTATGGAGGGTACTTTGACAGGCTAGCCTACCTTTTGCACTGATACTACGTAGATCTGTGATTTTCATTAAGATCTTTGGGAACATATGAGGTTTGTTGGGTCTTCTTTTTCTGATGTATATTTTGAGGGCCTCTAGCAATGGCTCCTGTAGTTCATCTACTTTTGCTGGTTCTTCAAGGTCCTGGCGGTCTGCACAAAATAGATAAATGTTACACCTTTGGGTTAAAATATATTTTTAAGATACAACTTAATTTTTTTAAAAGATAAAACCAAACCCTGCATTATCTCCTTTTTTACCCTTTTTTACCCTTCCTTTTTAAAAGTTGGCTGGATAGCCCAGTGAATGGAGCACCTGGCTGAGGAGCCAGAGGTTAGAACTTTGATTCTCCACTGTGCCTCCTGGGAAAACAGCCAGTCTGTGTAGGCTTGGACAAGATGCACAGTCCCACAGGGCCACCAGAAGAAGGGAATGGTAAATGGCTGAGTTCTCTACAGAAAACCCTGGAAAGAGCTGCTGTAGGTTGGAATTGATTTGATGGCATGGAAAGATTGCTATTCCTCTCTCTTGACTTCCATGTTTCAGTTCCAACTTGTTATGATAAGTGAGTGCAAAATGTAGTTAATTGTTTCTCAGTAAACTGACAGGGCTGGAAGTGACAAAACACTTCCCTTCTTTCCTCTTTCTTTCCAAGGACAACTGAATTGCCAGGAGTAATAAATATCTCCCAAGAGACCAATAATGAAGCATTACTTGGATAATTTTTAATTTGTGCAATAATAACTATACAGTATTATTCAGTGTTTGTGGTACTTTAACTTATATAGCCTGATTCATTTATTCCTCAATGCCAGAGAAATACTATTGCCTCCTTGTGTCAGCAGGTGTCAGCAAAATACTGAAGAAAAACAAGAGCTATTCATATTTATTCCTAATTTAAAAAAAACATGTTAGGTCTGAAAAGTGTCATTAATATTTCCTTCAAAACATTTCCCATCATATTTTTCCTGAAGCAACATATGAGGCCAATTCAGAAAAGCTGTGTTCAAATTGAACACCTGAATGAATGTTAAAGGAAAGATTTTTTTAAAAAATACAAATATAAATTTTTCATTGTTACATAGGATTTTATAACATTACTCAAAACTACTGGTATAAGAGTATCAATATTTTAACATGTTGTGTGTATATTAGGAATGATTTCAAAACCCCTTGGCACAACCATGGTCCAGAAATTGAGGGCTGGATTTAAAAAATCCAAAAAACTGTCCAATTGCTCTATCGTCAGTGAAATTAGCCACACTGGATACACTGGCTTCTCATGGAGGCTGCCATTGGTTTTTCTCAGAACAATCATTTTAGTGAAGCTGCATAATTCTGTAAGTTGGCTAGATATCTCAGTGGTTGAGATATCTAGCTGCAGAGCCAGAGTTTGATTCTCCACAGTGCCTCCTGTGATTATGGCCAGCCTGTGTGGTGTTGGGCAAGCTAAAAGGTCTCAGGATGCCCCCAGAAGAAGGGAATGGTAAACCACTTCTGAGTATTCTCTACCTGGAAAACCCTGAAAGGATCAGAATTGACTTGACAGCATATCATCATTATTTAGCATCATTATGTAGATATTTTTTTGGGGAGATCACATACCTCCACAGGACAGCAGCAACCACTAATTTTTGTCTAGAATGCCCTACATCACAGGCCAGCAAAATGCAGTCGTCTTGCTTCCTGAGGTCTCTGATGTATTTTTTTCTCCCAGTTTATCCTATGATCCTCCAGAGACCCTGATCTCTGGAGGATGACAGGGCAATCTAATTTAGCAGTTTCCAAGATCCATATCAGCAATGATACTGTCATTCCTTCCTGTTACTTGGATTAGAATAGATAACCGTTAGGTTTCTCCTCCAACTCTAGAATTCTATGATTCTCTAAAACTTGGGAATTACCAACCAGAACTCAGTTGGTGGAACACATTTGTGAACGAGATGTAACACAGATGGAAGTCACTTTTCAGAGTTTACTCTTAAGTGAAAAAATGCTTGCTTCTGTGCCAGCACTACATCCACACAATAAAAATATGGCCTGGAGGATCAGCATATAGAATTTTAAAACCTTATGACCAATTTGCAATACATTTTGTGAATGTGGGATTTGACTTAAATAGAATAGATTTAAGTCATGATTTAAATCACTACCCAGAAAATCTCAATTGAAAGATGTAATCTCCCCTCCAAAGTGTACTCTTGCTTTCTATAATTCTAATATGTGTTTTTCAGAATACATATTTCCCCCCCAAAATGAATCTAGTTCCTATAATCTTCTGTTCAGTGACACGTCCAGTGTCTGAAAGTGTGTACTGGGCAGACTGTGAAAAATATGAATTGTGAAAAAACCATGTATTAGAATCCAGGGTGAAACATACCAGTCAACAGAGTCTCCTGATGCCCTGTTGTACTTCTGTGGGGAGCCAGTGGAACTGCTGTGAGGATGTGGAAGGAAACTCAGCCAGTTGTACACACCTAAATGTGAGTCCTATTAGCTGCACTTACAGTGCCTGACAACTCTCTCTTGTACTCATTTCTGTATGTCAAAAGCCATCAGGAAAGTGGTCCCATTCTTCTCACTCCAAATCCCAACCGTATGCCATTCACACATACCTCCACAGATTAAGCAGATGGCACTAAGCAGGCCGGTTTCTGTATCATCCATTTCCAGGGGCAGGAGCTGATTGGCAAAAGTGAACACAAGATCTGTTAGGGGACCAAATCCAGCATTATGCATCTGAGTTCGGTTCAGTGTAAGGCCGTCAGAAAATGTCATTGTGTCTTGTTCAGGGGTATATCTTGTGCAAATTCTCAGGATCTGTGGGAACAAGAAAATGTAACTTTCATTTGGTGAGTTTTTTAAAATAAAATGAAGTATTCAGGTATTTCTGGATTTTTCTCTATGGTTTCAATTAGTAGGCTGAAGTACATGTGACACTTTACCTCCCCAGGAATTCTGCAATTATTGGGTTGCTATTTAGCTCAAGACTGGAGAACTTGTGGTTCACTAGATGTTCTTGGAGTGCATTTCCAATCAATACAAGTATACAGTATAACCAATAATAAAGTGCCCCCAATCCAGGGAGTTGCAGCCCCACAGCGTTTTGGAAGGTTGCATTCATTGCCCATCCCTACAGTTAAAACACTTCTCCCACTCCCTGATCTCAGCATGGATGCTGAGCTCAACTCAGACAAGGCAGTGCACAGATAACCCTCAGGGAGTTCTATTATCTCCCTTGTCCTTTTTTTCTTCAAAATGATGTAAAACCTAGAACATTTATGAAAAATGACAATTTTCGGCCCCCAGTGAAATGGACTTGTAAATACTGCTCATTATCCTGGGGCTGGTATGACAGTATTGCGCACTCATCACTCTGCTTTCCTAGAAGAGGCAGAGGCACCATAATATATTCCAGATGTTCCTGGACTCTTACTCTCATAAGCACCAGAAACCATGGCCAATAGTTAGGGATTATGTTGCCTATCCCATCCTAAAGGTATGACAAAATTAAAGAAGTGGGATGATGGGCTGTTTATATTTAAACCAGACTTTAAAGACAGTCGAATTTGTATCAGTTTTCTTTTGAGATTTGCCCAAGAAGATTGGTGATGGGTAAACATAGCATATTCCTCTGCAAGATTTTTTTCTTGGCTTCTACCGCTGCTATAATAATTAACTGTAACCTGGTTTTACTGGCTGGCTGGGTGGGTGGTCCTCACTAAGAATGGAAAGATCCAAAAGCGAAGTCTTGTTTCTAGGCACACCTTTGGGTCAGAAGAAAAGGTACATCAAATCTGAAGCTGGCATACGTAAAAGAGGGACAGTTTCTGTTGTCACTGTGGGTCCGCCAATTGAATCAGGCTCTCAATTTGTGTGGAGAGCATCACAAAGGTGTCGGGATTTGTTCCTTTAAGTGAACAAGGGGTTAAATTTAATATTGTAGTAAAGAATGCAAAGTCATTCCTGTAACGTCAAGCCAATGGATGACTGATAGCATACAGATGGGACAAGCTTAGGTAATGCTTGTTAAACATGAATCAGCTGCCATGTGTGCAGTGATAGGCTGCTCTGACTATATAAGCAAGTGTATGGGAGCAGCATTCTTGCCACTCAGTTGTGGGTCTGGTGGTCATTTGCTTTACTTGAATGTGAATATAATGTTGCTCTGAGAAGTCTATGCCAATGTATATGTTGCCATGTATTTATGTCTAACCAAGCCTAATATATTATGATATAAGTTGTTTCAGAACTCTCTCCGTGCATTTTCTTACGTCTGCGTCTTTACTCTGCTAATGAAGGGGAGGATTTGAAGCAGCTAGATAAGAGGCTCTGTGTAACTTGTTGTCTTTAGCTCCAAGGTTTGTTTTTCCCAAAGAGAGTGCTCTTACAAGCTTCATATCCAATCTGACTCCAAGCTTTTGGAGAGGCAATAGCCATATAAAGCCTCTGGAGTTGGCCCCACGACAACATACTTAAAAGAGGGACAGTTTCTGTTGTCACTGTGGGTCCGCCAAATGAATCGGGCTCTCAATTTGTGTGGAGAGCATCACAAAGGAACATGGGAATTATCATCCAAAACATCAGACAGGCTCTACTCTGTTGCTCTAGTACAGTGGTGGCGAACCTTTTTGATCCCGAGTGCCCAAACTGGAAAAAAAACACACCTCAACCCAGTGGGTGGCAGTGGCGGCAGAAGGGGGAATCCCGGGCATGGAGGTGCCTCCAGGCCCCACTCTGGATCCGCCTCCAGTCGTGCCCAACCCCGCCACTGTCTATAGTTCAGCCGGCCCGCTGCCGCCAGCACCAGCTGCTCCGCATCCTGGCCCGCCGCCTGTCGGGGCACTAGTACTGCGGCTGCAGCCGCCTCCTCAGGTTTGGCTGCCAGGGGTAGCGATCCAGTGACTTATGGCTCGTGTGCCCACAGGGAGGGCTCTGCATGCCATCTGTGGCATGCGTGCCATAGGTTTGCCATCGCTGCTCTAGTATATTGGGCTAAACAGCAGAAAACAATGGAGCACATGGGAGAAACTTGATTCTTCGTCAGATCTAATCTAACCCCATGGTTATCCTGAAGTCAAGAATGCTACAAACAACTGCCTGTGGCTTGTATGGCTCATGTTGGCTATCTATGCTTGGCAGCAGGAGAAAGCAAATTACAGCCAGCAGACTGCATGCTGCTGCTCTTTGCTTGCTCACAAACCCCATCCTTCCTATATGTTTCACTCAGAATTCCCAGTCATATCCTCTAGGTGGCACAACTGCTATTCTGCCACATTTCCTGGACTTCTTTTCTGCAAAGTGAGGATGGTTTCCCACCCACCCACTCCTATAGCAGAACGTACTGTATGGGGTGGGGGGAGAAGGCTCCCCAAGCTTAAAACAGGCCCAGGCCTCCTGAAAATGGGGCAGAATTGCAAAGAGTACCCTGGAGGGTGTCACTGGCCATTCTGGGTTTTAAGAAGATATGTGGGGTGGGGAGCTAGTAGTTTGGGCATGCTGAGGGCAGCCCCTAGACCTCTGGAAATTGTCCACGGCAGCTTTATCAACACACCAGAACTAAAATAGCTTCACTGAGTGTTCAAAGAAGACGTCTAGGTTCATAGCAGTGGTGGCATGAATTTCAGACAGCACTGTCATCTTAGATTTGTGATGGATGTGCCAACAACTGTTCTGGGTGTTTTAATGTGAGGAAGCTGCACCAGTCCAAAAGAAAGCAGGGGAGGGAGTGGAGTCCAATTTTAATAGAGCTGGTCGATAAGAAATAAAGACACCCCCACATCTCTACACACATACATACAGAGTTTCACAACATACTTTTCTATCGTAATACCTTTGTACAGACCACTAAAAATCAAACATTTAGCACAAGCTTTCGTGAATCAAGTCACTTCCTCAGGCATGCCAGGTGAGCTCAGAGCTGGTTTCAACCAGTTTGGTGGGATGTTTTAATACTTCACCCACAGTACCATCTGGTTGGAATTTTACACTCGGCCTTCAGGATATTAGTGATACCACAACATTAGTGATATCCTTGGGTAAAAAAAACATATCAAAGAGGCTGTGGAGTAAATGCAGTCTACTACTTTGATATCAGATCTTGCCTTTTATTCTGGTGTGATTCAAGTAGCAGTCTTACAGTCATTTGCCTGAGACCAAGTCCCAGTGATCATAATGATCACTCCATGTTCAAACACAGAGAACGTCTGCCATAATTAGTTATTTTGCCTCTACCTTGAAAGGCAAACTAACTGATATCTTGGGCTATCTATCAAGTTGTGTCTTCATTCTGTTTCTTGAGATTTCACTGGCATTCTTGTTCCTCCCAATTACTATTTTCTGCTTCCTGCTCTGAAATTTGTACATCATTTTTCCCCAATATGTACAAATTCTGGTACTCATTTTTACTAATGTGTCCATTTTTATGTATTTTTCCCATCAACTAAAAGCCTGTTTGCAAGTATTGTTAAAAAATGCACTTTGCAGCCTTAGAAAATGTGGTATGATTTAATGCCAAGATCTTTCTGCTCATTCCTACTCTTATTAAAATCTTTGATTTAATTGGTTTTATATTAAACATGATAAAATTCATAGGGCTAATGTAAGCATAGTTGCATGTTAATATCCTGCAACTGTGTCTGTTTCTGTTGGCATCCAAAAAGAGAGACACATAACCAGATTTGACAGTAGCAAGAGCTAACCATGAGTATAACTGTGCATTTGGATTTCTTTTGCTCAGTTTAGTGACCGTTGCCACTGTGCAAGGTTATAATGCATGAAACATATGTGTCCAGCTGACTGCATACCAAGGATTCACTCAACACTCTGCCACTACCGGAATGATTGTTCAACATAGTGAGGGCTGAAGCAATCCCTGAAGCCACATTGAGCTTGGGAGGCACTCCTTAAGTTGTGAGAATTTTCATTGTTTTTTTAATTATCTCTAAAGCTCAATGGAAGAGTAACAAACTCCCATCTTTTTTGTTTTTGTTTTATTGACTTCTCATTGCTGACAAGAAGAGCAGGCGATTCTGACCTTCAGCCCCCCTGAGTTAAATCAGTTGAGTCTCAACCACAGCAGGCCTACTAAATCAATGGAAAACTTATAAGTACTGATTTACTACACTAGTTTGCACAAACCATTCAATCTAGCCTCCTGGATCTTGACACTAAATAAATATGTACTCCTTTGTGTGTAGGATAAGTTGAAGAATAACAGATCTTAGATGGCAACTAAGACTGCCCCCAACCTGGTGCACAAATATCTCTTGATTCAGATAACTGGCTAAAATTCAGAACTAAATGAAGAGAAGACAAAACCAGGGAGGCATGAGAAACACAATCCTTGAAAATTCTTGCACAAAGCATCTTGATTCACATCTTCTTTGTTTTGACAGTCCCTATGAAACGGACTACCTCACAAGACTAATTTTGTAAAGAAATGCACTGCAACTTGAAAGTATGCAGATGTGTCAGTCTTACCAGATATTTTGGTAATAAAGTGCACCCAAAGCAATGCATGCATTTTAAAGCAGAGATGACTGCAATACACATAGTTGACAAAAGAATCCATAGCTGGCAATGCTTGATGTAGAGGGCTGACTGAAGTGGACAGCTCTGATTGTCCTCCCTACTGAAGTGGATGTCCCCTCTCTTCCATCACCTGAAATGGCCCACAAAAGGTTGGGCAACCTTGTTAAGAGCCCCCCCCCCCCACCAGGCAGGGTATCTTCCATCAGATAAATCTCTCTGGCCAAAGTGGATGCTGAAGCAAACATAATTTAGTCCTTGGAAAACATCATCATGTAGCCAGGATCAACTGGAAGGAGACAGTCCTTCAAATACCCTGGTTTTGATTACCAGCACTTTGAATTGGATTTGGAAACAAATGGGGAGACAATGACAGATCAAAACAGAGTTAACACATTCTGAAAATCAGGGCCCTCCATCAGCCCTCTAGCACCTTTACAAAGAAGGTTTACAAAGTTCTTCCTTTCACTTGAAGAACTTGAACACCTCATTACTATTGGCTTATTTTCCTGTCTGCAGTTTGTTGATCATGTCATGCAAACCCTGTGGTCTGACTGGTCTCTCCCCTGACAAGCCTTAGAAATTAACCAAAATCAAGCTGTCAATTCCTTCTCTTGTGGCTACTTTCCTTGTGGCTTGTCAGGAGAAGAGGTAAGCCAGATCACTGGCTTTGGATATTAGGATAAACAAACCACAGATAGAAAAACAAGTAAATGACAATGAGCAGTTGATGTTCTCCATGAAGAGGACTGGGCAAAACCCATCCCTCCATAGTCTTCTCCTTGCCAAGGCAGGGCTCTTGAGTGTTATGGTGAAGTGCAAACACATCCAGCCTATGTGACCAGCCAAACCATCTATTTAAACAGAAAGCTGGGACCAATCCTCAAAACATGTTTTTCCAAAGTTATAGAGGATGGTCTTAAAGCAAGAGAAATACAAATGATTGTGTGGGACAACTGACATGTGTTCCTGGAAAATAACCAGCTGGAAACAGAAGGCAGGCTTCTTGACAACGGAGCTGGACAGAAATGAAACTTTGTAAACCTTCAGTGAACTGTTTTCAAATGACAACACAACTACAGCCATAAATAACAACATTATATTAACCATTTGTTAAGTCAACCTTTCAGCCACCATTCAGCTCTTTTTTCCTAACTCTGTGGTGAAACATACTCAGGACAATGTTATATTTTATAAATTACACAATGTCTTTCTGGGATAAAAAAAACTTAACTGTGTCTTATTACAGCACTAGCGATGGCAGACATGCAACTGGTAATAAATGGCTCTGTCTTATGGGGAGACTACATACAATAATAATAAGACAGGTCAGTATGAATGAAAACCCACAAGGAAAAAGGGACAAGGAGAGGTGAATCCTGGGAATTGAATGCTAGCCTCCACTCTCCCTCTCATTCTTCTGTGGCACACTACTCTTCTCCTCATCAAACATACATCACTGTTACACAGGAGGGACCACTCATGACAGCATAGACAGAATGCGACAAAAGAACAGCTAATATCCCCCTCCTTAGAATTCCATTTGAAGTTCCATGAGTTTATGGAATTCTATGATCAATGACTTTAGTGGGAAATCTTTCTGGACAACTCTAGGCCAAGTCAAACATAATGTGTATTTCTGAGGAAAAAGCCACCCAACAAGGGGCTCCTAGGGACAAAGGAAGAAACAGACATTTATCAGGCATCCTTAAGCTCTCAGTGGTCAGAAACACAAGCATTTTTAACCTCCTCCCTTGCATAATTCCCTTGATTATAAAGAAATAGTTAATCATTTACAGGTCATGTTTGACATGAGCTTCCTTGAGGATAAACAAGACCAGATTTACGATAACAGCCTCTGTTTGTCTGTGTGTTCTTGCACTTTGAAATTAGTAAGTAAAGATTCTGTATCAAGATCATGCAAATGTTGAGTAGAAAAAATATATATTATCCAATGTGCATAAAACCTGCATATTTATTTGCACCTATTTGCTTACTTGTGTGATTGTTTGCTTCTTTTAACAACAGGAGATAAGGAGCTATATAGGGACTGTAACTCTCAGAAACAGCTGATGGTGAAGGCTTCTGGGAATCTCTTGTGGTTTTTTGTTAAACAGAAATCTGGGACAAATTCTCCATTTAAGGTAGAAAATCTGCTCTGCTCTACAGGCAAGGTCTGCTTTCAGCCATTCAACATACTGGGCCAAATCCAGCTCTGCTGATGGAAAGTTTCTATCAACAGGAGCATGATTTTCACTGATTTGCTGAGAGGTGGAAATGAGCGCTCCAACAGAAAAGGGAATGGCTGAAAAGACTTGCATCACAGGAGGCATACGTCCCCCCCCCCCATTCTAATCAGATTGTAGGAGAGCTAAGGATAACACAACTTGGAAGTAAACAGTAGTGCCGCGTAGCTTCAATTCAGCAGAATGGAGTCTGCCCAGGAGCCTTACAAGACATCCCTCTACAAATAGGATTGTTGCAACAGGTAATGCTTGCCTTGGCCCTTTGCCTCTCTACTATCAATACAAATCAACAACATCTAGAAATCACCATATCCTTGTTACTAAAAGCAAAATAAACCCTGTGCAAGGAAAAGATACATACCAAGATGTCTAAGCAGGCAGCCTTAAGTAGTGTGATCTGGTCTGCAATCGTCAAACTTGTAAAACCTGGCAAGCGTTTTGCAAACTCCACTATTTTAATAATGCATTTTGTAGCAAGTTCACTGAATTTGTCCCAAAGCCCAAGGTCCAGTCGTACTCTATGGTCTGCACTAGAGTTCTAAAAAAGAACAGAACAAATTAATAAATCAACAAGTTTCTTTTGTGGAAAGTATCTGAATCCACATAAAATAGTACATAGCAGAGAAGTTCTTCTAGAAATAGTTACTATTAAAAGTTTCAATGTAGGTAAGATTTGCTTCTGGAATGTCTTCACTCTTAACTTCAGCTCGTCTTCCAAAACCTCCTTGCATTCTTTTCTGTTGTGAAATACCACTATCACTATTGTCTTCACTCCATATAGTGTAATGGAGCCAGAGTTCACAGCATGGAAGCCCCAGGCTTTTCTAAGTGGCAGGGACTGTGACACTGTCTGCCATCTTCCTCAAGCTTGCTTCCCTGTTTTGAATTTAGCTGTCCTCATATTATCTGAGAAAGCAATGAATGAAGTTTCACAGATATAATGTATCGCTGGAATTGTTCCTTTTAGAACACCAATTATGTGAGTGGCTAGATGTTGAATGGGCTTTTAAGAGCCACTAGCTTTACAGAAAATTTGTTCCTCATTTATTGGCATGACAGCTGCTTGCATTTTTGGAGTCTCCTTGAGGATTTGGCTATTGGAACTGTCACAATGAACACAATACCTCTACATTCACTACAACACCACTGTATACATGGAGAACCAGTCCCTGTACAGTCAGAACCTTGAAACCAAAATAACTGGAAATTGAATATTGGTTCTCATTTCTGGGAAAAGAATGTCTTGAGAAGTACAGTTTCTACACAATGTGAACTCTTTCACATGCTCAAAGTTTCAACAAATTTAAAATTTCAAGTTAGCTTATCTTCCCTGTGGCCTGGCAAATATTTATTTTTTTTAGTTCTGTCAGAAATTAATGTTATAAATAGAAATGCCATATGTTATACAGTTTTAAAATTACTGGAGGAAATCTCTCTCATGTCAATGTTTCTGTTGTTTTGATCTACATATTGCTGAAACACACTGGGCAGTTTACAACATAATTATGTAAACAACACTTTGCCATCCACCTACCCACCCCCGGCACCCTGGATACTCATTTTACTGACCTTGGGAGGATGGAAGGCTAAGTCAGCTACCTGAACCTGTCAGGACTGAACTCAGGTCATGAGCAGAGTCTTGACTGCAGTACTGCAGTTTAACCACTATACTAAAGGGTTCAATGGCATTGAGGATGATCTCTTCACCTTGGGGTGTACACATAATAACTTGCAAACCACTGGGCCATCAAGAAAACCTATTTCAGGATCTTTATTACCGCAGTATGCAACACAGTGCAACAAATTCAACCATTCTAGCTTCTAATTACTTCAAAGTGGGTAATGTCCTGCATATGAGAAAATTGTGCCTATAACATTAATTTTTGACAGAACTTGAGGGGGGGGGGAAACCTTTGCTGGGCCACAGGGAAGATCAACTAACTTTGTGGTATTCCTGAACTTTGCCTGCACTTATGAAATCTAACATCAAATAGCTCCTAAAATTACCCTGGGACACAGAGAAACATTTTGACCGCAGTTTTATCACTGTGGTCAAATAACAAACTGCAGCTGATTTGGAACAAAGGAACAAATGCCTGTGGAAATAAATCCTTGGCATTTAGTTCTGCTAGCAACTGGGGTGAAGAGGTACCTGTGTACCTGTAATCTGTACCTGAGAGCTGCAAGCTAGTCCAGTGTGAGGCCCCACCATTAGGCTGGCCACATCAGCCCTTTTCAAGAACTCAAGAAGAGGTTTAATCCAAACCTTTGAGCTGAGTGCAGGCTAGCCCTACCTCCCCACCCCCTGTCCTAGCTCTTTCACATGGAGAGTTAAACCTGAAAAGGGGAGCAGTCTTTGTCTGCAAGGTCTCTCTGTGCAATCAAATAACTTGAAAAATCAGGGTTCCCCACTGGGTTTCCTACACATGTTGTGGAAACACTTAATGCACTGGGGCGCTAGCCTGCTCTCTCTTTCTCTCTCTCCTAACAAGTTAAGATTAACCCTTTTATGGGACACTTAAAAAGGACTCCAGAAGAATCAAATGCTGAAAGCCCAGGAAATATCACACGACAGGGTGCTGGACCCAAAATCAGACTCTTTTTAAAATGGGTCTGCAAGATGGACAGTCTGGGTGTTCTGAGGCCAGGGCTGGCACACAAGGGTGCCAGCTACAAACACCTAAAGGACAAAAACTGGGGGGGAAATCCAAAAGACTTGAGCAAAATGGAAATGAGTCTGGGAGACACAAACCTCTAATGAACACCAGAGATTAGTGCAATATATTGTGGCAAGAGGGAGCAATTTTAAAAACCAAGAGAAAACCATGCACAGATCTTCTCAAAAGCCGTGACAGTGCTAATCTTCTGATAAACACAGGGCAAGAGTGTGTGCCTTTGGCCTGGACGGAACAACAATACAAGGCACAAGACGTGTTCTTGCAAACACTTCCTTTAGAAAGCACAAATCCCTTGGCAGCATTTCCTACACAAATTGTGTTAAGATGGATTCCCACTTTGAGACTTTGCTGGTTGATTGTGTTCTAGGACACAGCAGCATAGAAGGGGTTAATAGATTTTGCTCCGCTCATTGAAATATTTCTTTTTTTCCTCAGTGAGTATGCATTCTTCAGATTTATTTTATATCATCCTCAAGGACCTTGGTAGAATACTATATATATGGTGGAGGGGAATAAGATCAAGATGTGCAGTCATTCAGCTTGTAATTAAATTTAATAGGCAGTTTATCCAGTTCCAAAGAAAGATGGCAGTGTATAGGGCTGCACAAAGCAAAGCCTAGAGCAGGAAATCATTTTATAACAGAGTATCCATCTGGAAAGAAGATGTGGCATGAAACCACCTAGTGTGAACAAAATCTTGACCAGAATCTTATAAGCTCGTTTTATCATGCTTCCGGCCACCCATGCAAGCAAAGCTGCTTTTCAGTGTCCAGAAGGCTTAACAAAATGCAAATATATATTTTGATTGCTAGGCAAATGAAAGCAAGGAGGTAATCAATAAAACACCAAGTGTACTTCTGGTTGCATTGCTAGTTACATCACATGAGAGACTTGGCTTGAAAACGATTCTGCCTGATCTTAAGAGGTCTGTGACCAGAAAGCATTTTAACATTTGGTCTGGTAATCAGCTCTTAAACGTATAGCTGGAAACAAGCACATTTCAAGCCATTTCCCTTAAGACTGAAAAATAAAATTGAGTCAGTATCGACATGAAGCCAAAAGTTGAAATATGGACTTAATATAAAAAGGCAGGTTAGGAGTATATAACTCCAGGATTCACTCTCTCCACGGGTTCTGAGAAGCATCAAACCGGAGGAGTTTAGCTGAACGTTTAACTGTGGCATAATTTTCCAGTGTCTTTTCCAAGAGCATTCATGCATGCAGCTTAAGGGCCATGTTTCCCATAATGCCGCAACTGAGTACATATGGTAGAATAATACTATAATGCACCCTAGTGACATTTTTGTCAGCAGAAAAGCCCAATCATGCCATAAAATCCAATTACACAGCTATCTTTTATTTTATTTACTTAAATTTTTCATGTAAATTGACCCCCTTTGGTTCTCGCTTACAATCTGCATCTTTTCCCAAGAACACAAGTTAAGATATTCACAGAGATACTGACATGGCTTAAAAAATAACAAACAACAAAATCTTTCTGTCTCTTAAGTCCACTTCATCAGTTCAACAAGGATTCCAAATACCTGTTGCTGTATGATTCGGACCAGAGCGGGGTAAAAGTTACTTTTTTGGACTATAACTCCTGGAATCCTCTAGGTCAGAG
Organism: Intellagama lesueurii; assembly: GCA_037013535.1. Classification (NCBI taxonomy): domain Eukaryota; kingdom Metazoa; phylum Chordata; class Lepidosauria; order Squamata; family Agamidae; genus Intellagama; species Intellagama lesueurii. Next base: position 83,079,541 of record JBAJHW010000006.1, read on the forward strand.
GTCCCCAACCCCCAGTCTGCAGCCCCATGCCGGTCCGTGGCCTGGGCCGGACCGGGCCGCCGAGACAGACCTCCCGCCCCCTGCACGCACTCACCTACGCGCCGCCTGTTTGTGCCTGTGCGTGCGCTCCAGCACGCCCGTGCGAATGCCGCGCCGCCATTTGAGCATGTGCATAGGCGGGCGCGCGCCCACACGAGTACCACGCTGCCGTTTGTGCATGTGCACGAGCGTGTGTGCGCTCGTGCAAACGGCGGCGCAGCACTCGCACGGGCGGGCGCACCCCCATGCGAGAGCGCACGCGCACTTGTTCACTCATGTGCGCAAGCGCGGGGGGTGCACCGCCTTCCCCAGCCGGTCCGCGGACCGAAAAAGGTTGGGGAACGCTGCTCTAGGTTGTGTGCAGAGGGTAATGTTTCTGAGCAGCAGAGTTCTGGGCAGTCCTGCACCTGCTGTATGATGCACTAAACTGAATGCAGACCTCCATCCAGGTTTCTCAGGGACTTGGTAACTTTCTTACTTTTCTAGCCTCCTTGGGGCTGCAAACAGGAGTCTCAGTGTTGCACAAGAGGGCTGGCAGGCGTAGTGCATAGGATCCCAAATTGTGCAGGCCAGGCTTAGAGTCAAGGGCAGTTTTGTTCTTTGCAAAAAGCAGCTATGTGATCCAAATATTTAGCACAGACCTCTGTGCCCAGATGAAGATGGACTTCATGAAGCCCAATCACAAGCCACAACCTAATAGACAATTAGACATGTCTAATTCTACTCACTGGAAGGACAGATCCTGAAGCTGAGGCTCCAATACTTTGGCCATCTCATGAGAAGAGAAGACTCCCTGGAAAAGACCCTGATGTTGGGAAAGTGTGAGGGCAAGAGGAGAAGGGGACGACAGAGGACGAGATGGTTGGACAGTGTCATTGAAGCTACCAACATGAATTTGACCAAACTCCGGGAGGCAGTGGAAGACAGGAGGGCCTGGCGTGCTCTGGTCCATGGGGTCACGAAGAGTCGGACACGACTTAACGACTAAACAACAACAACAATTCTACTCAAATAAATGATTTGGTTTTTTTTTTAAGCCTTATTATTTATATCTGACTGCCTACATCCAGGAAAACCCTTTGGTTGAAACATATTACTGCAAAATGTAAGGATAATTCAGGTTTGTTGACTTCATTTTAAACAGGCTTTTTATAATTCCCTTTCTTTATTAAGTTTATCCTCCTTAAGAAAATGCCTAAGACATTTAAAATTTAAAACTGCCCAGTCATTATGGACATCTCTTAAATGCTGTTTCAATAGGTGCTTTTAAGTTGCTGACTCTGGTTTTACTTGCCTTTAACACTGATATGCAGACCTGCTGTTTCAGTACTTTTGTTTATCTGATCTGATGGTTTTTAATTATTATAATTGTTAGCTTCCTAGTACTGAACAGCAGGATATATTTATGTACACTGCACAGTTTCCCAACAAGCAAACAAGCAGGCAACACTTTGCAAAGATTGTGGTATGAATTCATGTACAAATAAATAAATAATAAACATAAAATAGCACTTAAAGGCATTACAATAAATATATCTATGTTCACATAACTATGTTCATTTTCTTAAACCTTGGCAAATCTAACCAAGGCCATCAGATGGTAGTTCAAATGCTGAAAAAGCTGGGTAGAATCACTCACAATGCAGTAGGACACTGTGTTATTCAGCTGAACAGGAGGATAGATCCAGGGTGACACTGGTAAAGAAACTGGATGCCCTATTATTCATTCTGTGAATACCAGAATTGTTTCCTGTATTCCACCTCCAGCATGGCAGTGGCTATGTAGGCTATGGAAAATTGGAAGTTGTATTCTGTGTTGATTATGGAATAATACACTAATGCTTATGGATTAGCATCCTAATCCTTTGTGCCCCTTCCCCATAATTCCAGGGTCGTTTTCAATAGTGAATGAGTCAATTGTTCTTGCCTGTTCCTAACCTAAGAGGCAGCTGCCTGCTCCCATGAAGGAGGTGTATAACATACTCCATCCTGATCCCTTGAACATACTTGTTTGCATCTGTCTGATAAAGTATGAGATCAGTGTTCGTTTAATTAACCTTATATTTTTGGTCATTTGCTGATACCTTGCTCATCCCCGTTCTTCTTACATAATCTGGATCATAGTGGCTTCTCTTCCAGGATAGTTGTGGTATAAAATCAGGACAGGCAATATGTAGCCTATACTTTTCGATGTGTACATCCTACCCTTCCAATGTTGCTGACATCATGGCATGCCTTGTTTCCCAGAAAAATCTTACTCACTGAAGTCTGTCACCAGCTCATTTCTACTCATTTCTTCTTCAAAGCCACTGAGAGCCTCTACGCAATGTGGCTCCTGAACTCCAGAACGTCCTCACCTTGAGTACAAAATGATCCACTTTGCTGCACTGGGTTGTATTACGAACTTCCAGGTCCTATCCAGATGAGTTAACCCCTGTGATTCTAAGACAGCAGCCAACCATCATGTTCTTGTTATATTTGCAGGCAACAGCTCTACACAAGGCTCTTACCGTAGTGTATTTGCCCAACTGGCAGAGTGAAGGGAATGTTTCCTGGTGAGATTTCCTTATTTTTTCTGTGAGATCATCCAACTCTGCTGTCATTTCATAGTTCTCCATGAACTCCTGCTTTAAAGGCTCCTTCTTCTTCTTGTTCCTGTCATTTCTGACAGCTGGAGGCAACAAAGGAGGCAGATGAAAAAGGGTTATTTAGACTAAGTGATGTGAAATCCAATAGTTCTTGATTACAGCAATAAACATTAAACAAGTCAAATATATGGGGAACACAGAAAGGAAATTAGTAATTTTGTTCAATATCATTTAACAACATTTGAGCCCACAAGATTAGCAGAGTTGGGCTATAAATCTCTTTCTTTGCAAGTAGCAAAAGTGTTCTCTTTCTATACAAGATGGAAGATTTCTTGGAAGCGTATTTATTGCAAAATGTACATTTTAACATTATAATGCCTCATATTTAGAAACACCCTCCACAAACATTTACAAATGTTGTTGAAATATGAAAGTTCATCAAGGAGCAATAAAACAAATTAAAACAGAAGTAGAAACATAGAAAGCTGTAAGAGTGTAATTGAACAATCCCTCAGAGCTCTTCACTGTGGCCCTTTCAGAGTTTCAGGCTAGATTATTTCCTGCCTTAGCTGGAAATACCAGGAACTGAACCAAGCAAAGTATGTTTTCCACCAACAAGTATCATATCCCCTAAACGAAACAAAACGAAACGAAATAAAACTACAAGTCATTGCTCATAGTCACTTTTCAGCAAACACACTTTCCTACCGACAAGTGATCTTGACAAGCAAGAACACTCAGGGAGGAATATATTCCAACAACTAAACTAGGCACACTGCCACAAGACTAGGCACTGCTTCAAAAAGTATGGGGAATACACTTTTGGGAGAAAGCCTGTTGTCTAGTTTTGAATGACATCTGCAACAATTTCTTTCTTCTCCCTTTTCTACAAATAACACAGATATGATTGATAGCCTAAGGTATGGTGGAAGGCATGGCCACACCTTTTTCAATCTCCAGTGTTTCTATGGTGTTATTCAATTAATTTCTTTTTCCTATTTTGGACACAAGGTGCTTCTCTCAAACAGTTTTCTTTCTTGCTTCTCCCTCTCTGGATTTTGCAATTAATCACACTTTCCACTCTTCACTCTAAGAACTTTTCTTTCATTGTTATTGTTAATTTCCCTAAGTATACAGCACTTGCACCCTGAAAACAACTGCTCAAAGCAGTTTACAAAAGATAAACACATTTAAGCAACCATTAAAATAGAACAGCTATAAAGAATGGGAAGAAGGTGAAGGATCAAAATGACCTAGAATTAAACAACAGTTTGGCCTGCCCATACCAGGAATGGACACAGATGTCACACCAGCAAGAACTAGGCAAAAGCAGCACTGACCACAACTGATGCTGGAACATATAACAGTGGCCAAATTCCTCTCTGGAGAAAACTGACATGCAAAAATTATACAGTGGTTCCCAGTCATCCATTTCCCAGGTGAGCCTGGTGGAGGTGGCGGGGATGGGGAAGGTTTCCATGACTGCTCTCACAAGATTGTACAATTCCGGCCAAAAGGGTCCAGGAGGACTGCACAGCAAAAAATCTTCCTTTCTTTTTTTAAAAGGAGAATGCAACACCATCCACAATAGACTAACCTCACCAGCTGCTCACAGTCTGAGAAGGACTTGTCATAGCTGACATTCCTCCCAAATATCTCTCAGTCAATAAGCTCCTGTACCACTTCATTCCAGCCACAAATAGATTATTTTATTCAGAATGATGGGAAAAATTGTTTTCAGATGGGACAAGGCGGTTGTTATTATGTGCCATCAAGTTATCTCTCTCTCTCTATGAATGAGCTATCTCCAAAATGCCCTGTCTTCAACAGCCCTGCCTTTCCAAATCTGTTGTCTGCTTCCATTTGCATCAAAGGCAACCTCTCAAGTGAATATTTTACACTCATCTTTGGCAATGTTCACAGCACCCCTTTGAAATATCTGACACATAAGTAGCTTCCACTTAGAAACTGCAGATATACATACTGAGTATGTATATCTGCATGGTTGCTATTTCCATTTCTATAGATACTCCCTTCTGACCAACTAACACCATATTAACACCAAAACCTCAGACTTTATGATACTGTACCTGAGAGACAAAGACTGAGTGAGCCAAGAGATTCTGCAGATGACATTCTATGCATGATCTGGGCTGGAAATATGGCAGAGATAATATATGCATGGGCTGAGGCACCCTGGGAGATAAACTAAAGTCACTGGGCTGCAAGCTAAAGGGAGTCACAATTGAAAATACATTAGGGCTGATGAAGTTCTACTACGCTACCCTGACAATACGTGCATGGCCATCAGAAGTCAGCTACAATTTCTTACAGAAACAGCTACCCAAAATCTGCAACAAACTCCAAAACATAATGTTACTGAAACAATATTGGGTCAATTTCCAAGTACTTTGCAATATGATAAACAGGATATTTTAATCAGCCCCATGGAAATTAAGCATGAACATTTGTGCATTTCTATACAGAGTGCCATCAACAACGTGCTGATTTAGGTTGAGACTACAATGACATATAATTTGGGAAATGCTGCGGGATTGGGATATTCTGATTCACATTTTTTCCCACTGACCTCATGATGTCAAAGCAAATGTGAATCAGCCTAGAATCCCCTTCCCACCTCGAATTCATATTTTTCTCCCTCATCCACTGCTTTTGTTTAAAAAACCAGAGCCATTCACATTGGTTCAAGTGGTGTGATTGCTTGAATCGATGCAGAAAGTGTGATCCTGCCCAGACTTTGTTTTCTGCCCATCCCCTCCAGGCAGAAGAATGCCATTTTTCTTCTTCTTTTTTTTTAGTATCTTGGTGCCAGCTCTGTTGTGCAAGGGCACCTAGACACCAAAAGAATGTGGGACTATTTGCCACCTCTTAGTACAACCTACCTCACAGGGATGTTGTGAGAATAAAAGAGTGAATGGAAGGACAGGCTGGGGCATGTACCAGCACACTGTCATGTGTTCCTTCGAGGAAGTGTGGTAAGTTATGGAAGAAGGGGTGTCCTCTTTACTTAGGCTCCCTTACAGTATGGATTGAGGACTTGGGACTATGCGAAAGGCTTTATACAAAAGAAGGGTTTGAAGGAGGAGGGGTGGTGTCATGTAGGTCAGAGGAAGGAGGTTCAGATCTAATTAATAAAGACTTTGGTAAAGGGGCATACTGTATAGTGTTTAGAGACAACACAGAACTACAATTAACTCCTGAGGTTTAAGACCAGGAATGGGGGGGGGGAATAAGTAGATGTAGGAATCCGCCATTACACGGCATGGCTGCGACATGTGCACGGGATAGGGCGAGGCCACTTCTGTGCTAGCTGTTACCGGGCAGTTTGTACTCGACGCCCTATTGGTTAATGTGAACTGTTATGTAACCTGTTGTGCTAATAAAAGGAGGTGTCCAGGATGGCTAGGGGGCTTTATGCTGGAATACGCTTTTGAACTCCGTATTAAGTCTGCAGACTGTTTTATTTCAGAGATCTCTCCCCACACCGCTTGTGTTGGAGCCGGACTCCGACAAGTGGTGCCCCGTGTGAGGCCTACTCTTTAGTGTGAGGCCAGAGTGTGAGGCCTACTCTTTAGTGTGAGGCCTACTCTTCAGTGTGAGGCCTACTCTTCAGTGTGAGGCCAGAGTGTGAGGCCTACTCTTCAGTGTGAGGCCTACTTCTTCAATGTGAGGCCTACTTCTTCAGTTCAACGCTCACCCACGCCCGGCAAGGGTTTCAGGCGCGCTACACATCTACGGATCCCGGGTGAGTGTGATTGTCAAGTTAGACACCTAACAACATGGGAAGTTCCCTATCAAGCCTTCAGCAACAATATGTAAAAGACCTCCACTTTCTTTTAACACGAAATGGGCATATCACCACCCATAAAGAAGTGGAAGACTTAGTTCATGCTATTGATGATGTCTGTCCCTGGGTGCCAGAAAGGGGAACATTGGACTTGAAAGACTGGTGTAAAATAGGCAGCTGCTTTCAAGGACACCCACGGGTTACTGCCCAAGTTCTCTTTACTTGGTGTAAGCTGCGTGCATGCCTTCCATGCTTGACACCCAATAATATTCTTTTTAATCAACAATTAGAAAGTGGCCCCCCAACGCCGTTACCACAGCTTTTGCCACCGGCCCCAACTTCCTCAGTTCCACCGGATTATCAATCTTATTATGCTACTCCTCCCAAGCCTCCGGATGAACCCAGACCATCATATCTGGAATCGCCTTATCCTCCTCCAAGTGTTGAAGTCCCCTCTAGTTCTACCAACTTGCCTCCTACTAGGCCCTCAATGGAAATAATTCTTGCAGCTGGCGCCCTTGATACCGGCAGTATGGTTGCTGCTTATCCCGTTCATCGAGGCACACCCGCTCAGGGAAATAACCCTGCAGTTCCTGACAGATATGAACCACTCCCATATCAGTATATCAAAGAGCTGCAATGCAGTATTAAAGAAAACGGGACGCACGCTCCATACACCAAAGCCATTCTAGAGACTCTAGCCTTACAACGACTGATCCCTACGGATTGGAAAACTTTAATTCGGAGTCTTCTGCCACCAGCTGAGTATCTTATATGCAAACAAGAGTGGAAGGACCTAGCTACTAAGCAGGCTCAAACCAACGCCAACGCAAACCCTGTGGTCCCCATAACCCTCCCAATGCTACTAGGTGAAGGAGCCTTTGCAACAGCCACTCAACAAGTCCAACTTACTGATGCTGCTCTCGCTGGCCACTCCTTGCCGGCTGAAGAAATCCCTGTTACTACGCCTATGAGGGCTGCTCTTCAACTTGTCTCGACTCGTCTTCGGCTCGTTTCTGTGGATCGTGTACCGACGCCTTCTCAACTGCTCTCCTGCTTGATCCTCCCCACGACATCTCTACCCACAGCACTTCTATATACACCGGACACCAAGGATCACATTGCCATTGTGGAATGGCTTCACTTGCCACACTCACCCCCGCGAAATGTCTACCCTCTTGCTACTGCTGTGGCGGACCTCTTCTTTAAAGCTCGCATCAGATGCAAACAATTGACTGGTCACGATATTAACTCTGTTTATTTCCCTTTTCCTCAGGGGGACGTAGATCGCTTGCTCCAAACCTCACTTTCTTTTCAGGTCACCCTAGCTGACTTCATTGGCACCGTCCTCCCTAATCCACCGAAGGACAGGCGCCTGACTTTCCTGTCTGTGACTCCTTATTCGTTAACCACTTGTTTATCTCCTCAGCCGTTACAGGGGGCTCATACGTTGTTTACTGATGGGTCTCCACAGCGTGGAGTTGTTGTTTGGCAAATTGATACAGGAGAATGGATGTCACTCTTCACCGCCGAACAACGCTCAGCACAGCGTTCTGAACTCGCAGCGGTTATTTTAGCTTTTGAGACTTTTGCATCTGATCCCGTGAACCTGATAGTGGATACTCAATATGTTTATAAACTTTTGACACATTTGCCATGCTCTTACCTTGCACCCAATCTGGATGAGGACTTATTGACTCTTTTTCAACAGCTCCAAGCAGTCCTCCAGGCCCGTCGTTGCCCTTGTTTTGTGGCTCATCTTCGCTCTCATTCTGGGCTTCCTGGATCTCTTATTGTAGGGAATGCTGTGGCTGATCAGGCCTTAAGGAACCAATGTTTTCCTTTATTTGATGACCCGGTTGCGGCTCATGATGCTTTTCATCAGTGTGCTAAAGCTCTTAGTAAACAATTTTCTATCCCCATGTCACAGGCTCGAGATATTGTATCCTGTTGCCCTTCTTGTGCGAAATCTCCTCTGAACTTTCCTTTTGATGCTGTTAATCCGCGCGGTACGGATGCGAACCAACTATGGCAAATGGATGTCACGCAAGTACTTGCTTTAGCGCTGATGTCCAAGTTACATCTCACAGTTGATACCTTTTCAGGTTATATGTGGGTAACGCCTATGCGGGGAGAGACGGCACGCCACGTCATTCAGCATTGCATCCGGACATTTGCAGTCATGGGTCGTCCCTCTGCTATTAAGACTGATAATGGGCCTGCCTATTCTTCCGCCGCTTTCAAAGACTTCTGCACTCTTTGGAACATTAAATTGACCCATGGCATTCCCTTCAATTCAACTGGCCAGGCTATTGTTGAACGAGCCCATCTTACCTTCAAATCCCTTCTTCACAAACAAACAGGGCGACACGGGATTCCCACTGCCAACATTCCGGCTGTGGTTGCTAAGGTTCTGTTCACGCTTAACTTTCTGCTTGCTCCCCATAATAGGTCTTTCACACCGGTTGAACTCCATTTTCGTACAGAAGAACAGCTTCCGCGGCCATTGGTGGCTTACCGTCAACTGCCTGACCCGAACTGGAAGGGTCCAGTTCCTCTTATAACCTGGGGCAGAGGTTACGCTGCTGTCGCCTCAGAGAAGGGTGCTGTATGGGTGCCGGCGCGATGCGTTTGTCCTTGGCGAGATGCACCATCGTGATCATCTCCTTCTCCTTCATAATGTTACTCCATGCCACCTTATATTATTGCATCCTGTTGCTTTTATATTAATACATCAGGCATTATTGAGGAATCCATGGATAAGATTCAGGCCGCCATCAATGACCTGCGAAAAAATGATGATGCCATTGTCGGTGGCTGGAGTTGGCTTTGGTCTTGGCTGCCGGATATAAGTTGGCTGCGTTCTTTGATTATGTATACTGTTCTTATTATCGTTCTGCTGGTGTGTGTTTGTTGTTGTATTTAATGTGTGCCCTCCCTGTTCCATATGTGCACTGACGCCTGCCTCCGCCGTCGTCCGGCTGGTCCATTGTCCCGCCAGATGTATAAGATCAAATATCAGGCTCTGCCTACTCGCACTCTGGACGACGACCTTGGTGATATATATCAAAGGGTCGCCCTTACCAAAAACATAAACAAATAAAAAAGAGTGGAGATGTAGGAATCCGCCATTACACGGCATGGCTGCGACATGTGCACGGGATAGGGCGAGGCCACTTCTGTGCTAGCTGTTACCGGGCAGTTTGTACTCGACGCCCTATTGGTTAATGTGAACTGTTATGTAACCTGTTGTGCTAATAAAAGGAGGTGTCCAGGATGGCTAGGGGGCTTTATGCTGGAATACGCTTTTGAACTCCGTATTAAGTCTGCAGACTGTTTTATTTCAGAGATCTCTCCCCACACCGCTTGTGTTGGAGCCGGACTCCGACAAGTAGAGGTGGGGATACAGTAGGAGGGAACAATGGAGCTAATTTGGAATGCTATGCTTTTTTTTGCTTGTTGAGACATAAGCGCCAGGGATCAAGAAACCAGTTTCTTGCTTCCCAGGCTTCCAAAAGCAAAAAAATCTTCAGGTGGGGGGATTATTTTGTGGAGGAAAGATCCTAGATGATCTCAAGAGGAAAAAAAAGTTGAAGAGCACATGATTCCCACTCCTAGTCCATGGCATTCTGGAACACCTTTAAAACTGTATATTTAAAACACTCCCATTGGACTCAGCAAAGTCAACTGCCTACCTCACACCCCACATCCCACTCTTGTACACTCAGCCAGAAGAGGGTATTAGATTCCAACTAACTAAGCAGTTAGCTACTGGATCCTACCAAGACCAATGATAAACTACAGGGCACATATCAGCACCTGGCATGCTTAGGTAACGACTAGGGACCTAGCACCAACTATTAATAGCACTGCCCCTCCTCCTTCCTAATATGGGTGGTTTCATTTGTGAGCCACCTATCATTTTCACTATGCAGGATGTCTTCAAACTAGTGTTGCAGTCCTCACAAATGATGCTATGCTGGGAGCATTGTGCATTATGTCATTGTGATTGTGTCTGTCCACTGCAGATCATACCATTGCTGCTCCTGCAGCTGTCACCAGCAGGGAAAATCCTGTCAGGCCCACCAACAGCACTGGGGAGGAGCACTAGAGGGAACTTCACCAGGGGTCTTCTAAAACCTGGGATCAGCCCTGTGGAGTTCCAATCAGTGAACGAGGCAATCTGCTCAATAGTCATTGTCACCACTGATCAGAATACACAATTTTCATCTTTACATGGAGCATAACAAACAGAAATAGCAGACAAGGTTCCAGCAAAACTCACTTAAATGGACAAACTAATATTATACATTATAATTACTTGGCGGAGACCTCCAAATACAGTACGCATCATCCGGAGGAACTGCCATGGGAAGCAATGCTGAGTCAAGTGAGAGGTAACATAGACAGCACCACTTTCTCCCTAAAAAGCATCCAGTCATTAGATTGGTGGTGAGGGTCCTGTGGTCTTCCCATTTTTTCTGGATTCCAATTCCAACAATCCTGCCAAATAATCTAGAATTATGGGGTCTGTAGTCCAATAATATTTATAAGGCCATAGGTTCCCTCCTCCAGCAGTAGGCATATCTGTTATAGACAATACCATCCCATTGCTTCCTTTTCTTCCACGCAAATGTGAGCAGCCACCACACCTTTATGGAGAAAAGATTATCTCTCATCCACTGCTCTCAATTGTGCAAACCACCAGCTATACCCACATCAGTGACACTGACTTGTGTTGTTTCACTTTCTTTATCTAGTCAAAGCTCTGTCACAAAGAGTGTCATGGACAAATAAGTAAATAGCTGCTGATTCTGCAGATGGCTGGGCACACTACTATACCAGCTTAAACTGGCATTAGCTCTGGCTTCAGCAGCTGTATGTGTATGAGGACCATAGGCTAGTCCCACTTTTTTTGTTAGGTAAACTCCTTTGCCACTGAAAGGAGCAACAAACCTCTTGTAATGAAGTTCCATTTGCATGCATTTCTATGAGTGGATTGGCACATTTGTGAAACAGAAGGCCTCAGCAGCTACTTAGCTCAATAGCTTTGAACAGCTTATAGAACACAAACACCTTATTTAGGGCAACCTTACAAGCTGCTGCCAAGTGCTCCAGCTACGAGATGATCCATATGGGAACTGCTTCTTTGTTCCCTTCCTGCAACTAGGCAACAATCTTGTCTTTATTTTGCCACGGAATCCACATCCCTTTACAGATTTGTGCCCTTAGATTTATGTCCCATGACAAGTATGAATTACATGAGTTGAGGGTAGTTAACTATTACAACAGAGGTTACACCTTTTTAATGCCATTAAGCCATCATTAAAAAGGATGTGACATTCTCTTGAATGAGCTCTCCTCTGTAAGGTCAATGAAGATTAAGGCTACAATCCTAGGCATAATTACCTTGGAGGAAGTGTTACTGAACTCAATGGGGTTTACTTCTGAGTAGACATGCATAGGATTGCACTGTAAAAAATTAAAAACTGTTGCAGCTATTATTCAAAGTCTGGCACCGTTTACTGAAAACCATGTACTGCAATTTTGTATGATATAAAGAACTTCTGGATTAAAAAAGCATTACGCACATCCAGTGGTACCATTAATTCAGCACAAAATGTCAATGGTAAGATTCTTTTACAGACCAGGGAATTAAATAAACATACAAAAATCAGTAAATTCTCAGCTAGTGTTCCCCAAGTGATTGTAACTGCTGTGTTGCGCAAATACAGAATATCTGATTATGCTCTTTTTTGTATTTTATATAAGTTATATCTTTCCAAGCTAGTTACTGCAGCACAAATCCCTAGTGGAAGATCATAGGTTTTAATGAAGTCATAGCAACTGTGAATTTAGCTATTGTATTTAACATGCCTGGAGTAATGTTGATAGAAGAATTCGTTACCTTTATTGCTATTAAATACTTAGGACTCAAGTGTTACAATATTTCAGTGTTTTCACTGCGTGTTTAAAATGGCAGACTGCATACAGGCTCTTAAAGGAAAAATAATGGCATATGTTCATGCAGTATGTGAGTATATATCTACAGGAATTATATTAATGTACCTCTATGGATGTAGATATTGTTTTAAACAGCAGGACCACTACATTCTTAGTTGTATAATGAAAAGAACTTCAAAGTAACGAGTTATAAATTAGTTTTCCATGTCGAGACTGGTTAGGTGCCTTGACTAAATATCAACAGTTCCACAGCAAAAGGGTGCCCCCAGACCACACACTAGATCACAGATGGTCGAAACATGGTTTGCCAGATATTTGGCAGACTGCTAATCCCAATGTCCCTTGACACTGGCTGATTGGTTGGTTGGTTGGTTGATATGCTGTCTTTCTCCTGAATGTTGGCTAGGGTTGATTGGAAGTGGACTGCAAGAACCACAGAAGGTCCACAAATTCCCCATCTCTGATTAAGTTCCTGGTTTGAAAGCCCTTCATGCTGTGGCACTGCTGACATTACAACATAAACCTTCTTTCTTTCTTTCTTTCTTTCTTTCTTTCTTTCTTTCTTTCTTTCTTTCTTTCTAATTTTTGACGTTGCCCACTGAAACAATGGAGATTTGGTGGATCAACTCCTCCATAGGTCTCACTGATTAAAATGGGACAACTCTAGTTGTGACTTATTTTAGCATAGTATTTTGCAACTGGAGTAAGCCCATCTGAATCAACAGAATTTACAGAGGAGTTGACTCATCAAACCTCCATTGATTAAGTGGGTCTGCTCTAGTGCAACTCACTACACAAAACAGGATTTCCATTATTACATTTTAAAATTTCAATGTATAATAATATTAAAACAGTTTAAAACATTTAAAAACATTTTCAAAACACCTTAAAGCAAACATAGAAACAACAGTGGTAACAACAATGGTAATAGCAACAGCAATAGCAAATAATGGGCAGCATTCCAAAATCATAAACCCTTCAATGACTAATTCAATTGTTAAAGTGCCTGCCTAAAAAGGAAGGCCTCCACCTGTCATCCGAAGGATAGCAGGGAGGGGGCTAACCTAGCCTTCTGAGGGAAGGCAGTCCACAACCTGATGTCAGGTCAGAAAGTCTGATCTGAACAGTTTCCTATTCAGGAGCCAAAAATTCAACTGGGTTCTGATTGACAGGTTCAGAAGTTCTGATTGCCTGAGACCCGGAGCTGATTTCACCTTTGAAAACTTGCATCAGGTGCCTGATCTCAGAAATCTTGAGAATTCCTGAATTTGTATGAGCTGTTTTAAATCTGAGGATATTTCGGCTCACCTATTGCTGAACGGGGAAGTAACACAGGTTTTTTTAATTTTTTTTTTAAATTTAAAGGGTAGAGGGAAATAACTCGGGATAACAGGGATTGCTGCCTTGTTGTGGCGAAGGGGCTTGAGTAATTCAGAGAAGCTATGGGCTAGGCCGTGCAGGGACACCCAAGACAGACAGGTTATAGTGGAGAGTTCTGACTAAACGCGATCCACATGGAGCAGGAACTGGCAAGCCACTCCAGTACCTTTGCCAAGAAAACCCCATGAACAGAAACAAAAGGCTAAAAGATATGACACTGGAAGAGGGGCCCCTCAGGTCGGAAGGCATCCAACATGCTACTGAGGAAGAGCGGAGGACAAGTACAAGTAGCTCCAGAGCTAATGAAGTGGTTGTGCCAAAGCCGAAAGGACGCTCAGCTGTGGACGCGCCTGGAAGTGAAAGTAAAGTCCAATGCTGAAAAGAAGAATACTGCATAGGAACATGGAATGTAAGATCTATGAACCTTGGTAAGCTGGATGTGGTCAAACAGGAGATGGCAAGAAGAAACATTGACATCCTGGGCGTCACTGAACTAAAATGGGCGGGAATGGGTGAATTCAATTCAGACGATTATCATATCTACTATTGTGGGCAAGAATCCCGTAGAAGAAATGGAGTAGCCCTCATAGTCAACAAAAGAGTGGGAAAAGCTGTACTGGGATACAATCTCAAAAATGATAGAATGATTTCAATACGAATCCAAGGCAGACCTTTTAACATCACAGTAATCCAAGTTTATGCACCAACCACTGATGCTGAAGAGGCTGAAATTGACCAATTCTATGAAGACTTACAACACCTTCTAGAACTGACACCAAAGAAAGATGTTCTTCTCATTATAGGGGATTGGAATGCTAAAGTAGGGAGTCAAGAGATAAAAGGAACAACAGGTAAGTTTGGCCTTGGAGTTCAGAACGAAGCATGGCAAAGGCTGATAGAGTTTTGTCAAGAGAACAAGCTGGTCATCAAAAACACTCTTTTCCAACTACACAAGAGGCAACTCTACACATGGACATCACCAGATGGGCAATACCGAAATCAGATTGATTATGTTCTCTGCAGCCAAAGATGGAGAAGCTCTATACAGTCAGCAAAAACAAGACCTGGAGCTGATTGTGGCTCTCATCATCAGCTTCTTATAGCAAAACTCAAGCTTAAACTGAAGAAAGGAGGAAAATCCACTGGGCTAGAGACCAAATTGCTAACATGCGCTGGATTATGGAGAAAGCCAGAGAGTTCCAGAAAAACATCTACTTCTGCTTCATTGACTACGCAAAAGCCTTTGACTGTGTGGACCACAGCAAACTATGGCAAGTTCTTAAAGAAATGGGAGTGCCTGGCCACCTTATCCATCTCCTGAGAAATCTATATGTGGGACAGGAAGCAACAGTTAGAACTGGATATGGAACAACTGATTGGTTCAAAATTGGGAAAGGAGTACCACAAGGCTGTATATTGTCCCTCTGCTTATTTAACTTATATGCAGAATACATCATGCGAAAGGCTGGACTGGATGAATCCCAAGCCGGAATTAAGATTGCCGGAAGAAATATCAACAACCTCAGATGTGCAGACGATACCACTCTGATGGCAGAAAGTGAGGAGGAATTAAAGAACCTCGTAAGGAGGGTGAAAGAGGAGAGCGCAAAAAATGGTCTGAAGCTCAACATCAAAAAAAGTAAGATCATGGCCACGGGCCTCATCACCTCCTGGAAAATAGAAGGGGAAGATACGGAGGCAGTGTCAGAGTTTACCTTCTTGGGCTCCATGATCACTGCAGATGGTGACAGCAGCCACGAAATTAAAAGACGCCTTCTTCTTGGGAGGAAAACGATGACAAACCTAGACAGCATCTTAAAAAGCAGAGACATCACCTTGCCGACAAAGGTCCGCATAGTCAAAGCTATGGTTTTTCCTGTAGTGATGTATGGAAGTGAGAGCTGGTCCATAAGGAAGGCTGACCGCCGAAGAATTGATGCTTTTGAACTGTGGTGCTGGAGGAGACTCTTGAGAGTCCCCTGGACTGCAAGGAGAACAAACCTATCCATTTTAAAGGAAATCAACCCTGAGTGTTCACTGGAAGGACAGATCCTGAAGCTGAGGCTCCAATACTTTGGCCATCTCATGAGAAGAGAAGACTCCCTGGAAAAGACCCTGATGTTGGGAAAGTGTGAAGGCAAGAGGAGAAGGGGATGACAGAAGATGAGATGGATGGACAGTGTCACCGAAGCGACCAACATGAATTTGACCCAATTTCAGGAGGCAGTGGAAGACAGGAGGGCCTGGCGTGCTCTGGTCCATGGGGTCACGAAGAGTTGGACACGACTAAACGACTAAACAACAACAACAGGGAATATATCATGCTATACATTATCACATATTATCTGTACTTAAACATATAATTATGTAAAAGACTTTTGTGTCTGTTAGTTGCCTATATAATTCCAACTAGAGTTATTTGACTATTTTGTATTAAAATATCACATTTGGCTTTCAAGTTATAGAACGGATCCAGTTTTATATAGGGTCCCATTTTTCAGATGCTTCTAGGATTGAATTGTCTTTCAAAGCTTCTGTTAATATGTTTATCTTCGCCACTTCCATAATCTTTTCCACTAGTTCTTCACGATTTGGTATTTCGGTTTTCTTCCATTTCCATGCATATAGTATTCTGGCTGCAGTTATTATATGTATCACCAAATGGCTCTCTCTCCTATCTAAACTCTCTGGTAACGTATTTAATAAGAATAATTCCGATTTAAATAGTATATTACGTAGTAGAATTTTCTGTAAACATCCATGTATTAGTATCCAATAATTTTTTGCTTCACTACATGTCCACCACATATGATACAAGGTTCCCTCTTGTAATTTACATTTCCAACATATATTTGATGTACCTTTATACATTTTTGACAACTTATCTGGTGTCATGTACCATCTGTAGAACATTTTGTATATATTTTCTTTAAAATTTACCGATTTTGTAATTTTTATATTAATTTTCCATATTTTTTCCCAGTCATCAATATCAATATCATGCCCTATATTTTGCGCCCATTTGGTCATACAATCTTTTACCACTTCATCTTCCATCATAATTTCTAATAACAATTCATACATTTTTAAAATCAATTTGTCATCTGTTTCTAAAAGTATTTTATTCAGGGGTATTTGCTCTTTATAAAAACCCTCCTTTTTATCTTTTACATATCTAGATTCCAGTTGTATTCTAGCCCACCAACACAGCTATTTTTTAAATGTGATTTTTTAAAATCATAACTTGAAAACACTTTTGCCCAGTCTTCCTCAAAGTGGAACAGAGCAAGAGCAAACTGTCTGCTACAATTGTGCCAAATTTGGTGCTGATCAGAAGCGCAATTTAAAAGTTATAATTTTTTGTTTAGGCTGTCCCCACTATTACAACTGCCTTATAGAATGTTGATTTGCTCTGCCAGGATAAGATCACTGCTGCACTCACGTGCAGCAATAATAATCTGTCAACAACTCTGCACAACTTTGACATGCAAATATGCTAGCTAGACTTTCACTCTGATATTTTCAAAATGGAAATAAATTCAACATATTCAATTTGATTTGATTGCCAGAGTCCTATTGGTGTTGTGTAATGTTTTCTGTGGCTAATTGTAGCAAATTGATGAAATGCTGAGATGCATCTTGGCTGTGCAACTGATCAAGTTACCAGCCATTTGATCGAAACACAACTTGGCACATTGTCAGTCAGTGACAATTAGTTGCAGCAAGTTACACAAACTTTACACAAACACTAACAGGATTTTGGCTGATTTATTCAAAAGTTTTGGAGGCATTCTGTGCCAGAATATCAATTCCTAGGAACAGAGAACAAAATATAGGGTCAGAATATCTTATAAGTATTCAAGAAAAATAGAGCAAGATTTTCAAATATGCGACGGCTTATACTCACAGAAATTTACCTTAACAACATAACATACTTAATTGATGCTAAGTATATTTGTAATTCATATCTACAAATGCAAATCAAAATTAAGGTACTAGTACATGACAAAAATAAATAAATTGGTCAAAATGGTTTCTTTTTGTGATTGCAAAGTTAACAAATTTTAAAGAGGCAAATCCAGCAAATGCTTTTGCGTTTAGTATACTTTTTTAGCAAATTTGTCCTTGGCAATTTCCAACAATCTCTTGGAATATTCTGTTCAATTTAGTGTAAACCCCAAAGCCCATACAGACTCATACAATGCACACACAGAGAGAACATCTGCACATTATCATTTCTAGACCAAGCCAATAAAATAGCAGACCTGAACTCTGTCTGGCTTCAATATCCATATACATTATATAATTGTTGTATATCACTATAAAGTTGATCTATTATAACCTTCAATAGTATACATTAAATGACATTGAAAATGAGATTATTCTGATTATCAGAGAAGTGAAAAAGGTACTAAACATCTGTAAGCCTCATAATCAATCACTGCATCCATCTGAGTGCAATAAAAATCAATCAGGAGCTAGTGCATTTAAATCTAATTTTTTAAGCATGACATTTCCCTCCAAGTTTCGTTCTTTAAATGTCACCCTTTTCTACTACAGTGATTGATTCTATCCCCAGGGACAATACATGAACATGAGCAGTTCAATCTACTCTATGAAACACGTTTTCACCTCAGAAACATAAAGATAACAGTGAACAATGTATTTTTCTTCCTTCCTTCAGTAGAGAGAAGGGAAGCACTAATTCTGAGAATTATCCAATTTATGTAGCTAAACACAACCTGGATATGTCTACAGTCAGCAATCTGTGCATTTTTAAATTGTTAGACAAGTATTTTCTAGTGAGCTCTTCCTGCTACCAGATCACAAACAGTTATTTATGAACACACATTCACTACTCCAAAATCAAATATTTATGAATTTTGGTTAACATTATTATCCCACTCTTCCTTCGAGGAGTTTAGGACACTATACATGGGCCTTCCCTCTACTCCTTTTATTCTTTTAGCAACCTGGTTAGGTAAACTAAGAAAGAATGATTGATCCAAAGTCTCCCAGTGAGCTTCATAGCTGTGCAACTCATGCACCCACAACTGTTGCCCAACAAACTAACCACCACATCATAACATGAATGAATGATATAAATGTGTTCCTTTTAAAGTTACAGACTGGCCTGAGATCCAACATGAGACTGCCAAGCTAAAACATAATGATACTGCAGTTGAGAAATACAGTACCTGTTCTACGTTTAAAACTGCAAAGAAACTGATGAGGGCCATAGATTAATGATACTTCAGTGTCTAATCAACTTCCACTCTTGAGAGTTTTCTTTGTATTGCTGTACTCTACCAATCCATCTCAAGTCATAGTCTACATGAAGTAAGATAACACTAGATGTCAGCCCTGGATGGAAAAACACCCTTTTCCACCTTATTTGATTCTTGGAAGGCATAATCTCTAAGGGAAGACTGGAGACTACACAAAAAAGAAATTTCTCCTTCTCAGACGTATCATTCCACATGCAGGTGGAGAAATTCTGTGTAAACAGACTGGTTAAGATGTGTACAGCAGAGCACATGTGTAGATCTTCTCAAAATACTTGGATGGCTAACTGTAAATTATTACTACAGAAGTATGGATTAGATCCAGAGGCTCTGATTCACTCTTGCAGATGCAATATTAAATCTTTTCTTCAAGATTTCTTTGCAGAAAAAGATATAGTGGTTATTAGAATATCTAGATGCTCTAATACTTCCCCCTTTTAAAAACTGTACCACGGCAAATATTTGCCTAAATTGAGCCCACCTTTTCTTCAAATGTCATATACAGACTTCTGATGTCAGAAAACAAAATATAATTTTCTTGACAGAAGATTTGAGAAAAATCACAGACATCATTGTTTATATATCTGTGGTAGCCCACTGGTGGACGATACAATACACTACATATTAGCAGGGATTAGCTCTCTTAATGGTAAAAATGGTAAAAGTATATTAATAAATTATTAGCAGAGATTACTTCCATGAACAATGCTGGTAAGATCAAATATTTGCTGTCCAGCAGAAGCAAATCTGTAATGGTCAATATGGCCAGGGATGGTCTTTGGGTCCAAGTCCCAAGTCCGAGTCTTTGGTACCGAGTTGCAAGTCTGTGTTTTTGATACCAAGTCCTGAGTCCCAAGCCCCAAGTCCGAGTCCCTATTAAAACCAAGCTTCCCCCCCCCCCCCCCAGGAAAAAAGGGATGGGTGGATTCCAAGTCGCAAGTCAAGTTCAAGTCACTGGGGGGGAAACAACAACCAGAAGTTGAGTCAGAGTCAAGTCACCAGTGCAACTTAAGTCTGACTTGAAAGCGCATCACACAACTCGAGTCCCCATCCCTGAATATGGCCAAATTTGCTGTGAGGGCTGTTCTGCTCAGACAAGCTCATATAGTTTGTCTTGAGATTCAGATTCTGTTTTTATGTTTTTATCCTCAAGGAATCATTTAATGTACATGTATTTATACAAATGCAAGGTGTTCCAGAGACTGTTAGTCAACCACTTTTATCTACACAGGCCAAGATTTCTAGGATATTTCAGTCACATGCATTAAGACTCCTCACCAACGCCACCATCACCTCCACCTCCATCTACCTTTGAACAAATAACTGGTTACATAACCGAATAAATTTGAGTATTATGGGTGGGTCAGAAGAGAAGTAAATTCAAAGGAGAAGATGGCATAGTACCACCACTATCTTTCTCATCTAAGGTTGATTCCAGATCTGCCACCATCCTAAGAAAAGTACCCTTTGTTGATCTTTCCCTCTCTCATTAGGCTCTGGAAAGCTTACCTAGTAGCAGGCAACACTGCTTCCCAAAGTACTGGGCAGCTGAGTCTACTCAGCTTTAAAATTCCTTAATAGTATTTGGGAACAACACAGTTTGGACAGTGTAAGAAATGTAACTGGTGACTAAATTCAGTAACATAAGCTGCTTGCATCAGACTTTTTTTTGTTTTAATGTCGGGGGATAGTGGTATGAGGGCTGAGGGCATCACTGCTATGCCCAGCTAGGGCCTAGACAATAGCCCAAGGATGTCATGTTCTAGTGCCAACCCCATCTTCCTGTTTGTAATGGTGTTACTGATACTGAGCCACAACTGGAAGGGCCCATAGCAAGTGCTGAATCACTCCTTCTTATTCCCTACCAGGCAAAATGTGTAACGGCATGCTGTGAAAAAAAATGAATATTAATATTTTAGCTCTTATTCTAATGCCTTGCCCTCTGGTGCTTTTACTGGTAAGAGTATAAACCACAACCTCTGGAAAAAGATGTAGATGCAGAAAGAGTCTTCAGGATCTTGTCTGCTAAGATAAATGTTCCTGAGTCAGATTCCCAGTTGCATGCACAAAGCTTTTCCTGGCTCAACCATGAGAACGAGACAGTCTGTCAGTCCAGAAATCTGTTTTGGAGGTGCCACTGGGTTGTTACACAATTTCTTAGTGTGGAATAATTTTTAATAGAAGAGTCAACATAATATGAAATTCGTACATGCTCAGTCATTTCTCTGGGGTTTTTTTTCCAGTGCCTTCAAAAATGCTTTAATGTTCCTATAGCAAAATGTTAACTATCCCAACTATAAACTTTCAGTTAGAGGCCACTTAAAGGTTCCTAGTAAGTTGTCTCATCTCATTCCAGCTGTTCAAGTGCCCTTTGGAACTAACTTCTTGAAGCAAGTGCCCTTTGGAGCTATAGTCCTGAAATTTGGAATAACAATTCCCTTGGACAGCTGATTACAAAAATAAATATCGGAAATTTGACCTTTCTATCACTGAAAGGTTGGTCACTCAAGAATGTATGAATAATGCCTTAATGTCCCCTGAAAGTCAAGAGAGTGCCCCCTAATTTGGAGAAATGCGGGTTTCAGAGGTCAACAGATACTTTTACTGGATTTCTGAAAAGAAAAATAGTGATAGTAACCAGGCACACTGCCTGGAAAACCAAAAATAACCATCATTTGATAGCAATTAACTTAATTTACTTCTTCATCCTTGTACTGGCAGGGTTGATCATAACATTAAGCACACATTTTCAATTTTTTAATGAAATCAACAATATCACAAGACAACAAATGTTCAAAATAGAACATATCATTCTTCCTTCAGGCAAACTGATTAAAACAGTCATGTTACAGAAAGTGTATAATGCCATTGCTGAACATCCAAGAGGACTGCTTCTGTGAATCAGCCATATTAGAATGTCAAGAGCCTAGTACTGTATGTAACTTTATGACAGTAACTCATACTGCTTTTGAAGAAATGCCTCATCAATATTACTTGTTGTTGACAGGGCGGCAAGTTATGCTACCCATTACAGTGGTGCCTCGACTTATGAACGCCCCTACCTACGAACATTTCGACTTTCGAACAGCTCCGCTCACAAAATTTTGCTTCGACTTGCAAGCGGAGCTTCGAGGTAAGAACAGAAAAAGGCAGGGGAAAAAGGCGGGAAATTCAAATCGTTGGTGGTGAAGAGGCTGCTTCTTTGTAGCTCTTTCGCCCCAACGGTTAGAGCAGGGGGTCAGGGAACTTTTTAAACTATGGAACGCGGGTCAGAGGGACTCCTCCGGGGACGGGGAGTGTGGCGGCGCAGGAGGAAGGAGAGGCGGGGGCAGCTCCGGATCACCGCCGGGCACGGGAAGCCGGTGCGCTCCCTGCCCATCCCTGGTGTGGGTCTAATCATGAGTAAGGACCGCCGAAGGCGCGGGTCTACTCATGAGTAAGGGCCACCGAAGGCCCTGGGCTGGGCTGGGCTGCGCGGGTCGGAGGGGCTCCTCCGTGGACGGGGCGTGCGTCGGCGGCGCGGGAGGGAGAAGCGGGGCGGCTCCGGATCGCCGCCGGGCGCGGGAAGCCGGTGCACTCCCTGCCCATCCCTGGCGCGGGTCTACTCATGAGTAAGGGCCGCCAAAGGCACGGGTCTACCCATGAGTAAGGGCGCCCTCCGCCATGGCTGGCCCTGCCCCCGCCGCCTCGGATGCCCAACGCCGCCGGCCGGGGCCTGTCGCCGGCCACCATCTGCCGGGGAGTGAGTGCCATTGGAGGAGGCGTCGGTCTGCCTGGTAAGGTGCAGCTTTTTGCTTTTTAAAAGCTTCTGGGTGGGTTTTGCAGGGTGGATTTGGGCTGAGGGGGGTTATGTTTCTGTGCTGTGTTGTTTGTTTTTGGTGATTTTTTTTTTTTTTTTTTTTTTTTTTTTTGCAGTCCCAGCGTGGGGATTGCTTGATGTTTATTTTTGGTTTTTGGTTTTGGTTTTTTTGCAGCCTTCGGGGCTTGCTCTGTTTATTTTTGGTTGTTGTTTTTTTTTAAGCCCCAGCGCCTTCCGATGGTGCTTTCTGTGTGCTTTTTTTTGTGGTATTTTTTTTAAAATGCTGGAACGGATTAATCCCATTCCCATGCATTTCAATGGGAAATGGTGCTTCGACTTACGAGCATTTCCACTTACGAACATCTTCTGGGACGGATTAAGTTCGTAAGTCGAGGCACCACTGTACTAATAGCTTTTTAGTCAAAATTTAAATTATTTTAAAAAATACACATAAAAACACAAAAATGGTGCCACATGGCCCCAATTTTCACCCAAGTAATATTGTAACTAATGAATGAACAATAGTCAAACAAAGGCAATGGCATTAATAATACAATATGTTACTTTCAAGCTCCGGAACACACACAATTTTTTTAAAATGTATTTTCTTATTAACTACAGTTAGCTGATGGTCTGACATCATGGCCTACAGTCAACATTAACAATGGTTTAAAACAAGCTGATACTGATACTTAATACTGTTCCATTACCGCTAACTACAGTTTCTTGTTGAAGTTCTCAATTATGGTTAGCTGAAAACAAAATCTTCTCAACACCACCAAGAGACACACAAAAACTTCTCAACTACTCCTTTTTCTGAAACAGGAAAAGGAATTAAGAGAAAACAGTGAACAAGATCAAGGCTTACTGCAGTTCATTTCTCTTTGGACACGCCGTGTTAAATTACAGTTCAGCATGACATCCAAATGTATATCTTCTTCTCAGCAATGACCAGTTCATTATTTTCCTGCACATGTTGCTTATAATTGGAGAGGGACTGACATGCAACTGGCACTGAAGTAGTATGTTGGAGGTGGTGACAATGAAATAACAGTTTTCCATTATAAATAACATATCATCTCCATTCAAACAGCTCTCTATTCAAGCAGTCCTTTTACTCTTGTTATAGAGTCTGATACTAAGGATATTATGAATACTTTCATGTTTTCTAATCCTGGATGAAAAAGGTTGTCTCAATACCCTGTTGAAAAAAAACTGTCAGTTTATAGATCTTACCATCTGCCGGAGTGATTTTTCATGCCTGTCAGAGAGTGAAAGACCAAGCTTTTTGGTCAACAGCAATATTAACATGCATGCATGCATGCTATATAAATAGATAAATAAATGAATTAAGTTTTTTTGTGCGCTCCCTTACATTTTTTGTTTAAACACCTTGTGGTGCACAAGTGTTCTTGTGTGAGAGAAAGAGAATGTTCATGCATTTTTCTCAGACAAGTCCCAAAGTAAAAATTGTTTGTAATCAAACTCAATGGAGGTAAAGGTTTTTTAAAATGCTGTTTTCAGCTACAAGAATTAAAATCCCTAAACTAAACATGTGAGACTCAAAACAAGAAATTCTCCAGTTCAAACCTCATCTCAGCTATAATTTTGGAGGTAGCCTTAAGACCAGCTATTCTCTGTCAGTCTTCTATTTATGATGTGGAATCATTTAATTTTTGTAGTGGATTTTTATGTACAGGTCTTGTTAAATATCACAAGATGACTGAGTAATTGTTGCTACAGCATGAAAACACTAAGGTGAACCAGTGGTAGTTGATATAACAGTGTTTATTTGATTTGTATCTTACTCTATTCTCTCAGCCCAGAAGGGTTTCCAGCTTTTTTTTTTTTAATGTTAGTAATCTCAGGGATTTGCAATTTAAGGTAATTCAGTGGTCTGCAAGTTAAAGGATGCTAAATGACATTGTAAATATGTGCCTATCAAAAACAACAACTAAGTAGCAAACCATAAATAACCATCTCAAAAATACATAGAGCAGACAGCCCTTTTTTCAGACAGCCCCCTGATAAATGCTTCGATTGTTTTTGGTTTTTGAGGTTTTATTTTGTTTTGTTTAATGCATGCTACAGAGTATGATGTCTGTAGAATTCTGTTTAGGAGATAGTACTATTTATTGGTCAGGTGGCTACAATTTTGGAGTCACTGTGTCAATCTGTATTCCAAATGGCGTGGTGCTGATTGAGCCTGCCACCCCTCCTGCTTAAACCATGGATTGCCATTGGAAGGCATATCTAAAATAGACATTAACAATTAAGTACCTGCTGAATTTCAATCGTTGTTTACAACCACACATACCTCCTCAACATCCTTTTGCTGACTCAGGACAGCCCAGTTAGCAACACACTTGAAAAGCATAAGCATAGAATTGCCAGAGCAACCATATAATATCAGATATTATAGAAGCCCAGCCAATGCTGTAACTGTGCTCTCCACTGATATCCATTAAGGGGCCTCATTTTCACCATTATCCCAAACACTACCTTTGGGATTAAGAATGGATTGACATCACAAAATGCCCATGAACAAGAGTTGCCTATCATGTCTAGTCCCACCCGAGACTGTGCACACTTTCAAATCAGCAAGCCTGTTCTGTCTTAGGTTCTGGGAAAATGCACACTATACTTTTACACATGATTCCTGGGAATTTATATTCTATACATAATTAAAAACAGGTCACTAAAACTGCTGGTAATATCCTCTTTGCAACTGTAGAATGCTTTGCTTATTCCCATTATGATCAGGAATCTAAATGTTTTCTGTTGCTCCCAGCTAGTTTTGCAAATAGTTTACTGTCAACAAAGATTTTTCAGGCTTTATAAATTGTCCATTTTATTTCAGCAAGGTAATTCCCTCCCTCCTCCCAGTGGTCATATATCGGCTGCTCTAGGCACACATGTCACATTTTGGTTCCTTTTCTGAGGAGTTTTGGAGTTTGACTACTTCTACATCAATTTAACTTACTCCAAAACCCATATCTGAACAGACTTACAAATGAAAATAAGCAGAATTAACATGAAGCTAGTGGAGACTGATCTATCCATTCCACTAAAACTAACTGAAAAAGAAAATGTGGAGTTCTCGGTGCTTGGCTTAAAAAAAAAAAGCTTTATTAATAAACTCAAGTCATGCCTTTCTTAATATCTACCCTGATCCTTAGGAACAGGTTTAGTTTTTCAATGAATAAAGCAGTAAAAAGCCAGTTTCAATTTATATGTATGCGCATGGGTGAAAATAAAAGAAGGCCAAACTTGAAAAGGAAAGAAGAAGCAAACATGCCCAAAGTCCTAAATTACCACAAAAATACATTTAGATTACTTACATTTCATTCATTCATTCATCAGAAAGCCTTTGCTTCCCTTGGGAGGATTCATACTAAATCATTTAGGAAATCTGAGGTATATTGGTCTAACTCATGGAAGCTCCTGAGGCTGTTGAGAAAAGGGAACCTTAATCTCAAAAATAGCTAATCTTCCTAAAGAATATACATTTGAATTATTTTTGAGTTCCAAGATTACTCTTAGAAAAATGCAGGTTTGGAAATAACAATGACTCTGAACTATAGGAATGCTCGTTCGGTTGCATTTAATTTTCCAGTGAGTTTATATATTTGTATTTATCTCTATGAAAAACCCACAGAGGATCTTTGAAGGGTTAAAAGCAGAAAAGAAAGAAGGGTGTGAGGGAGAAGGAAAAGTAGGTCAGTATGTTTCACTTGCATGTCTTCCTGACTCCATTAAAAGTGTCTGTCAGATGACCAGCCAAGCCTATAATCCACAATAAAAGCATGTTTGCATTCAGTTGCATTTTTTTGCCAAGGGACATGCAGAATTCCATTTAGCTTCAACTTCCAGGTTTAAGCATTTGCCTTGAAAATGCTAGGATTCACTTCACAGATGTTTAAGCAAATCCATTTATGCACCAAAAACAAGCAATCTCTAACAGATTTGGGATACTAAGATCTATCCAAGAGATAATTAAATGTTTACTACCCTTAGGCACTGCCTATAAGAGTTTCAAGTACAACTTTTAAAAGACAGTCTCAATCCTTCTTATGTGTCACTAACAGTGCATTTGTATACAGGTCTACTCAAAGGTAAATCCTCCTAAACTCAATGGGAATAACTCTCAGATACATAATCCTATGTAGGATTGCAGCCTAACTCACTTTTCTCAGTCAAAATATCACAATCAACTTTCTTTAATGAATTAAAATTGTTTGTGGGCAAGAGAGAAATACACACACACGATTCTACTTGCAAGAAGAAAAATGGATAAAAGGGTCTGAGTTAGTCCAGAGCAGATACAGCTCCCAATTTCTATATGTTTTTCCCATCTCTCTTACAGACCATAGAGAGAGGGTCTTTTCAATGGGAGTAGGCCAGATACGGAATGCTTTCCTTAGAAAGGGCCAGCTTTCTTGTTGTGCTGCACTGTGACTGAGCAGATCCAAGTTCAAATCCTCACTGATGCATGAAATGTTCGTGTCACTAACAGTGCATTTGTATGCCCCTTCATGGATTGCTGCCTTGTCGTGGCGAAGGGGCTTGAGTAATTCAGAAAAGCTATGGGCTATGCCGTGCAGGGACACCCAAGACGGACAGGTCATAGTGGAGAGTTCTGACTAAACGCGATCCACCTGGAGCAGGAACTGGCAAGCCACTCCAGTATCTTTTCCAAGAAAACTCCATGGACAGAAACAAAAGGCTAAAAGATATGATGTTGGAAGATGAGGCTTCCAAAATGCTACTGAGGAAGAGCGGAGGACAAGTACAAGTAGCTCCAGAGCTAATGAAGTGGTTGGGCCAAAGCCGAAAGGACGCTCAGCTGCGGACGCGCCTGGAAGTGAAAGGAAAGTCCGATGCTGCAAAGAAAAATACTGCATAGGAACCTGGAATGTAAGATCTATAAACCTTGGTAAGCTGGATGTGGTCAAACAGGAGATGGCAAGAAGAAACATTGACATCCTGGGCGTCAGTGAACTGAAATGGACGGGAATGGGCCAATTCAATTCAGATGATTATCATATCTACTATTGTGGGCAAGAATCCCGTAGAAGAAATGGAGTAGCCCTCATAGTCAACAAAAGAGTGGGAAAAGCTGTACTGGGATACAATCTCAAAAATTGCAAAATTCAAGTTTAAACTGAAGAAAGTAGGAAAAACCACTGGGCTAGTCAGGTATAATCTAAACCAAATCCCTTATGAATACACAGTGGAAGTGAAGAACAGGTTTAAGGAACTCGATTTGGTGGACAGAGTGCCTGAAGAACTATGGATGGAGGCTCGTAACATTGTACAGGAGGCAGCAACAAAAACCATCCCAAAGAAAAGGAAATGCAAGAAGGCAAAGTGGCTGTCCAACGAGGCCTTACAAATAGCAGAGAAGAGAAGGGAAACCAAATGCAAGGGAGATAGGGAAAGTTACAGAAAATTGAATGCGGACTTCCAAAGAATAGCAAGGAGAGACAAGAGGGCCTTCTTAAATGAACAGTGCAAAGATATAGAGGAAAAGAATAGAAAGGGAAAAACCAGAGATCTGTTCAAGAAAATTGGAGATATTAAAGGAAACTTTTGTGCAAAGATGGACATGATAAAGGGAAAAAAAATGGTAGGGACCTTAAAGAAGCAGAAGACATCAAGAAGAGGTGGCAAGAATGCACAGAGGAATTATACCAGAAAGATCTGGATGTCCCGGAGAACCCAGATAGTGTGGTTGCTGACCTTGAGCCAGACATCCTGGAGAGTGAACTCAAGTGGGCCTTAGAAAGCATGGCTAACAACAAGGCCAGTGGAGGTGATGGCATTCCAGTGGAACTATTTAAAATCTTAAAAGATGACGCTGTTAAGGTGCTACACTCAATATGCCAGGAAGTTTGGAAAACTCAGCAGTGGCCAGAGGATTGGAAAAGATCAGTCTACATCCCAATCCCAAAGAAGGGCAGTGCCAAAGGATGCTCCAACTACCGTACAATTGCACTCATTTCACACACTAGCAAGGTTATGCTCAAAATCCTCCAAGGGAGGCTTCAGCAGTATGTGGACCGAGAACTCCCAGAAGTACAGGCTGGATTTCGAAGGGGCAGAGGAACTAGAGACCAAATTGCTAACATGCGCTGGATTATGGAGAAAGCCAGAGAGTTCCAGAAAAACATCTACTTCTGCTTCATTGACTACGCAAAAGCCTTTGACTGTGTGGACCACAACAAACTATGGCAAGTTCTTAAAGAAATGGGAGTGCCTGATCACCTTATCTATCTCCTGAGAAATCTATATGTGGGACAGGAAGCAACAGTTAGAACTGCATATGGAACAACTGATTGGTTCAAAATTGGGAAAGGAGTACCACAAGGCTGTATATTGTCTCCCTGTTTATTTAACTTATATGCAGAAGACATCATGCGAAAGGCTGGACTGGAGGAATCCCAAGACGGAATTAAGATTGCCGGAAGAAATATCAACAACCTCAGATGTGCAGATGATACCACTCTGATGGCAGAAAGTGAGGAGGAATTAAAGAACCTCGTAAGGAGGGTGAAAGAGGAGAGCGCAAAAAGTGGTCTGAAGCTGAACATCAAAAAAACTAAGATCATGGCCACTGGTCCCATCACCTCCTGGCAAATAGAAGGGGAAGATATGGAGGTAGTGACAGATTTTACTTTCCTGGGCTCCATGATCACTGCAGATGGTGACAGCAGCCATGAAATTAAAAGACACCTGCTTCTTGGGAGGAAAGTGATGACAAACCTAGACAACATCTTAAAAAGCAGAGACATCACCTTGCCGACAAAGGTCCGCATAGTCAAAGCTATGGTTTTTCCTGTTAGCGATGTATGGAAGTGAGAGCTGGACCATCAAGAAGGCTGACTGCCAAAGAATTGATGCTTTTGAATTGTGGTGCTGGAGGAGACTCTTGAGACTGCAAGGAGAACAAACCTATCCGTTCTGAAGGAAATCAACCCTGAGTGCTCACTGGAAGGACAGATCCTGAAGCTGAGGCTCCAATGCTTTGGCCATCTCATGAGAAGAGAAGACTCCCTGGAAAAGACCCTGATGTTGGGAAAGTGTGAAGGCAAGAGAAGAAGGGGACGACAGAGGACGAGATGGTTGGACAGTGTCATCGAAGCTACCAACATGAATTTGACTAAACTCCGGTAGGCAGTGGAAGACAGGAGGGCCTGGCGTGCTCTGGTCCATGGGGTCACGAAGAGTCGGACATGACTTAATGACTAAACAACAACCAGTGGTGCCCTCTCCTATGCAGCTGAGGTACTGGCAGCACGTATGCCAGCAAGAGAGAACAAGAAATGGGTAAGCAGCCAACATTCAACACCAGCTGCATCTACCAGCCCTCGTTCAGGGACTCCTAGCCTGGTCCCGGACTGGGCTTGCTAGCCACTGGGCCTCAGTAATGGGAACTGAAGCCGATACTGCACTGACTGTTGCCAGGGGACTAGCGCCAGGAACTGAGTCCCCTGGGGTGCAGGGAGGCGATGACAGAGAACTGTCATTAAAGGTCCCTGATTTAAAAACAAAAACAAAAAACGCTTCTGTAAACAGCTCTATAAACATCTGAAGCCAACAAAATTCTTGGCAAGGGACCCTCAGGCCACTGGTGGCAGGGGCAGTGGGCCTCACAAACTCATTGGCTGAGTTTTGGCCAATTATTGTCTCTCAGCTTCATCCACCTCACAGGGTTGCTCTGACAATAAAGTGGGAAATGGAATGCTATGTACACAATCTAAAGTTAACTGGAGGAAAAGGGGAATAGAAATGTAACTAATGAATGAATAAGTAAATTAAAAAATTTCAGTCTTTCAAAATTCTTTGAATTAATGTTAGTTCTTAGTTTTGGTTTTGTTGGGAGATTTGTGCTGCTCATTTTATTCTATTTTAAATGTTATAGCCCGAATTCTGTTGGGCATATACATGTGCATAAGCAAAAATGCGGACATGCAGCAGCTATTTGAAGCTAATTAATGGGGTGCGGGTTGCATGCCTGTTTGCGCATCTAGCTGTGCGACCACCATGCAAACAGGGACATGACTAGCATCTCATTAATCAGCCTTATTTAGCTGCAGAGACTTCCACATTTTCAGTTATACTCATCATCACCAGAACCACCACCACCACCATAATCTTAGAACTGCAGAGATGGAAGGGACTCTATGGATCATCGAGTCCAGCCTCTGTCAGGGAGGCACAGTGTGCAATCAAACTCCTAACTTTTGGTTCGGTAGCCAGATACCTAAACCACTGAGCTATCCAGCAGTTCATGCACACCTTAAAGCGAAAAAAGAGATTCTGGTCTATGTTTGTTTTACTTCTTTTTCTTACATATGGTTTTAATTCTTTTAGTAAACTAACCCAGAGAACGCTGATTATCAAACAGCTTGCAAATACTGTAAATCAATATATAAATGGAAACATGCATACATATATAGTGTGTGCCATGTACACCCAGACCTCTTCCTCTGTGCAGCTGCTGTACACAAACTGGAGGTGGGGACGGAGACTCTGCAACATCTTACTGGCATCTCTTTGAACATGGACACAGTGTTTGTGATGGACTAGAAGACCAAGCCTGAAGTGTCTAAGTCACAATCTTAATTGGGGTTTGTAGGCATGGGATTTTTGGAATTCATGGAGTAAAGCTTTATTCCATGAATCCCTCCAGCCAGACTTTCGGGATTTTTAATAAAGAAATGAAAGTCCTTATAGGTGTTTTCAAATTCTTTAGCTAATGAATTCAGACTTCAGTAGCTATTTTCATCCTGTGGAGAAGAGAGAGGAAATGGGTGGATACGACTCAGCTCTGTAAGAGTTGCAAGGGACTATGGGTATGGTAGTCTTTGCCCATTAGGCTCTGCAGAGGAAGCCTCTAAGAAAACTACAAGACCCCAAATCCCTTGTCGCTCTCATGGAACTTAACCTTGCATACTCATTTCCTCTGTCTTCTTCACAGGACGACAATGGCTGCCAAAGTCTAAATCCATTAGCTTAAGAGTTTGAAAAGACCTGCCAGAACTTTCATTTCTCGATTAATGCCCCCCAGAAATCTAGCTGAGGGAAATTCCTACAGATTTCTGAGGGCTCTACTCCACAAATTCTGAAAATCCCATGCCTAGTGATTTGCATCACATAAGACTTTAAAACAAATAATATTATGTGAAGTGCTGCCGTTCCACTGCTTTTATTTTCTTAGTTATGGCTGTGCAATTTTACTTTATACACATTTTATATAAAACAGGAATATTCTAGAGAAAAAACATTCAAATGAAATCTAAAACAAAACTGATAACATCTATGAAGACCTTCCAGTTGGATTTATGTTATTTTTTAAAAATGAGCTATAAGATTAGTTTACTGGCATGAGGGCAGGAGGAATCCTAATATATCAGAAAGCCTCTTTGCTAGGGTGCCTCTTCAAGATAACTTCACATAATTCCCTATGCAAAATAACATGGCATACAATTATTTGAACAAGCTGAACTTCCTGAGTAACAATAAATTCTATGATTTCCTCATCCCCATCCCTCAATATATAAATATCAATATTAATACGATGGTGGCCTGTATATTCTACCTCACTTATATGAACAGTTGCTTTGGTATGACACTTCTATTTAACTGAATTATTCCATCAGCTTCGAATCTTTGTGACTTATTGTGACAGAACCTTCACCCACTTTACTCAGCCACAACAGAAAGAACATGATTGGCTGGAAGAAGTCAGAAGGAAACCAATCCTGAGGGGCTAACAGGAGATATATAAATAAGAGCTGGAGAGGATGGAGGGAAAGTTAACCAAGGGAAGTTTTGAGGGTTAACATAGAGTTAACAAGAAGGGAATTAAATTGTATCGAAGGAAAAGGAGGTTGAGTTTCAGAGTGGACTATATCAGGGGTCCCCAACCCCTGGTCCGCGGCCCAGTGCCGGTCCGTGGCCTGGGCCAGACCGAGCCGCTGAGACAGATCTCCCACCCCCCTGCACGCACTCCCACCCCCGCACAGCCCCTTTGCGAGTATGCGCGAGTGCGCCCGTGAGCGCCCCCACCCCTTTGCAAGTGCGCGCAAGTGCCCCCGAGCGCCCCCTGCCCT
Source organism: Intellagama lesueurii (assembly GCA_037013535.1). Classification (NCBI taxonomy): domain Eukaryota; kingdom Metazoa; phylum Chordata; class Lepidosauria; order Squamata; family Agamidae; genus Intellagama; species Intellagama lesueurii. The sequence goes on from JBAJHW010000006.1 coordinate 83,112,522, forward strand.
TTGTGCATATGTAAGAGTGTGCACGTGCACCAGCGTGAGCACGCACACATTCCTTTGTGCATGCGCACAAGCGCCGGGGGGTGCCCCGCCTTCCCCAATCGGTCCGTGGAGTTAAAAAGGTTGGGGACTACTGGACTATATAACATGATTTAGTTTGTATCAGAGACAGCTGGTGCTGGGGTGAGAAAGTTGACACTTGTAATTCATGTAACTTCTAGTTTAAGTCTCTGCAGTTTAAACATTGTGTTATTTCAGTAAAGAATTTGTGTTATGTTTCAGTTTAAAAACTGCTTGGGCATTTTTGATTTGGGCTTAAGGCAAGTCTAGTGAAAATACAGGGTAGTTTAAAGGTGATTAGCCAGGTCAGGACTGGTCACACTTATTTTATGGTGGCCAGAGTATGCCCCACAGGCCCCCAAAGCCAACTCTGGGGCCGCATAGCCCCTCAGCACTGAAAAGAAAGAAAGAAAATTAGTTATTTTTGTTTTAAATGGCTTGAAGAGGCAAGCCTTCATAACCTTCCAAAACTACCTTGGAACTTCCATTAAAACAATAATTTAAACCTTTTCTGTACTATTGATGCATTTGGGCCGTTTTCTTGATAGATCAAGGCCATGAAACTTTAGTCCTCAGGCCTACTGAGGTTGCCTACGTCTGCCTTATCTGAACAAAGCTGCACCTTTTATACTACATGAAAAGATCAATGGTAGTTTGCTTTTTAAAAATGCACAGAAGGGTTACATTTGGAGAAGGGGAAGGGAAGGAGAAGAAAGAGGGAGGGAGAAAGTCACTTACTTACACCTAATAGCTGAGAACCAACCAAAATTCAAAAAGTGTTCTGGAAAAAAAAATGGAATCCCTGGTCTCCACAATTTTTTTAGGCTAGTAAATCTTTACCAAAAAGCAGATGGGCTACCCAGGGTTACAGCTTTCCCTAAAAACAGCCTAACAGGTACTTTCTCTCTGCTCAGTCAAATGAAGTAATGGCACAACAGCTTCTCCAGAAAAATGGATAAAAGTGTCTAGTGAGTCTGTAATGGTTGTTTGAATATCAGTGGCTGTATTTGAACACAATTATGACAGAAGCACCGCTTCCTTTCTTCCCTGTGGGTATTATGTGTTCATGTGTCTCCCACTTTTCAGCCATTTGCTTTCAGAGTCTCTGCTGTCATTCCTTTAACTGATATAAACAATACAAGGGTTGTGTTTCACATTTTTCAATAAGATTTGGCTTCAGGGCATTTTGAAGGCATAATATTTACCATTTTATTTACCTCTTTCACACAGTAAAGCGTACTCAGTAGTGCTCCTCACAAATCTAATACTACCACTTGTTTCATTAATGTCCCTAACACTGCTTGAAAGCAGAAAATGTTGGTGCTGTACGGTATAAATCAGCACATGGCAAACAAGTGAATGTAGTTCTCAGTGAATCATGCAAGATTATTACTGGCTGCCTGAAACTTATCCCCACTGAAAATGTCCATTATTTGACTGGTATCGCCCCTCCAGAAATATGTTGAGAGGTACTAGCAAATAATGAACAAAATAAGGCAATACAGCACCAAACCCATCCACTTCATGGGCACCAACTCCCAAGATGATGGCTAAAATCAGGAAAAAGTTTGCAGCACACATCTCAAGCTCTAAATATTAAACCAGAAGAGGACAGGTTAAACCTACAGAGAACAAAAACAGCACACCTTGCTGAATGGATTAATACTGAAGAGTGTCTCCCACCAGGACAAGACTCTAGCTGGACCATCTGGAAGCCACTTAATAGATTTTGAAGTAAAGTAGGGAGTTCAAAGAACAATGAAGTAAAATGGAGCTACTTGAATACAGGGCATTTTTTTTGTTACTGTGGAGAAATTCAATCAATGCCACACTTAAGTGCAGTCATGCCCCACCACATGTGCAAAAGATCTAGCAAATAGCTAAAATAAGGCTATTGAAGCAGCCCACCTCTGGTTAAAAATAATCTATCTCAACATTTTGTTTTTAATTTTACCTATAATTCATATAGGTCCATAATTTTAATTTGTGCAACACTCTGATACAAAGAAAGAAAGAAAGAAATCACATGGGAATTATCAGTTCCATTCTATAGACCTAAGCAAGTGTAAAGGGGAAGTGGGGAAGATACAAAATCAAAGAAAATTCTTCTCTAATCATGATATGAAAATTTTTGTTCTTTTCTATTTTATCTATATCCTCATCTGGCTCTAACAAGCTCCAGAAAGCAATTCCATAATTTAAGATGTTGCTTTGAGATAGCAACAACATAGCTCAGTGGTTTAGGAAGCTGTGGCTGCAGAGTCAGAGGTTGGGAGTTGGATTCCCCACTGTGCCTCCTGTGTGGAGAGCCAGCCTGTGTAGCCTTGGGCAAGCTGCACAGTCCCAGGATGCCCTCAGAAAAAGGTAAAGGCAAACCACTTTTGAGTACAATACTCTCTACCTAGAAAACCCTGGAAAGGGTCACCATAAATTGGAATTGACTTGATGGCACACAATTTTTATGGGACAGCAGAGCCAAAGAAAAAAACACTCTGAACTCTGCCACCAAATAAGGAACCAAAAGTCACTCCCTTCCCGTCTCCCATGAAAAACACTGTGTCAAGGAAGAAAAGAACTTGGCACCTTTTGTCATCCAGTAAAGGAGCAGCTGTCTCATAATTGCCCTCCTCTACTGTAGTGGTGGACAACATAGCAGGTCTGGGAGTGAACTTTATTTCCCCATTATTAGCTGCAGACTGCATCTCCCAGCACTGCCTTATTTTGATTTACATGACTGTTTTTCCAATTACTGCCAAAAATTAAGCAGCATGGTTTTCATGGCTGCTCCAAGAGGTTCAAAATCTGCCTTGGAGACACTTATTGTTCCCACTCACATTCAAACCAGCGGTTACCTTTAGAGATGATCCTGCAAAACCCCTTTGAACCAAAGGCTCTGTACGAGTCCTATGATTGGGAATATGTGTCATAACCTCTTCTATCTCTTCAACCCCTCCATGGTCCACCTGCACAGGAATAACCTGGTAGAGGACAACACTGTTTTATCTAATTCTTACAGGGCCCCTCCATGTACAAGCAGCATGGAGGATGCATCTCATCAGCGTTGTTATTCTCTTCGGCCATTCATTCACTTGTCTAGGACATGTTTCTGAAACAAAATGAGTTGCAAATGAATGCATGCACTATTAATCTGCTGTACATGGCACAGGAGGGAAAGCTCATTAGCAGAGTTGATGCAATTACTAGCTGTCTCTCTCAAACATGGATTTAATTTTGTTATTAATAATTTACTTTAAAATGCTGCATTGAAGACTTAAAATTGGCAAGAGAAAACCAAGCTGAACTGGAAGGGGAGTTCAGAGGAGGATCATGGAGAGCTCTTCTATATTCCCTGCAGAGTAGCAAACCTATCTGTTTACTGAGGGTTGTTAAGCACTGCCCTCAGGAGCAAAGACGTTTAATCACACACACATTCTAAACAGATCATTCTTAAACAAGGTTATTCTTAATTCATTACACAGGACACTCATTCCCAACCTCCATATGTCCTATAATTCCCAGCCAACATGGCTCATGGCCATGCTAGATGGGGATGTTGTAGTCCAGCCCACATGGAGGGCACATGTTGTTGTGGTGGTGGTGGTTTTGACTTATATACTGCCCCATGTTACTTGGAGCACTCTCTGAGCAGTTTACAACATAATTATGCAAAGAACACTTTCCCCTCCAGTGAACTGGGCATTCATTTTACGGACCTTGGAAGGATGGAAGACTGAGTTAACCTTGAGCTGGGTATCTGAACCCATTGGGATCAAACTCAGGTTGTGAGCAGAGGCTTGACTGCAGTACTGCAGTTTAACCTATACATCACAGGACATGCTATCTTGGCACAAATGGATACAGATTAAAAATAGCACAGGGAATTTTTCCTTTCTGGAACTCTCACAAGAAAGAATAACGTCTTTGAATATCTGGTTTATAGTTCTTCACAAAGGTAACGTGGTACACATACACAGGGGGCTTCTTGTTTTCCCCCAGTGATTCAGCAGATCCCTGTCTATTTCAAAGTACAGTGGTGCCTCGATTTACGAACGTCTTGACTTGCGACCAATTTGAGTTACAACCAGCTCCAGTCACAAAATTTTGCTTTGACTTGCAACCAGCGCTTTGAGATACGACCGAAAAAAGGCTCCCTCCCTCCCTCCTTTCCTGACCTTTTTTTAACCTTAGAGGTCATTTTAGGTTAAAAAAATCTCCCCCTAGTGGACGGATTAACTGCTTTTGCATTAGTTCCTATGGGAACTAACGCTTTGAGATACAACCAGTGCCTTGAGATACAACCAAAAAACGGCCGGAACGGATTAATCGCATTTCAATGTATTCCTATGGGAAATGGTGCTTTGAGTTACGACCATCATCCCGGAACGAATTAAGTTCGCAACTCAAGGCACCACTTCAGTTGGGAAATGTGATTTGGTAAATTTGAATGCCCTACTTGCAAGAGGGAAACAAACTTCCTTGCTTTAAGGAGTTTTCTAGATTGTGGCTACTACTTTGTATCAAATGAATATGCTATTAGTAAAAACCCAAACCATAACAACAACAATAACAACAACACATGATGTCAATAACTAGGGGTGGTGACTGTGACCAGCCCAATCTGGCTAATCACCTTTAACCTGCTCTTTTCTTTTTCTGGGCTTGCTTACAGCCTACTATAATGAAAACCGAGCAGAGTTTTCACATAAACCAAATTGCCATTTTATTAACAGCATTTTGGTTACACAAAAGATACTCATGTGTGTGGTTACAATTTATTTTCAGCTTGGATCTTATACTTCAGGCAACTAATCATCAAACCCACTGTTTCAGCCAACTGTTCAACATATCTCTCCCCCCTCTCTCCTCTTCTTACTTTCCAATATATCTTCCACTGGTGCCGTCTGATTGGTTCTCATCTCAGTCACCCATCAGCCAATCATGAACCAGTCTGGTGCTGTTGGGTAAACTTAATCACTGCTATGGAATCACCATGGTCACTTCCTTTTGTTTTTTGGATACCATCTCCCAGAATCCTCAAAAATTCCCTAGGCAGAATTCTGGGAATTCCAGCCTCCCGACTCACACCTACAGGCACCTCCACTTCAGTAACCAGAGGGTCTGTGTAAGGCATATAATGTATTCTACATTATGAAGATATTTCATTATTTGTGGTCCTTGTGTACTATCAGCCACTTTGGCAGAGATTACACATGTACATGGGAAGACCTATACATTTTGAGTTTGTTGTTATGTGCCATTAAGCTGCCTCCGACTTTTGGTGACCATGTGAATGAGTTATCTTCAATATGTCCTGTCTTCAACTTCCCTGCTCAGCTGCTGTAAACTCAAGCCTGTGGCTTCCTTTAGGGAGTCAATCCATCTTGTGTTTGGTCTTCCTCTTTTCCTGCGACATTCAGGCTGTCTAAGCACTATTATCTCTTCCAGAGAATCTTGCCTTCTCATTATGTGCCCAAAGAAGGACAGCCTCAGTGTCATCATTTTTGCTTCCAGAGATAGTTCAGGCTTGATTTGTTCTAGGACCCACTTGTTTGTCTTTCTGGCAGTCTGGGGTATCTGTAAAGCTCTCCTCCAGCACCATCCTTACTAATACCGCTCTGTCCCTATCTGGACTTGTGGACACTAATTAAAAGAGAAAACACAAATCTGTATGTGCCATCAGGCTTGAATCAGTAGCTCTGGTGGTGGGAGGGATTGTTGCAGGAACAATCCTGATAAAAAGGGTTATAACATTCTTAGATAAATTTGAAGAGAATAATTATTCTGCTACAAATGTCTGAATTAATTACATTTCACCATTTATCTAGTTGAAAGTAGATCACTAGATATTAAGATAAATGAATTCTGCAGTTCTTGGCAGCCACACTATACTCATTAGTACTTTAAAATCCTATCAACATCAGAGACTGGCTGCCAGTTTTGCACATACAGTTGTTTTCTATTGAAACTGCCTAAAAGGGAATTATTTAGCCTCAGGATGTATGCACCTTGTTTTGCTTTTCCTACGACATCCAAGGAAGTAAACAGCAATGTATACACAAAGAATTTCACACAGTTCAGGTTGGATATTCATTCTTGCGTCTGCCCTCAGGACAAGGCACTGGGGTTGCTATTTCAAATGTCCAGCACGATTAACTTTTCCATTGGGGGTTTGTGAAGCAAAGTAGGCTTGTTCTACATGGCCTTGGGAATACCTTTTTGTTCTTTTGTCTGAGGCATTCACGCTATAAGGCATTCCAGGAACAGAACACTAAGGACATAGGCAAAATGGGTTAAAACAGACATGCACACATGCATACACACACATGCGCTTAAAAGCCTCCAACAAATGGGCTTTTGTTTCAACACCTATCTAAAGAAACATGTTATTTCAAAATGCGAGATTAGAAAGGAGCTTAAAATATAAGCCTTTCAACTTCTGAAAGACAACAGCTTCTTGAGGGAACACACTGGTGGGCCACTCTGGACACAGGCAAAACCTTATCCACAGTTTGGCATGCTTCAGCTCACTGAGATCAATGGAATTAAGTACATTGAACTTTGTGTTGGATTTACGCCATAATGCTAAACCCATGCTTTTGTATTATGTACCCAAACTGCATTAAGTCTTGGGCTCATAAACTCTCCTGCAACCCTTTTCATCCTTCTCTTGTGGCTGCAAGGCAGATATCAGAATCATCCTAGTGAAGTCACTTCTGTGTTGGCAAATAAGAAAAAACAGACCAGTGATCACTAACAAGGAGGACAAGATAGACAGAGATTTGCAACAGTAACAAAATGCTTATGGCTACTTATATGTACCCATAAAATTTAGAAATGGTAACTGTAACCTAAATAGAAATACATCATAACTCACCGTGCCATCAACGACCCTGTTTTCCTGAAAATAAGCCCTAGTATGATTTTTCAGGATGCTCATAATATAAACCGTATCCCAAAAATAAGCCCCACTTAAGTGAAACCCCACCCTCCACCCTTGTGCAGCAACCAGAATAAGATGACACGTCTGTATTTGAATATAGATTGTTGTACATGAAAAAAATAAAACATCCCCTGAAAATAAGCCCTAATGAGTTTTTTTTTTTTTGAGCAAAAATTAATATAAGACCCAATCTTATTTTCGGGGGAACACGGTAGTAAGCCTGGGAGGCTCATCAGGAGTACAGAGCAACTTCTTGAAAGTAGCACTGGAGGTATCTTGCTTGGACTTTTGTGTGTGCACACAGGCCTTTTGCCCTTGTCGGGGTGGCGTTTTGGCTGTGCGTTCATTTGGTGAGAGGGTTTCTGAGCATCACCAGTTGGTAGGAAACTTTTGTGGGGCACTTTGGGGCTCAATCTCAATCTCTATTATGTACTCAGTTTGTTGGCACATTACCTGTGTCTGAATCTCCTCCAAATGTCTTCCCAGTTGGTTTTCTTTCCCACAAAATGGGTAATTTTTTTGTGGTATATGGTTTGCTGCTAGAGGCCTAAGCCCAACACCTGCCTCCCTACTCATATCTGTTGGGAAAATTATTTGTCCTTTGTGACTAGGCAGTCTCATGGCAGCCATTTTGTGAGCAGGCAGGTTTCCCAAGGCAACCCATAATACTTTTAATAATTAAAAGTATTAATTTTAATAATTTATAACTGTACCTAAGAGGCTGGTGCAACTGATCGATATAACATGACTATCTTAGCAGTGCAATCTACATATATTTGTTTACAGGACAGTAAGTTCTCCCAAGGTCTGTGGGGTTCGGTGCCTGCTTAACATTCATCATAACCTTATGCTGCATTTGTCACTAGAACCACATACCACACTATCATTTTTTAACTCAGATTACTTTTGTTACTGCTTCCTTGTCAACTCTTCTAACTAAATTATTATCAACTGAATATTTTAAATGGACCCTGAACTGACACCTACAATCCCAATGCTCTGAGACTGCTAATAGTAAGCAATTTATGTAGCTTAAATGGCTGCACTTCTGCTCTACTTCAGTGTAAAAATTATCTTATGGTATTTGGGATTTTGCTTTTCAGATTCCTGGTACTCCTTATGCTTGCAAAGTAGCCAATTCACAATCTATTTTGCTTTTATACCAGTATTTACAGCACTGAACTAAAGAATTTTCAGTAACTAAAGAAACAGATGCTTATATTGGTCTTCTAATGCTCACTGCAGTTTGCCACTTATGGTCAGCAAAGAAGTAGAGACCTAAGAGGATTCATTCAAAAGCAAAATGAAAGTATGATTTTTTAAAAATTAAATGTTCTGTGACTGATCCAATGAAGGTAAGGAAGGCAAACCTGGCCTTAGGAAAACTTTCTCTGGGATTCACAGCTGACACTGTGCAAACGTGGGACAACAAGTATATTGCATAAGAAGGAATATCAGCAAAATACTGCAGCATGCCCTCACACACAGATGGACAACCACTGGAGCCCCACCTGCTTTTCCCCACAGCCCAGCCGTCAGATAGACTGCAGAATACAGAATGCTGTTTTGGTGATCCTAACAGCCCTATTCAAGTGTCTCTACAAGCCACAAGCAGATTCCCTTACCATTTGTCTTTTTTACTCTTTTTTAAAGATTCTCAATGGAACAGTTTACTCCAGAGGAACTGCGATGGAATCCTGAATAGAAACACTCAGGGCATGTGGACAACTTTATCAAGTTGAGGGCTGTGAAATCCATACTAACTCTAGTTTTATCTTAGCCTGCTGATTTGATGGGTATAGAGTGCCTGACCACCTTATCTATCTCCTGAGAAATCTGTATGTGGGACAGGAAGCAACAGTTAGAACTGCATATGGAACAACTGATTGGTTCAAAATTGGGAAAGGAGTACCACAAGGCTGTATATTGTCTCCCTGCTTATTTAACTTATTGGCAGAATACATCATGCGAAAGGCTGGACTGGATGAATCCCAAGCCGGAATTAAGATTGCCGGAAGAAATATCAACAACCTCAGATATGCAGATGATACTACTCTGATGGCAGAAAGTGAGGAGGAATTAAAGAACCTCTTAATGAGGGTGAAAGAGGAGCGCGCCAAAAATGGTCTGAAGCTCAACATCAAAAAAAACTAAGATCATGGCCACTGGTCCCATCACCTCCTGGCAAACAGAAGGGGAAGATATGGAGGCAGTGACAGAGTTTACTTTCCTGGGCTCCATGATCACTGCAGATGGTGACAGCAGCCATGAAATTAAAAGACGCCTGCTTCTTGGGAGGAAAGCGATGACAAACCTAGACAGCATCTTAAAAAGCAGAGACATCACCTTCCCGACAAAGGTCCGCATAATCAAAGCTATGGTTTTTCCAGTAGCGATATATGGAAGTGAGAGCTGGACCATCAAGAAGGCTGACCGCCGAAGAATTGATGCTTTTGAACTGTGGTGCTGGAGGAGACTCTTGAGAGTCCCCTGGACTGCAAAGAGAACAAACCTATCCATTTTGAAGGAAATCAACCCTGAGTGCTCACTGGAAGGACAGATCCTGAAGCTGAGGCTCCAATACTCTGGCCATCTCATGAGAAGAGAAGACTCCCTGGAAAAGACCCTGATGTTGGAAAAGTGTGAAGGCAAGAGGAGAAGGGGACGACAGAGGACGAGATGGGTGGACAGTGTCATCGAAGCTACCAACATGAATTTGACCCAACTCCGGGAGGCAGTGGAAGACAGGAGGGCCTGGCGTGCTCTGGTCCATGGGGTCACGAAGAGTCGGACACGACTTAATGACTAAACAACAACAAAGAGTAGCTGTCTAGCCTACAGGAATTCAACATACCACCTATATGTGATGTTTTAAAAAAAACACTTTTAAAAAATAAAAATATTGTTACAATATAGATTCCAAACTAATATCTGATCAAGGATGGAAGTGAATTTTGTTTTTTATCATCCAGAGCTTGTAAAAGTTGTTTCTTGAGCACAACTTATAGAATCATCTGGCCAATTTCACCTCTAGGGAAGTCTGGCAGTCACAATGCAAAAAAGTAACATTTCTTAGTCGTGCTCACATTTTAATATAAACTATACTGCACTTCCTAAACAAAGAGACAAATTGGAATACAACCATGCTGCTTTTTTTCACTTTTCAGTGAGTACAAATGTGTCTAACTAGGGGAATTTACATATAAAAATGCATACATTAGGGGAAACGTTTTGCAAAAATGCATATATTAGGGGAATGCACCCAAATGATATGTATAAGGGGAAACTTAATTTTGCATAAAACTCATACAGACTTAAAGAAATGAAAGTTGATACAAAAATGGAATAGAATTAACTTTAGAAAATGTCATAGAAAGAAAGAGACAGATTTGCCCATTGCTATTTGTGACCCCAATATGTCTTATTAGGTAACAGCATCCTCATGACCATCATCCCGACCTGAATAGATAGATAAAGCAATGAGACAACTTCTACAGTCAACTCACATTCTTTGGACATTCCCACTTCAAAGCACTTCTGTAGTCTGCAATACTGGCAGCGATTCCTAGTGACTTTATTAATAACACAGTTCTTATCTCGATGACATGTATAAACCATGTTCTTCTGAATGCTTCTGCGGAAAAAACCCTGCAATCAAGCAAAGAGAGAGAGAGAGAGAGAGAGAGAGAGAGAGAGAGAGAGAATGAAATGAAACATTTAATTACATTGCCTATCATTCTGTGAACTGACTGAAAGCAACTGCAACACTGTGACCAGATTTGATAACCTTCAAGCCTTTATGAAATATTCAACATCTCATGTCACTTCTTTGCAATAGGAAATATTGGTCAATCAAAAATAAACACAATTTACTAGATGAGCAAAGGCACCCAGGACACAGACTGAGCATTCAAAAAGTGAAGGACAAAGTTCTGGTTCATATATTTAACTATATAGATGCACAGCAAGGACGAAGACTATACTTCATTGTTGTATGACTAGTCATTCATTCATATTTAGCCTCCACCTTCCTACCACCATGCTATCTGAATGAATGTGTAAAACAGGAAAAAGTCATCCAATTAACACAGAAAAGTGAGCAAGAATGCTAGCTACATTTCCTGTTCTTGACAATTTAGTTTGTCTCAACATGATGAGATACCTCAATGAGGTGATGAAGCTGAGAGATTCTTCACTTCTTGTGTTAGAAAAGGAGCACTTTTGTTTCTGTCATAGGTTCTGCAATTTGCACAAATTATCTCTGCAGCAGTCTGCACAGAACTAGTGTTTGAGAAATAAAGCACACAAATAGATTAAGCACAGAATAAATAGCTAGTTACTAAAAGAGACACAAGCAACCCAACCAATGCTTCTGATTTTTAAAAGTCCATGGAACAACCCAGCAGCTTTTGTAGTTTTGTATAATTTATGCACAGTTGTGCAAAAAAATATTCTTGCCAGTGCAAGAACTCTCCTTCATAGCACTAGGAAATGACTTGCCAACTCTCAGGGAGAAAATGCTATAGGGGTAACACAAACATTGAATATCAGAATATTAGAATATCCACATCTTCCACTCCCTTCAAGATCTAATTCTGGATTCAACAATAAACTCTGTAAACATACCAGCCTCTTCTCAGTCTTTTAAATTAAAGCAGAATACTCTTGCCAAACCAAATGCAGGGATGCATTACAATAATGCAGCCAAACACAAATCCTCTATTTCTTCTCACATCTAAAGATTCAGTTCCTGAGTTTGGTTCAGACTGAATCATAGCAGATATATTATAATCAATGTGACTCCTTGGTGATTGTTAGCACAATCTATTCTAGTGAGTCCAGAATTCAGTACAACCAGTGTAAAACCATCCCTAAATATTTGTGAAACCAGAAAGGGATGAGATTTGATCCCAATGTAAATAATCCATGGAATGGTTGCTTTCAGTTCTTCATAAATTATTATAATTCAAAATTATTTTATAAAGTACAGTAAATCTACATTGTCTCCCTGTTAGTTTCCGCGCTCAATTCAAGGTGCTGGTTATGACCTTCAAAGCCCTATGGATTAGGACCTTGATTCTTGTCAGAACATCTCTCCTCCAAAACATCTTCCCGTGTCACATGCTCCTCTCAATCCTCTCAATGTGCTACATAAAGGGAAACCAGAAAGGTAATAAGGAGTTGGGTTTTATTGGTAATAGCCCCCACTTTGTGGAACAAACTTCCAGTTGAGGTGCACCAGGCTCCATTCCTCCCAATATTGCTTTCAAGATACAGTTATATAAGAACATCATACCTGAAATGATGTTAATTTTAATGTTTGGACTTTAGGTTTTCTGTAGTTGACTGCACCCACATCAGTTATCGCACTATTTTGATTATGTTATTATGAAAATGAAGTGAGTGGTAGTTGTGGGGTTTTGCTAATTTGTATACCAGCCAAAGTGGTGTTCATTCACTAATCAGGTGGCATATAAATTAGAAAGAAAGAAAGAAAGAAAGAAAGAAAGAAAGAAAGAAAGAAAGAAAGAAAGAAAGAAAGAAAGAAAGAAAGAAGGAAGGAAGGAAGGAAGGAAGGAAGGAAGGAAGGAAGGAAGGAAGGAAGGAAGGAAGGAAGGAAGGAAGAAATCTACACTAAGGAAAACACAGAAATGTGCTTTGTCACATTTTTTTAAATTAGAAAGCTTGTTTAGAAGTACTTTTTTTGTTCATTATTCTCCAAGGGCCTTCCATTAGACATAGTGGAGAGGATGCTTTGGGCAGCAGATGTGGAGGGGGGGGGAGCCAAAGTGCTGGAGGACAGAACTTTTGTGTGCCATATTGCCTGCCATGAACCCCTTAAGCCAAGCTGCTGCCATCACATATGGTGGGGCATACTATTTACAAGACTGGCTTCTATAAGTGGAAAAGTATGCCATCTTGTTTATTGTCTCATGAAGCAAAATGTCATAGGTCATTCCTGGGAAGGCATCCTGAATAGACACCACGGCTCAAATCCAAACCGCCATAGAGAGCAGCCTGCTCTTGCTGTCATGTTTTCTTGCCCACTTGCCTCTCCAGGCCACTGCTGTCCTGGAAGGATGGTCTCGAGAACTGGAAGGGCTTCTGGAAACAATTATCAGGGCCACCCCTCAGTGGGGTGGCTAGAGGTGGTGAACTAAATTATTAGCTGGAATCGCAGCCCCCCACCTAGTATGTACGGAAATCCCTTCAACTTGTGCAAAGGTCTCTTTGGGTCCAAGTTCATGTTTCTCTTGGTATGATAGGAAACCAAATCAATGATGCAGTGTTGTTTTTTAAATAATAAGCTGCTCAATCCATAGAACAAGGGAAACAAAACCCACAATATAATCATGACAAGAAGTGATACTCTAGCCATTTGACTTGCATTTATAGGTCACCTGTTTGACAGTTGTCCCGTTAGGGTACGAGATCTAGGCAATCCTTTTAACCCAAAGGTTTAATTACAAGAAGGAATATGAGAAGACTCTTCTCATTTACAAGAAGAGCTTGAATTGGTACCCACAGAGAACAGGGAGGCGTAAGTATCCATCAGCTGTATATGGAATGGTATATTAATACCTCATCCAATGCAAAGCTTCAGTTTCTGTTGATGATGTTTGGTTCTGTTTACATGCCATTTAATAGATAATTATAAAATTATGCTGTTTCTGATCATAGAATTTAGAGAAGCTGAACACTGAAAGTCTCATGATATGAGCAACTGTCAGCCACACAAACTACAAAAAATATAGCCCTGGCTCATTAAAAAGAAAAACAACACTGTACAATCACCTTGTGACATGGTAAAGTGCAAAATGTAGGCTTTTCTGAGAGGGAGAATACTTGTTAAATGATCCCAAAACACACACAAACACACACACACACAGAGTCTATTTGCATTGAACCCAACACTGGCCCAAGAGGAAAAAATAAAATCATCCATACACCCCATTCTAGCACACTTGGAATCCAGCTGGATTAGCTGTTGAACCTTAACTGAACACTAGTGAAATGGCAGCCTCCTACTGCTTCTAGCACTACCTCTTGGCTTGGCTGGATCAATCTACTGGTGGGCCATGTATTTTTTCCTTACACATAATAATTTCAGGATTTTTAAATCCAGTTTTCATTTCCTACGTGTTCTCTCTACACAAAGGTCTAATTCACAACACATACTTTAAGAGAGCTACATACAAATGGAATGAATTCAGAGGAAGACAATGATCAGTCAACTGTATAAAAGAAACCTATATGAGAAAAGTTTAAAAGAACTGGGTGTATTCAGCTCTTTGAACAGAAGACATGCCCCCCCCCCCGAAAGGATGATACCTAAAGGCTTATCACACAGAAGAGGGTAAATATTTCCCTACAGAGCCAGAGTAAAGAACTAGCTCCAATGTGCTTATGCAAAAGGAAGGTAGGGTTTGGTTTTATATTAGGAAGGCATCTTGTTCTTGTTGTTTCAACTTATATACTGCCTCAAAGTGCTAAAGCACTCTCCAGATGGTTTACAACATGATTTTGCAAGGAATACTTTGTCCCTCAGTGAGCTGGGTACTCATTTTACTGAGCTTGAAAGGATAGAAGGCTGAGTCAACCTTGATCTGGCTACCTTAATCCATCAAGATCAAACTCAGGTTGTGAGCAGAAGTTTGACTGCAGTACTGCAGTTTAACCACTGCATCACAGGGCTATTCTATCTTGCCAGTAAGAGCAGATTGACAACAAAGCCAATCATCAAGAGAAATAGCTGGCTCTTCCTTACTGAAAGTCTTCAAGTCAAGGCTAGATAGGCTAGATATTGTGGAAGTATTAGCGCCAAACTTCCTGCAGCGAGCAGCAGGTTAAAGAATTTATTGTCTCTACCCTGTTTCCCCGAAAATAAGACCTAACCTGAAAATAAGCCCTAGCATGATTTTTCAGGATGCTCGCAATATAAGCCCTACCCCAAAAATAAGCCCCAGTTAAGTGAAAACCCACCCTCCACCATTGTGCAGAACCAGAAGAAGATGACATGACTATAAAATAAAACATCCCCTGAAAATAAGTCCTAATGCGTTTTTTGGAGCAAAAATTAATATAAGACCCTGTCTTATTTTCGGGGAAACACGGTATAACGGGACCCTTCTGAAAATTCCCATGAAGCCAGGACTCCATGTCAAAAGGGAAGAGATGAGCCTCTAACTTATGGTTCAGGTGAACAGTATGCTTAATAACCAATAACACTGAAGTGTAAATAACTTGAGCTTGTACAACTTATTTCCACAATGTAGCCATTTAACAAATGTAAGCCATCTTTCTACGAGCAGAATATGATGACAAAGTTAACACTTGAAAATAAACAGCAATAATGTAAAGGTAAAGGTAAAGGTTCCCCTTGACAATTTGTCCAGTCGTGTCCGACTCTAGGGGGCGGTGCTCATCTCCGTTTCCAACCCATAGAGCTAGCGTTTGTCCGAAGACAATCTTCCGTGGTCACGTGGCCAGCGCGACTAGACACGGAACGCCGTTACCTTCCCACCGTGGTGGTACCTATTTATCTACTTGCATTTGCATGCTTTCGAACTGCTAGGTTGGCGGGAGCTGGGACAAGCGACGGGAGCTCACTCTGTCGCGTGGATTCGATCTTACGACTGCAAGTCTTCTGACCTTGCAGCACAGAGGCTTCTGCGGTTTAACCCGCAACGCCATGCTGTATCAAATGGAGGGCCTACACAATCCAGTATTGTTCAGACCACGGTTGGTCAACCAGCTGTGGATCAAGCAGGACAGGAGTGCAGGTACCCTTCATCCCATGTTCACCCGTAAAAGAGAAGGGTGCGACTTTCATTTTAAAAATAAAGCACGGGAAATGAAGAGGCTCTTTTTTCCATTTGCTGTTTCATCTGCTGATTTCCAAAAGAGAGTCTCTTAAACATATAGGATTTGTTATTAATGAACAAGCGGTAAATGAAAAATTCCGTGTTTTTTCATGTTTCCCTCTTCCATTAATTTTTTCCTTCACTTTTTGTCAAATCCAGTAGGAAATTTTTCAGCCTATAGCTTTGTGAAGGAAGTTGTCAGAAGCCAACAAGAAGCGGGGGGCGGCTAGAATTTTGAATTTGTAAAAGGACATGGATTGGTTGGGATCCTGCTATTAATTTAATTATCACTGCATGAGAGTGCAGTGATATTATTGTGCAGCAGAGCAAATAAACATTCTACAAGGCAATTCTAAAATGGGAGCAGTCCAAACAAAAAAAATTAACTTTGAAACTGGGGTTAGGATCAGCACCAAATTTGCCACATACGTAGCAAAGATCTACTCTTGATCTGTGGCAAATTTGGGGAAGTTTGAGTTTTTAAATGTGAAACTGTTTTACCAGCCCGCCTGTGCAGAAGCAAGCAACCCTAAATGTCCTCACATTTAAACAGATCAAATAAATTGAAAATGCCAATCTTGCTTATCCTGAACGATAACAGTTGGCTGCACCTCCTTTAAAAAAAAAAAAAAGAATTCAGGCTGCAGGGACTGAAATATCGATCCTCAAAAAAGGCCTTTCAAAAGGGAAAAACTGACTTTGTTATACAGGCTTACCAGCAAGAGGGTTCCAAAGTAGATACATTGTTGCAACTCTCTGCAGCAAAGGCTGTAGGGCAATGATAGGTCACAGAGACAGAGTCAAAAGACAGATTTTTTTTAAAGAGTAAAAATAACAGGCTTGTTTTAAAGAAAGTATTGGAGTGAAAGTCCTCCAGAAAGGGACATTTTCCCATGTATCTCCAGGGAACTAGCGTACAATTTTGTAAATATTTCTGCATTAGAAGAGCACAGAGCAGTTGTGTTTGTCCCAGCACTGTTTTCAGCAAACATTTCTGAAACCAAGCTCCTGACATGTCTTCAAAGGGGAAATCAACTTCAGGTCTGATGTTGACCCTATCAGTCAATTAGGTGAATTTCAGGAGGAGAACTTTTCAACTCCTTCCTGGCCAAACAGGCATTACAAAGGAATCCTCTGGTTGTAAAAATATTTTAAAGGATATTTTAACGAATAATAGGGAAGAAATAGTCAGAAGTTCATTTGTTTAAGCTGTGAAATTACTGTCTTACTCAATGTTAGCAGAGTTTTGATGCCTATATCTTGTCAGAGTTACAACTATTCCACTTGTCTTGTCACTATACAATTGTCTGGTAATAAAGAAAAAAAAAACTCCAAAGCTGTTACGTGCCATCAAGTTACTTCTGATGTGTGATAACTATATGAGTTAATGAGCTCCCAAATGTCCCATCATAAACTGCTCTACTCAGATATTGCAAACCAACAACATTTTATGTTAGGTTGTTCTCTCTTCTTACTGCCCTCCCCTGTTCCTAGCAAAATTGCCTTTTCCAGGAACACTTTATTGAGACAATTTGTCTCATGTTTGGTCTTTCTTATATTCCTACTGCCCCCCCCACTTGTCCTACCATTCACATTTGTCGAAAAACAGCCCTGACTATTGCTTTGTGTTTGGGTGAGAAGTGCTTAACTGATGAAAAAAGGAGTGTTGTTGGTCTACACTGTACAGAATACCCTCTTGTGTTGACTATCATTCTGGGATTTTCCCTTGCTTGGTGTCTCTTTATGAATAGTAGTGACTGCTGTCATTGGTGTTATCAACATTTAGGCTGCCCTTTGCTAGGTAAAGCTTGGCATCCTTTTTCCCGCTGGCAACATGGGTATGACATTGTGCAGCAATATTGGACCATTTCCGGATGTTTTAAACTGTGGATACAGAAGCACAATGTCTCACATTCATAAACTGGAGATTTTTAATTTTTTAATTTTTTTAATTTCTGTAAAGGTGGCTGCATTTTGTCTCACCCTGTCCTGGCTGCTGCTGTGCCAGTAGTCTGGGGAGTGATCCCGTGGATGGCATCACAGCATCATCTTACTGAGGGAGAGAAAAGAAGATTTCCTTTGCCATGTAAAGCCATGGTGGCTGGCAGTAGCATCTGCCTTGAGACATGGAAAGGCCCAAGAATGCGCCTCATCCCTAGCATTTAGTCACAAAGCAGGAAAGGAGGCTGAGGCAGTGAAGACAAGATGGTGCCTCACTCCATTCCATGAACAGCCAGCAGACTAGCTACAGAATCCAGCACTGGTAATGTGACAGCATCCTCCAGTGCACCAGAGGGCAGCAGAATACTTTGCAGAGGTCACAAGGCATGCTACACGGCACAGAGGGCTTTGCCTATCCCTTGCCCCCAACACTTGTCATCTGAGGCAGATGCCTCACTCTGCCCTAGAATGAAAGCAAGGGACAGGTCCGGATTTCGTGAAATGTACTGGTATAATGCGACTGGCTGCAATCTTGGCTTGTATATCTAGCATTCTTCTCCAAGAAAACTATGCATACGCTATGACAGGAACCTATGATTTATTATCTGTAATAACAATAACAGTAATGATATAATGTCATTAAATTAATAGCCAGCGGGGTATAAAGCCCCATCAGTTATTTTTCTAACGAATCCATTTGCCCATATTTCCCTCTATTTATTAGTGTCGAGTACTCTTATAAGGGATGTATTATGCCTGAGAGGCATAAGGAATTTACATGAACAATTCTCATTAGTGTTAATGGGCGCTACAGCACCCGCATAAATCCTCTGTGATAGGGAACAGGGGAGTGTCAGTGACAAAAGTAAGCAGGAAGGATATTATCCCTGCCATGCAAAATATTACATACTCAGAGAGCAATAGGTTCAAAATTGCACATCTTCTGTTCGCAGTCTGGAATATGGCCTGCAGAAGAGGCAAAGACCATGTGGAGCACTTTCTTACAAGCAGGCCACATGAACTCAAAAGTGCAACAGGAAAACAGATGCCTTGGTTTTAATGCTGCAAATGAAGAAAAAAAAATGAAGGAGCAGTACAGAACCTGAATTGATGTAATTATTTTGAAATGCCTACTTTGATTTAAACTAAACAGAACCAAACCATTCAGAAATGCAAACCTTTCAGGCCAGGTACTGTGTTTAATGTCCGTCCTTCCTTGAATTGTTCCCTGCAGTTCAAAATTACAATATACTAAAATGCATGCTCCTCCTCCTTGCCTCCCTTTCCCCTCACAGCATCTTCTTATCTTAACAGGAGATGGATAGAGTATCATCCTGGCCATGTCGCATTAGGTGTTCTCATTTACAGATTGCAAGGAGGGAGAAAAATACGCCTTGTATAAATTATTCAGAATCTATTGTATCAGTGTGTGTTCTCTGAGCATTCAACACTGGCAAAAGCAGACAGATTATTTTTCACTTTTAATTGTGTTGATACCTTATCTGCCGCACTGGAAACGGAGAATGCTATGTGAAACCACATGTACCCAGGGAGCAAATAAAGCCAGTTACTAGGTCTATTATTTAAAGCCGAAGTTATCCATTTGGACAATGTTACTTTAACACAGTGCCAGAAAGCCTGGCGGGAGGGGACAATCTTGTTGCTATTTACTTTTGTAATGCTTGTCTATTACTATGTCAAACATGAAAGAGTTTAGTTCAGGGACAGGTTGCTTAAAGAAGATCTGAACAGATTTAATAACCAGTGTCACAAAGGAGTCCAGAATGCCATCTGGGTACAAAGGAAGTCATTGTGTGCATTGCATCCTCTATGATACTAAGCCAAAAGTCCCCTTGCTCAAAATTCAAGGGTATTTTAAACCAAAGCAAATCCTATGGAATGTATCACCTTGGTAACAAACCCTATTAAAATGCTGAATAATTCTACACAAAAATCATACCATTCCTTCTCTTTGTACATATGTAGGGCTTCGACAATCCATATGATTTAAAATTCATAGTAATGACCATTTTGTACCTCAAAGGTGGAGGGGGAAACCAGCCTTGCTGGCATGATATTATGTATTTTTTTTTCATTTCTACACCACCTTTCCTCCATATAGGGACTCGAGGTGGCTCACAATAATCTCTTTGTTTTTAAATTCATTGAGCATGATTCACCTTATTCACAAAGACAGCTAAATAAACTTTGAGTTGGAATGCTGACTTGCACATCACCTGCATAGCATGCATGGGAGAGAGGAAGTGGCTGGAGTTCAATTCAGATCTCTGCTATGCAGCAAGTTTGCATTCGTTATGAGCATCCATTTTTCTAAAGAGACAACTACAAATATTGCCTTTTCTGTATTTACAATGTAAATGCCTATAATGCACATAATATGCCCTATTAGGACAAAACACTCTCACAGCTCTATACACATGTTCATTTTCCAAGTGCTGTGCTTATATAAAATTAACTGAGATCAAGGTGGCCTACTTCAAGATACAGGACAATTAGTAAAGCTGAAGGCAGATTATGACAAAGCTCTGTCTAAATTCAGATGGGCTAATACTTGCTCAAGAAAATACTGTATGTGTCTCTTCAGAGAAGATTAAGATTGTTAGGTCCAGTTACTGAAACGGCCCTTGTCCCTTTAAGAGTAGCACAGAAAGTAGAACTTCTCTAGCATAGCCTTTTCCATTGCTAATCAAAAGAACTGTGACTGTTATATAGTTTATTCTGTGCTCTCAGAAAGGAAGGAATGGAGAAAGAAAGAGAGAGAGAGAGAGAGAGAGAGAGAGAAAGAAAGAAAGAAAGAAAGAAAGAAAGAAAGAAAGGGAGGGAGGGAGGGAGGGGAAGATTCTGCATAGTTATCGTGTCCTTTGGCCTTCTGATTATACTGGAATGCTAGTTAACTGCAAAGTTAGCTTTCTCCTTTCTTAAAGCTCCAAGAATTCTGATTTTGTCTTCATTTTTCTAGTCAGCACTGCCGAAACCAATTTCTATCACTAACTCTATCTGCAGTAATCAGTCCCTGGGGCCACTCATTGCTAACATATTTTTGTAGAGGCTTTTGGCACAACACTCTGTATTTTCGTTTTCTGAAATATCCTGCCATTTGGTCCAAAATGGACCCATAAGGCAGTTCATGATTAAAAATAAACAAAACTAGAGACAAGGAGAATTCCACTGGATTTGATAATCTCAACAAAGTAGCACTTTTGTGCTCTTGAGATTTGTTAAAATAAAAAACACACCTTGCCTCTAGAATATGCAGGCTTGTGAGGCTTACTGGGTGTTTTCCAATGTGAAATAGCTAAAATAAGTGTGACTGGAAAAATATGCAAAAACATGTATTTTGTACACAATTTTATGCAAAAATGTGGAAATCTGTAACTAAAGCTTTAGTTCAGCCGTTCTCAAAGGGGGGCTATATGGCCTTCTGTAGGGCCCTGGCCCATTTGAAGAGGGCCACCTACTGGAAACAATTCTTCACATACCACCTTATAAAATTCATTATTACACAATCCTGATTCGGTCTATATTTCTTTCATATTGTGTTTATGGCCAAAAAGGTTGAGAATGGCTGCTTTAGCTAACAACTGAAATTTTACAAATTATGTAAAATGCATGAATAAACACATAGTCCAGAAAGATTAACAAAAATGTATAACAATTTTAATGCAAAAAATAAATACAATCTCTTCTAACTTGAAATGGAGCAAGGATTCGAATAAATACAGGTGGGATTTGGAGAAACATAACCAAATTAAGAGTGGATGATTTTCACATCCTTAAAACAAGTGCAGGCATGAGTAGGAATGAAGTAGGATGATGTCAGGCAAAAAAAAGAGAGGCATAAATACATGGTCCTAAATCCAACTCAATGCTGACAAGAGCAAAAAACTCCACTGGTCCAGTTATAATGGATCATGATGTTGCTGATACACATGTATTTGATCCGAAACACTGCACAAATGTGAACAGCAAGAAACACTTGCACACAAAGGCACTGGATATATTATTATGCAAGTTGAGAAAGTCCCTGTGCTATTTGTACAAATAAAAGTTGTACAATTATAATGACAGGCCTATTAGGGGTTTGATAAGTCAGTTCCAACGTGACTCCACATAACAACGATACAATTAAACGGAGACTGGTATGACTAGAACTTTATCCAAGTATTTTCCACAACAAAACAGGAATGTCTGAAATAGCTAAAATTAAGCCAACATTTTAGAAGAGATTGCTAGAAATCTAAAAACTTGTCTGTGACAAGTAGTGATGATGGGAATCTCAATACATTTACTGGTTCTTTTTTTTTTTTAAATAAAATGAAGTAATGGCAAAATTAGAAAAGCATGCAGACCTGTTTAAAGAAGCTGCAAAATTATTTTACCCTCTTTGGCAGATCTAGATGGATATTCTACTGAAAATAATTTGGTACTATGAAATGAGACTGGAGCAAAAAGGTCTTCTCATTTGAGAGAGAACTGAGTTTCTTTGCACCATTGAATGCCAAATACAAGAATGAGTTATCACTCTTTTAAAAAAATATATTCAGTGCTCTCTAACCTAATTTAGGTAGGGCCAGACCTCTAACCCACTGAACTCATAAACTGTCACAATCTCCGATTGTACTTCTACCAGCTCACACTTACCAAAAGGCCAGTCCACTGTTAACTACTCTTCGTTTTTCTTCCTCCAGGGCCTCAGGATTTATACCACCAATTAAGACAATAATGAGTGCCCCAGGCTGACCTCCCAAGAGCAAGAATTAATTAAGCACAGTATTTCTTACTAAAGAATGACACTTTCCCAAACCATTTATGTAGCTGCTTTCCCCTCCAGATATTACTGTATTTCCATTCTGCACTCCCGAATTATTAACCCTGAACTAGTATGAGTTGTTTTGCAGTTCACATTTTTCCCCATGCACCATAAAATGTTCATAGTATTTGGTGTGTAGTTCAACATTTCACAGGAGTTAAAATGAAGTAATTTTGACATCATCTCAATAATATTTTTTTAATTGCAGAAAACTGTAAACATTTCGCAAGTATTACCAGTTTAAGTATAAATGAAGCAGCACTGCATCAAACAACTTTTCCTGTTGATAAGTCATGTTTAGACAAGATAAGATTGCACAAGCCTCCAAGCATTCACTGAGCTATTTAAAACTGACGTGACCTGGCTGTTGTTTTGGCCACCTGTCCTTGTTTCTTGTTTTTAAGCATCTGACGGAGCAAGGCTAAGCAACAGGCAACTTTATATTTGCACATTCTTCAAAGACTTTAAAAACTCTCTTCAGACACATCGTCTTCTTACTCACAACACTTGTTACTTTCAGCAGGGAATACATAGTACAACAGACTGGTTGAGACAAAACCAAAAATCCTTATACTCCAAGAGCCTGATTTGTTCAGACAGTCTTACTTCTATACTGGTATCTGTATCAATTGGAATCCATGTTGACAATGAAGAAATTGAAATTGTTAAAGATTTTGTACACCTTGACTCAGTCATCAGTCTAATTGGAGACTGTAGTGAAGAGGTCAGAAGATTGGGAATTGAAAGGCAGCAATGAAGAAATTAGAAAAGATCATGGAATGTAAGGATGCTGCTGGAGGAGAGCTTTGCAGATACCCCGGATTGCCAGAAAGACACACAAGTGGGTCCTAGAGCAAATCATGCTTGAACTTACCCTCTGGAGGCAAACACGGTGAAACTGACGCTGACCTTCTTTGGGCACATCATGAGAAGGCAAGATTCTCTAGAAAAGGAAGCAATGCTAGCTAAGGTTGAAAACAGCAGGAAAAGATGTAGACCAAATATGAGGTGGATTGACTCCCTAAAGCAGTGGTCCCCAACCTTTTTAATGCCAGGGACCGGTTTTGTTGAAGACCATTCTTCCAAGGACCGGGGGGGGGGGGGGGGGCGTCGCCGCCGTCCGTGAATGGGGGGGCATTAAAAATTAACCTTTTTAATGCCAGGAAAGCCAGCAGCGCGGATGGACCAGGGGCTGGAGGCAGGAGCCCGGGAAATTCAAATGGCCTCCCCGCCGGGCTCTGCCTTCAGCCGCTGGGTCCATCCGCGCTGCTGGCTTTCCAGCCGGACTCTGCCTCCCGGAGCCCACCTGGAAAGCCAGCAGCGCGGACCGGGGGTTGGGGACCCCTGTTCTAGAGCAGCCCATTCAAACTGGGAGGGTCATTGGCAGCAAATGGTTGAAAGGCGGAATCCTCAAGTCATCCAGGCTCTCTTTCTTTCTCCGCCTCACTCTCCTTTACGGGGAAAGCAGCCCAGAGAACGAGGCCAGAAGAGAGCTTTTCCTTTTACCTCTCAGAGCCTCCACGCTTTGGATATGTGTCACAGCAGAGAGGAGGGGGGCGTGAAACAAGCGGCGAGCGACCAGCCATTCCAAAGCCCCTGGAGGCAACTCGTGGGGCTCTCTTTGCACATGTCACCATCCACTTCACCTTCCCCGGAGCAGAGGACAGGGGAGGGGCGGCTTGCCACAGCGCCCCATGGGGCTTGTAGTTCGGCGCACTGCACACAAAGGACAGGGAGCCCTCGCTCCACTGCCCTCCTCCTCGCCTTCTGGCAAAGCAAAGCAAACCCTCTTCTGTCCCCCCCACCCCACCCATTAAAACCCTCCTCGCTGGCCCTTCCCGCCCCCTTAAGCGTAGAGGCAGGGGGCGAGCCTCCCCCCCGCCTTCACCACCGTGCTTGCGCTCAGAGTGCCACGTAACCTTGTCAAGACCAGGAACTAGGCGGCCGGTGGACGCACATATGAGAGCGAGCCGAGCGCCTTCTGCAAGGCGCCAGGGTGGGGGAAACAGCCCCGCAGGGCTGCGGTGGTGGCTCCGGTCCGGCCATAAGGGAAGCCAGCAAAAGCGGACCTCTAAGCCAGAACCTCGTTCCCCACCCATGCAGCCCTACACAAGGACCAAATCCGGTGGAGGTTTACTCCGAAGGCAGCCCGGGGGCGTTTAGGTGGGCTTCTCTTCTCCTGGGCTCGGTGTAGCGTCCGGGCGTTACCAGGTTTCATTAAAACGCCCGTGCAGGTAGCTTTTATGAAACCTGGTTCCGGCCCGGACGCTACACCTAGTCCCCCGCGGAAGATCTCTGGAGAGGGGCCAGGCTTAATTGGACCGGGGGAAGGAGAACCGATCCAAGATAATAGCAGAAATGGGGCTCCGAGGAGCTCCGGGGGAGCCAGCCCCCATCCGTCGGGGAAAGACGGCTGCCAGTCCCGGCAGGATGATGCGCCAACACCACCATTCGAGGGGCCAGCTGGTTCTCACGCACACCCATAACATGCGTCGCTGATGCAGCCACAGCTCTAGCCTCCTCCTTTGACACGAGGACCTGCTGCCTCCATCTCTCCTCTCCCCGCAGAAAGCTCAAGGCACCCACCGAGGTGCCGGAGAAGCGGGCCAGATGTTGACCGGGTGATTTCCTACTACCCCGATCACTTTTGTTCACCCCTGGCTTAGGGGGGGAAGCTTTTTTAAAAAAAATTAAACCTCCCAGAAACCACATGGGCGCGCCTGCCTGCAAGGAAAGCTCAAACTCTTCCCCAAGCAGTTAAGATCCAGCCAGAGAAATCTGGCCGGATTGAGGCAGGTGGGGGAAAATGTAGACGTATCCAGTTTACATGCAGACACAGGCTAGACCCGAACTATGTACTGTTTTCCCCCCGGAGGCGACGAGAAGCATAGACCACAGGGACTAGCACCCTGCCCAATGGCTAGTTTTCTTCCACCTTCCCCAGTATCGAGAGTGACATACAGACCCTATACACTTTCCACGGGGAAGAAGCTACCTACTTGCTCACCCCACCCAGCTAGCCACCGGGTGTAAGTGACCCAGACAGAGCAAGTCTTTCATGCGTGCGTATGGGTGTGTGTGGGGGGGGGCACAAGAGTCACTGCCTTCCCTTCCCACTTCCCCCCCACACCTCGAACATGAGCCCCAGCAAGAAGGCCATGGCCATGCAAGAGACGATGTCCGCATGGTTCTGCGCGATGAACTCGTGGCTGAGCACCAGAGGGTTCTTGTTGCTCTTCTTGCGGATCGCCATGGCAGGCGGGAGCAGAGCGCGGCCAGCCAACCGACCGACCCACCAGGCAGCCCAGTCGGTCAACCTCTGCTCGGCCCTGGCTCCACCAGCACCTAGTGCCCTGCTCGCGCTCTCTGTGGCGGGCCCCGGAGGGGGGGAGGAGGAGGAAGCCGCCCGAGCAACTGCTCCGCCTAACGTGGTCTCCGCCTCTTTCTCCCTCGACGCTCTAGCCCCAGCGTTGTGAACCGCCACTCATCGTTCCCGAGGAAGACTTTCCCTCCGGAGGCCTCCTCGCTCCAGGCTAGGAAGTGCAATGAACTTTTCACAGCGCCCTCTTTCGGGGAGGCGGACGAACAAGACCAAAACTGGTCGCAACTCGCGGCTGCTTGGGTGTTGACGACGCCAGCCTGGCCGGCTTGCTTTACATTGGGCGGAGGCGCTCGTCGTCGCGAGCCGCTTTCTGCGGAGCTCGAAAAGAAGCGCCAGCCGAGAGGAAAGGAGGGCTTTTCGGGCTCTGCCTCCCGGAGTCCGCCTGGAAAGCCAGCAGCACGGACGGGCCCAGCGGCAGGAGCCCGGGAAATTCAAATTGCCTCCCCGCCAGGCTCTTTTTTGTAATGGCTGCCACTGTGTCCCCGCGGCCCAGCTGATGGCTCCTCGCGGACCGGCACCGTGCTGTGGACCGGGGGTTGGGGACCCCTGCCCTAAAGGAAGCCACAGCCACTGCAATTTAATTTGAGTGGGGGTAACCACTTATGCCATTATAGGAATGAGGAACCTATGCCTCTCCCTCAGATGTGATATGGATTCCAACTCCCATCATCCCTGACCTGTGGCCAGGCTACCTGGGACCAGGGAGAACTAGAGTTCAACATTTTCAGGTAGCAGCTTCCAACATCATCCAGGAGGGTATTTGTTATTTTCGGTGCAACAGACTAATGTGCTAGCTTTGACTGTGTTACAAAAAAAGCAGAAGATAATAGATATTACACTTGCTAACTCTTCTTTTGGAAGCCGTTGAAAATCTAAATTTTAGAACTACTGTATGCAATATGCAAGGAAGCAAAGAAATGATAGGAGGGATTAAAATTATGCTGAGAAAATATGATTTAAAAAGGTCATTCATTCTCATGCCAAAGATTAAACTATGAGCCACAGGCCTTTGCATACACAGTGAAGATCTGGATGTTTGTGTTTAATTAATTGTGTTGCACAGGGTGAGAACTGACAAGTTATGACATCAGTTACCAGCCTGGATCAATTGTGGGATCCATTTAATTAAGATCCTTCTGCTCTATAAAACGCTAACTTTTAGGAGACCCCCTGAAAGACCCATTTAACTTGGTATATCATGTTTGCCTTTCTGTGAATCAGTATTTCTACAGATACAGGCAGCAAAACAAGGTCATATTCTTAATAGGCATACTGTAGAGTCCGCAGTACTGGTTGGTTATAAAAGATCAACAGTGTACAATATGATCAACAGACAACTGAATATGTGAGCTGATTTCCCTTCAAAATAATATAGTCCTATACACTAGATATCCAAATGAACTTTCACTGTACTTCTACTTATACAACTTAAAAATTATTTTTATAGACACGTTTTAAATTTATATGTTCAGAGAAGCAGGATTGTGGTCAGCCATGTCCAGATATGTGTCTGGGGCACATATCTAGCCGTTGTCTAAGCACTCTGCTATGGACACATATCTTGATCTACTGCACTGTCTCAGAAGCTTCTCAAAATCATTTGCAGTGGTGCAGCAAATTGAGATCAGTGAACCCAGCGAGATCACCAGATGACCATTTCACCATAAGCAATTCTAGCATTTATAACCAGTGCTGATTTAACAGTTATGTTATGTGTGTGTGTTCTGACAGCAACCATTGTAAAACTGAAAAGGAGGAAACCTATTTATTTAACACGTTTAGTGGCATTTGGTGAATATAATGGGGGGTTTCAAGATAGCAGCGAGAAATCCTCCTACACAGCGGCTTTTGAACTGTAGATATATGTGCAGAATAAACTCAATGACCACATATGCAGCTTGGTGTGACCAATAACTGAAATATAAATGTTTAAAAAGATGAGTACATTTTTCAATTGACCAAAACAAAAAACAAACAAACAAACAAAAAAAACCAGAAAGCAAGTAGAGTTCGAAGATGTACTCACTCCAACTGAAGGATGACACAGACATGGTGCCCTATAACCCCCAGAGAGGGGGGTATCCACTTGATGCCTGTTGGAAAGGGGCTGCTTCACATCAGAACTATGGGAGTAACCCCATAATCTATCTCTGAGATTGCTCTCAGTTCAAATTATATCAAATGTAAACCTATGGATTAGTAGGAAAGCAAGGTGATATGTTTAAATTCAAATTCATTAATGCATTTAAAAAAAAAACTTTTGTTTTGCTTCTTCAGGACAATATTTCTGCCCCTTTGATATCAAAAGGCCATTTAAGGTGTCTAGCATTCATAGCCCTGAAACTATGGCTCTAACAGATATGCATGCTATTGTAATATTAGACAAGACGGGAGGGGGGATTTTCTGGTTCAGACCCTATGGGAACCATAGCAGCCATTCCAAATAAAATGGAAGAGACCAGACTATCACTTCCAGATTCCCCCCACCTCAAACCACTTTGGTCTGTGTATGTGTGTTATATATGACTTTTTGTTTTTGTTTTAAAAAACATGCCCCCTTATTTTGTTTTAGTATTTTCAGCTCTCAAAGGTGAAACTCTCCACTTTTTTCTATATTTTAAAAATATAATTTTAAAAAAATGAAATGGGAAATCCATGTGACTAGGAGCCTCGTGGCACAGTGGTCAAAAAGCAGTACTTCAGTGAAGACTCTGCTCACAACCTGAGTTTGATCCCAAGCTCAGGTAGCTGGCTCAAGGTTGACTCAGCCTTCCATCCTTCTGAGGTTGGTAAATTGAGTACCCACCTTGCTGGGGGGAGGGGGCAATGTATAGCCTAAATAATTAAATTGTAAATCACCAAGAGAGTGCTTTAAGCACTGTGGGGCGGTAAAGAAGCAGCACACTTTGTTTTTGTTTTTCTGCTTTACCATCCTCATTATAGAAACCAATTGATTGCTTCTATGTACTTTGATTTATGCTGTGCAGAACCCAATCTACACAACAGCAGCAAAAAGCTCTGAGAAATTTACAGTTCCAAGAAATGTACTGTGGCATAAGCTTAGGTCAAATTCATTAGACTGGATCACTACCAGGGGTGCTGAAGAATTTTGTTTGGTTGGAATTGTTAAGTGAGCTCACCTAATTCACATTTCCCAGATTAATATGCAGGGGCAAATGTAGCTATTCTATTGTTGGCTCACTTCTCTGCATTTTATAATGCAGTTCTCAGACCAAAAAGTGCACACAAAATGCATATATTTTAGAAAGTTACATACAAAGCTGAATATATTAGGATAAGGTGAATACAAAGATGAATGTGCTAGATAAAGATGTGTACAAAATGCATATGCTTGGGGAAATTTCATACAAAAATAAATTTAAATGATGCAGAAATTGGAGTGAATAGGATTATGATAAGTGCTATATATTCTAGCATGCCTGTGAAGGTCAGTCTGCTTAAGACTATTTGGTAATAAGCCTCTTTGAACTTGGTATAATTTTGTTCCAAATAATTGTAATTATGTGCCTCCAAGTGAATTCTGAGTTATGGCAATCCTTTTTTGGGGTTTCTAGATAGAGTACTCTACCATTCCCTTCTACTGGGGGCATCCTGGGACTGTAGCTTGCCCAAGGAAATTGCTCAATTTGTTTGTGCGGTTAGTCCCATTGTTCCCACTGCAACCATTGCACAATGTGCTGGCAGAACTACTGTAGCTAACTAATGTAGCTTCTGTGGGCATGATGTCGAGTTATGCCATGTGGCTACACAACAGGATTTCAGCTGAAGAATGAATGATACTCTGTGTGATATTTGCATTATCTCAGTGTTTAAAAATAGGGACTAAAAAGAGAGTCTGAGAGGGTCCTGATAATTAAGTTCATTGCTCAACTTTGCTCATTTGGGCCATGGATACTATATGGGGATTGTGGATTTGTTTCTTTCCTTCAGGCAGGAAAAAGTCTTGAAGGTCCCAGAATGGAAGTCCACATAGGCACTCCAGATCTCTTTCGATAAAGAACATGACACACATATTTTATTGCTACGTGAAAATAGGAGTGCCTCCAATATTGTCACCAGCATCACTATTTTCAATCTCACTTATTGTTTTGAGGGAATAACTTTACCAAGCTGATGCATATGCAAGGATGGTCACTTCCTCCTAATATAATTCAGCCTCATTTATTCCACAGAAAGCTACCAAATACATTTCCAACATTTAGATTTGTAGCTATTTAAGATGGATTTCAAACCCAAACAAGTTTGCCACGTCTGTTCATGAGGGAAGCTATTTATGTTAACAGCCTCACTCCTCAAAGTGCTGTTCTGTCACAATCCCCATTAAAACTAATGGGGCTTGCACTATCACAGTGACTTGAGAATTGCAGCCTATGGCTTTTTCTAAACTAATCGGGCAGTGGGAAATGACAGCAAATGACATCCACTCCTACTTTAAGGGTTTTCACTGCTGGGGAAAAGTAAGATGTAAATGTACTTCTTTCCTGGTATGATTTAGATTCAAAGATCAAAAAAGGCCTATCTTTACCAATCAGAACTAAATAAATGTGTATTAAATAAATATAATTTGCAAATGTTCAGCTCTTGGCCCACAGCAATATATAATACGGGTGGAATATTTTGGATTTCTGAAAATGAAACAAAAACAAAAAACAAAATACAGTGGTGCCTCGCTAGACGATTGCCTCGCAGGACGAGGAAATCGCTAGACAATGCCTTTTTGCGATCGCTACTGCGTTTCGCAAAACGATGTTTCCCTATGGCGATTTTCGCTAGACGATGAGGTTTCCCCATAGGAGTGCGCCGACTAGTGGTGAAAAGCTGTCAGTGCAGCTGTCAGTGCATTCCGATGGGGACCCGCACTCGCTAGACGATGTTTCCCTATGGGAGATTTTCGCTAGACGACTGCGTTTTCCCTTGGAACGCATTGAAGAGATTTCAATGCATTCCAATGGGAAAACGTGCTTCACTAGACGATGTTTTCGCTAGACAGCGATCTTCGCGGAACGGATTAACATCGTCTAGCGAGGCACCACTGTAGTGGTTCAGCTACGTACTTTCTTCACTTTCACATGCCCACCTTTAGAGCTGATATGGTAAACTAGTTTAAACTACTGTTTCCTGTTACTTTGTTTCCTGAACTGTGAAACTGTGGTTCAGTCCCTGCTTACAAATCAAAATATGAAAACAGGATCTGACCAAGGTGGAAGTATTAACTAGAAGGAAATTGTCTGGAGGTTGTGGTATGAACAAATTCTGAAATTGGTACCAAAGCTATATTAGTAAATAGATGCAAGGATGGAGAATGCAAACACACAGTTAATTCCAGGCCCCCTTTGAAGCTGATTTCCTGCTGAGGAAATAATCATGTGCAAGATGGTGTGATCAAGTGCAAAAGGAGGACCAGTTGTAAACAATTTGCACAACATTTGGATGTTACAGTTGGTATAGTGGTGAAATTGAATCTTGATGCCTGCTTGTTCAGAGATTATAGACACTTTTCAATTTGTTCAGAAAGAACAAGGAAATGCATGGTCCCCAAGATTATACAAATGTAAAAGTGGTTGATACCTTCATTGGACCACTAAAAAATCAAACAAATTGCAAGTTCTCAAAGAGAAATCCCACTTCATCAGGATGAGCACAATTGGCTGCTTCTATCTGGTGAATAAACCAGATTATAACCAAATTATAGCTGCTATGTCTTTGTGTTGTTTTCCCACCACCACCACAGTCAAAAAGAAACTTAATGTTTTGAAGCAGGCAATATGAGTGTGTTTGTATGTGTATGTGGGCAGTCACATAGTAATTGGCAACCTTTTGGTCTTAAGAGTAGGGTGTAAAAATTCCAACCATGTGGCAAGGATGCTTGAGACTGCAGCCTCAAGAGGACTGAGATCACCACTTACAGACATTTACCATCGATTTTTGGACTCTTATCTACATTTTTTTTTTTTGGCACTATCTCATAGAGGGCTTGTGCTCAGCCCGAGGAAGTGGGATTAGTCCATAAAAGCTTACAATTTGTTTGATTATTATTATTTTGTTGTTTAGTCGTTAAGTCGTGTCCGACTCTTCGTGACCCCATGGACCAGAGCACGCCAGGCCCTCCTGTCTTCCACTGCCTACCGGAGTTTGGTCAAAGTCATGTTGGTCGCTTCGATGACACTGTCCATCCATCTCGTCCTCTGTCGTCCCCTTCTCCTCTTGCCTTCACACTTTCCCAACATCAGGGTCTTTTCCAGGGAGTCTTCTCTTCTCATGAGATGGCCAAAGCGTATTGGAGCCTCAGCTTCAGGATCTGTCCTTCCAGTGAGCACTCAGGGTTGATTTCCTTCAAAATGGATATGTTTGTTCTCCTTGCAGTCCAGGGGACTCTCAAGAGCCTCCTCCAGCACCACAATTCAAAAGCATCAATTCTTCGGCGGTCAGCCTTCTTTATGGTCCAGCTCTCACTTCCATACATCACTACTGGAAAAACCATAGCTTTGACTATGCGGACCTTTGTCGGCAAGGTGATGTCTCTGCTTTTTAAGATGCTGTCTAGGTTTCTCATCGCTTTCCTCCCAAGAAGCAGGTGTCTTTTAATTTTTGATTATTTAGTAGTCCAATAAAAGTTTTTTTTATTGGATCTTTTTCAATTTGTATAGCTCAAGTATATAGAGACTCTTGGAGAAGTGAAAGCTGTTCCTTACCCTTCATGGCTAATCAACACAGCTGTGGGGAGACTGACTGAGTGGATAAGTGGAGTGGTGAATGCCTCCCAGCATGCCTGAAGGAGGCAGTAGTAAAATCATTGATGAAAAAGACCTCACTGA
Source organism: Intellagama lesueurii (assembly GCA_037013535.1). Lineage (NCBI taxonomy): Eukaryota > Metazoa > Chordata > Lepidosauria > Squamata > Agamidae > Intellagama > Intellagama lesueurii. The sequence continues at coordinate 83,145,373 of JBAJHW010000006.1, forward strand.
AGCCATACTTAACAACTCTTGGCCCGTCTCTGATATTCCATCCTTAGTCAGAGCACTAGAGTTTTGTTGTGGCTTATCAGCTCCTTGGGCAGATAAATGATCTACATCCACTTCAGTCTGACTTTAGGCCTGGTTACGAAACAGAGGAGGGCTCTGGTCATCTTGGAAGACAAACTACTCAAGGAACTGGACAAGGGAGTGTGTTTCTGTCAGCTCTGCTGGGCCCCTCAGTGGTTTTTGATAACTTCAACTATGGTATTTAGGTTATATCTCTGAGAGAGGACTTGGGCATACTATTTTACAGTGGTTCCAGTTCATCCTAGAGGGGCTAATTCAGAAAATGGTGCCAAGGGACTCCTGTTAAACTCCCTAATCTTTGACCTATGGGGTTCTTCAAGGTTCTATTCTGCCTCATGTGTTATTTAACACATGCATGAAACTGCTTAGAGAGGTTCTCCAAAGTTTTGGGTTTCAGTATTACTGATATCTCTGCAATATGGGATCCAGTGGTATTTGTTTAGAAGGAAAGATTGACAGAGCCAAAGCTAGAATCAAAATCAAAGCCACTTGGAGTGAGCTAATTAAATGTAATTGTCAGACTTGTGCTTACTGCCCCACTGTTTAGCCTTTCTTGAAGGCATCTTCACAAACTAGGAAGTGAAGCATGGTTAGCATGAGGAACATATTGGAAAATGGAAACAGAGAGAATGAGGATAACACAGAATTCTGTGTAGTCTTCACTAGGGATGGGGTTTTCGGATTCTATGGACTACACACACGGAAATTCTCCATTCTGGGTGTTCTGCCTACCTTACAGACACTTTACAAATACCTAAATGTGATGCACCTCAGAAAAAGGTCGAAATTGGAAGGTTTTGAGGCTTAGCTAAGCTTAGCTCCAGTCAAAACTCCTGTTCCTACCCTGGTGCTAGCTGGGAGCTTTTTTCCTCAGCAGTAAGCTTGGGAACAGGAAGCAATACCATGAGTCTGTCAATATTTATGTAATGAGTCCTATTGAGTCCAAGAGAACACCAGTAAAACTAACCTAAGTTTGGATCCAACTCATATCATCCTCTGTTTCATAACCAGGCCTAAAGTCAGAAAAACAAATAAAGGCTTATAAATCACTGCTGCTGGGAGAATGGGAAGATAGTCACATATGATTTTCCAAAGATAAAACAGACCATTTTGATTATTTCCAAAACTTTCAGTCCTATATACCATTAAATATTTATTTACTTGTATAAAAAGACAGTAAACTAACAGATACATATTATTTTCATTGCCATTTCATTCAGAATGTAGGCATGTGATCACATCTAAAATCTATTTCAGAAGACGTTTCAGCAGACTATTCAGATGGAGACTATACTCTGTTTAAGATGGACACTGACCACTGGCATGGGAAACAATCATGAATTAAATTTATGGACATTTTGTCTCTTAGCATCCCCAAGAGACAGAGAGGCACCTCTGCTGAACAAACAAATTTTCTGGCTCCCACTATAAAATTGTGAGTGGTCCTTTGTGCCTTTTGCAATTTTCTCCTTCTTTTCCCCTCCTCTTGGTCTTAAATTGCTCTAGGCAGCTTTGCTACATACACAGCTTGTGCCAGAAATCTGGGACGTGTGTTGCTACCAAAGGAATGTCGCCTTCTGAATGCTCAGAACAAGAGACAAGGCTCTAACAAGACAGCTGAATCTGCCAGAGCATTGGTTTTTCCTATTCATCAGCACAATGCTGGCATTATTTGGGAAAGCAGCCCAATATACCCACTCCCACCCACCCCCCAATCACCCTGTCTTTTGCAGGCTGTGTCACAATGAAGAATAAAGTTGGTCCTAAAGAGTGGGCCTTTCAGTAAGAGCTTTACAATGGTTAAAACTAGTTTTTTTAAAAGTACTGAAAACTGAAAGTCAAGAAACCGATCAGAAGAAAACAGCTTCTGAAACATGACATTTTTGTCTAATAGAAACTGCACTACATAAATACTACTATTCTTTTCAACACTGTGTAGATGTGCTTTTCGTTATGGAACTATTTTTTTTGTCAATAAACCCAGTTATTTTCAAGAACGTGCAATTTAAAAAACAGAAGAGACACTCTTGAACTAAAAATACTGTAGAGCAGAGATTCTCAACCTTTGGTTCCATGAACCTGAGTCCCACTATGATAGAAACAAAAAACTTATTGGATGCATTCTATTATCGTTTATACAAATTGCTAGGTAGAACAAAAAGGGTATTAGAAAAAACACCAAATGTCCAGATTTACTATTAGAATGTTAAATAATTATAGAAGAATGATCTATGACAATAGGATTATCCTACTTCTTAGGAGGTACTTCTAACTTCAGAAGGACATGGAAAATAAGAGAAAATTCATAGTAATATTTATAGAAACTTCATTTCTGCCTACATTATGTCTGGCCTGTATACCACTGGTTGGGAACCACTCTTTCCAAGCTAACTGTCATCTTGTTTCTCAGCAATATCTTAGTAAATTCCCTCCCTCCACCATGGTGCCACTACTGGAGGAAGCATAGTGGCTATAACCATGTTTTCTGATTTTTTTAACATACTGAATCATAGACAGCACAAATCATGGTTTTACAGCTCAGTGCACACCACTGTTTATAATTCAGATATCAGCCAAACCATGGTTTTGTTTCTTTGACTGCACCATAACATCCAACACTGTGTGTGGAATCCAGTATATGCTATATAATCTTAGAACTGCAGAGCTGGAAGGGACTGTTGAGGATCATCAAGTCCAGCCTGTTCAACTGCACACAAATTCTAGTTTGGTCATAAATGCTTTAAATCATCTTCAGTCATTCATTCACCCTCACCATAAATTCCTTATCTTCAAAATTGGGAATACGACCAAAAATATTTTATAAGCTTGAATGAGATATTGGTACTAAAGGATTTTTGCCCAGAGTCATATATTTTCACCCTCTTCTGGAAATATCTTCCGGGGGAAAAATCAGTAAAATTAATGAGACACATATGAGTGTAGCTATTCTGAGTAACTGCTGATAAATGCAAAGCTAGTTTTCAAAAATCCCCAGTGCTCTTGGGAATCAGGTACTGCTCAAGAAACACTGCTTCCCGAGGCAGAGCAATAAATGCTCTCAAACCTTGTCCCTGTCAAGGTACAAAGTATCCAGAGATGGCTGAGTTATTTGGGTAGAGGAGGCAGGTAGTCCTGTATGAACCTATTATAATTCCAAATGTTACAAATACTACTAATGATAATTAGAGAATTAAAAATTTGCTACCATTTCATGACTATTTTCTGGCCCTGTCGGGAATCCTAATAGAAATATAACTTTTAGATGCCTTCAAGGAAAATTTAGTAATTTCCTTTCTCAAATAATCTAACTGGGATATGTTAATCTAGTTCTTGAACATTTTCTATAATCCTAGTAAACTGGAGGTGTGTGAGAGGGGGGTTGCCTCAAGAACCCCCAGAAGGCAGTCTGGCCTTGCCCCACGGGTCAGGGGAGCTTGGGAGAGAGAGTTTCCGAGGCCCCTAGCCAGACGGTGGAAGAAGGGCCATCGCCTGATGCAGCACTGCTGGAGGATGGTCTGATGGCACGAGTAAGTGGACAGGGGTTGCAGGGCTCAGGGTTGTCATTGTCAACTACACCAGATGAAGGGGAGACATAAGAAAATGTAGTTGAGCACTGGGATCCCATCTTCTGTGTCTCTAGTCTTGGTGTTCTCACCACCAAATGGGAGCCATGAAGCCTATCTCAACCAAGTTTTGAGCTGGAGATACAAGCAGCAACAGATGTGGCAAACAGGGCTCTGGGACGAGCAGCACTGCAGAGCCCGATCCCCATCACCCGTCTTTACCAGCCCTCCCTAAAAGAACTGCACAATGAATTGTGACTCATACTTCCTGTCTACTTCTCCAGACCTGGACTTTTGGGACCCCAGTGAAGTCAACTGGGGCCCCAGTCAGATGGACTGTGTTCAGAGGACTAGTGTTGGAAACTCAACCCTCTGGGAACATGAGAGAAAAGAAAACAACTGCAGCTGACACTGTGCCTTTAAAAAAAGCTGCCATGAGTGACAAAACCAAGCTGAAACCTATGGAATTATCCTCAGCCCCAGGGCCCCAGGGAGCGAGGGCTGGTGGGACTCACAGCATGATAATATGAGAGATTGAAAAATGACACCATGCAGCACCATTAATATTGTATGGTGTTTTACCTCAAGTTTTAAAATATTCTATGCTCTGATGATAGAGGCAAACAAAATCAGATTACAATGCATAGTAGGCAACTGCTGAGGACGAAGATATATTGTTGGGGGGTGGAGGGAATGGTTGCAAAAGGCCAAAGGAAAAACCTGTTTGTTGGATAGAGGAAAAGGAAATTCTCATCTCTGAGGGGGAACTGGAAGACAAAGAATCTTAGTACAAGATGTTGGGTGGGTGGGTGGTAACATACATAAGAAGTTAAGTGAATCAAGATGAGAGATGGCCAATTTGCTGACAAGTGTTTTTGCAAAGAGACTGAGCTAAGGAGGATCTGGCTAGTGACAGAGGAAGAAGCTGCTCATATCCTTATCTGAAGTCAATGAGAGTGTTTCAATTGACTTGGCCAGGCACCGAACTAGGTCGTGAGAATGATTACAGGTTAATGTCAATGGAACAACAAGGATAGCTAAAATAGAACTGCCCAGAGACACGTAAGCCAAAGAAAAGTCTGCATTTTCTGTTTTTAAGAGACACTAGGCACCTACCTGGTAATTGTAAGGATTTTTATAGCTCTCAATCAAGCAGCAAATTAGAGAATTTAACTGGGAAGAAAAGATGTATGGTGAAATCCAGTAAGTAAGCAACCGCGAGATTTTGAGTTATATATCTCTACACAGTGTGGCTAATAAAGAGAACAAAACTAGCAATGAATGCAGATGCAGAGAGTGCAAAACATAAACAAATGAATTAGCAGAATATGTAAAACTGACATCCACAAGCAAATATGTACAAGAAAACCTCTGAAAAGTTTAAGCTGGGGGCACTAGGCATTTGAAATGAGTTAGACAAAAATCCCAATACACTGAAATAGACAAACGAAGAAACAATATGTTAATTGCTGGGGGTGTAAAATTTGATGTTCTCAGTTGCGACCAGGGGAGAGAAACCTCCAGCATGGAAAGCTGTATTCAGTCCCACATGCTGCCCACTATCAAAATATTTTTCTTTCAAAAGTTTTTTTCCAAACTGAAAGAACTCCTTCATGCCCAGTTTTTTTTAGAAATGCAAAAAATGTTTGGGGTGGGGATTTCTGGGGAGGAAAAGCATGGCAAATTATCTCCCATGTCTTCTAGAAAGTACAAGAAATAGAAAATGGGGGGAGGTGCAGGAAGGTTTTGTGAAGAAACTGAGAAATTGGGGGAATATGGAATTCATCTAGAAAATGTAGGCTTCTTTGTGACTGCCTGGGAAAAGCTGGCTGAGAAAGTGGAGGTCCGTGTCTGCCCAGTAACAAGAAGGGAGCAACACCTACAGCCTCTCTCTTGTGAGAAAGGATTACAAGGCCAAGGCCAGCTTCTTCCCTAGTACTGCACTAATTAGAAGATGATTTCAGCTCTATGAAAAGTGGGGACAGAAAGTGCTCTTGTTTTGAGAGACATTGGAGGGAACTCAAATTCTGAGTGGCAGACCATCTGGAAGAGTCTGGAATGGAATATTTAATGTGTAAAAAAGGGAATCAGAAGTTACTTTACCGGTAGTTGGCTTAGGTTACCTCTCACGGCATGCTACAGCCATGCCTGGAAAGATGCACTCTGTTTATACTTCAAACTATGCTGACCCTATGCTAATAGGCAAGTATTATGTAGATTAGTTTAGCTTTGTTATTTTTTTGGTGTGTTCTCTTGATTGCCTTACCTTTCTCTCAAATTGTGTTTTATTCCAATTGCTCTTTGAAACATTTTGGAAACCTTCTGAAACTTTTTGCCTTTTGTCTTTTACTATCTTTAATAAAATAAAAAAAATCCAACCAACTGCTGGGTTTTTCACTCAGAGGGTTTGTGGTAGTAAAACCTTGACCAGTTACTGGGAGTTTTGGTATTTCTGTGGGTGTGGTGGCAGTTCCACCTTGCAAGGTGGGTGTGTTGGTTCTAAGTGCATAGCCTTGTGGATTTTTGGAGTCCCTGGGAGCCCTGCCAAATCTGGATAGAGTGGAGTGCTGGAAGGCAGCAGTGCCAGTAAGGTTTCATAGTCACCACCACAACTGTCTCTATTGGGTTCATTCACTCCAGGGTAAACAGTAGTGTTGCTGAGTGTTCAGAGACGGGGGCCCTGAACCCAGTAAGTGTTACAGGTCTCATATGGGACCATGGGGGCGCTGCATGTGGTGCACAAATCACAACTTGCCCACCTCTGTTCTACAACCTTACCTGAAAATAAGTCTGACTGAATTCAGTAGGGCAGACTTCACAGTAGACATACAAAGAAGTGAGTAGGAAGAGACATCACAATTCACAAATTGGGAAAAAGCTACTAATTGATCAGGATCATCCTTATCATTAGATGAAATTGGATTCAGGCTACTGGGTAGAGGGGTATGTAGATGCTATTCTTCAGTGGTGAAGTATGAGATGTGTCAGTTTTGTACATGAAATTGAGGATGAGGGATATTTTGACCTCTGCCTCAATTAGCAATGACTTTGGCCAGCCTAGGTTGTTTCACCAGCCTGCTTGTCCACCTGTCTACCTCGCTAGCAAAACCACCACTTGCCCCAGTAAACTCTTTTCACGGGTTACACCTTCCTGTTGACTAAGGAGACTATTATTATTGGATCTAGAAATTTTAGTGGAAGGAATGATATTTTAACCAAGTCAACATCAAGATCAGTTTCCAAAGGCAACTGTAAACCAATGTACATTTCTAATGGTACAAATGGGACAGAGAGTGAGTGAGTGTAACATTAGGAGAACTGGGGAAATTAGCAACCTGAATCTAGTTTATTATAGCTGCAACCATGAGATAACATAAAAATGACAAATGTGAAAAACCAACCAACCAAAATTGTTTACTATTGAAGTGTTATGTTTAGCTTTCACACTGATGTGTGGGTTCCAGGGCAGAATTTTACCTTAGCTACATTGAGCCACTGAGTTTGCTATTACCACATTTAAGTGTTTCTTTTCCAGCTGGCACAACACGTGAAGTTGTGCTTTTATTAGTGCATCGTGTCAGATTTTGTTTAAAGCGCAAATTAAAAAACAAAGCAGCCTGTGGGTCTGCTAATGGCAACACTGGATCTGCAGCGATTCAAATGCTGCTTCAGTGAATGATTCACAATAAGCAGTATGGAACCACTGTGCCTTAAGGGGCGGCAGAAGGCAATACAAAAGTTGAACACTGACAAGAGCTAGTAATTATAGATAATATATGCCCTCCTGAATTTTTGCTAACTGCAGAAGGACAGCAATGTAATGGAGGCTATGGACTGAAAATACGTTGAGCTCCAGACTCCTGGTTACTTGCCCAACCCACATTCACAGCAAGGAACAACACTTTTTGTACTCACCTTTTCTTCTATTACCATGAACACTAGGCATATAGTTCATGTATTATGCAAACATATTTGATGCTAGTCGTGATTTGTTGCTTTAGCCATCAATTGTCTAAAACGCAATCCAGAAAACAGAGTTTGCTCTCCCCATTTCTTGTCTATTTCTCTCTCATTCCAAGTGTCAGCTCCTCTTTTCATCACATGCATATGCACATACTGTATGTGTGTACATGCACATCTGGGATAAGCCATGGTTCTGAGTTCAGATATAACAAAAAGTTACAGGGTAGACAATTCAGAATTTGTAAGTTAAAACCCCATGACTTTTAATTGTGGTTTACATTTAATTAACAAATTATGGTTAGTTTATCAGGATGGGTTTGGACACAACTCAGAATACAACCAACCACAACCTGGCTTACTGTTAATATGCAAACACAGTCAGTGTCTCTCAGCACTTCTGCACACCATACCCTTACCTGTAGGGTTAGTTCTTCATGTCAAATACTACCACACAATCATGTACATGTGTACACTACTACATGGACTAAAGCTAGAGTGTACCAGACTGTATGATGATGAATCCTGCTACTACTTCCATACCTCTAGATATCAGCTATAAATAAATAAAAAAGAGATGAAGTCTACTCAGGTGTTTTCTGAGATTCACCATGTGGAAAAGTATTACCTTAACCATGCCCACTCTGTCCCTTGTTTTGTTATTTCTTACACACATAAGGTGACAAGCCTGAAAGAGGGACAGCTCTGCTTTCCAAGGAGCACCTCCACATCATCTGGAACCCTGATTATGTGAGGTCTCAACTTATTGTAGAGAGCTCCACTGATGATAGCAGAGCTCTTTCTCTTTGGGCTCATCACTATCCACACATAGGGGGCAGCAGGGTTAGAGCTGTCTCCTCTATGCATTTGTATACACAAACAAATAATGCCTGAACAGACCTATGACTGCTGTCTCTCTATCTCTATGTCCGTCAGACTTTGGAACATTGCCTTTAAAAAGCAATTAATCACTAATGGTCGTTAACTGCTGCTATAGTGACTGTAACAGATATTCTTCTGTTACTTTATAAACAGCTAGCTCTGAATGCTGCAGGTCTGCCGGCCTGTGGTACAATATGCACACTCTTCTCTTGATCACCTCACAGTAACACCAATGTCCATAACAAAGCAAGAAGCAAAGCACGGGACAGCACATGACACTCCTCTCGCTCCATTTATTGAGACCACAGCCCCTTCCAAACTATAGAAGGAACTAAATCTTGACAGTGACATCACATAAAGAGTGGTGTTCTCCCTTGCAACTACGATGTACCTTACTTGTATCTTTGTTATTGCAAAAAAGAATTAATATTAAATTAATATTAATTTACAATACACTTCAACCAAATGGTTATATATCCACAATATACCATTTTGTGAAGGACACTGAACCTCTGACCTGGAGGTTCAGAGGCCTGGAGTTTCACACTGCCATTTTTTCTTCTTCCAATTTTTCTCTCCCACTAATCCTTTGACTTCTCAAAGGATGGAAGTGATTATGAGAAAATGTCTGATACTCATTTAGCATGGATATTATGATAAAACTACTAACAAGCTCAACGTATAATATATAATTTATTATAGTAGACTAAGCTTCTCCCACCTCCTTCATAATCCTTTCCCCAAAGTGTCAGAATGAAGACTGTTTGAAAGCAACCCTGTGAAGCAACACAAAAAGCAAAATTTACCAGAGATTTTTGGACACTCACCTTACATCCCTCACAAGCACTGACACCATAGTGATATCCAGAAGATTTGTCCTGACAAACAAAACACGGCTTGTAAACCCGAGGGGGAGGAAGCGGGGAAGGCGGGCTGGGAACAAGTTCCTCAGAACTGGTGCTCTGAGTTTCAATTGCTATAAAGAAAAAGAGAAAAAATCATTTTAGTGCATTTAGTTATTGACTCTGCCCGGCTCCACAGCCAACAATAAAAACTTGTTAACTTCAGCAACTGATCCACAAAATGGGTCTCCCAATTTAACTGTAACTTTTTACCTTGGGTCTACCACCCTTAAAATAATTTTGCACACTTCAGACATTCAAGATCTTCACTACTGTACACTCACATAATATATGCCCTGGACTGTCAGCAGGCTGAATTTGTGTATCTGTTTTGTAGAGGGGTAAAGACGTGCATGTATTCAGGAGGAAGCACTGTGTTAATATCATTGAATCTCAAATATTTAGAAATACATCTTATGCCTGGTCAGTGGTGCCAACAGGATTTTAGGGATTCTTACATAAAATGTGCCCCATCCTCTGGTTTCTTCCTCCTCCATGCAACATCCTTTCCCCCTCATCCCCTCGTTGTATTCTCTTTCCTCACTACGCTCTTCACCACCAACCATGTACCCACTTTTCCCATTCTCCTTGCACTTTCCAACCTTCTGGTTCTACTTCTTTCCTCACTCTTCTCACTTATATATACCCACCACCACATTGTTCTGTGCTTGGCACTGTGCAGCATCAGAGCCAGTGGCACCTATCCCTCCCCACCAACTTATGAAGAGTATGGAATGCGATCCACAGTGAAGCTCTAGTTTCTCCCAGGATTCTGATTTCCTATAATATCCTTTGACCCACCAAGAGAGGCCTTCTGGGTAAATGGAGATGGCACTTACAACTCTCATTCTACTCTGCTTCACATCCTGGCTCTTCTATTTAAAAAAAAAAAAGCCATGTGGGCTACACCAGTATTTGTGTGATAACTGGATTTAGGGCCCCTGTGGCTATGCCCGAAGATCTGGCCCTAGTACCACTTCTGTGCTTGGCATACATCAGGATGGCAAGAATACTGATAGGATTACTAGTAGATTTCTGGGTGAGCTTAAGTAAATTGCAAGAGTCCAACTGTCTGACTCTCAGTGGTTTAAAAACAGCAAGAAAACTGTTTCTCCCTCCTCTATCCTAAAATCAGGGGTGGGGGGAGAATGGAGTTGCTAGGAATTGAGTTTTTCATGCAAGAACCAGAGCTTGGAATGTTACTTTTAAAAAGCAATTTATGACAGTCCATATTCAAACCTCCACCCACACAAGGATGTGTGAGCAGTACTGCAGGTAATGTTGCAAAAACAGCTGCACTCTCTGAGAGACCATCTCAATTCTGCAATGGATTTTGCGGGCTTCACCATTCCATTGTGCAACCAGCTGTACAACCTATTGTTCAATCAATTGTACAACTGCTTGCACAACAGTATGATCCCACGTCACTTCCATGTAACTCCATGTGCACACAACCACACCATGTATGCAAGCAATATTTTTGTTAATAAATACATACATATAAATACACACACCTCTGAATGCTACATACTACTGGGATCTGATACAAAGCACACTCTCCTCCCATCCACCTTGATGTTACCTCAACTTTCCCAAAAGAGTGTGAGGCTGCAGCACAAGGCACAGCAGGACCAATTTCTTTAACCAGGTAATACTCCTCTTCTACCAGCATTAGTGAGGCACTCTTCCATAACAATCAAATTAAAAGTTACAGACACAGCTACAATTACACTACACAATGAATGATGTTATCCCCTCACTAACCCAGAATCATAACAATAATTTTATTACTGGAAAAAAAGAATTGATTGCAAGTAACTAGTTATTCCACATTCTGGAAAAGGATATGATATAAATCCAAATATTCAAAATAAATTCCTGAAATCAGAAATCTTTTAATTAAAAGTGTGCATTTTCTCATGAAAATGGAGTTCAGACAAGGATTAATCTTAGAGGAATCATTTCCCCCCAGTTGTCTTTCTAAAGTGCGGAAAGTTAAAGGTTAAGTTTGTTGTATATGTGGTCCTTCTCCATATGGCTGGAATTCCTAATTTCAATATCCCCAATGGTGTGGAATGACTCCATGTTTAGCAGACTCTCCTTTTCAGTGTGTCACTGTCCAGTTGTGGAAAATAATAGGGGTGGAAAGGGCTAATGTCTCTCTCCTCCTCAATCATTCAAGATAACTCTTTTCTGAATAACTGGAGGGGATGTGCTATTGAAAAGAAATATTGGGAGGCATTCGATCATGTTTATGCAACTACAGTGTTAGGAAGTATTACTGGTCAAGAAGCTGCCACTGTGTCTTTCAACCTTGCCATGTTGCTATAGACAAGACCTTAATTGCTCCCCTATAGAGAAACAGAAAAATCTCTCCATGATAATGTACAATTTTGTCCTAGAAGGCAGGAACTATTCCACTGTAGTCCTAAAACAGACTTCAGAAGACCATCACTTTGCAGGATGTAGATAACCAGTATCCACATACACCAATGAGAGCAATGTTACGCAACACTGCTTTACTCATGCAGCCATATTAAACATTTATCAGATAACTACAGAGAACCTATTTAGGATATAGAGCCTAAAATCCATCATTCTTTTATCTGCTATGGAACTAGAATTTATTTTCTTGCCCAGCTGTTTCTTAGGACTTTTCACACTTGACACAAAAGGTATATTTTTTGCTTCTCCAGAGCTATTTTGCTGAGTGAAAATGATGTAAATGTTGAAGAGAAACTGAATGCATACCTTCCAGCCAATGTGTGGTTTACATTTGCAGTACGTACAGACTGATTTAAGCACAAATGGATGTAAACCGCAACCGTGGAAAGAAACATCCTTAGGCAAACATATGTAGCTTTGTCTACAGAATCAGGGAAATGAGAAACTCTCTGAACCAGTTTTAAAAATGAGCTAAATTTCCACAGAAAATCAGGTATCAACCTCAAACTGATTTAATTTTATAACACGTGTTTTTCCCCATGTTTCTTAAATGTTGTCTTTCTTTACTGACTGAGCTCCACCACCAAATGCTGCTCACCAGAATTACCTGATTTGAACTGCAAAATGTTGGGGAGCTCTTGTTTACTTCACCTAGATTCAGAAAGGTGACCCTTCTTCATCTGGTGAAGTTATAATCAATTTCAGGAAGGATGATTCTAAGAGGAACAACAAATGAGATCTGATGCTAAAGCAACAACTGGCAGAGCCTATCCGTGTTGCTTTCTCCTGACCGTTATCTTTTAAAACTTCAGTTTCTTTCCATTGTGAATATATGCACATTTTGGTACATCTCTAAAAATAAACTAAGATTATTCTCCATTTGCCCTAGCCAAAATTAAGAAGTACAACTATTCCCTCTAAGGAAATGGATCTGTTTTACCTGCTTGAGCGCAGGGGGAGAGATGGCAACTGTGATTCAGTATTCCATACATGGTAGAATACATAAGGACTCCAAGAGAGGGCCTTAAGAGTTAAGTACTCAAGACTCTGGCTGGCTGGGCAGATCTCTCAGTTTCCCTTTCCCAAACATCCACACATTTCACTCTTGGTGTATATTACTGTGGCTAGAGCTGAGGACTGATTTCTAGCAGAATCATTTGGAAATAAGATTGATTGCAACAGTGGTATGAATTATGGTGACCTCTGCTTGTCTTAGCATCAAGCTTCATCTGTTATTCCTTATAATTTACATATAAACCTTTTGAAACTGATTACAATTAACTGGTCACACAAATACAATTTAGGAATAACCAGATGCAGACAAAACTGAAGACAGAATCCAAAGGATTTCATGGGGAACTTTCCACACATGCAATATAATTATTGAAAACATCCTCTGGTCAAACAGGTTTGCCATGACTTGTTAAGTTAGCGCTCAGACTCATGGGGGAATATGAGGATGACCTTTGATATACTGCAAAGTCCTGTTGTTTTGGTTGAAAGACCCATCATGTATCTAACAGGACATTCATATACCACAGGCATTCTTTGTATCCCCAGAGACGCACCAAAAGTTCCAAAACCTATAATTTTTCTTAAATAAACAAATAAACAACAATAAAATACATTTCAGCTGATCTATGACTATATCATTTGGTGCATTCCTATATAGCAGTGGTTCCCAACTTTGGGTAACCCAGGTGTTCTTGGACTGCAGTGCCCAGAAACCCTAGCCCACACAGCTAGTGCTGAAGCTTCTGGGAGTTGCAGTCCAAGAACACATGGATGACCCAAGGTTGGGAACCACTGCTATACAGAAATGAGATAATATGAAAGCTTGAGAAGCATATAAAACTCCTTAAAGATAAACATGCACAGGACAGGTTTTGCAAATATAGCCCCAAATGAAAGAAAGGCAGAAGTACTATATACGAATTATATTTTCACCATTCTATCTTGTGTTATTTAACATGGGCAAATCAACTGATGCAAATCTTCTTGCTTAAATCAATAATCTATTAGTCCTTTTCAATTAATTAGATTTAGATTAATCTAAATTGATTTATTTAGATTCATAAAATGCCCTTCAGAAGCTTCAACCATTCTGCTTCTCTTCATGCATGCTTGTTGTTCATTGCTCCTAATGAGTCTAGGAAAGTCTAGGTTTTATATCTAAAGCTATTCAGCACTGCCAGTTCCAAAAGCTGGTTTCTTGGGGCAATATGGTCCTGGAACATTAAAAACAAAACAAGGCAAGGCAAAATCCAATGCCTTTTACATTTTTTAGGCATTCCCTACAAAGAAAAACTAAAATCATCCACTGATCGTGGTCAAAGTGTTGATTCTAAATGAAAAGGAAAAAAAGAAGAAGAAAAGAATCAGGCTAATGTTAATCAATCTATGGGAATCCAGATTACTTAAAACAGACAGCTCTGTTCGCAAATGCATAGTTCAGAATCAATGAAGTGTTGAAAAAGCTACCATAGGGTCTTGTCTGGACAAATAGCCATCACACTGATAACCATAGAGGAACTTATACTTAAGAGCAGTATAACAGGACTTTACATACTGGCAGGATAAAGGTAAGTTGTTCTTGAATCTTGTCCATTGCAATTAGGTATTTTTATAGCCAGGGCTTTATTTATTTTTTAAAGCTGTGAATAAAAATCTACAGGACTCATCTGCAGAATTATTGAACTGGGGGTAGATGATGGGGAGCTGGGAACACTTCTAGCTGTCCACAGGCTTCTCACATACAAATTGGAAATATGGTCACAGTCTAACATCACAGACAGGGCTGCAACCATGCACATGCTGCACTATGAAGTAACACAGCTTGCTCCAGCATGCAGCATCTAAAGAGAACATGAGCACATACCTGCCAATCTGTACTTAATAATATTTATGTTGACACAAGATATGGGACAACAGGATAGGTGTTAATGAAGTATATTGCATTGGGTCCACTGTTGCTTTTGATAGTTACACTACTACATTGTTTCTCTTTCTCTTTTCAACTCTTGCATACAGTTTTCAAAGGCAGCTGTGAGGCATGCATGGTTTGCTGATGGGCTTTTATCTGCTGTTGATAAGTGTCACTGGATGGGGGGGCTTGGATCTTGCACCCTTAAAGAGTGGTGTCTCAAGACTGTAGGCAAACATGGATGGCCAAATCTGTCAGTTTTCCTTCTCCTTGCTTTCAATTTATTGTGAATTTTGATAAATTCTGCTCCAGAATTAACTGAAACATGTCATCCAGCATGGGCACTTTTCAAAGCCTGCATGTGTTATGTGCTGTTAAGTTGCATCCAACTTATAACTGCAATAGAGTTTTCAGTGCAAGCAAGAGATATAAGAAGTGGTTTTACCAATGCCACCCCTCTCCTGTGAGGTTCTGTAGTTGAGTGGGGATTTGAACGCAGGTCTCCTGAGTCCTAGTTTGTTACTATATTACACTATATCTAAGACCATCAGGGAGGCCTTTCTATCAGTCCCACCACCCTCACAGTTGCATTTGGTGGGGACACAGGAGTGGGCCTTCTCTGTCTCTCTTCCCAAACGCTGGAACTCCCTGTCACAGGAGGCCAGGCTCGCTCCATCGTTGTTGTCCTTCTGCAAGCAAGCAAAGGCCTTTCTCTTCAGGCAGGCGTTCTCTTAGCCACTGGCTGGCTGAGGGAATTTTTAAAACAGGATTGTTGTGCCTTGCTGCTTTTAAATGTATTTTAAGTATTGATTTTAGTTATCATATTTAATAAATTTAATTCTTTTAAAATATTATAATAATTTATTGTTCTTGGCTTTTAATATTGCTTTTTAATATAATATTATATTAAGGTGTAAGCCACCTTGGGTCCTTTAGAGCAGTGGTCCCCAACCTCTTTGTCACCGCGGACCGGTTGGGGGAGGACGTGGTCCGTGTGCGGGGAAGGCAGGGCATCCCCGTGCTTGCACGTATGCGCGAAAGGGCGGGGGGGGGTGCTTGCTCGCATGTGCGAAGGGGCGGGGGGCGCTCACGCGGGCGCACATGCATGCACAAAAGGGGGTGCTTGTGCGGGCGCATGCACAAAGGGGTGGGGTGCTCGCGGGGCACGCGCGCACTCGCGCGCATGCACAAAGGGGCTCTGCAGGGAGGAGTGCATGGGGGGGTTGGGAGATTTGTCTCCGCGGCCCAGTCTGGCCCAGGCCACGGACTGGCACCAGGCCGAGGACTGGGGGTTGGGGACCCCTGCTTTAGAGGACAAAGGTGGAATATATATATTTAAAATAAAATAAATAAACAAACAAACCACACTGGGTACATTTTCAAAGCTTACCTTCTCTAATTCCAGCTATCTGCAAGAAGGGAACAATTACCTATTTACTTCACAATAATACGATAAAGAAAAATAACTAAACCATAGCATTTTTCACAGTTAAAATATTTTACAACTATAATAGTATGTATTGACTATAATAAATCCACTTACTGTAACTTAAAACCAGATCCTAGTAATAGGGCAAGAGACTTGCTAAAGAAGAAAGGAGTATTGTATTTTTAATTGTATTTTAATTGTTTTGTCTTTTTGTTGTATTTTTATTGTATTTTAATTGTTGTAAGCCGCCCAGAGACCTTTGGGTAGAGTGGGCGGCATATAAGTTAAATAAATAAATAAATAAATAAATATTGTACAGGAAAAAAAACATCACTATTACTATCTGAACAAAGCTGTTTTAGTATTGTGTGTATGCATGCATATGTGTGGATGGGTATATGCAGAAGTAAAATGAGGGTTCCAACCAAAAAGAGAACTACAGAAACCTTATAATACTAAGAATAGATTTCCTTAAAGAGTATATGTTTCTAATGCCATTACTCTGCAATCTTGATTCAACAAGAGGCACCAGAGAGCTAGTTAAGAATTCTTTAAACAATAGTTTAGTTACAAGTCTTCACCTTTGATTATTTTTATAGAGTTTAGCTAAAGATAAGATCTTTAAGGAAGTGAAGTATGCTTTACAAGAGATAGGGTACAGTCAGTAAGACCATACTGACAGATAGAAAGATTTTAATATTGTGGTTGATTAAAAACAGGGCAAGCATTTATGAAATCCTTTTCATTTTTACAACAAACATAGATTATTAAACATTGGCTTTTAATGCACTCTCTTCAGACAACTGGGCCTTAAAAGAGTAAGAAGTTGTAAAGCAAATGGCATTTCCTGGATAGCCCCAAGGGGAGCTGGAACACTGAGCTCTAAATCCCTGGTGGGAAGGAGCAATTTGAGCTAATTAGGGTGAATGGCAAAGTGTTGCATTTGGTCAAAACATTCTGTTAACCCTCATTTTTATTGGCACCAAAAAGATGCAGTCTGGATGTATGCGCTTATGTATGTGTGTATGAACTCATTGCAGAAGTGCAAAGCACACAGCTCACATACATTAGATAGAAAGTCAAAGGAAACGCCAAAGTTCAACTAGAGTACAAGTAATTAGAACCAGATTCTTTGCTGCTTAAATGTGTGCTTCATTGTAGGAGTTATTTATAAGCCTCCAAACTGTCCCCAGCCCACAAGGGAAAAAATACCTAGTGTTATTTAGTTTTCATGTCTGATCTGGAGCAAAATAAAATAAAATCTGTTTTTAATACTTTTCCAGAGAAAGAATTTTCCCCCATGTATTGGAAAAGATTTGCCTATTTTGTTGCACTTTTATTTATTTTGTGTGCAGTTCAAAACCACACCTAGCTAGCTTCAAAGCAGTGACATATGATTTTCCCACATTGCAGGGTACTTTTTCAATGGCTTCAAATTTGTGCTGTTCACAAAAGCGAAGTTGAGAAGGTAGACAGAAAAATGGGGTGAGCTAGGAAGAAACAAATATTATCGGAGTGGACTGTCAGCCTTGACTTGGTAACCTAGCCATGACCCTGGAGTGAGTGTATGTTTGACCCGGTCATATATGGCTCCGGCTGAGTCCTGTTGCTGAACTATGAGGACTCCCTACTGCTCTAGACACATCTACAACAGGTGCAGATTACAGAAAACGCTGAGAAGAAAGTAAGAAGAGTCGGATAGGTAAAGGCTTGGACTTATTTTATTTTTCTAAATGATTGTTTTCCTTCCACAAAAAAATAAAAGCACCCTGGAATCCATATGTCTGTCTTAGTCATCTCCTCCATTTTTTTGTAGTATAAATGGTTTACACATACAAACGTCATCAATTCTGCAACACAACATGACATATAGAAATGACGACAACGATTGTATTGACTTTCAGTCTATTTTTCAGGATAAAGACCCTTGCAAAGCAGTTTATGTGCCACTAATACAAATTTAAATTCAAATAAGAAAATCAATGTTCATGGTACAGCTTGTAAAACAAGACACACACCCAAAAAAATTATAGCAGAAAGGTATACAATGTTTGTTAAAAGCAGAAGATATTAAAATTATTCAAATACAGACTTGATTAATGTAGGTTAATATAAAGTTAAGTGAACAGCAGCCCATACCTACATGTCTGGGGAGGGCATTCCAAATATATGGTGCCACTTCAGAAAAATATCCTGTCTCTGGGCTTGACCAGTCTCACAGCTCTTTTTTCTGCACCATAAACCAGTGGTTCCCCACCTTGGGAAACCCAGGAGTTCTTGGACTGCAACTCCCAGAAGCCTTCACTGCTAGCTCTGCTGACTGGAGTTTCAGGGAGTTGCAGTCCAAGAACACCCGGGTTACCCAAGGTTGGGAGACACTGCAATAGAGCGAGCCTCAGATGCTGACCTTACATTTAGGCTAACTTCTACATGTGCAGTAGGTCCTTCAGAAATACACTAAAGAAAACACTGCTGTGGTTTACCTAATGCTGGACTGAAAAACACTACCATCACATTCTTCTACATGTAATGAGAACATGGCTTACTTTGGATTTAAAAAAAAAAAAAACTTTGGAAATTCCATGAAAAGCTGGCCCCAAGCACCACTGAGAATTCTTTACATTAAGCTGGACTACGTGAACTCTTTCATCAAGAAAGGAGGAGGAGAACTTTGAACATCTACTTACGCATTCACCAGGTAATATAATATTTTAATTGGACTTCCAACTCTGCAACTGGCTTCTATCTGGTGAGCAAACTAAAATTTATCCCAGTGTTCTGATGAGATTGCTATGCCCATGTGTGGTTTTTCCTCACTTCTAGCTTTAAACTACAACCCCTAGCCTGCCTGTAATAAGCTTTAAACACACTTTAAGAAGATTGTGCCTGGCAACGTTTGCTATGAATTTTTGGGACATTCATTTATAATTTTTCTGCACTACTCACAAGTTACTGGTGTGTGCCTGAAGAAGCAGGTTTTTATTCCACAAAAGCTTGCATTAATTGTTTGATTTTTAGTGGTCTAATAAAGGTGTCATATTCGTCTACATTTATATTGTGTAACGAGCATCCTTTGGATTTTTTAAAATGTCCATCAGTATTAATATTTAATTATAATAATTCTATTTAGAGTATGTTAAATTTTACCATATCTATACCTTGTTGCAGTGCAAAGTTTTGAAAAAGAGACAATCAAACATATGTCATGGTAATTAGGTTGAAACTATGGAATAATCACCCAGCAAACAAAGAATTCAAGATCCTTTAATATCTCATCTTTTCTCTTGTAGCAAGTTCATGTTTTTTTCAGCTATTATACTCATCTTGGTCTTTAAAACTATTTTTTTTTTGGTGAAACATATCATTTTAATTTGTGGCCATAATTTTCTGAGTATTGATTTTACTTGAACTTCATAATGGCAATGGACACAGTTGTCTTTGATTCCTTCTTAAAAGGGCAATGCAGGGAGTGTATATGCATTTGATTTTCCAAAGCTTCTTGTGCAACTATAGTATGATTCGCCATAGCAGAAGTCAGATTGGGGGTGGGGGTGGGGTGTTGTCTCCTTTCTCCTTTTTTTTTTTTTTTTTTTGCTTTTGACCCATTATATGACTACAGTATATAGTAATTAGCTGATTCTGATTCTTTTTTAAAACCCAAGCAAAGAGCTGTACGTCACCCACAACACAAAGTTACACTACCGCAGATCATGCCATGTTAATTCACACATCACAAATAGAAATGGAAAATGATAAACAAAAGACTAAGGAAGCCAAAGGAGAGTACGTTCTTTGCCTTAGAAGTGAACCTCCTTTGTCTTCCCTGCTGTAAAGGCACTGATTATATCATCAAAGTCTTGTGGCCACAGTGCCATTAATTTCAGATACTGAAAGGGCAGGGTAAGAGAATAAGGGAAAAAAGGCTAGAGCAGCACACTCCCTGCATTGCCCTTTTAAGAAGGAATCAAAGACAACTGTGTCCATTGCCATTATGAAGTTCCTCAATCACTCCCTTCTTCATGGCTACCTTAGGAGGCTGATTAGGACTTTTTCCTGGCAGCACCAAAAAAAGGAGAAAAATAAAAATAAAACAGACTAGCACAGCAGACTTCATTCTTGTCTGCACCGTTCAGTCTTAGACTTGGCCTGTTTGTGGTCTCCGCAGAAAGCAGGGCTTCAGAAAGAACCAAAAATGCACAAGTTATGGTCATGGACTGGACAGAGACTAGGTCAGACTGCTACCAAAAGGGCACATTACAAGTCCTCTATCTGTGTGCCCCTTTCATTTAGGTACAGAGCAGGTCAGAGACATCTGCACATCTTTTACTTTGACACAATGTACGGTGGATTATACCCGCAGTTCACAAAAGTTCATGCCACAATAAGACATGAGTCCTATACACACTTAACTACGCTCTGCCTAATTCAATGGGTAATTCTGAATAGACGTGCATAGTATTGTATTAGAAATGCATGAGTTTTTACAGTACTGCAGGACTCAATTATTTTTGGTTGTTGTTGCAACAGATGCTCTCTGGAATCCATTATAATCCACACAGGGTTCCTACAATGCACTTCCAACCATGGTATTTGTTGAGATTATTCCACTTACATATATCATTAAATATTTTAAAAAGCTGCCGATGATCAAACATGTTTCTGCACAGTGTTTTCAACATTTTTCTGTCTTTTCACGCAGAAAATGTTATATCAAAACATTCATGCACTTGGGGAGATGATTTTTTTTAAAACAACAACAACAATATATAACATTCACTGCTTCTGCAGATGCCTTTATACTAAGGAAGAAAAATGTGTGGTGCTCCAGGTGTTGCTTCACCAAAACACCAAACACTGAAGGATGAGTTGTAGCCTAGAAAGATTGTGTGTGTGTTTGTGTGTGCGTGACATGTGCCCTGCCTCTGCTTTACACATCTCCTCCAGCCCAAAATGTATAAACATCCAAAAGGCCAGACATATGCCAAGTTTAAGCTTGACATGTAATGAGGAGACCCATCATCATTATAGCCATTGCCTCTCATATAACTTCCCCCTCACTGAACAAAATGGCAAATTATGTGTCTATACAGAAGGAAGTCTCAATGAATTTAATGGAACATTCTGAGGGGGGCGGCACCAGCGCCCTGGGCTGAGGCCTTAGCTCCCGGGTCTGTAGTAAGCAAGGGGGAGGGACAACAGGTACCTGTGAGCAAGCTAGGTGATGAGGGCCACCTGCAAGAGGGAAACAGCGAGGCAGAGGCCGGGATAAAAGAGGTAGGCCAGGACAGCTCAGGGGATTCCTTCAGGGAAATAGAGGGAGAGACAGAGACATCAGAGGAGGAGGAGGAAGAGACATGGGGAAAAGCCGCCAAGGCTTGGGTTCCCCAGTTCTGAGCCTCAGCTAAAGAAGAGGCTGCCTGGGAAAAGAAGTCCCAGGCTGACGTTCCCGAGACCCACCCACTGAGTAAAGGAAGGGGCTGCAGACGAGGGACCCAAGGATCAGTACTTCAGGAGCCTACTGTACCTTCTCAGTGCCCACCTCGTCCAATGAGAGCAGCAGCACCCATTCTGATCCAGCTGCAGTGCTGGTGACAAAAGTGCCAGCACAAGCGACAAAGGAGGCTCCAGGAGAGCAGAGGAGTAGGCACCATGATCTCCACCAGGTTTTTCCAGCTGTTCTTGAAGAGCCTCCTCCTCCCCTCGCACTTTGTGAGACAAAGACCCTCAGAGTTCCCTATGGTCTTCACAGATGGGCCTCTTGAAACATTCCGGGGGGGGGGGGCGGTTAGTGCAAGAAACTCAGCCTCTCAGGAAGCTTCCACAGGGAATTAAGAACAGTATTCCTGTTTCTCTTGGTTCCTCAGTTGCAATCAAAACTGTTCTTGGTTATTCTCCCAACCTGGAGTCCATGGAATTATTGCTAGGAGACCCAGATGCCACCAGCGCCTCTAGGGGTGGACTCATGGTGCTCACAAACATACTCCAAGATCACTGCAGCTTTCAAACACAAAATGGGCTCAAGAATCAAGATTCTAAACAAAGATCCCTAATAAGTTACCATTTCTCAGATAAGAAGCTGGAAGTGATATTATAATAGTGACAATGGAAGTAATTTATTTGATGTGCATTTAGAAAGAAGAAACCCGGCACTCCTCTTCGATTTTGCGACTAGATTTCAGGAGGAGAAGAATTTATTTATTTAATTTATTTAAAATATTTCTATCCCACCTTTCTTCCCAAAAGGGATCCATGAAGCTTTGTAGAAAACGCACCTGTATGGTACTTTGTTTTGTTTTTTGTTTTTGGCTGTTCCATCTAATCACAGCTGCAGTTCCCTTAAAGTCCTCTCTCAAAAACAAAACAAAACAAAAACAAACAAACAAAAACATGAGCAGAGTTGCTGGAACCCAGATCCCTGCAGGGAAAAAGATATATCCCATAGACTGATCCTCCATCGCCAACAGGTTAAATAAACAGTACCTAGGGTTGCAATGAGAAGAGAAGACTCCCTGGAAAAGACCCTGATGTTGGGAAAGTGTGAGGGCAAGAGGAGAAGGGGACGACAGAGGACAAGATGGTTGGACAGTGCCATCGAAGCTACCAACATGAATTTGACCAAACTCCTGGAGGCAGTGGAAGGCAGGAGGGCCTGGCGTGCTCTGGTCCATGGGGTCACGAAGAGTCAGACACGACTTAACGACTAAAAAACAACAACAAAAGGGTTGCAAAGCACTGTGGAGTACTCAATTAGTGCAGCTGCACCCCCCCTCCATGCTTATGCTGTATGGGTAATGTCAATATATAATTTACCACCCAGTGGCACTGGAATTTAGCTGTATGTAGCATCAGGATTTTTGTGTACGTATAATATGCTTGTATATAAGACATCATAAAGGTCTTCCTGTGTTTCCTGCCTGTGCAACCTCCAACAACACAAGAACATCAGTTTCTTTGTCTTGATTTATTCATAGTCAAAGCCAAAATTTCAGGTAGGTATTCCAGCAAGTTTTGCTAACTGTAATCTTTACAGAACTCATCAAGATAATCCAGAGAGACTATATTTATATCACTTTCCCATTCAACTGTGATGATAATAAATTAAATGTTTAAAGAGCTATGTAGCCATGTGGGTTTATCTGCAGTTATATCATTTAGTGGAGAAAAAACGCTGGCATTTGAAGAAAGCAAGAACTGTATTTAAGTAGCTTGATATGATATGATGAATACTGTACAAAGCATCAAACATAAAATGAATTCTAGTATGAAGAACAAGCTTTTAACAATATCTGAATCACAGGACTGGACGGATCTAATGAATGGCAATCTGTTCTTTAATGTAGAAGGATTCTCCATGGCTAATGTTCTTACTAGCCAAAGGCGGATTATCAAACTAGGAAAGACCATGATGAGCTCTGTCAGATGTGCTTATATCATTTTGTGGGAAACCCACAACTGCTTCATCGCCAGAAATAGGTTTAGACAAATGTACCAAATGTTTCAGATGTAATTTTTCAAGTATTGCATTCAATTTGTTTCAAACTTGGAGAGCTTTTCCAGTCATAAGTATGGATCATCCTAAACACTGTGATTTTTTAAAAAGTCTACATAAAAATTATTCAATTTTGTGCACATTTGTCTCTATTACGTGCATTTCTGTTTGCAATTTTGGCCAATATGGACATTTTTGCAAGCCCTTTTCATGCCATAAAGGCATTTTTCAGTATCGATTTTCAATAATATATTAATATTTGTGTGGATTCCTGACTATACACATTCTGTATACATTACTTAAACAGGACAATTTAATTTACTGAAAAAATCAGAATAATCCGAATTTCATGGATAGCTGAAAAGTGAACTGAACAAACTCCTATCCAGAAGGTGCATTATCACGGCCACAATTCCTTTTTCAGATCACTCCTACTCTACTTGGCAATTAGGTTGGGGCAAGCAATACATCTCAGTAGACTGGACTTGGCCATTCCAGTTGGGAATGTTTGGTCCAATGCTGTTATGCACTCTTTCAGTCTCTTGGCTTTCAGGATCATTTTTCTCCACTTCTTAAACTTCATGAGTCTCAATTGCTTGTTATACCTCTTAGTCCCACTGGCTGCTGCGAGGCTAGGATATCAATCAATTGCCTGGCTAGTACTCAACTATAATCAAGTATTGTCAAACATTTGATGTTCTAAAATGCCTTTCTAGAAGTGCTAGCTTTTATCTTAAATTGCACCATGTTGTCATCTGAAAACAATGAATGCAGCCTCCTTGTTCTTTAGTCCTATAATATTAAGTTATAATATTATAATATTCTTCATTTCCTTTGTTCTCTCCTTCAGTTTAGTTTACGAAACTATTATTATGAAAGTATTATTACACTATTAGGAAAATGTCTGTATGATTGTGGAAGAAAGATTGTTACATGAGCTTTGAAATGATAGGTCACACACACAGATCACAGTCATTTGCATTTTCTGTCCATTTGTGGGATCTATCGATCTATCTACATGGAGATTCAGAAATACACGTATAATGTCATGGGTCTGGGAACAAAGCAGGTCAAAATATTACCTGAAAAATATCACCAGCTCAACCTGCCTTTAGACCCTTTATTAATCTACACAGGAGGTCAGGGCTTCTACACATCCCTGGTAGATGCTACTGGTTGAAAATTCACAAGGATAAACCCTGAATTGCAAGAGAGATACACTTTCAACTATGGAGTATGCATTTACATCCTGCTCTTGAGTGAGTTCTTTTTTGTATGTACTGCGGATCCTACTCAGCCCCCCTTGGGTTTGAATGAATGTCTTTCATAAGAAACGTCTCACATCTGAGGCAACAAAACAAAGAAACAAAACTGGCTTATTGCTCTAAAGACTAATATACAAAGAGATCACATTTCTCTTTCAAACAAGCTTTGCACATAGGTTTTCATTAGCTTTTGTCATATTCTACTCAAATGACTATGAATATTGCTTCATAACCAATCAGGCTGTACGTATAAACAGAAATTAAACCACTCTTAAAAGATTGTATTTGGCATCTGATATAAATACACATAAACAATCAAAAAGCATAAAATAATAAAATAAGCATTTCCAAACAAGTATCAAGTTGTAAGAATAATTTAAAGAGACTGTGAAGCAGGGAATGAGTTCTGTCTTTCCATGGCTCATTTAATGAATTTAGTAGTCCTATAGGATATATAGTAGTCTGTGCCAGGTAGCAGATATAAAACTGTACATAAAGGAGAGTTCTTCTTGATCCCAGTTGTTAAGGGTTCAAGATACTGATCCCTCAATTCTGCATACAAAGGGCATTCTGATAGAAAATGTACGTCCCCCATCTTAGAGCATCTCTACCTGTACATACCACGTTGGTCCATATAAACCTCCCTGAATTTATGTCAGCTGTCTCAGCTTGTATGAGCTAATAAGGGGCAAATATGGGGACACCTATCAAAAAGGCAGGGATTTTATTAGTTTTGTTTGCTAATAGATCTGCCATAAATGTGCTCTACATTATTTCACAGAAACTCCTTTTATACAATTATTGATCATATTTTGCATCCTGGTTTAGAGCAAGAGAAAATAATGGAGGTCTGATACGTCTAATTCATTAAACAGGTGTCTTCTTATCATATAGAAAGACTTAAAAGTCAGTGTTATCACATGTAATAAAACTGACCTGTCAAGTGGTATTTCATGTGCCATTTCTCTTCTCAATTTTTTGTGACTGCTTAATTAAAGAAACTTAAAACTCCACAGCACGGTTGAATTCTGAAATTAATGCACTGCTTTAATGATCAGAAATATTTCAAGGTTAGTACCACATTCTGTGAACATTACAGATCATCCCAATTAATTGCAATTCCAGATGCACTAATGTGTGGCGTTAATTGATTTACATATATGCCTTGCCATGCCCATTGGAAAGGGACATTAGAAAATCCAACCAAGGTGCATAAGTGTATTATGTTTAAATTATTCTTTTAAAAGAAGCAGTGTTTTTTTCCCCTCTTGGATCAAAACACATACAACAGTGTACTTATTATAATGAATGATACTGATCATATGCCACATTTAGCCATGGGAGTTGCGATAGTTTTTTGATGTGTTTTTCCCACGGTCACCTTGTACTATTGTTATTACTATAGCCATGCTCTCTAAGTTCTGATATAAACATTCCTCTGACATGGAAGGCTTTGATGCTGTGAACTGCTCTCTTCTACGGGTAAAAACTCTTCATTTACATTAAAAAAAACATTATTGACCTGGTGCCTATTGTTCAGAACAAGCTTTGTAGCTGGTCCCTACAGGATTTATGTTTTGTCAGTGCTAAAACAAAACAAAACAAGGAACCGCAACACACAAGGCAATTGCTTAACTAATTGGCCATGTCCCTTCTTGTGAACAGGTCATTTGTACAGGTGCAGTGGATAAATACAGGTAGCGAAGTAAATGCAAGTTTCACCTTCAGTATTTCTTCTAATGCATTCCCCAGTATGGCTGTTAAATTCTTCTGAGACTCAAAAGCAGCTTTTATGGCTGTGAAGTGGAATTTGACTAACAAGAGCTACCAATCAAGCAATTCCCTCTGGTATGTATGTTTTTTCATGAGCTTACCTTACCAGTTATTCACATGCCAGGTTCTGCTAGATTATTACTTCTAATCTGGGAAATTTAACTTTGGATTCTTCAGAGAATAATAGCAATAGCTAGGTCATACAGCATGTGCTCTGCATGCACACCACCTCAAGTTCACATCCATGACATGAGCAGTTAAAAGCATTAAGTAGTAGGTTCTACAAGGGGCGAGGCTTCAGCTTTAAGACTCTGGAGCATAACTGCCAGTTTCAACAGATGAGAACACAAAGATGGTGAAGGATGGTGGGAGTTATGACTCAATTATTACAATGTCTGGAGGACCACCTATTTTCTCTTGTGTGCATGAAACTGCCTTATACTGATTAAAGTGCAGCAAACTATTACCACCTTTTTTGTTGGTAGCAATATTAGCGCCCTCCCCCAATCCTTATGGTTTCTACATAATATAAAAGTTTTATTGCAAAAAAATACAAGGGCCAGAATCCTACTGCTGGATAGCTCAGTGGCCAGAGGTTGGGAGTTCAGTTCCCCACTGTGCCTCCTTGAGAGGGGCTGGATTTGATGATCCCTAGGGTCCCTTCCACCTCTGGAGTTCAAAAGTTATTTATTTATTTTTATATAAGGTTTGCATAACCTGCTGTAGCTAATTGATGAGGTGTCAGAATGAGTTTCAGTCATGTACCTGGTTACACATATGACTGCATACTCAAGTTGTTCCTCCACAGCCTAGCCACAATTAGTTGCTACAATTTGGGGGAACCTTATGTAAACAGCAGGGAGAAAACTTGATTTTTTTGTGTGTTCTCACCCATGAAATATATGAAGCTTTATAATCTACTTCACAGTACTATTTGTCGGTTCTTTTGATTCAAGAGAGTGGCAGCTGGAAAGCCAGTAGCTGCTGAAACGGCAGCCTCCAGTAAACCTATGAGTATGCAGATGCATACTCCCATTATCAGGAAAATGTGTCCTGTCTGCAAATGAGTTCCTGTTTTATGAAAATATCACCTCAGGCATGAAACAGAGTTCAGTTCATCATAAAATCTAGCCAAGCTTTAATCAGTCTCTTATCACCAATCACTGATCAATGATAAGAGCAGAAGTTCCATGAGCAAGATGAGAAACCTAGGGGAGCAACTGAAGGCAGAATCCTTCCCATCACCACAGTAAGAGAAGGAATGAGGTAACAGCTCAGCTGTCTGATTAAAGGATAAAGTGATGCCTAGTTTAATGAAAACCTGTATGGGCCTGGAAGGTAGTATTTATCTGTGACATTTTTCAGTGCTCTATCAGAATTATCACCCCCTCCTTGCCTCTACTGCCCAGTTCCTACACCAGTTATTATGAGAAAGTATATAGTCAATACACCTTGATAAAATGTTACTGTATCTTATAAAAAGCTCCAGGGGTATTTAAAAGGCTAGCTGTGCCCTTCTTTAAAGGCTACATGACAGGAAAGAACCAATGGCTCAGCTATTCTGGCAAGAGCTGAGCCCACACAGCACAAGAAATAGGACAACAGCTACATTTCATTCTGTTTCTCCAATCCCGAGGGAGTGCTGAATAAAAAATACAGTGCCTAATACCTGATCCTGTTGGGTATAGGTGGCCACCTTCACAGCTCCCAGGTATTTTTGTGTACCCACAGCTCTCCTTTGATCTTGTTGCTTGGAAAAACCAGGTGGAAATGAGACAACAGTATTCTAGTACAGCCATTCCAATTAAAGGCTGGGTCTCTACACCAATGTGCTTGTGATCAGTGTAGGTGGGAGGAGAGACCTGAAGAACTGCCTTACTTTCTCTGCCACCCATGGATAAATCTAGGCCAAGGGTAAATCTTTACCACAGTCCAGGTCTCAAATCCATTCCTCAGTGGCCTTTGTTAGCCTGCAGAGGTTGCTCAGCCAGCAGAAGCTTGCCTTCCCCAAGCATGCAATGCTATCTCTGTGAGAAGTGCACTGGCCACTACATTTTAAAAAGAGAAAGCCAGGTGTTGCTGCTGTCTGGCCTGTTACTGCAATCTGACCACGGAGTAGCTCCCAACAAACCGAGGGCAGGCCACATGGAAGACAGAGATCTTATATAGGCTTTCCTATCTCCTGCCTGAAATGGCAAAAGATTTCACTAAGTTGGCAACAGTAAAGGGTTAAGGTTTTTATTTACTACTTACAAACATATACTAAAACATGATATTTGCTATACTAACTGGCCACAGCTGTCCAGGGTCTCAGGTTAGCATCTTTCCCAGCCCTAAGTAGAGACTGAACTGGGACTTTCTCATACAAAGCATGTACAAAGTATGGCCAGTGACATGTAGGGCACTACCTCTATTTACAAACTGATTTGTTCAATTGCTACATTCTATTGTTTCTTCCGATAAGCAGGACCCCAGTGAACAATTAAAGCTTTCAATAAATAATCTGTAAGCACATTTATCTGATTTATTGTTATTTGATACAGCAGTTAGTTTCTATGGGGCAGTTAATATTGATCATGCAAAGTACTAGAGAAAAACATTAAACACTTCCAGAACTCCACGGATTATTACTTTTTATCTGCCACTCATCACAGTTACTTGTAATTGTAGCAAGATTGAAAATCAATAATAATTAGTACTCTGTACATTTAAAGAAATGAATAATGTACCTTATGTTTTGGGTTTGGCTTAATGAAACTAAAACACAACTGAGCATGCTAACATAAATTTACTTACTAGCACTTAACATTTTAGGGCAAATAGTTTCTAGAAGTATATTCTATTGTTACCATAAAGGGCAAAATGCTCTTTAAAAAGTGAAACAGATATTCAATGTGATCAGAAAGAAAACAACCTTGCCATGATGTGATGAACCTTTGACACAACGTAGGAAATCAAAATAATCCAGGAATTATTTGTAAACAGTAAGAAAAGCAGTAGCAACAATGTAAACCTTATACTGTACTCTTTTCTGCTGAAAGAACTGCCTGTGTTAGTGGAATCAGAAGGAGAACGGCTTCTGTTTCCTGCAGCAAATCACTCTGTTCCCTCAAATTTCATTTGATTAGCTTTGGGGATCCTCCTGAACAAATTCTTGGAACATCAAGGGAGGAAAGGGAAAAAGAGGAATTTTCATTGTAGACACACGCCTCCAGTGATGCAGTGTTGACTTCTATCTACAAATAACCATCACTAACAACACTATCAGTGTTAGGGGAAGACAAGATACAAGGACAATCCAGTTGGCCAAGTCAGTGATGGACAAGGACTTCCAAACCATTTGTAGAAATAGGTAGTCCCCTTCAGAGGAACACATCTCAACATCTACTGTCCATGGTCTTTCTAATTTGATAGTCTAATCAAATCTATATTGGCACTGACCTACTGTAAACAAACTCTGTGACCTGGCTTTAATCCTGGAAGGGAAAAAGTTGGATGTTGACAACTTCTTCATGTTATTCTCTCAAAAAGACATTATTTTAATAGACTGTTCTTTATTCTTTTAGTGGCTTCCCCAGCTCTGATGACTGAACAATATCCATGTCCAAAAGGGTTTGCTTTCAGCCACTGAATTACTCTGCAATTCTAGCAAGGAAGAACCATCACTTCACTAGTAAAATGTGTGTGTGTGTCTCTGTGTGTGTACATGCATGCATGTACAAAGAGACCTCTTTACTGATTGGAAAAAATAAGCAACAAAAATTCACTGCACAGAGGATTTTAATTTTTCTTGTTCACTGTGACTAGGAATTTTGTTACTGATGCTGCAAGGAAAAACCCATCTCTGAACACATACACATTCTGCTTAAAGAAGCTAGCCAAACGGTTCAATCAGACATATACAGACATACCAGTTCCCCATGCTTCTTTGGTCTCTGATGCACATAAAGTGAATTTGAGAAAATACATGGAAACAACTGTTGTTATAGTTTGGCTACAGTAATAATTCTAGATTATTAAAATGCAAGGTGGTATGAAAAAGGTTTCATTATTAAACGATAACCAGAACTCCATGTGAAACCAAACACTCAACAGACTTCTTTTTCATAAATTATTTGTTATTTATCTGACCCAAATATAGAAAAGACTGATTAAAATGTAAGACTCCATATGCAGTTTATTGCCATTAAGGCCAATGAAGGCATTTTGGGGACCATAATGAAATAATTACATTTGCTTTTAAGAATTCTCCATGTCAGTAATCAATGGCAATGCAGCACTAAATTAAAACATCAGGAACTAAATTTCACTTGCATCTATTTCCATTTTAGCTAATTATATCCCCAAGCTTTCCAACACACCAGGCCCTAAAAAATCTTTTGAAGTTGAAATAGCCCACAGAAAAAAAAGCCTTTCACAGTTATGACTTTGATGAAGAAACAAAGGTAATTCAGCCCCAGAAGCCTTAATATATCAATATATGGCTGCACAAAATATACAGTAAGGGAAAGAGGATTGGGAAAAATCCACAGAGCTATCAAAAATATTCAAGCTCAGTTGCTCAAAGGTTTGTGGAAATTGTGAATCTGGCTCAGCCTTTATTTGCCACCTCCATACATTTCCCTTTAAAAACCAGAAGTATTTTATTACAGTTCAGCTCCAGTCATGTGTGTGTGTGTGTGTGTTGTAGGGTTTATAATTATGTTATGTTTCAGACACTGACTGTTAAAACCAGTTCAGTCACTACAAGCCTAGTTTGAAACAATTAATACAAATTAATAGCTCAGTGGTTTAGGTATCTGGTTGCGGAGCCAGAGGTTTGGAGTTCGATTCCCAACTGAGCCCCTTGACAGGAGTTGAACTCAATGATCCATAGGGTCCCTTCCACCTCTGCATTCTAAGATTATTATTATCTAAGATTATTAAATAGAAGCCTGTATAACATGCAACTTCTTAATAAGCAATAGGCTATCAAACTGAAAGATTGTAGCCTAACTGGTACTTTGGATGCCCTGTCTTCTGGCAAAACAAACAGCAGCAAAATCAGGAGGCTTACTGAGTGACAGGTAGGCTAAATTTGGATTAGCAGGGCATGATTTGTACAGCCTTGGATTAATGTCAATAATATCATGAAGAGACTATTTCAAAAGGTCCTAGTTCCAATCCTTATCTTTTATCTACCAACGGGGCTGGAGAAATTTCTCTCTGAAACCTTGGCATGACATTTGTCTGCTGCTCAGCCCTACACAGGAATTCTGGAGACTGAGCTTTATTTTAATTGTACAATATAATTTTTAGTACGAGTTTGAGTTATTAGACTTGGAACTGAAACTTTCTTTTACCCATCTAATGACAGATCACAAAATAAAACTCATGGGAATGCATGACGCAGGGATTAGTGAATGCATGTGTTTTGAGAATCAGAAGCCGTCTTTCTAAATACATGTTAACCGTACCATATAGTTTTATCTTCAGCTGGTGGGTAATGGGAAGTGCCTCTGTTGAGAGCTATTGCAAGTAGACAATACCAGATTAGATAAATAAATAATCTGGTCTGGTATAGAACAGATTCCTAGGTACAACCTTTCATTGTTGGAAACTAACACCTATAAAATCATAAGATAAAATATATAGCAAGAATGAAGTCTCCACACGCAATATGCAATTCAAATATACTATGTTTATTCACATGCTCTTCAGAACGAGTCAACATTATTTGTCCACTGAGAAGCTGAACATTAATTTGTCTATGCTTATTTGTATAGCAAATGTCTGTTATGCACTAGTCATAAAAAACATTCAGAAAGTTTTGTTTTCTATAAGCTTCTTTAGACCCCATGCCTCCAGTAACAAAGGGCAGAAAGCATACTAGTTTTAAATAAGTCAGAGAGAAGGATATGTATCATACATTGTTCTTTTTTATCCAGCTCTGTTGTATCTACCGTGTTTCCCCGAAAATAAGACAGGGTCTTATATTAATTTTTGCTCCAAAAAACACATTAGGGCTTATTTTCAGGGGATGCTTTATTTTTTTATGTACAATCTACGTTTATTCAAATACAGTCATGTCATCTTCTTCTGGTTGCTGCACAATGGTGGAGGGCGGGCTTTCACTTAACTAGGGCTTATTTTGAGGGTAGGGCTTATATTACAAGCATCCTGAAAAATCATAGTAGGGCTTATTTTCAGGTTAGGTCTTATTTTCAGGGAAACAGGATACTTCATTAAAATCATAACCAAATATAGACATAAAAGGCCTGGTAAAGCATTCAAGCAACTGCTACAGTTTACCATAAAGGAAGGCTAAAGAAACTAAGGCTCCACTGAATTTTAAAAAATAAAACACAGTAAATGGAAACATGAAAGCGGTTTCTGAAATAATAAATACAATAGACAAAGGAAGTAATTATCTTCTAAGTATATTACTTCACCGTTTTGAGAATAACAATGGCAACCAGCTGATTTACATTTTAAAAATGATTAAACATAGAAAATCTATTGTCCATGAAAATTAGCCATGATATATCCAGAGGAATAGTCCTCCTCTAGGCACTAAAGTCTCAAATAACTACCATTATATGTATTTGACAGCCCTTCAGTGAGGCCATCCAATCCACCTGATAAACAAAGCATCCCTGTCATGCTACTCTCTCTCTCTTCCAAGAATTGTGGGTTTGGGTGATTACCTGGGAGGAAAGTTACAACTTGTTTTATGCTAAACAACAGGATTTTCACCAATATTCATATAGAAGGTCCTAAATATGGTCCATAGCATCATCACTCAGCTCATCGGGGATGGGTAAGAGTTCTGGTTGAGATATTAGAGAGCTGATCTCAACTGGAGTGGCCTGTACTAAGTAAGCAGTTCCCAATCTTTAGCCATGCAAATGTTTTGGGCTTCACACCCCCAAAAGTCCCAGCCAGCATGGCCAATGGGCAAAGCTTCTGGGAGTCAAAGTCCCATCAGGTTGGTTAAAGTTTTGGGATACAAGGAATGATACATCCTATGCTTCCATGTCTCAAAAAAGCATGTATTATACACTGGTTCTAGCCACCATGTGGTTACTCTTGATGACAAGTTCCTGTATAGTCTGCTGTACAGAAAAGAATAATAGCAGCTATGCTTATTTAACTTCATTTTGGCCACTCTTCTCTGCTATTACCGTAGTCACTAATGCTGGAATTCTTGTCTCTCAGTCATACCACAATGTCCCTGCAAACCTATATGAAACCAAAGAATGCTGAGGCCATGTAAAGCTATGCTAAGTTTTTTTTTTGTTAGGGTTTTGGGTTTTTTTTGAGCTTCAGAGCTTTAAACATCCTTCAATGAAAGTACAGCTATAAATGCTTCCACAGAGCCATAGAAATACATCTTATGTCTGGTTACTTGTGTAATTCCTCCCACAGAAATGATGCCCTTTCCCTTGTATAGAAACATGTTATACCTGTCTTATAACCCATCACTCCCAACAAATACTCTGTAGAACTCGGTGCTATCTAAAATATCCAGCTGAACATCACTACTTGGTATTGATCGTGTGTACTGGAGGTTCAGCACTGAGCTGGTTCCATTCCTTCCTTGGGGACCAGCACCAGAAGGTTCAGCTAGGGGAAGCTGTTTCGTCCCCTTGGATGCTGCAATGCAGTGTCCCACAGGGGTTGATCATCTCCCCCATGCTGTTCAACATCTATATGAGACTGCTGGGAGAGATCATCCGGAGTTTTGGAGTTTGCTGTTATTAATATGCTGATGACATGCAACTCTATCTCTCCTTTTCCTCCTCAGCAGTGGAAGCTGTGCAGACCTTGGAGCGCTGTCCGGCTGTGGTTATGGATTGGACAAGGGCTAACAGGTTGAAATTGAATCCTGACAAGACGGAGGTCCTATTGTCTGCCTGTCTTGATGGGGTCACACTCCCCCTGAAGAATCACCTGCAAAATCTTGATGTGCTGCTGGACCCGGACCTCTCAATGGAATATCAAATCTCAGCTATGGCCAAGTCTGCCTTTCACCAGCTGAAGCAGATTGCACACCTTCGCCACTTTCTTGACAGGAAATCCCTCACAACATTGGTCCATGTGCTTGTAATCTCGAAAACAGACCATTGCAACACTCTCTACTTGGGGCTGCCCCTGAAGGTGGTTCAGAAGCTGCAGCTGATGCAGAATGGTGCTGCCAAGTTGGTCTCTGGAATATCCCAATATGACCATATAACTCCTTTCTTGGCTCATCTGCACTGGTTGCCTGTATGCTTCCAGGCCAAATTCAGGGTGCTTATGTTAGTTTTTAAAGCTCTTAACAGTTTAGGAGCTTGTTACCTGTATGAGTGCCTCTCTCTCAAAACATCTACCAGTCCCACCCACACCTCTTTTATGGAGATGCTCCAGAAGGTAATCTCAAGTGAGGCATGGAAGTCATCCACCCATAATTGGGCCTTTTCTATGGTGGCCACCTCACTCCAGAATTCCCTTCCACTAGAGGTGCAGCTGGTCTCATCCTTCCTGGGTTTCAGGAGGCAACTTAAGACCTGGCTGTTCTCCCAAGCCTTTCTCTAGCTTGCCCCAAAGTAATGTTACATTCTCCTCTGGGCCTGCCTGTTGCTAATTCTTTGCAGCCTAGGGGTTTTTTTGATCATTGTTCTCATAGGTTCACGTTTATGGAATTTCAAATTTTTCCTTTCTGATTGTTTTTATTGTTTTCTATTACTGTTATATTTTGCTATGTTTGCTGCCCAGAGTAGTAGCTTTGCTACTAGTTGGGCAGGATAAAAAAAGTCAGTCAGTCAGTCAATCAATAATGGTCCTGTCTATATATCAATCTTGCCCAACATGGTGTCTTCTGGATGTTTTAACTATAAAAACCATGTTTTAATTACAAAAACCATGAACTGCAGTCTGCATGGCTTACAGTTAAGGATTATAGGAGTCGTAGTTCACAATATGTGGAAGGGGTCTGACCTGAGATGGCACAAAGTGCCAGTTTGGCAATTCGTGTCGGTTTGTTTAGCAGCCAAACAGATTTTTGGAGCTTCAGAACCTTGCCTCCTCTGGCAGAAACTTACTAGGAGGCAGCAGCCTGGCTTCCCTGCCCCACCTCCTCCTGGTGATGCCTCTGAGTGGGTGCCCACTGGAGGATGTGGGGCTTTGAAGCACTGAACACGTGTTTGGTTGCTAAATGAACTCACACATACTGCCAAAATGGCAGTTCATGCCCACCTCTAGAGCAGCCTTCATCAGTCTGATCTACACGTTTACTTGAGAGTGAGCTCAAAGAGATTTGGGGCTAAAGGCAATGGTAGTCCAAACTATAGTAGACCCACTTAGATTAATGAGACTTATTAGTTACCATTTACATAAGTTCCACTGATTTCAATGGATCCACTCTATTTGGGACTACCTTTAATTCATGTATATGACTGGGCTGTTAAATCCTTGACTTCAAAGGGAATTAAACTCTGAAGATTCCAATGTTGTGTGAGATTAAAGAAAAGTGGAACATTTACAGACTATAACAATTATCCTGTCTAAAAATAATATTAATCTTCATGAATAAACATTTTAGTCTGGAAGATAATATTTAGTATGTTCACTTAGCTGTACTTACAAGTTAGATACATGGAGCTGCAATAATACTGTTATTAGGGGCTTTTGATTCTACTTTACAGGTTTTAGTTGTTAACAATATAAAGGAAGCAAGAAGAATCTATTGTTCTGTCTGAAGTCAGGAAGGCAAAACTTGTCACAGTAATAAAAGCATATTTGCTGATACACTTCTCCCTTTCTCGTGTATTGTACTTAAAACATAAAAATTAAAACTATATTTTTAAAAAAAAAAATCAAAGGGGAATGCCCATGCATAGCACATAGTACATAGCACCAATTAATCCTTGCTTTCTGTGTCTATTGCAGAAACAGATTTCTCTATGGCTTGTACTTTCCTGCTGCAAGGCAGTGGCTACAAAGCATTAAGATACGACTTTAAAAGCATGGTAATTGCCACAGAAACAGCATATGAATTCTTTTAATTTTATTTTAATTGACTAGGTTTCAGCTTAGCTTGGCAGTATTCCTTTAGCTTTTCTTACATGACTAGATAACATCCAAATGGATTTCTACTGGAAGTATTTAACCTAATAACTTTTAGCATTTTTAAAAAAATTACTGTAACCTGCTTCAAACTAAGGTCATCAAGAGATGGAAAATTTAGAACTCAGACACATCCCCAACATCAGCCACTGCAGAGAGAGACCATTTCCTGGAGTTTGGCTTTCCATAAGTTATACTATATATTGTTTATATTAGTTGTTGTTCCCAAGTCCCAAAATGAATGTTGCAATTCATTTTGAGGGAAAATTGCTCAGATTCGCAATGGGTTGGACTCCACCATTACTGCAGAATCAGAGGATGTGTCCAGTGTGCCGTGCTTAGGTCAAGTATTAATGGATGAGTTTCAATTGTTGAGACCTGAGGATGTGGACAGGGTGCTTGGATTTGTCTGTTCTACCACCACTCCGCTCGACCCTTGCCCATCTTGGCTAATTGGAAGATCTGCCAGGGGGATTCGCACCTGGGTCCAGGAGGCCGTGAACGCTGCTTTGAGAGAGGGAGTGGTCCCTACCACCTTGAAAGAGGCAGTAATTCGGCCACTGCTAAAAAAGCCTAACCTGGACCCAAGGCTGGTGGCTAACTACCGACCAGTGGCGAACCTCCCTTATTTGGGCAAGGTGTTGGAGCGGGTTGTGGCCGGGCAACTCCAGGCGCTGCTGGATGAAACGGATTTTCTGGATCCATTTCTATCGGGTTTCAGGCTGGGTTTTGGTACGGAGACTGCCTTGGTTGCCCTGTACCTTTGCCAAGAGAGAGACAGGGGGAGTGTGACCCTGTTGATACTCCTGGACCTCTCAGCAGCTTTCGACACCATCGACCATGGTGTCCTTCTGGATAGGCTGGCTGGGTTGGGAGTTGGGGGCACCGCTTTACGGTGGTTCCGCTCCTTCCTGGCTGACTGTGTCCAGAGGGTGGTGCTGGGGGACAGTTGCTCTGTCCCATGGCGTTTATGTCATGGAGTTCCTCAGGGCTCGATACTGTCCCCCATGCTGTTTAACATCTACATGGAACCGCTGGGAGAGGTCATCAGGAGGTTTGGGCTGAGGAGTCAGCAATATGCTGACAACACTCAGCTCTACCTCTCGTTTTCCACCAATCCAGGTGAGGCGGTTTCTGTGCTGAACTCGTGTCTGGACCTGCTAATGGACTGGATGAGGGTTAATAAATTGAAACTCAATCCAGACAAGACAGAAGTGCTGTTAGTGGGTGCTTCGCCGGACAGGCTGGAGGGCCATTTCCCTGTCCTGAATGGGGTTGCACTCCCCCTAAGGGACAGGGTCCGCAGCCTGGGGGTGCCCCTGGACCCCATTCTAACTCTGGAAGCCCAGGTGGACTCGGTGGCCAGGGGCGCCTTCCTTCAGCTGCGGAAATTATACCAGCTACGGCCCTACCTGGATGAGCGGAGTCAGTTACACATGCACTGGTAACATCTCGTATAGATTACTGCAATGCGCTCTACGTGGGGCTGTCTTTGAAGACGGTCCGGGAACTGCAACTGGTCCAGAATCGAGCTGCGTGGCTGGTGAGTGGTGGGACTGCTAGGGGACACATCAAGCTGATTCTGTTTAAATTACATTGGCTACCAGTTGCTGCCCGGGACCAATTCAAAGTGCTTGTTTTGACATATAAAGCCCTAAACAGCTTGGGCCCTGGATACCTGAAGGACGGCCTCCTTCCATATGAACCTACCCGGCAGTTAAGATCTAGCCAGGGGGCCCTTTTGAAAGAGCCATCCCTCAAGGAGGTAAGAGGGATGGCTTGTAGACAAAGGGCCTTTTCGGCAGCTGCCCCCAGACTATGGAATGCCCTCCCGACTGAGATTCGTCTGGTGCCGACACTGACGGCATTTCGGCACCAGGTCAAAACCTTCCTGTTCCAGAAGGCTTTTAATTGAAATAATATCAACTGTGGGTCCTGATGGCAACTTTTGGAGTATATATTTTAATTGTATTTTAATTGTTTTATCTTTTTTACTGTAGTTAAATTGCTGTAAGCCGCCCAGAGACCTTTGGGTAGTGTGGGTGGCATATAAGTTTTTTTTTTTAAAAAAGACCCATCTTGTCTTTGATCCTACAAACAAACATGCTGTGAGAGAGAACATGTCGCCTAAGTCTGATTTGTAAAACTATGGATGTTTCTTACACGATTTCAGTTCGGGGTGGCATATGACAATACGCATTCGGGGTGAGAGGAAATCAGTGTTGATTGTACTAAGACGTCTCTTCCTGTGATGACTGGAACTGGAGAAGCAAGAATAAACCTTGTAGGATTATACTCTTGTGACATCATACCAATTTAAATGCAAAGACTTTGACATCTGTACATAATCCACTGCATTTTATGAGTGGTCGATTTTGCTCAGAAACAGAAAGATGGCCTCCAAATATGTGCATCCACCCACAAAAAGGAAGGTGAGACCTAATTTTTCACAATGGAACTGTCCCATTCTCTGCTATATGTATTTTTAAGGTTAACTCATCCCTCAGTTTCTTAACCTTCTTAAGTTTCACCTTTCCAGTAATATTCATGAGAAATAAAATTCATTTTGAAGCCCACACATCTATATGCATACCTTTAGAGCTTCCAATTCTCAGTTTATTATTGAGGCTAAGAAACAATCATATTTAAACCAATATTAACTCCTAAGGCCAACTGTCACCCGACTCCTCCAAAAGCCAAGCTTCCACTCGTTTTCTGTTTTGCCACTGTGGCTTGCGGCAGAATACTGAAAGAGGACAAACCATTTTCATACTTAGTGCCAGGTTTTAAGTGATACTAGACATCAAACATTATGCCATGGAATAAAAACTATCATTGTTAACACGAATTCAATTCGCCAGCTCTGTAAAACAGCAACACGGGAAACATAAGGGAGACAGTAACATTTTAAGGTTAGTATAGTTCATTATTTAAGTAAACTTGAAAGCCTTTCAACTGCGATTGTTAAAGACTAAGTTCGGCTGGCAGCTAGAGTATGAACAGAATGGGAAATATAGATTATTTTCTTGGGAAGGTAAGGATGAATGATCTCACAATCTAAAATAAGCTCTCCTTTTCCTCACCTAATACTATTATAAAATTCAAAGGCATTTTGAATGTGTACAAGAGCATTTTGGATCTCTGTTTACAAATGAAATTGTGTCTTGCCACATGAAACTTTAAATTCAGCAATACAAACGTCAGCTTTTGTTTTTCCTTTTAAATAAAATCACGTAAAATAAAATAAAGCTACACAGTGCAAAGGAAAACAAAGTATTCTGTGACACTGAGAAATTCAAGAGACTCAGATTTCACTGCGCCTCAAAAGTGCATTAAGTTAGTCTGGATCCAGATTAAACAATAAGTGATCAAGTGTCTTTTAAACAAATTAACAGCAAATAAAAGCTTCCTATTAATCACCACATGGGGAATCGGATAGAAATTTTAAATACAATAAAGGTGCATAAAAATAAGTCTTGCCTTCTGTGCTTGAAACCCAGAACTTCTCAACAACACCTGCTGCAATTCAATACCTAGGAATGTAGATTTCAAGGCATACATGTCAATGCACTTGTTTTTGTATTCTGGATAGAGATAGGGAAGATAATAAAGCATTCACTTGCACATTGGGCTACATGTTCATAGCATTTTTAATGCATACAGTGCAAGAATTATTATAGCTCTAAAATTAAAAACAACTAGTAGTTTACCAATGAATTTTATGAGAATGAATTTTGTTCCTAACCAATTTTTTTATACAGGCCTGCTCCAGTAGTGAGAAAGATTAAGGCTGCAATCTTAAATCCAATTACTAGGCAGAACTGAACATAGTAGGACTTATGTCTGTGTATACATGTACAAAATTACACTGTCAGATTGTAGTCCCAGACAAGTTTGCCAGGAAGTATGTCACATTTACCTTACTTCTGAGTAGACATGCCTATGACTGAACTGTCAAACATGCACTTTACTTCCTCACTGCTTCCTTGGATCATGCCTTTATTTTCTTTGAAAGCAATAAGGCACAGCAGTTCCAACATACATAATATAATTATAATTATATTTTTGTCACAAGATGATGAAAGGTTTAGAAAGGATTTGCTATTGGTCCCTTACTCTCTCTCTCTCTGTGTGTGTGTGTGTGTGTTTGATTAAGCAGCAATAAATCCACACTGCTATCCCAATAATCAACAATTTGAAGTCTCAGAAAAAGTTGTATTTAACCCCTTTATATATTCACTTACCACTGTAAGTATCAGTGAAACAGAAATCTGCATTTTACTTAAAACAGGTTATTTATGTTTTGTTAACTTCAAACTTAATTCTCTATTCAATGCTATTAATTTGATTTTGCTTTGTTATGAGATGAGAGCTTATTGGCAATACTTTAAACTCCTATCCATCACAGTTCCACTGTTGCTTTAAGGTCACTGCTTTCTTTGGACTGAGACTCATCCTTTTGCACAGTTTGAAGCCACATATTATGACCTATGGGAAATATCCCCCAGCTTATTTGAGCATTTCTTTCCAAAGCTTTTAACACATAACAATGAAGGAGACGTAGTTAAGAACACAAATTGGTGTAGATGTAGAATTTTAGCATTTCATGTATTTAGCATCTCAAGAGCAATATTGATGATATTTGTGTACTCTTTCCCAAATAAATGTAATTAAGGTGACTGTTACTTCCTATGGTCTACAAAACTTTTCACCTTTGTTTAAAAAAATAAGAAGAGGCATATAGATCGGCTTTTGCAGCTATTCATTTGTACAGCCAATCCAAAATAAGCTCAATGTGTTCTCCTTTCCTAACTAAGGAAGTAGCTCTCATCTCAATTGTTTACTCAAAATCACAGAGGACTTAGTATAAACAGAATAAGGAAATACTTGCCCTTTGTAGTTGTACATTATCTTCCCTTCATTGTCCATGCTTTTAGAAATAAAAGCAGCATGCTCAGTATAAGAAAGTTATTTAAACTTTTATCTGCAATTTACAGCTCTGATGTATTTTATTTACTATTTACTATTTACCACTGTTCAGCATTTATGCAAATGCAAATCTGTTTTGGCCTGATTTTATCTCTCCAGTCTTACATTTTAGTTGTTGTAAAAGTGTGAAAGTGAACCAACGCATGTTAGAAAACTGTGAAAGCTCATTAAATAACTTATGTATTTATTTTGTGCAGCACTTTCTTTAATTAGCATACCTTCTACAATAATCAACTTTTGTTTCTTATCACCAGCCCCAGATAAACAACATATTTAACACTTGCTGCGCCCTGATAAGAGTGACCCTGGGTTTAACTTGCTCAGGAGCAAAGTAAACACACACATGCATTTCTGTGTGTGAAAAAGAGAGACACAGAGAGGGAGAAGAAGTTCCAGTTAACGGCAATCTACAGTGAGCTGTTATGCCGTGTCTTAAAATACATTACAACAAACTCTCAAAACTATTTTTCTGAAAGTTTCATTTTGTAAAAACTTGCTGCTCCAGGCAACAATTTGAGTGTTCACAGTATTCTGCGTTACCATAAGCAAGGTATACTGTTATGGAAATACCTACCGGTACTAAGG
Organism: Intellagama lesueurii; assembly: GCA_037013535.1. Taxonomy (NCBI): domain Eukaryota; kingdom Metazoa; phylum Chordata; class Lepidosauria; order Squamata; family Agamidae; genus Intellagama; species Intellagama lesueurii. The sequence continues at coordinate 83,187,742 of JBAJHW010000006.1, forward strand.
GAAAAAAAAGTTTCAAAGACTACCCAGATTTTTTATTTTAAAGTCAGGTGCATTCAATTTATACAGACTTTGAACACTCCAGTGTAGAATTACAATAATTGTCTGTTGATTTTTACTATTAAAAAAAACACATTGTCTCTATTTTTTAAAAGTGACAAAAGTTAAACTTTTAGACTCAATCAGAGACTAGCTCCTAAATTGTGTTAGTTTGTCCAATTGATGACCAATGATGACCTAGTTGTAACTCAAATGTTTTTTTTTATTGCCATCTTAGCTACTGATCACATCAGCTAAGACAGCATTACTTTTTCTTCCTATCTTCTTAACTATTCAGAAGGGAGAACTGCATGTATTTTAGAGTAACTAAGATATCCAGGAACCACAATGATATCAAGCATACTTCTGTAGTTAATGCTCCATTGAACTGTCAAAGAGTATGTTAAAACAATGTAATACATGACCATCATTTATCTAAATCAGCGTCAGGGCAATGAAGCATCCTTCAAGGGTTCCCCCCCCCCCCTTTAAACACAGAGAATGTGGTGATGGAACTTTGCTACTTCTTGCTATTTCTCAGACTTGAAATTGTACTGTTAAGCATGCCACCTGTGCCCTCCAACACTTTATAAAGATTTGATAACAAAATACCAATTTTTAAAAAAATCTGCACCAGCAGATCTCCCCCCCCCCCCCCCAAATGTCCTGGGTTCCTTAGAGAAAAGGCTGACATAATTAATGGCAAAACACAAGGGGTGTTCACCGTTACTCTTCTAGCAAAAACAGGGGATTCTTAGAGCAACAAAGTAAAAAAAAGAAAGGTGGCAGCAAGGTCAATGCAAAGAAATATTGCTGCTCCTTTTTTTTTTTTCCCCTGAGAGAAAGAGAAACATCTTCGGAAGCCTACAACTTACACTGGGCAGCATACCGACATAACGTGAACTGGTTGTTTAGGTGTTAAATGCACCTGAACAAAAATATATAATCCACATATGAAGAGACATGAGAATAGACAGTTGTATATAATCTTTCTCCAATAATTAATGAACAAATTTTTAATAAAATTACTTTGAATTCTAAAACTATAAGGCTTTTTTCCAAAAAACTAGAGGAAGACTATGAAAAGTGAAAAAACCCCAACATACTTAAGTTGCTGCTGATCTTTATTTAAACTGCAAAACATATGCATGCATGCATAGACATATGTCTACATAAAACTGTGTTTTGGAAAGTATGTCTTTTTCCCTTGCACTTTTTTCTTTTTCTGGTAGCATTTCTTTTCATTTATTTCATTTTTGGCATGCAAATAAAATACAAATAAGGGAGAAAAGTGGAACAAAGTAATAGCGGGACCTACATTGCGCACTGTGCCGATGTTGCCACTCTGTTTGAGCCAATCCACTGAAGCATGCTTTCAGAGCCTTCTCTTGCAGCATGCAGGAAGACGGACTTGCAGTGTAGAAATCCAACATCTGACCAGGGCTTACTGCTAGCACATCCATGCAGTCAAACATGATTCCCCCTCTACTGTATGTCTGTAAAAGTGCCTTCCTCTAGGTACGGAGGAAAATGGCATATAAAAGTACATCCAACTCCATCAAACTCTGCCCCTTTTTTGGCACGTAGGCTGTTGGTCTTTTTCCCAGACCAGAATCATGAATTATGACAGACAACACAGCTAAAAGCCTGTAATTGATCCAAATGATCATTTACCATTTTCCAGGCTGTTCAGACAATCCAGCAGAATAGGGGGAAACAAACAGCATTCCAACTTTCAGATCTCATTCCTCTGTTGCTCGAATCTTTGAGCAGCCTTCTTGCCTCTTAGGCTCGCCCTGAATAAATGAAAAAAAAATATTGTATCCTGGGTAGCGTGGAAGTTTTGTTGATAAAACAGGCTTTGATAGGAGCACTGGATCCCCCTTTGCCAGTGAATAGATCCTTCTGCCTTCAAACAGCTCACTTCCTACTACTTGTGTCACACAGAATGAAAGATTGAATTGCTTAATATATGCGAGTGAACTTTCTATGAACCCTTCCCAGGCTGCTAACCTTCAAATGACCCAACCAGTCTGACATCACCAACTCCCAGGATTCTCACACTGCTTAAAAACTCCCAGCAGCCTTGCAAAATAAGGCAGGCAGGCACGGAAGCAGGCAGACGCTAGTTGCCGCACCTTGAATAACTTGCCTTTGGAAAAGGAAAATAAACATTTTAAAGATATCTGCGTATAGCTATCTGAAAGAATAAAAAATAGAAATAACAGTTGCCTCAGGATTCTATGCAGTAAGCATATAGAACTTGATCTGTGTATTTATATATACAGATTCTATGTATGTATGTATGCATGTGTGCATGCACACACGGACACACACACACACGGGGAATTTAAAGTCACCCCTGTGTCAAATTATTTCCCACAGCTTTTTCCTCCACGGATTCCTTGCATCATCATATACTCAGTTCCCTGCGTAGAGATGCATCAGATCCCCTACTATGCTGCCCTGGGGAGTTAACAATATGATATTCTGTATTCACAGGATTACAAAGCAGAGTTAATTTTCTGGGCTGGTACACAGAACACAAAATGAGTGTCAGGCCAGTGTAAAAGCTCACACGGCTTTTCCAAAGGCTGGAATTTTGTTCGTGCCTCCCAGCTTCAAGATGCCAAATGCGTACCTTTGTGGGATCTGGATTTACATAAACTGAAACTAGACCCACTGAGGTCTGTGTGATGACTACTGAAGCCCTATTGATTTCAAAAGCTCTGCTGTAACTGTGAATAAAGCTGGATCCAACCCAATTGTATAAATTGACCCTTCGTTCAGTGAGATGATTGGCAGTTCAGAGCCAAAAAAAAGTCTGGAATATGTAGATGAAAAAATATTCTCTCTATGCTCTAAAATCCCCTTCACAGATTGCTGCCTTGTTGTGGCGAAGGGGCTTGAGTCATTCAGAGAAGCTATGGGCTATGCCGTGCAGGGACACCCAAGACGGACAGGTCATAGTGGAGAGTTCTAACTAAACGCGATCCACCTGGAGCAGGAACTGGCAAGCCACTCCAGTATCTTTGACAAGAAAACTCCATGGACAGAAACAAAAGGCTAAAAGATATGACGCTGGAAGATGAGCCCCTCAGGTTGGAAGGCGTCCAACATGCTACTGAGGAAGAGCGGAGGACAAGTACAAGTAGCTCCAGAGCTAATGAAGTGGTTGGGCCAAAGCTGAAAGGACGCTCAGCTGCAGATGCGCCTGGAAGTGAAAGGAAAGTCCGATGCTACAAAGAAAAATACTGCATAGGAACCTGGAATGTAAGATCTATGAACCTTGGTAAGCTGGATGTGGTCAAACAGGAGATGGCAAAAATAAACATTGACATCCTGGGCGTCAGTGAACTAAAATGGACGGGAATAGGCGAATTCAATTCAGACGATTATCATATCTCCTATTGTGGGCAAGAATCCCGTAGAAGAAATGGAGTAGCCCTCATAGTCAACAAAAGAGTGGGAAAAGCTGTACTGGGATACAATCTCAAAAATGATAGAATGATTTCAATACGAATCCAAGGCAGACCTTTCAACATCACAGTAATCCACGTTTATGCACCAACCACCGATGCGGAAGAGGCTGAAATTGACCAATTCTATGAAGACTTACAACACCTTCTAGAACTGACACCAAAGAAAGATGTTCTTCTCATTATAGGGGATTGGAATGCTAAAGTAGGGAGTCAAGAGATAAAAGGAATAACAGGTAAGTTTGGCCTTGGAGTTCAAAACGAAGCAGGGCAAAGGCTAATAGAGTTTTGTCAAGAGAACAAGCTGGTCATCACAAACACTCTTTTCCAACAACACAAGAGGCGACTCTACACATGGACATCACCAGATGGGCAATACCGAAATCAGATTGATTATGTTCTCTGCAGCCAAAGATGGAGAAGCTCTATACAGTCAGCAAAAACAAGACCTGGAGCTGATCATCAGCTTCTTATAGCAAAACTCAAGCTTAAACTGAAGAAAGTAGGAAAAACCACTGGGCTAGTCAGGTATAATCTAAACCTAATCCCTTATGAATTGTCGGAACGCTTACTCCCACCCAGTTCTACCCGTGTCACTCGTGCGAGTCAGGAGGTGAGGTTGAGGAGCCTGACGCCGAGGGAGGCCCGGAAGGAAAAAACAAGAAGCCGGGCCTTCTCGGCGGTGGCTCCTCGCCTCTGGAACAGCTTACGTCCTGAGATTCGCGCAGCTCCCTCGCTGGGTATTTTCAAGAAACAACTGAAAACATGGATGTTTAGGCAGGCCTTCCCCCTTTCCAGTTAACTCCTATTTTTTTTTTTCTTTCTTTTTTCCCTATAATACACTCTGTTTCTTGCCATCTTTGGGAAAATTATGTTATGTTATGTGTATGTTTTGGTTATTGTTTTTAGTGTGTGTTGTAAGCTGCCTAGAGTGGTCATAATTGACCAGATAGGCGGGGTATAAATGAAATAAATAAATAAAATAAATAAATATGAATACACAGTGGAAGTGAAGAACAGATTTAAGGAACTAGATTTGGTGGAGAGAGTGCCTGAAGAACTATGGATGGCGGCTCGTAACATTGTACAGGAGGCAGCAACAAAAACCATCCCAAAGAAAAGGAAATGCAAGAAAGCAAAGTGGCTGTCCAACGAGGCCTTACAAATAGCAGAGAAGAGAAGGGAAACCAAATGCAAGGGAGATAGGGAAAGTTACAGAAAATGGAATGCAGACTTCCAAAGAATAGCAAGGAGAGACAAGAGGGCCTTCTTAAATGAACAGTGCAAAGAAACAGAGGCAAATAATAGAAAGCAAAAAACCAGAGATCTGTTCAAGAAAATTGGAGATATTAAAGGAACATTTTGTGCAAAGATGGACATGATAAAGGACAAAAATGGTAGGGACCTAACAGAAGCAGAAGACATCAAGAATAGGTGGCAAGAATATACAGAGGAATTATACCAGAAAGATCTGGATGTCCCGGACAACTCAGATAGTGTGGTTGCTGACCTTGAGCCAGACATCCTGGAGAGTGAAGCCAAGTGGGCCTTAGAAAGCATGGCTAACAAAAATCTTAAAAGATGACGCTGTTAAGGTGCTACACTCAATATGCCAGCAAGTTTGGAAAACTCAGCAGTGGCCAGAGGATTGGAAAAGATCAGTCTACATCCCAATCCCAAAGAAGGGCAGTGCCAAAGAATGCTCCCACTACCGTACAATTGCACTCATTTCACACGCTAGCAAGGTTATGCTCAAAATCCTACAATCCTTCAGCAGTAAATGGGAGTGCCTGACCACCTTATCTATCTCCTGAGAAATCTATATGTGGGACAGGAAGCAACAGTTAGAACTGGATATGGAACAACTGATTGGTTCAAAATTCGGAAAGTAGTACGACAAGGCTGTATATTGTCCCCCTGCCTATTTAACTTATATGCAGAAGACATCATGCGAAAGGCTGGACTGGATGAATCCCAAGCCAGAATTAAGATTGCCGGAAGAAATATCAACAATCTCAGATATGCAGATGATACCACTCTGATGGCAGAAAGTGAGGGGGAATTAAAGAACCTCTTAATGAGGGTGAAAGAGGAGAGCGCAAAAAATGGTCTGAAGCTCAACATCAAAAAAACGAAGATCATGGCCACCATGATGTCCCATGATGTCATGGGTCCCATCACCTCCTGGCAAATAGAAGGGGAAGATATGGAGGCAGTGACAGACTTTACTTTCTTGGGCTCCATGATCACTGCAGATGGTGACAGCAGCCACGAAATTAAAAGACACCTGCTTCTTGGGAGGAAAGCGATGACAAACCTAGACGGCATCTTAAAAAGCAGAGACATCACCTTGCCGACAAAAGTCCGCATAGTCAAAGCTATGGTTTTTCCAGTAGCGATGTATGGAAGTGAGAGCTGGACCATAAAGAAGGCTGACCGCCGAAGAATTGATGCTTTTGAATTGTGGTGCTGGAGGAGACTCTTGAGAGTCCCCTGGACTGCAAAGAGTACAAACCTATCCATTTTGAAGGAAATCAACCCTGAGTGCTCACTGGAAGGACAGATCCTGAAGCTGAGGCTCCAATACTTTGGCCATCTCATGAGAAGAGAAGACTCCCTGGAAAAGACCCTGATGTTGGGAAAGTGTGAGGGCAAGAGGAGAAGGGGACGACAGAGGACGAGATGGTTGGACAGTGTCATCAAAGCTACCAACATGAATTTGACCCAACTCCGGGAGGCAGTGGAAGACAGGCGGGCCTGGCGTGCTCTGGTCCATGGGGTCACGAAGAGTCGGACACGACTTAACGACTAAACAACAACAACATGCTCTAAAATGACCACTACTTCTGCTTTATAAGTATAAAATCTAAAGCAACAATTCACCCTATTACCAGTTCACCACAAACTCATGGTCTGTCATCTCCAGCAGTTCACACTGCAATTCTTTGTACAGTTCAAACAAACTGAAAAGTTATAATTGTTCGGAATTAAACAACTGCAGTAAATATATATAAATAGATTTCATAATAAAAACAAATATATGCTGTATTTAATGCCATATTTGTTTGCATACTGTCAAAACAAGCTGTGTTATAAGGTGGCAACAGCGTGACAACAATAAATGAATAAAATATAAAACAGTTTAAATAGAGAATTTCCTCCTCTTCGTAAAAGATGGATCTGCTCTGACTTTTGTAATTATATATGAGACCATTTTGATGGATCGCAACTTCTGCCTCAAAATCAGTGTAATGACAAAGGAAACAAAATAAACCAAAAAAAATCATTCCGCTCTCAAATGCTAAGGTAGAACAGCATTGTGAACAGCATTTGAAGAACCATTTTGCATGCCTGTTGAGATGTAACCCTCCCAACCTCTGTAACTCGACAGTTACACATGCACTGGTAACATCTTGTATAGATTACTGCAATGCGCTCTACGTGGGGCTGTCTTTGAAGACGGTCCGGCGACTGCAACTGGTCCAGAATCGAGCTGCGCAGCTGGTGAGTGGTGGGGCCACTAGGGGACACATCAAGCTGATTCTGTTTAAATTACATTGGCTACCAGTTGCTGCCCGGGACCAATTCTAAGTTCTTGTTTTGACATATAAAGCCCTAAACAGCTTGGGCCCTGGATACCTGAAGGACGGCCTCCTTCCATATGAACCTACCCGGCAGTTAAGATCTAGCCAGGGGGCCCTTTTGAAAGAGCCATCCCTCAAGGAGGCAAGAGGTATGGCTTGTAGACCTTCACAACTAGCTGTACTGGCCAGGGGTGCTGGGAGTTGTCATCCAAGAACATCTGGGGACCGAAGGTAGAGAACCACTATTCTGAGAAAAGATAGGGTGAAAGTACAAATTGTCACATGGAACAGCTTACAGAATAAACACTTCCGGGAAATATATTTGCCTTTATCTGCAAAAAGAATTGTGACTCACATGTGACTGATATGGCTGACTGATATCATAATCTTGAGACATTTTTCCAAGCCCATATGGTTGTAGCAAATCAAACCTGGATTATAAACATGTAGTGGGTCAAAAGTAGAGTAAGTAAAACCTTATTCAGATATGAAGCTCACTGAATGATGTTACAATCCCTCAACCTAGCTTAATCTCATAAGAGTATAAACTGAAAAAGGGAGCAAATCTGATGCGAGCTTTTTCAAGAAAAAAAAGGCAGAATGCAAACATAAGTATTTTTTTTAACACTCTACCATACAAAATTCACCCATTTTATGATGTCATATACTCCCATCCATTCTAATCAACTCTACCCAGTTGGCCCATTTCTGAATTCTCCTTTCACAGTTCACATAGCAGATACTTTTAGACATAGGACTTTTGGAATTTTTTTTAATGACAAATCCTATAATTCTCCATTCTGGGAATTCCTCTATATATGGGTACCTAAATGTGGCTCACCTGGGAGAAAGTCCTAAGGCGGAAGGCTTTTGTGACCTAGCTAGACCTAGCTCCACTTAGCTTCTTGTTCTGAAAGTAAACTCCCAGCTAGCACTGTGACAGCTTTCTTTCTGAACAAGAAGCTAGGTGGACCTAGGCCTAGCTAGGTCACAAAACCTTCCATCTTAGGCCTTTCTCCCAAGTGAGGCACATTTAGGTGTCCACATATCAGGGGAACTCCCAGAATGGAAAATTACGGGACTTGCAGTCCAAAAAATCTACAAAAATCCCATGCCTATGAACTGTAACTGCAATAAACAAATATGTAACAAATAGTTAGCAAAGACTTCTTTCATTTCCAGATGCAAAACTTCTACCCCACCCCTCCCCGTTTCCCTCCAGAATCTGGCAGCCCCTTATGTAGATATATACAACACAGAAAGGTCTGCATTTCAATGTGTGCACATCATAGGTATCCTGTATAAATTAAGGCTGAGGGATTGATTAAGGATTACTTTTAATAATTTCTCTGTTAGGCTGATGGGGACAGCTGCACCTTTCTGAACAGTCTCTGTTGTGAAGTTATAAAAAGCACAGAAACTCTTTACAGGATAGAATTAGTCCTTTCACAATTACATACTATGAACGAACCTCATCTTGTACAATCCCTCTATTACACAATGTGTAACAAACAAAACATGCATTTGTGAATGTCCTTGCCACCCCAATGTTCTTTTATCAAGAATCTGGAAAGTAACTTTTTTGGACTTCCAAGAACTCACCAAGCACTGTAACCATAGTAGGTGTAGTTTGATTTCACTTATAAAATGCACAGATAATGATAGATGGCATTAGGGCTGCATGATGCAAGGTGAGATGGCAGAACACAAAAAACACACACAGCTGCCACTCCAAAGAGCTTTGCCAACCACTCTTCCATTGTGGAAAATGCTACACCCAGGAAGCAGCCAAGCAGGCTCTCTGGAGAGACCCACCACGCATTGACGTTGCTCCAGAGTACCTTGCTGATTACTTCCCTGCTGTGGCAAATGACACAGCAGAAAAGCAGCAGCTGGGCTGGCTCTTCAAAGTGGGCCATTGGTGGGATTTAGACAATTATGCCAGCTCCTTTTTTCCTGCAGCTGTGTCACAGGACAGAAAAGAATGATGTGCAGCTATCTAAGAGATCCTACAGGCTCCAGATAGGTCCTCAAAGAAAGGTGATGAGGGTGGTATGGCTTTGGAGACCACCTGTATCATGATGACACAAGCAGTTTTCCATGGCCACCCAAACCTTGCTGTCCGGACTCTACAAAGGAAGAGACTGAGTGGGGGGATAGAAGCCGAGAGGAGTGTGGAGAAAGGGCACTTGGCAACATTGGAAGGTGGCAGCAGAACAAGACGTGCCCCTAGATAGTGAGCCACCTGGCATCATCTCTGGAAGGTATGATGTAACAGAGAGAGAGAAGAGAGATGTTATATATCAGCTTTTTAATGCTAATTTGAATCAGCCCAAGCCAACCACTGCTTTCCACTACATTCAGATGAAAGCAATGTTTTCCTGTACAGTCGCTATTTCAGCTCTAGGAGCACAGTCTTTTCACAAAAACACATGGTCCCCTATCACACAAAAGGCCTGTGATTCATTAAAAGCTCAATGACACTCCTTGCTGACTGGGGTTAACAAAACTTGAATATGAGAGGATTCAAAGAACTTCTTAAAAAAAGCCCTTTTGAAACTGATATATCTAAATTGAAAACAAACAGCTTTAACAACAACAAAAAGGGGAAAATAAAAAAACCTGCCAGATGTAATCTGAAAGTGCAAAAAAAAAAGAAGAAAAAAGAAAAAGGGAAGAAAAGAAAAAACCTTTAAAAAGAAAAGTAAAAGCTTTTGATTTCATTTGTAACTGCTTTGAAAAGATGTGTATCTTTAAAGATGGGATAGAAATTAGAATTGAAAAATATATACATAAATAAATACAGTAAATGTTTTCAATTGGCCAATTAAACCAAAACTCCTGTCCAGAAACAATAAGCTGCTGGGAAGCAGGTGCTAGATACAACAACAATTTAAAAAAATCACCATCCTAGTCATGGCTTGTTTGTAACTTAACCAGTAGCCAGAGCTTGGGAACGTTACTTTCTTCAATTACCTCTCTTAAAACCCTCCCAGCCTGAATGGCCATTGGATATATAGGTAAGGAGATAATATAATCCAAAAAACAAAAACAAAACTACTACAAGCTCTGCTAGTAGCATCTGGTAGACTTGTAGTACTGATTGTGGGAATGTGCTACAACTCAAAGGTGGAACACATGCACTGCAGGACTGGGTTCAATCTTTGGTATGCCCAGCTAAGCCAGGAAAGAGTAGCTGGCAACAAGTGAAGACAATATTAAGAGTTCCGTGGTCTGAGCGGTGTCACAAATATGGTATACTAAAAGTTATAGTCAGCTAGCTTCTTTCTTTCCTCACTGATTCTATTGTATTGTTATATGTGCTCTCCTTTTTGTTGCTGCAATTTTAAATTTTCTGTCAAAATACAATAAAATATCATGGGGCAAATAAGGATCTCAGAACTACAAAATTGCAGTTACGACCAAAGAGATATGGTTGTCCTAATGGTTTTTGTATTTCTCTTTCAATACCTATCTTGTTAAAAAGGAATTCCCTGTGAACATCACATTAGTGCACAAAGTGGTCAATCTGGACAATTTTAACAGTTTTTAATGTAGCTCAGATGAGATACCTGCTTTTATTCTGAAGCTGTGGTAGCAATAAGATGAAACATAAAACCACGTACAATAAACAATACCCCATCAGAAGAAATACCATCAGGTGTGCTCTTATGTCAGACACTTTTCAATGAATCCAACACTAATCAGAATCCCATTATGAAGTCACCACCATTCAGGATCATTTACTATTACTATTGCACATCACCCTATTTATCAGATAAATCCTCTCCATGTATGTGACAACAGGAACGGAGTTGGTCATGAGCAGAATTAACAGCAAAGAATGCTGTTTTGGCAAGAGAGAGCGGCAAAACCAACTTCTCAAGGAGTCAGAATGGTAGATTCAACTGAGTTATAAAGAAAAGAAGCAGCACCAACATCACATGATAAGAAGACGAGGGTACCTTTTAAGAAAAGAAAAATCTATCTGCTTTTCCCCCATGTGTGAACATTTTGAAACCTCAAGTTCTTTCTAAAATTCTGAAAGTACTTTGTTCATTAATTTTTTCAATTTATAGTGCACAAATATTGTGCTAGTCTCCTCTTCTTAGCCAAGCTCCACCTCACTCAAGGTGCAGTGGAGGACTGTCATAAATCGGTGTGTTAGACTCTAACCACTACATTAGACTGGCTCTTCCAGAAGACCAGTGGAATCTCCCCACAGCCAACTGTGTTTTCCTGGTAAGTGGAACTGCAGGATATATGTGTTTATACCTTTAGCACTTCACATTTCTAACGTTTTAAGCTAAAAGAATATCACATGTACACCTAAACAACAATAACACACCATATAATTGGTGAAATGCTCCTAAACAGAAACTGTCTATATAAGATATTCACAGACTTTTCCCCACAATTAAATGTATTAGAATCTAACTTTCAGATTTTGAGCTCTAGAGTGTCCTTGCTCCATTTGAAAATTAACAGAAAATTAAGAAGAGGGCAGTCTTCCTATGATTCATAATAAAGTAAAGAACACTATAAATGTATTGTACTTCTTTTGCCTCTGTGGAGGGTTAATATCTTGTGCATGTGGTATTTTAAAGTTCATGCCGATTTTTGTAATGTATGAAAATAAATTTAGTAATTCAAGCTAAATTGACTTGTGCTAAATTGAATAAGATAGCCTCTTTCATAATATATCTAAATTAGGTGGGTAGTTCACTATGTTTCGTAATGAATTATGTCTATGTTAATGCTTGGTTATTACTGAGCCTATGTGTAATTAACTAACATTAATTCTTTAGATAATGTAGATGCTCATTCTTGCTCTTTCTTCTCATTTTTGTAATAAGTTAATTAGCTTAGATTAGCTCTGAAAATTGTATTTGGTTGTGTACAGACTGAAAGACAGACAGAGAAGCTTACACATTGGGGAATAATGGGAAATTTTTTCACATGGAACCAATAGTCATTTAAAAATACAGCTTACCATTCATTATAATTAGCAAGAATATACACTGAAGCAGTAATTAATTCCTCAGTTAATTTAAATGTAATGATGTGTGAATATTTTACAATCTTATCCATAGTTCTTGAAAGAGGCTAATGGGAGGGAACACTCCAAAATTCTTCTAGCAAAGAAACCACAAGAAAAATAACATTCGTATTTCATGCTACCTATGTGATGTTTTCTTTCAATCTAAAATGGCAAAGAAAGGAATAAATATATTCTTAGTCATAAATATAATAAAGGCAAAAGTTAAAGTCAAAAATCTATTTCCTTTGGAATTACTACATATATTTGCCTGGGTGACGTAATACTTTTGAAGTCCATAATCATAAAACAACATTTTACAACCAAACATTGCATTTTGTATCTGTGTCTCTGGTTTTTGTTCAGTAATTACCTGCTAGACCATCAAAACTCATGAATCATTCTGCAAATAAAGTATACTTGTGCCGGCTACTTTATGGAGAGAAAAGTCTACACATTTCACAGCAAATCACTCAGAAACAGAGTGCTCCCCAAAACATTTTATATTATGTACACTGCAATATATACATCACATCTTTCTTATTCTTAAGAAACAAGTCTGGCTGTTGGCACATGCTTGGTACAACTTAACATGCTGGTAATAAATCTTAAAACCCTAAATAGCTTTCCAGACTATCTGAGTGGAAAAAGACTGTACCTTAGTGGGAAAACACAATGCCATTCATGAAAAAGGTCTGGGTTCAATCTGTGCAATTTTTGAACAGGACAGGAACCGCTCCTGCCTAAAACCCTTGAGACCAGCTTCCAGTCAGTATTGAAAAGATGTAGCAAGACGGACCACTTGTCTGGCTCACTATAAGGCAGTCCCCTCTGCTCCTATGTTGTTCCTATGTAACCATCACATACCACAAGATCCTCTGCAGTCCGAAACTGAGGTTCTCCTCCATTTTCCTCTGCCATGTGAAATTGTGGGTGGTGACAGGGAAGGGATTCAGTAATGTCACTTTTCTATAAAATACCTTCCCCAGAGAGACCATCGTGGTGCCAATTCTGATGTAACTTCAGTGTCATGGAAAATTAAGCTACTTGGACATTTCAGTATATAATGAAACCAAATTTCTTCAGTTAGGATTTCATCTCTTCAGACCAATTTTATGGTTTTGTTTTAATTGCAGCTATTTTATGTTGTGGTGTTTTATGCCTATACTTTTTTTATCGTTTAAGTCTCTACCATCCTAGTACTTTTCACTTAAATCTTTTTTTACTCAAATCTTCTAAACAAATACATATAAACAAATATTTTTACTCCAACACTCCACTAAAACAGTGAGGAACTTTGACAGCTATGAACAGAAGAAAATGGTCACTGGACAGAAAGGGGAACCAATGTTTCCCAATGTTTATTTTAATGAAGAAGTTTAATCTACATTTTCCCTATATCAAAGTTCCAGTTAGAAATAGATGAGCACATACGTATACATACACCACTCATATAATTAAACTACCACAGCTCACTGCACAGACATACAGCCCATTCTTCAAGAGCAAACTTCCTGTGGTGAGATAAACATTGGCTTTGTCCAATTTTCCTACGCCAACACGTTTTTGGTAATACAATCGTTATCAAGATAAAGGCAGGATTCCTCAGGACTTCTTTTCTTTGTCTGGCTGTAACAACCCTTTAGACAGCTTGACCAAGGAGCCTTTGCCAGTGAGGGCTTTGTACTTATCTCAGTAGTGCGCAGATGAGCTACTAATGGTTGGACATACAGTGATCCTGTAAAGTTTGATGTAACAGGATACGGTAGCACAACGTAATGTATCTTATTGTTCCACAACTGTCTAACACACAGCCAAAGCTTCAAACTGTGTAGTTTATAATGGGGTAAGAACGGAGTCAGGTTATCTTGAAGATAACATAATGGTTGAAATCCTGCTGCCAGAAGTTACACTGCATAAGGCTGACAATATCATCAGCCTTATATGGTGTAAGTTAATCATTTATGGTTGTTGTAGGTTTTTCGGGCTGTTCGGCCATGTTCTGAAGGTTTTTCTTCTTAACGTTTCGCCAGTCTCTGTGGCTGGCATCTTCAGAGGACAGGAGTTAGAACTCTGTCTGTGTCTGTTTCACAGAGTCTGGTGAAACGTTAGGAAGGAAAACCTTCAGAACACGGCCAAACAGCCCGAAAAACCTACAACAACCATCAGATCCTAGCCATGAAAGCCTTGGAGAATACATTAATCATTTATATTTTTTGTGTTTTGAGTAACATTGACTTGCCACCTCAAAACTGCAGGTCCTTTGGGTCATTTTAAAGTAATTCTTAAAAACCAATAATATTTTTTTAACTAATAAGGAACATTACTTTAAAATTATAAGTACAGGGTTTTTTAACATGACACTGCTCTTGTCGTTGCTGAAGCCTCTGTGCTGCAAGGTCAGAAGACCTGCAGTCGTAAGATCGAATCCACGCGACGGAGTGAGCCCCTGTCACTTGTCCCAGCTCCCGCCAACCTAGCGGTTCGAAAGCATGCAAAATGCAAAAAATGCGAGTAGATAAATAGGTACCACCTCGGTGGGAAGGTAAACGGCATTCCGTGTCTAGTCACGCTGGCCACGTGACCACGGAGGATTGTCTGCGGACAAACGCTAGCTCTATGGGTTGGAAACGGAGATGAGCACCGCCGCCTAGAGTCAGACACGACTGGACAAATTGTCAAGGGGAACCTTTACCTTTTAAAAAGCAGACAATAAATAAAAATACTGCTGGGGACTAGAGATGTGCACTATCTCCAGACAAACGAGTAAAACAAAAAACAGGCTATAAGAGCTTTTCTGAGGCAACCATGGGAGGAGAGCACATCTATGGACCCCACATTTTAAATCTTGCATTCACATATTGTGATTAGAAGTGGCGGGGGGGGGGGGGGGGAAGAGAAGCAACACTTGGGGAGATTAAGGAAAGTATGTTCTTTACCTTAGAAACAAACTTTCCTTGGCTTTGTTGCTACAAAATCATTAATTAATAAACAAAATTAATTAATGAACAAAATCATTAATTAATGACTTAGGGTCTTGTGAATGCAGCCCCACAAACTTCAGATACAGAGAACAGGAAGGGAGAGGGTGGGGAGAACAAATGGAGAGTGTAAAGAATTTCTGGAGGGAATTGAGGACAATTTTGCCCTTTTAAAGTCCTTCCCTCCCTCCCTGCTGACTGCATTTAAAAGCAGATAGAAGGCTTATACTGGGGGGTAGAAAAAGAAAGAAAGGGGGAAATAAAAATAAAATAGTGCAGCCAGCTCTGCAGAGTGCTACTGGTGCCTTTCTGTCCTGCTTGCACCATTCAATCTAAGTATCTAAGTCCCAGCTAGTTTTTTGTTTTTCTGTTCTTAGGAAAAAGGTTTTACAGAGAACTGAAAGACACAAGTACTATAGTGTGTAGGCATCCTTCAGTCTCGAGAGACTATGGTAACGTGCTCTGAATAGAGGTCTTGGAACAGCGTCTAGTGTGGCTGAGAAGGCCAATTTGAGAGTGACAATCCCTTCCACAATGAAGACAAATACAATCTGTCCCCTGTCCAGCTCCCTGATTTTGCTGGTTTCGGGACTGCCTCTTTGCCTCGGCCTGCTGAACAAGTGTCTCTTCAAATTGGGAGAGGCCATGCTGCACCGCCTGCCTCCAGGCTGAACGCTCAGATGTCAAGGTTTCCCATCTGTTGAGGTCCATTCCTAAGGCTTTCAGATTCCGCTTGCAGATATCCTTTTATTGCAGCTGTGGTCTCCCTCTGGGGCGCTTTTCCTGCACTAATTCTCCATACAGGAGATCTTTTGGAATCCAACCATCAGCCATTCTCATGACATGCCCAAGCCAATGTAGACGTCGCTGTTTCAGTACATGCTAAAAATTTCAGCTCGTTCTAGGACTACTCTATTTGGAACTTTGTCCTGCCAGGTGACACCAAAAATGCGTCGGAGACAACGCATATGGAATGTGTTCAACTTCCTCTCCTGCTGTGCACAAAGGGTCCAGGACTCACTGCAGTACAGGAGTGTACTCAGGACACAGGTTCTATAAACCTGAATCTTGGTATATGCTGTTAGCTTCTTATTAAGCCATACTCTCTTTGTGAGTCTAGAGAACATGGTAGCTGCTTTGCCAATGCGTTTATCCAGCTCGACATCTAGAGAGAGAGTGTCAGAGATCGTTGAGCCAAGGTACACGAAATCATGAACAACCTCCAGTTCTTGTGTAGAGATGGTCATAGAGGGAGGTGAGTCCACGCCCTGGCCCATGACTTGTGTTTTCTTCAGGCTGATTGTTAATCCAAAGTCTTGGCAGGCCTTGCTAAAATGATTAATGAGTTGTTGGAGGTCTTCAGCAGAGTGGGCAACAACAGCTGCATTATCGGCAAAGAGGAACTCCCGCATGCATTTCAGCTGGACTTTGGTCTTCACTCTCAATCTAGAGAGATTAAGGAGCTTTCCATCTGATCTAGTCCGGAGATAGACACCTTCTGTTGCAGTTCCAAAGCATGCTTCAGCATGACAGCAAAAAAGATCCCAAACAGAGTCAGGACGAGGACACAACCCTGTTTCACTCCGCTTCGGATATCAAAGGGATTTGATGTTGAGCCATCAAAAACTATAGTGCCCTTCATTTTCCTCATGAAAGGACCTGATGATGTTAAGGAGTCAAGGTGGACATCTAATCTTGGGAAGTATTTTAAAACGGCCATCCCTGCTAACCAAATCAAAGGCCTTTGTAAGATCTATGAAGGCCACATAGTGGCTGTTGTTGTTGTGGCTGTTGTTCCCTACATTTCTCCTGCAACTGTCTGAGGGAAAATACCATGTCACTGGTGGATCTATTAGCTCGAAATCCACACTGTGATTCTGGATAGACTCTGTCTGCAAGCACCTGGAGTCTCTTCAGCACAACACGGGCAAGCAGCTTCCCTACAACGCTGAGAAGAGAGATGCCACGGTAGTTATTGCAGACGCCCCTGTCTCCTTTGTTCTTATACAATGTGACGATGTTTGCATCCTTCATGTCCTGTCGTACTCCACCTTCCCTCCAGCAAAGATAGAAGATTTCATACAGCTCAGTGGTGATGATCTCTCTACAGCACTTCAGCATTTCAACAGGGATGTTATCCTTCCCAGGTGCCTTGCCGGAGGCAAGGGAATCCAAGGCTGCTTTTATTTCTGCTAAGGTTGGTTCGCTGTCCAACTCTTCCAAGACAGGCAGGCACTCAATGTTATTTAATGCCTCTTCGGTTACTACATTCTCTCTGGAATATAGCTCAGAGTAGTGCTGCACCCAGTGTTCCATTTGCTGTGCTCGGTCCTGGATGATCACGCCCGTAGCAGACTTCAAGCACTATCAGTGACCTTGAAAAATATCAGGCTGGGGTGTCACCAGAGGAGCACAAGGTAGGTCCTTTATTTGGTCATGGATTAAATCAGGGGTTTCTGCATGTCCCTACTGGAACTGTCTACCATTTTCATTATCATGTATCCATTTCCATGCGCTTTGGTTTGCCGATGTAGCATACACAGAGTCTCTTAAAGTATCCAACAAAACGAAAGGGAAGGCTTGCACCCTGTGTCCTGTCCCTTCACATCTTGTCCAAATGGAAAGATGTACAAATTCCAGAGCAATGCTACCTGTTCTATTCCTCTCCTTTGGATTAAAAATATACTTTTCCTAAAAGGAGTGTCTGTATCTTCTGCTGTTTGATGAAATGGGAAAAACATGGTGAGAGGAGGAGAAAGTGCAAGTCACTTATATTTCTTTCTTCATCACTTTTGTGGAAATCATGAAGAAACCTCTGTGACTTTTTGAAGTACAGAAGCACTAACCCCTTCAAAAAGCTGTTGGTTAATATGCTAATAAGCCAGGTCTAAAGTAACCCATGGTTACCTTCCAAATAACTCCTATCTCTTAAGGCACTGGTTCCCAGTCTTGGGTCCCTAGATGTTCTTGTACTAAAACTCCCAGAAGTCTTCATCATTAGCTGTGCTGGGCATGATTTCTGGGAGTTGTAGTTCAAGAACATCTGGGAACCCAAGGCTAGGAAACACTGTCTTAAGGCAACTAACTTAGAGAACAATAAAGATGTCTGAGATCCAAAAACTATGTCAACACTGGAACTCCACCTTAAAGTCTACATTAGGCATGTAATAAGAGTAAACAAAGTATAGGAACATCTACAGAAAGGTACCCAATTATTCCAAAGACTTTCAAACAAACTGTTGTGAATTAAGTAGATAGTAATATACACAAGCTCACAGTGGGGAAAAATAGTTAGATTTAAAGATGCCACAATATTTTCTGAAACGTCCTTAAAAACTGTTTAGCTTCTTATATAGCTACCCTAGCATTCCTTTTAATCTAAAAATATATATAAAATGGATGTCTGAAGGGACATGGATTTACACCTCTGCAGGATACATATGTATGAGTGGGTGGGTGTTCGCATGCCTCTGTGTGTAGGCCTGCAGAGTCCAAACAGCTGCCTTGAGGATGAACAGAGGCTAAACTTATTGGGATGTGGCAACCAATGACCAGACTGTGGTAATGGCCTAGGACAGTGGCGGCGAACCTTTTTGGTCCCGAGTGCCCAAACTGGAAAGAAAAAAAAAAAAAAAACAGCAGGCGGCAGGTGGTGGCGGAACCAGAAGTGGCAGCGGAAGGGGGAATCCCGGGCACAGAGGTGCCTCGAGACCCCACTCCAGATCCGCCGCCAGCGCCAGCTGTTCTGGATCCTGGCCCGCCGCCTGTTGAAGCGCCAACACCGCGGCTGCAGCTGCCTCCTGAGGTCTGGCTGCGGGGGGATAGCGATCTGGCGACTTATGGGTCGCGTGCCCGCAGAAAGGGCTCTGTGTGCCAGCTGTGGCATTCGTGCCATAGGTTCGTCATCACTGGCCTAGGACATTGCCAGCATTGACATTTCCAAATATGCATGGTTGCCTGTATAAGGGCTTTGGTAATAAATGGGAATGAAGACAGAAGAAGCAGCTGAAATGGCTGAGCTCTTTGTTACACCCAGGGGAAGGGTGAAGGAGTAGGGACAAGTATACAACATAGTTTCTTAAACTGTGGTATCTCAGTGACTTGAATAACTCACTCTCTTTCCCATAAACAGGTGCACATTCCTATTTATCCTATTTATTCTTATTTATTTATATCCTGCCTTTTGTCCAAGAATAGTAACTACAGGCAGCTTTCAAGTAACTGGGCAAAAAAAAAAAAGTACAATGAATAAGAACTTCTTAAAAATGAATGTACAATTTTACAACACACCAATAAAAGAAAATAACAGCATCTAACCAGTAAGACCCCCTCCTGGGGTAAGTGAGGTTTGTTGCCAAATAATCTAATTAAGAAGGTCTTCACTTGCAGGGAGAGAAACAGTCTCGTGCCCCTTGGCAGAGTTTCAGAATTTGGGAGCAGCCACTGAGAAAGCCCCTGCTTCCAATTATAATGTAAGGAAAGGCTAAATGTAATAATAAGGTGCCTACTGCTTACTCAGTGTCAAAATGTTTAAAATCAGACTTAGCATGATTTTTAGAACCCACCCATCAAACAATTATAATTATAATCCAGAAAATCGCAGGACTTTATAGAAAGGCTAGAAATAAGAAAAAACTAGTTGAATCTGCAGATACCAACAATCAGGCATAGAATCGCTGTGGGGAAAAAACAATTACTAGAATCCTACTGGTATTCAGGTAATGTCTGCATGATAACTGCAGCTAATTGATAAGGTGCTTGAGTGCATCTTGGTTATCCAAATGGTTGTGTAACCTGATATGTGACCCATATACACCCAGCACTTGTTAAATTAATGCAGTTAGCAACCTACATTACACAACCTTACATTAACACTAGCAGGATTATGGTGAAACACACCCACATTCAGGAGTACAAATCTTGAGACTTTGTTTTCAGAAGCCAGGGTGATTTTATCCTAATGCATTGCTTTTAAAAGCTTCCACACAGTCATAATATTTTATATAAATACATCTCTGCATATAAATGTACTGGCTTCATCAAAGAAACTTTTCTGGAACCAAGAGACTTAAGAAAAACACACCTGGCTCTTTTATACTTTGAATAGAATATTGCCATTGCAAGGCTATTATTATTATTATTATTATTATTATTATTATTATTATTATTATTATTATTATTATTATTATTATTAATTGTATTTATATCCCGCCCAATTAGTCCGCTGACCACTCTATAATACTAGACTATTAATACAGTCACAGGGGAATGTTTAAACCAGGACTAGTCTTGATGCATGAAGTAATATAAGCTTCTCAGACTATAGATCCACCACTGTACATGTGTCTGTATATGTACAGACATGGTGCATGTGGTTTTGATCTATAACCTCAACAACTTCAAACATAATTTCACATCTTTTCAGAGCAATCACTTCTGTAGAACAGATTGCATCTGGCTGTTGCCCTCTATCTAATAACCTACCTCTAGCTATTTGTAGAAGAGCTGCAATATCATGCAATGTTATGAATACACTCTTACTGTGAGAGCATGAAAAGGAGCAGAATATTAATAAACACTCCATTTTCTTTCTAAATAACACAAAAGCTCTGAAGGAGGTTTTCAGCAGAAAAATACATGGGCAATTACCATATTATTCCGTGTATAAGATGCCCCCATGTATAAGATCCCCCCCTTTCTAACCCAAAGTTTCTTTCTTCGCAAGAAAGTGGAAGGGGAAAGCAGGAATCAAAGTGCTTTGATTCCTGCTTTCCCCTTCCACTTTCTTGCCAAGAAAGTGCTTTCCTCCTCCACTTTCCTCACAAGAAAGTGGAGGGGGAAAGCAGGGATCAAAGCGCTTTGATGATTTCTGCTTTCCCCCTCCACTTTCTTGCGAAAAAAGTGGAGGGGGGAAAGCACTTTCTTCGCAAGAAAGTGGAGGGGGAAAGCAGGAATCAAAGCGCTTGATGACCTTCAATTTTTAATCTAAAGATTTTAGACAAAAGTATTGTTTTATACACAGAAAAATACAGTATACTCACTGTAATGCTTGCTATTATTTTAGTCTCTTTTCCTCAGAATTTTAAAACTGATCACACTACTTTCTGTGTCATTTAGTCTTGAAAAAGGTAAGGGGATTCTCCAAGCCAAATTAAGCATTATGATGCACAAAAAAGTAAGAGATTTGGAGACATGTATCCAAACGGTACAAATTGATGGGATTGGAATCTGTTTAATGTCGACTGGAGTAATACTCATGGTGGACATTAATGGAGTATATACTGTACAGCATCTGTAATACTGTATTAAAATGTCTTTAATCAGAAAACACCAAATTCTGTCCTCTATTAAGTCATACTGACCTTCAAAACAAAAGTATACGAGTTGTTAAAAAACAGGTGCAAGTACATTAATTCCACTGGCTTCTGAGCAATTTCAGTATGTGTTAGCAAATGGGGCCTAATGGTGCTGAGACAAGGATAACATCCAAAAAACCACTCATACTGGTACTACGCTTTTACAGACTTAACAGTGCACACTTACTAATTCCTAGCATTAAATACGGCAGCCTTCATACATAATGTATCAAAATCTAAAAATGTAACTGTATTTTAATGTTCTAGAATTACAACAGACATACCAAAATAAATGCGCAAATATATAATTTGATCAATCTTCAGTATTACCACATCAGTGCTATAACCATAATTAGATTGCTATAAGTCAAATTATTAATAAATCCTCATAAACTAAATGTATAATTTGTCAAAACCTTTCCAAATTGATCAATCAGAATTTAGAAGCTTTCTAATTAGGGAGAAATTTATGCAATGCTATATGCTATAATAATGAATAAGCTCTTCTAAGGTATTTTTAAACATCAGCAAAAATTAAAATATTGAAAAACATTACTGGGTCACTGTACTATGTCAATGTCAAAATCAACACATTGCTAAACTTAAGAGGTTAAAGATATCTTACATCTAACAAAACGTTATGATCTCAGAGCTAGAATCATTAACCAAATACAAAATCAATGAGCAAAAAGACTAATTCAACATTTTTGGAGTGCACATTCACTAACTGTGATTTATACAACCGTAAAACTTTTGTCGGGTTCTACAGTTTTATGCAAGGTCAGTGGCTTTAATTTTATATTAAAACTGCCCTTTTCAACTTAATTATGTATGCATGTATGTATTTAAATTTTTATTCTCAAGAGACTGCGGCCCAGAAAACTATGGCCAGAATCCTGTTGTGTCACACAATCGCATATGAGCAATTGTGCAAGCAGGGGAAAGCATTCTGCAGGCTCTTTGTTGCATGCCTAACTGTCCTCTGGTGGTGCAATCAATAGCACAACCAGTCACATAACTCACAACCAGCAAACTATGAGAATAGTTTGTGCATGTGCTTTTGCACTTATGGTATTTTGTAACAGTATTTTGGCCTACACAATTATGTTGTCCAAGGTTAACACTACAGACATATACAACACAATTCTCTACATATGTAATCAAAAACAAGTGCCACTAATTTCTAGCAAAACGTACTTCAGAGTAAACGTGAACAGGACTCTCATCATCATAAATGCCGAAGTCACCTTGAAGGAAATAAAACAAATGAAGGAACAAAAACCTCTTCCATGCCATTTTAACGCAAGACAGTGTAAGCAGATAATAGTCCCTAAATGTATTTTCCCCTTGAGTCCAGATACAATGTACAGATCATGTGCTTCAGGCAATCTTGCTTGATTTTTGGGAAAATAGCAGAACCTAAGAGATGAAGAGGCCCTCTTATGTATGGTGCCTTTCAAGTGTGTTCAGAGAGAAGAGAGAACTAATGGGAATCAACTAATCTCAGAGAACATTCACACTGGCAGAATAGCTCGCTATTGGGTTGCTTTTGATGCTATTTGGTTCACAGCATCCATGTGTTTTCATTTAGAGTGATCCATCCCGCCCCTTTTAGAGCTCTCATGTGCTTTTTTGGCACAACAGTAGTGCTATAGGTTGTGGGGGTTTTTTGGTGTAATTTGGAGCGCTCCATTTGCAGATGATTAGTCTGCATCAAAATAGAGATGTGGGCACTTTATTTGAAGTGACAACCCTGTGATATATTCGGTGGTTTGTAATACTGAAAGGGATGATGGAGATCCCCTCCTCTATTTTTAAATAGTCTACAATTTTAAATTACACATACACACAAACACACATACACCTCCTATTGATGCAGCACAATTCTAGATAAACAAGATACATTAGCAGTATTACATGTACCATGCTAGGTGGGTGCATTGCTGTTTCTCTATGTCAGTTACAGTGGTGCCTCAACTTACGTACGTCCCTACTTACGACCATTTTGACTTACGACCAGCTCTGGTCGCAAAATTTTGCTTCGACTTGCAGCTGGAGCTTCCACTTACGAACACAAAAAGGCAGGAGGAAAAGGCGGGAAATTCAAATTGTTAACCGTTGGTGGCAAAGAGGCTGTTTCTTTGTACAGTAGCTCTTTCGCCGCAACGGTTAGAGCAGGAGTCAGGGAACTTTTTTAGGGTCGACATTACAGTACCCCCTTGATTTGAAAGGAAGGGAGCGGCTGCCGCAGCCCCGGGCCAGGCTCAGCCTCCCGGTGCCGGGACGACGACGCCCCACGCCCCGTCCCCATCGGAGCCAGGGGGAAAAATCAAAAAATAAGATAACCCCCCCTCCAGCCCAAACCCACCCTGCAAAGCCCACCCAGAACAGTTTTTAAAAAGCAAAAAGCAGCACCTTACCTTAGCAGGCAGCCCGAAGCCTCCTCCAATCGCACTCACTCCCTGGCTGCAACCAAGCCACGGTGGATGGCGATGGGCCCTGGCCGCCAGCGTAGGGCAGCCGAGGCGGCGGCGGCGGCAGGGCCGGCCATGGCGGCCGGCCAGGTGAGCGCCACTGCCCAGAGGGAAGCCGTGGTGGAGCAGGAGGCGGTGGGCGGGTGGGCGGACGGGGGGAGTTCGTCTGGAAGAGGCGCCCAGGTCGTTGACCTTGGCCGGGAATCCCTCGCCCGGAGGGGGCTGAGCAGGAACCGGGAGTCCGCCGCCCCAAAGGGAGGGCAGCTCCGGAGTAGGCACCCACCCACCTGGATCCGCCGCGGCCAGGTCTCCGGTCCCGACCCCGTTCACTTCGGCCAGCCTTTGAGGCTCCCTTTCTCTCCTGCTGCCCGGTTCCCGCCTTCTCTGGCCGGTGCCTCTTCAGTTTCTCCCCCGTGCACGGACAGCCCTGGGTGCCAGAGACCTGCGGGAGCCCCGGGGTGGAAGGGACGGCAGGCCCTGCCTGTTGCCTTTGGCCCTGCAGCCCCGGGTGCCAGGCCTCCGCCGGTGGGCTTGTTCTTTCCCTTTTTCTGGCTGGGGCTCCGGGGAGCTCAGCGCCCTCTCCAGAGCCAAGACCCTCCTGGTCCATGGAGAAATTCCAAAGGCGACAAGCGCCCTCCGCCATGGCTGCCGCCGCCGCCTCGGCTGCCCTACGCCGCTGGCTCGGGCCCGTCGCCAGCCGCCATGGCTCGGTTGCAGCCGGGGAGTGAGTGCAATTGGAGGAGGCTTCGGACTGCCTGCTAAGGTAAGGTGCTGCTTTTTGCTTTTTAAAAACTGTTCTGGGTGGGTTTTGCAGGGTGGGTTTGGGCTGGTTGTTTTTTGTTTTTTTTGTTTTTTGGCAGTCCAAGCGTGGGACTTGCTCCAATGTTTATTTTTGGGTTTTGTTTTGTTTTTTGCAGCCCCAGCACCTTCTGGGCTTGCTCTGTTTATTTTTGGGTGTGGGTTGTTTTTTGGTTTTTTTGCAGCCCCAGCGCGTTCCTATAGGGCTTGAAGTTTTTTTAAAAAAAAAATTGGGGGGGTATTTTTTTTTTTTTTTTGGCTGGAATGGATTAATCGCGTTCCCATGCATTCCTATGGGAAATGGTGCTTCGACTTACGACCATTTCGAGTTACGTCCATCTTCTGGAACGGATTATGGTCGTAAGTCAAGGCACCACTGTACTTTATTTTTTAAAAAGGAAAGTTTCGATCAGTCTGGATCACTCAAGTGAGAGATAAAATAGATTGCACTAAAGATAATACCTTTAAAGTGCAAAGCAGACTGCTCCAACTTCCCCTGTCTGGATGTCCTCAGTTTGTTTCCAGTGTGCTGTTGACTTCTGTATCCATTTTTCAAAACTGTACAGTTTTTCAAAACTATTTTTCAAAACTGTAGTTTCAGTGCAGTGAGATGACCTGGTAGAGCTAGATGGCTAGCAGAGTATCTAGAGAACAGCATACTGAGGCCTCATGGAGGGCTAAATTCCCTTGCAATTTAATCTGTAGGGAGCCACATACCAAAAATAGACAAGGTAAATTCAGCAAAGCATGAAGTCAGAGTAAGCAGGGCTACTCCTAGTTTCCTTTCTTTTTTGCATATCTCTTTCTTGTTGGACTTCTGATTCTTCCGCCACCCCAGCTTCTTTATTTGTATCAGAGCATTGTACAATTTAAAATTATGAAATACAGATAAAATTAAAAACAAATTGGCTATTTGCTAGTTCTTCTTTTGTGGTGGGGCATAAATTGCATGCCAATAAGTGCTGCAGATTGAATTTCTCTGCAGTCACAGGAAATTTGTCCTGTATTGAAGTAGCCCCATTTTACTTGATCATTCTTTGATCTTCCTACTTCAGCTGTAAGGAAGGAAGAAATAGTTATTTCAAGAGGTCTGAGATTATCACTTGTCCTGAGCCACATTAAGTTGGGTTGAGTGCTGTATGTAGCTCTAGATATTCCAACGGTGCTCTTAGGAATGTTAACTAGTATTTTACCAAAATCTATCCTACTTTTTTCAATCACTCATGTTCAATTTGGTACGACAGAAATTAATCCTGGAAAAAAAAAAGAAGAAGAAATTTTGGAGAACCTCTTGGATGAGTTTCAGAATTCTTGTGCTTACATTTCTCATGCAGTAAACATATGATATCTGTGTGGCAGCATGCAGTTTTGCACACTTCAGTTAGATCTCAGGGGAAGACTTGATGGGATAACTCATCCCAGTTTTTTTTTTTCTTCAGATCAGGAAAAATAAAGAACTAGGGAATCTACAAAGCCATGAACAGATGTGTAACAGGAAGGAAAAACAAATACAGTTCCCTGCAATATTACAGAGAATTGAAAAAATATCATCAGAAGACATTCTAATAGGTCCTGGGAATATGGCAGAAGCCTTTTATTTTATTTTATTAATTTATATACCACCCCATTAGTGCACAGCACTATTCTGAGGAGTTTACAACGTCAAGTAAAATAAAAACTCACCAAACAATAAAGTAATCAATAAAATGGCCAATCAATTAGATACAGCATGCCACAAGAGGCATAATTTCCAAATAAAAGGGGGAGTAGGAGGCATTAGAATGAAGCAGCATTTTCAGTAGCCTACTAAATGTTATGAGGGAAGGAGCCAGATGCAGCTCCACAGGGAACTGATTCCAAAGTGTTGATGCCACAGCAAAGAAGGCCAGCTTCCCGTGGATAAATTAATGGCCTCCTTCTGAGTAGCAACCTGGAGGAGCATGTCCTGGAGGGATCTGGTGGTATGGGTGGATGACCTTAGTAAAAGACACTGACATGTAACGTGATCCAAAACCATGAACGGCTTTGTAAGTAAACAAGTGGGTGCCTGTGTTGAAGGAGGAATCCTGCTCCCAGATCTTAAAGAAGACAATCTCCTTTCTTTCCATGTAGCCTCTGATGCCTTAATGCTTAAGTCCTACATTCCCTCTCCGACCTTCTGTGGCACTCAAAACTCTGCTCTGAAGAGGTGTGAGAGGGTGGCTACATGAGGAAAGGAGGTTCACCATTTCAGAGATGTTATCATAGGTTTCTGCTCTCAATGTAAGAAGTCAATACAATATGGATACATATTTTTGAAAGTATGACCAACTCAACTGGCAAAATCCTATTGAGTAATGGAAATCTATTATATCAACAGCTGGAACCAGTACAATTTAATTAAGTGAAAGCTTCATATCCCTTTGTTCCAGGTTCTGAGACTCCCTAAAACTCCCCTTTGCCCTTGAGAAGCTTTTGGGTGCCTTGGGACTGAGGGGAGGAGCCACTGATAGCCAAAAATTGCTGCTGGAGTGCCACTGTTATTTGCACAGAATACCACTTTTGTCAGCATTTGCAAAATTTTCCAAGTTGCAAATGCACAAAAATTTATAATCTTGCCCAGTAAGAAGTTATTTGTAATCTCACTTGTAGAAAAGAAAATAACAAATAATAAAACAAATAATTCTGAGTACAGACAGAGTTCTGACTCCTGTCCTCTGAAGATGCCGGCCACAGAGACTGGCGAAATGTTAGGAAGAACAACCTTCAGAACTTGGCCAAAGAGCCCGAAAAACCCACAACAACCATCAGATCCTGGCCGTGAAAGCCTTCGAGAATACATTGAACGCCTCTACGGGGAGGAAACAGTCAGACAGACCCGGAGACTGGAAACACTCCAAAGCAAAAGAGCACACCTACTATGTTCCTTAACATTTCTACTATGCTGCAGAGACACAAAAACCATACCAGGCTTCCTCAGGACAAAAAGGACCTTCATTTCCCCACAGACTAGCCGCATCTATGACCGCCTGGAACATGCCCTCCTATGGGAAAGAATCCACACAACCCGCAAAAAACTGGACTCCACAGACAAAGAACTACTATTCCTACACATCAATATCAGCCAAAAAATGAGAAGTCAAGATTGGGACAAGATCGATACCCTCTCCTACAGAAAGATGGTAAAAGAAATGGTGAACCACACAGCCAGACAAAAACAGAAATTCAACAAATGCCAAACAAGCCAACCGAAACCTACACAAGACACCTCGCGCATCATCATCAACCTATCTGAACACCAACTCTCCCCGGAAGAAACCTCGGTTTTAGCCAAAGGAGGAAACTTCGCAGTCACACCCAGTAAAATTCCTGTGGAAGACATAATTGCCAACGTGGAATCAGCATTATATCATCTTCCAGAAGAAAAAGCAGAAGAAATAAGAGGTGAAGTGACAAGGATCCTACGAAAAGCAAAAAACCCCAAAAGCAACATAACAAGAAAGGAGAGAAATGCTATCAAGTCCCTAAACTTAGATCCGGACATCATCATTCTGCCAGCAGACAAAGGCAATGCCACAGTAATCATGCAAACAGAAGAATACAAGGACAAAATCAGGGAACTTCTAGACCCCACCATCTACAGAAAACTGAAACGGGACCCAACCAACAAAATCACAAAACAAACATACATGCTGATCAGGAGTTCCTCCCTGCACCCCAACATCCTTCAACGAATCTGCAAGACAGAAGTTCTCCCACCAAGACTATACGGACTCCCCAAAATCCACAAAGACTCAATCCCACTCAGGCTCATTGTAAGTGTCATCGGCTCCCCGACATATGAATTAGCAAAATACCTAGCCACCCGCCTACAGACCCACATTGGACAAACCTCATCCTACATCAAAGACTCAGGACATTTCATAAGCAAGATCAGCACCCTAAAACTCAACCCCGGGGACAGACTGATCAGCTTTGACGTAGTATCCCTATTCACCAAGGTACCGATAAAGGACACTCTGACACTCATCCAGCAGATCTTTCCAGAAGACATCAAGGCCCTTTTCCAACACTGCCTAACGACGAGCTATTTTCAGTGGGATAATGAGTTCTATGAACAGACAGATGGAGTGGCCATGGGGAGCCCCCTCAGTCCGGTTATAGCAAACTTCTACATGGAACATTTCGAAAAACAGGCCTTGGCTTCGACACCCTTCGCACCCACAGTCTGGTTCTGATATGTGGATGACACCTTCGCAATTTGGAACCACGGTGAAGAAAAACTGGAAGAATTTCTAAACCATCTCAACAGCATCCATCTAAATATACAATTCACCATGGAAAAAGAAATAGAGGGCCAACTCCCTTTCTTAGATGTCATGGTCATATGCAAAGCTGACCTCCTATTGGGACACAAGGTCTACAGAAAACCCACCCACACAGACCGGTACCTACACAAAAACTCCAACCACCACCCACAGCAAAAAAGAGGCATAATCAAAACACTGGTAGACCGTGCAAATCGGAACTGTGAAGCTCAATTTCTCAGCACCAAACTCAACCATCTGAATTGGGCCCTACAGGCAAATGGCTACTCCGAAAATGAAATCACAAGAGCCATCAAACCAAGAAAACAACACCGAACTGAAGAGGAAAAACAGCCACCCACAAATAAAGTATTTCTGCCATACATCAAAGGGGTCACGGACCGCATGGGGAAACTTTTGAAAAAACACAACCTACAAACAGTATTCAAGCCCACCACAAAAATACAACAAATGTTACGGTCAGCAAAGGACAAAAGGGACCCCCTCACCACTGCAGGAGTATACCGGATACCTTGCAGTTGTGGCCAGGTATATATTGGAACCACAAAACACAGCATCCGCACCAGAATCAAAGAACATGAGAGACACTGCAGACTAAAACAACCGGAAAAATTGGCAGTAGCTGAACATGCCCTAAAACAAGCTGGACATGAAATTCTATTTCAAAATACTGAAGTACTGGACAACACCAGCAATCATTATGTTAGACTGCACAGGGAAGACATTGAAATCCACAAAACCAGCAGAGCTTCAACAAAAAAGAAGAAAGTTTAAAACTCAACAAAGCCTGGCTCCCAGCACTGAAAAATACAGCCTGCAAAAGGTCAATGAACTCTACTCAGCTACAAGGACCGGTGATCACTGCACACAAAAGACCAGCTAACAACACCCATCAATCACAGTGACAGATAATCTCTCCCCCTTATTCCAACAATACACCCACAACAAAAAACACACTGATCACCACACTCACCCATCTCCTGAAAAGGACAAAAGCTGATCCCACAGCTATAAATACTCAACTATCCAAACAAACTGCACCAGAGCACAGACAGAGTTCTGACTCCTGTCCTCTAAAGATGCCGGCCACAGAGACTGGCGAAACATTAGGAAGAACTACCTTCAGAACATGGCCAAAGAGCCCGAAAAACCCACAACAACCATCAGATCCTGGCCGTGAAAGCCTTTGAGAATACAACAAATAATTAAATTCCTAATGGCTGTGCTCAACAATTTCATCTCCTTTTCTTTGATTCCAAAATGCTACACAGAATTATTTATTTCAAAAAGTCTAGAAGAATGTGTTCTTGTTGTTATTTAGTCAACCAGAATCTAGAAGAATATCAAGTGATAAAACCTGTTTTTAATAGGTTAACCTAAGATTCCCACTGAACATCAGTGAAAAAGAGGAACTGCATCACTAAAAAGAGACACAGAACATCCTGTGATTGATACGTTCCAAACATGTGATTTCGATTTCGATTCCATCTGAAATTCACTGCCTATTCATTCTAGCCTCTCAAACAGCACATAAACCAAATTTAAGGTTGAAAATGGATGGTAGAATCCCAATGTGTTGATATTCCAGCTCCAGTCACATATTAGGAAGGAATGAAGAATCTAATTTTAACATTGAAAGAGCAAAAAGATGAACCTTCCCCATGGTCTTTTGCCCTAGGCACTTTTCTCCAGTCAATGCATTGTGATGAGGAAAATCAGAAGAGGGTTCATTGTTATGTGCCTTTTGATGTTAAAATTAAGAACTGCCATGCCCGCTTTATATTTGAATTTTGCAGATGTGTTAACAGTGAATGCAGCTCCACACTAAATTGTCTCTTAGTGTTCATGTAGGAAAAAGTTTCAATAAAAGTCTCTGTTGTTATTGTTGCTATGTGCCATCAAATCATCTCAACTTAATTCTTTACCTTCTCAAAAAAGAATATTCTGCACTGATATATAAAAAAGGTGGGAGAAAAGATCCGTAAAATAATATCTATATTTAAAGGCCAAATACTGAGTCAATCTCTGAAATTAAGGGCAAGAACACTACCTACACACGCAAATGGAGAACAAGGTATTCCGAGGTTTTTTTATATGCCCGTAGTCATATACATTTAAACCACTATTCGTGGGTACTTGGCTGTGGGGGCTAACTCAGAAAATTGTCCTTTTCCCCCTATATATTCCATTCTTAAAGTTGAGCTTTCCCCTCTATCTTTCAGCAATACTTTAGCCAGCATTTTCTGCTCTACTGTGCAATCTGCCTTTTATTGCAAGAAACAGCAAATTTCCAAAAATTATTCCTTCCTAAGCAACATCTACATGACTACAGTGACTGCATCACAACAGTGCTGAGCATACAGTACATCAAACCTCCCACTGTTATGATGCCAAATGTAACAAAGCAAGCTACATTAGTAGAAAAGAATGTCTACCACGTACTGCTCTATTATTACACAACAGCAAGGGTGCAGAGAAATTTGAAGTAAAAGCTGGTACTGATGCATCTCCCCACTCCCATTACAGAGCTATTCTTGGCAACTAAAATTCTCATCCATCTTTGCATTGCAGATTTTTCTTCATTAACAGTTTCATGATGGAATACAGGTGCATCCTCTTTTAAGAAAGACATACCTAATATTCCCAAAAGGTTTGTGCTCAAAAACCAGGGCTGTGCAACTACTTTCCCCTCCCATTTTGTTACTCCTCTCATTTTTGCCATAACATATCTAATTTGTTTGTATCATCTTAGTTTCATTACCCATTCATTCACTCATTGATTCATTGATTCAAGTATCAAGTACTTTCGTTATCACATAAATCCGTGTGCGTGTTTCTTCTATTATATATTGGCAGTGTCTTTGGTGCCAGCTATCAGGCTTGGACAAGTTCCAAGACAGCCAGTAGCCAGGAATCCAATTCTAGTACAAGCAGATGAAAGTCCAGAGAACGACAGGCAGATGAAAATGGTCTGAGCAGCCATGGAACCGATCAAACAAATGAAGAACATAAGAGAAGCAAGAGTCTGTGGTTTAGTTGGGGGAGCTGTTCATACTGAGAAATCAAACTTGGAGCTACGAAAATGTTCAGTTAACACTCATAACTTAAAAATAAGCTTCTGGTAATAAAATTATTGTTTTTACAATGTGGTGGAAATAAGGAGGAGGGGAAAATATATTGAACATTAAAGACCCAGGAGAGAGAAAAAAGGGTTCTTGGCTTGGTTCCTAAAGGGCAACAGAGCTGGAGTCAGGAGTGACTGTTATGATTTGTTCTGTCCTGAAGCACCACCTATCTTACTGTTACTACTGTTTATCAGTCCAGCTAAGCAGATGACTTGATAAGGGCTTGGCTGGCTGTGTATAACTGTTGTTTTGTGAACAGTAAACAACAGTAAACTGGAGAGATGCAATAACCCAGCACCGTGGTTGCTTCCACATGCTTCCGAACTACACTTCATCAGAATATCATGCTTTCTTTTAATGAGCGAGATGGTACAACCCCTTGATATTTGAACTCATCCTTCTTGTTCTTATCAATTGGGTGGCTGAAATGTGTAGTGAAGGGGGAACTCATGTAACTCTGGGACTCTTATTCCTTCCAGAGCAGGAATGGTGATACCACCTGCTGCAGCACCAGGATGACGGACAGACCCTCCCTGCGCTTTCAAGTAGAAGACATTATAATGAGACTTTCATGTCTTATTGTTGTTTGTGACAAACTGGCACACAGGAAATGAGGAAAACACTGAAGCAGAGCCTAGATGTTTCTTTGCTCTTATGCTCCAAGCAGGTGGTGGTGGATGTGGTTCATTCCAACAATGTAAGGATAAGGTGTTGCTTTATACAGACCTCAGGTCACCAGCAGTTTCTACTTCACACTACCAGTTTGAATGGTAACTATTCTTAACAGGTTTCTTCTGTGGTGTTAATCAAAAGAAAAAAACTATTTCAGGGGCTAAAAATCTTTCACAAATGCTCAAAGTGAAATTTAAGCAAGTTTCACTTTGAGAATTGCTCCCAATTCTGTGTAACGCATACTGGAGACAAGACATTTGATTCCAGCGTGAAAAATGTTAGCATCTGAAACAACATATGTTGAACCGACACCACTTGCCGCAGCCTATGTGTATTAATCACACACGCACATTAGCAGATGCAGGAAAATGATGAAACTCCTTGTTCCTACTCAAATACAACACTTCTCAGGAGACACCTGTATTAATTACTACTCCTTCTAGGCCTGTACCCCAACCCCATTCCAAGAAAGGTTTTTTTAAAAGGTTTTTTTTGCATAACCAAAAGTAACACAATTGCTGAAATTCTGTTGCTTGGTGTAGTAAATCACACTAGAGTGAGTAGAGTGAGTAAATCACACTAGGCCCACTGAATCAGTGGGGATTTGGTGAGTAAACTCCTCAATAATTTCCATTGATTCAAATGGGCCTACTCTAGTTGCAATTTACTATTCTAGGGTAAACCACAACTAGAGTAGGCTCCTTTGATTCACTAGAACCTACAGAGGAGTTGACTCACCAAATCCCCACTGATTCAGTAGGCCTACTCTAGTGTAATTTACTACACCAAGCAACAGGATTTCAGCCATTGTAAAACACTTTGTCAGACACGAACACTAGACCACCTCAAAATGGAATTAATATTCAGAGTGGATCCATTAGTTTCAAGCAGGTCACTCTGAGATGGAAGTCATTAGTAATAATCAAATAGCTTATATGATCCAATGTGCTTCAGTTTACAATGAATTAAGCTACACAATTAACATTTTTTATTAAATCTTTCACCACTTTTGCTTTTATTTTAATCCTGCATTAGCATCTAATAGTGATGGCAGAAGGGAGTGATCTGAATAATTCTTTGCCTGGGGGCCTACTAGGGATGTGCCATTTGTGGGTTTTTTGTTTTTGTCTTTTTGGAGTAGAAATACCAGAATTCTCAATTCTGGGAGTCCTACCTGACAGGCAGAAATCGACAGATATCTGGATGTGGCTCACCTGGGTAGGGTTGCCAGATACATGGGTACCAAAAGGAGGACATAGAAAGACAAAAAAGAGGACAGAGGAGGACGTATTGAATGTTTCATTTGAATTGTTCCGGATTAAACCCGCAATCTATACAATTTTATTACAATAGCTGCCAATAAATGTCTCTTAGTGAACCGACCAAGAAACAGTCATGTTAAAAAATAAAAATAAATTCAATGGAGGCTTTTTTTCAAAATACCAAAAAACATTATTTAAACAACCAATTGTACAATTATTACCTTATAATCTTTATTAATTACATGACATATCCCGGCGCCTGCTGTTGTTGCTCCTTCACTTGCGCCGAAGCAAGCTCTGCGAGAAGGTTCCCCTTTCTTTCCCGCCTCCTTTTGCGGGTGGTGGCGGCGGCGGCTACCGCCTCTTCTCCCTCTTTCTCTGGCAGGCGCCTGGTGCGGAGCCCCGCTCTTGCTCTGGCTCCCCTTCCCTGCAGCTTCACTTCTTCTCCGCCAGCCTTCCTCAATCTTTTCTAGCCGCCGCCGCCGTCTCTCCTTTTTTGACTCCTGCTGCTCGCTCAAATACCTCTGGGCAAACCCACAAACTTTTTTTCCCCCCTTAAAAAAAACAACAGATCCTGCCCTTCTCCGGCCGCCGCTCTCTCTCGACTCTCTCCTTTTGTTTTGCCCCTTCCCTCTCACTTGTGGTGTGTGTGTATATATATGTATGTATATATCTTGCTCTCCTTTCCTTGCTAATCTTTACGTGCAGCTTGCTCAAAACGAAGCAGGAAGTCACCTCCAAAAGCAAAGGCTCCACGTGGGCGTGGCTGATTTACAGCCCGAAGTGGTGTCTTAGATTGTGACTCCATCAGAGACTGCTTTCCACCTTCTACCTCTCCCCCTCCAATCCAAAATTATAACATAAAATATTACAAAAGCCGGACATTTTAAAGGTTTTTAGCTTTGCCTACCGGACGGAGGACATTAGGCTAAAAAGGAGGACATGTCCTCCTTTTGCCGGACGTCTGGCAACCCTACACCTGGGAGAAGGACTAAACTGGAAGGCTTTGTGGCCTAGCACAGGCCTAGCTTGCTTAGCTTCTTGTTTAAAAAGAAAGCTGTCCCAGTGCTGGGATCTGTAGTTAAAAAATAATAATAAGACAACCACCATGAATGGCACATCCCTAGTGCCTGCCTGCCTGACTATTTATTTATTTATGGCAGTATTTGTAGGTTTTACACTAATTGCAGATAAATACTGTTAAGCCAAGCAAGGGGGGGGGGAACCAATCCTCTCTTCCTAATAAAAACTTAAAATTGCATCAAGCCTAGCAACAGTAACAAATATCTCAGTTAAAGTGTGTGCATTTCAAAGGCTCTTCACATATAAATATTGCACAAAAGCATAACCACTTTTACTCCTATAAAATCAGGTGACTTCATGGTTTATAGGGGCATGATTCACATAATCCTGTCCCTTGACTGGTCAGGTGGCCCTTTGATCAAGAGGGTCTTTATGTATGTCCTCTACAGTGTAACTGAATAACTTCTAAGTACAAATGGATTTCATAAAAGAGATTTTCACATCAAGTATTGACCACAGACTTCTGAGCTTAGAAAAGTTACCGCAGGGAATTGCAGCTCCAATTTTAATTAAGCCCTCGCACACCAGCAAGCCTGCCGTCATTGACCTCCCCCACTCCACCATCCCCATGAATGGGCAGCAGCAGGAGCAGAATGTTTTCTGCTTCCCTTCCTCTCTGGTGCTACATTTTACCAGTTAACAGTATGCTGGGCTGCAGTTAGCCTAAGGATTTCTGTATCAAGACAAAATCAAAACCAACCTGGGAACACAACTGCTTATTTATAAAACTGCTAAATTTAAATGACTATTTTAATCCCTCCTGTTTCTCAGTGCTGGTGTTGAAGGCGGCTCACAACACGATTAAGAAACAACACCTCCATACATACTGTATACATACATACATCACACACACACACACACACACATGCAAACCCAATGGCCCAAATCCTGTAGGGTCATTATGCAAGCCACATAACTTTTGGAGTTAAATTGACTCAACTTCAGAATCAATGCAGTCATTATCAGTTCCGCTTTGAGACACACAGGTCAGTCAGTATACAACTGATAATATATATATATGGCAATTTCTTAAGTTGAGGCAATTAACCTCTAAAGGTTGTGCCATTTCTGCTACGTCAGTGTAACCAGGTAAGAGGAAGTGGGGCCATAAATTAGGATGTGAAAAGACAAAAGATTATCATATTAAAGTAGCTGCAAAATGAAATCAATTCAAATATCAATTTAAAAACACATCAGGGAAAAAAGCAAAACTCCTTCCTCAGCAGCCAATGAGTTGCCAAAAGCCTCTCTGAATAAAAAGGTTATCTACTGATGCCAGTGTGTGGTGTAGTGGATAGAGTGATGGATAAGGACTTTGGAGACCAGGGTTTGAATCCCCACTCAGCCATGGAAAATGACTGGGGAATTGGTAAAACCAGTGGAACTGAGAGAACCACTCCTTAAATATCTTACTTACCTGGAAAACCCTATTAGGGCAGCTATAAGTCAGTTCCAACAACAACTAATGCCAGAAGGAGAAAAGGGAACAGGCCAGACTACCTTCCTTTGGAAGGGAGTTCTACAGCCTGGGAGCAGCCACTAAGAAAGCCCTTTCTCACATGCTCACCAAATTTCCTGTGAGGATGGTGTGACTAAGAGAAAGATCTGTTCACTTGATCTTTAAAAAAATGGGCAGGCTCCTATGAGGATATGTGGTCTTCCAGATATCACAATTCTCTCTGAAACAGAACCTGATTCTAGATTGCTAGTTTGATTCAATGTTCTTGACATGACTCTCATTTAGACTTTGAAAACATCATTGCTAGCTGTTAAAATGACAGCTAAGCCAAACTATTCACTACTTACAAGTTTGCCAAAAGGACAAAAAAGAAAAAAGAAAAAGATAATCTGTTTTCCAGACTGGTTTCAAATCCCATCTTGAACTGCCTATACTGATTTGAAACTGTTAGAATAGTTTCAAGAATGGAACATCAGATGATAACTGCACAGACACATGACATATTAATTCACTCAAATTGCTTTGTTCAGCACATGACGATAACACAGCTAAGTGTATAATAACAAAACAGTGTTTTAGGAACAGAACTTCACTAGTTGAATCAATGTTGGTTTTGATGCAAAACCTTACTGACTGATATCACTAGCCATTGGGACCCTGAGGGCAACATAATTTACATAAAATACTCAAGGAAAATTGGAGCTACACTCAGTTTGAAACTAATGAAGAAGATAATGTGAAAACCTATGCAGATCTGAAACATACACTCAACATCCTGAAAGTGAGAATCACATAAGACATAGCTCCAGGATTTTAAATTAAATGCATCTTTTGAAGGCTACCTCATGAAAACAGAAGAAACTGCATGGGTATTATAGGAACACAGTTTCACAATTCACAACAACAACGAAGATTTTTCAAAGGGGAACATCCATAATTTACCAGCTGAGGGGTTGCAGTTTCCATTATCAGAAGTAGCACAATTTAAAACGAATAGCTCCTGATATATATTAAGCCATTATATGATAAAACATTATTATTTATTTATTTTTGGACACATAGCTAGCAGGGGGATGCTGGAAGCAATAGACTAGAACATCTGCAAAGCCCCAGCCTGGGGGATGTTGTGACAAGTGATAGAGACCAGAACAATAAACATTACTTACTACAGGCTTTGGGGTCACGAAATAGCAAGCTTCCTATTTCTGTGAACAGCCACCAATAATGCAAGAAAGTATCAGAAAAACTCAGCAAACAGTTGCCTTGAATTGTTGTTTGGGAAATATGTGGCCTTCCAGACGCTGCTGGACTACAACTTCCATCATTTCTCACCAATGGTTATGCTGACCAGGGATGATGGATGTGACCCTCCTGGAGCCCAGTAATTCCAGGAGGGTCACAAGACTGTCCATGCCTGATCTAATAGGTGATGCCTGGTTGGGTAGCAATGTTGCCATAGTGGCATTGAGTCTTGTAGAAAATTTAATGTATGTCAGAAATCCCCATGCTGAAAGGATATATTAAGGAAGGTGAACTGCCATTTATACAACATAGACAGACTGAGAAAGGGCATGCAGCAGTAACTACAACAATGGGTAATCTAACTAGTCGAGAAGTTTAAGAAAGCTTACTTGTCCTTAGAGAGCTGACATAATATTTTGCCTACATAATGCTATATCTTGAGAACCAAAGTTTCCCATCTAAAACAGGTCTACCACAGGAATTGCATTATGAGTCATATACTCTAAATGACATACCTAGTTTATTATCATGGCATTCTAAAGCAGCTGAAAAGGGAGAATTATAATTTAAAGAAAAAGCTCCTTGCTGTTTTTAAGTGTTATATGCACTTAGTGGGATGATTATTGCTAACTTTAACTGCAAACTGAACAAGTGCCAGTTTATACATGTGATTTAATATCCCAGTTCTCTTGGCATGCTCATTCCACTTTCTGTTAAAATGGAAGCAAGGAGATATGTTTTTCTGTAGCTTTGATATTTCACATCTATGCACAATGCAAAGCAGACTGCACTGCAGGACAAATACTGAATGATTTCATAACTCTGAAATAATCTCTAAACAAATTGGAGATCCTACATCTTTGACTGCTTTCTCTAACAGCTGAAGAGGTAAAAAGGCAAAGACTTCCACTGTCACAACTGAACTGTAAAGCAGATTTTCTCATTGCTGCTAATGAACAGGATGCAAATTACAGAGGTATAAATCCACTTAAGACAATGGAATACCACTAGAGGAGCAAGGGAGAACTTGACCCTGTGTCCTCTTGACAGAGAGCACTAGATAAACCTAAGTAAAATTAATCACATCCAGAATTCTCCTGACAATTTAACCATGCCAAATTTGTGAATAAAAGCATGCACGCATATATTACAAATTATACAATACAGCTAGTATGGAAGTCCAGAAACTAAGTATGACCTTTTCTTTAAAGGCATGTAGGTAATTTTCAAATGTTATATTACATGGTCTGGCTGAACAAAAAACAAAAACAAAACAAAATAACAGCATAAATCAACTCTTACTTTCCCCCACCATGTTATTAATTGCTAGGTTAGCTATAGATAACATGGCAACCCGGGAAAAGAAAATCGCAGGTAAGTTGAAAATGTATGTCTTCAGGAGGAGAGGGACAATTCATGCCTATATGGAAAGCACACATGTAAATGCCAGCTTTGAAAATAATAGTTGTGCTGTGGTGTACCATTTAGGAGGAAAAGGGGGAAGACTCTGGTTATCTCCTCCTATCCAGGCAACTATACGGAGAATAAATCATGTTCTAATAAGTGTACTGTGGAATGAGACTTTATAGGAAATGAGACACTTTTTCAATGCATGAAATAGACAATGGGTTGCTGGACACTGCATCTGCATCTATGGTTCTGGAAAACCTTTCACACAAAGTGAGATGAAAAAGGATAAAGGGTCAGACTAGGAAATGTGTTTCTATTTCTATCAGAGCTTTCCTAGCTCTTTCAGCTCCATTACAATTTCTGCTGGAAACTACATGCATTCAAAACAGTTACAATCACTCTAAGGCCTTGGTTTTACTTGGATGTAATTGACCAGGCAAAACAGAATGGGAGACAAAGGAAATGTAAAAGATCAATATCTTTCATTTTGCCCTAGCTATATAGGAAATCCTTGCTTTAGATTGGAAAATAAGTAATGATGTGTATCTCTGTATGATTAGGAGTGCCCCCACCCTATTTTATCTACATGGCAGCTTCCTGTCACCATACAGTAGCTGGAGTAGTGCACTGGGAGTTCATACATACCGAAGGATTGTCAGTGAACACATTGTGTTTACATAAAATCAATTTTTACAAGCATCTAAATAATTTGGAAGCACACCTCAATAATACTTATATTTAGAATTCAATATAAGAGCTTCTGTCTTAATCTAATTCATCCACATTTCTGTTTGCTTTCATTCTGAGTCTCTATCTTTGAAAATAATGAGAAATAATCCCTTTACAGGAAGTATATTAGTTTTTTTTACTGTGGCTAAATAAGCACCCATTGCTGCTCAATAAACTGATTACTACATAGGAAAAT
The DNA here is from genome assembly GCA_037013535.1 of Intellagama lesueurii. Lineage (NCBI taxonomy): Eukaryota > Metazoa > Chordata > Lepidosauria > Squamata > Agamidae > Intellagama > Intellagama lesueurii. The sequence continues at coordinate 83,227,973 of JBAJHW010000006.1, forward strand.
ATGTTCTGATATACTAATCTGTGTATTAAAAAATACTGGAAGAAATCAATAAGCCTATTCTGAACACAGAAGTACAGCTGCTCCAGAGACACACAGTACATTTGACTATGGAAGATAAACCAGACATGTTTGAGAAATACATACACATGCACAGGAATTTAAAATAAGTCTTTTCTGATTTTATGTCAATAATTAGAATGTTTAGGTTAAAAGCTGGTTGGTCTCTTAACCTTCTGACTTATCTTTGTCAACCCGAACTGTTAATTACAAAAGAAACTGCCACTACCATCTAATGGATACCTATAACCTTATTTGGTATCATGAAGACATGACAGTCATAGCTAAAAAAAATGTACTATTATTATTTCATATCCATGTGGCACAGCAGCACTCACCCAACTGATGTGCAGAGTAGAGATTCCAAATAATTTTGTTTCTTTCCGCCTACAGGCAGAAGACTTTAGTAGTGAGTGAGAAGAATAAATTCAAATTTGCCATGGGGATCCATGATGCCATCTGTTCCCTAAAGCATATGCATAAACTATGCCAGGACAAACCATCTGAAGCGTCTCTCGCCTGTGAATCCAAGAGCAGCCAATACAATGTGGCACATTTGCAATTTCAAGTGAAGAGCCCTTGAGTTTCCTTTTTAACTGTCTTTGTTCCAAAGATACAGATGTGCTACAGAAACCCTTTATTCTCTCTTTACTGGTATGCCTTTAAAAGTCTTCATTGTAAACCTTTTCTTTAGTTTCAGCCACTATTTGCACATATTTCTTAGGAGTACAAATAAACTTGTGCACAGACATTATAGGTTCAAGACCGGCAGTGGGCAAAGCAGAGGCAAGGAAAGTATGGAAGTTCAGTACATTCAGCTTAATGAACCTGTGATTCAGGCATGGCTGTTTGGGTGGGCGGGTGTCAAGCCCTCCCGCTGGTTCAGCTAAGCTCATAAAAATTATTATCATAACAATTTTTAAAAAATATATAATTTTTAATTGTCATTGGAACAACAGCATACAAATAGACAACATACATTGCTTTTGTGTATCCAGGATGAAACTTTGGGCTATCTGACTGTCTCAAAACATTCACTTGAATAAATGAATGATGCTGTTACAAGAGGTAAATGACATCTTCTTTATCACTAGATGCAAAGCCCAGAGGCACTCTGCTGTCCTAACACAGCCCTTGACTACACAGGCAGCCATACTGGTTTGTGTGGCAGACAGTTCTTTGTTACGTAAGGATCATTCCAGGTCGCTAGCTGGTGATGGAAAAAAAGTAGGTAAAATAATGGGTTGTTTAAGGTGAAAATCAGAGACAACCTTCGGGAGAAAAGATACATTCGGATAAAGAGTAACTTTGTCAGGGTGGAATTGAAGGAACGGTGGGTTGACTCGGAGAGCAGCGAGTTCGGAAGCTCTGCGAGCAGAGGTAATAGCGACCAAAAACAAGGTCTTAAAGGAGAGGAAATGTTCCGATGTAGTCGCAAGAGGTTCAAAGGGAGGTAGTATGAGACGGTGTAGGATGGTGTGTAACGACCATTGTGGCGGGAGGGAGGGATGGGATGGGCGCATATTGGATATGCCTCTGAGGAATTGTTTCATAGTGGGATGCCTGAATAGCATGGCAGCATCTGAGTCCTTTGGTTGATACGCCACAATGGCCGAGATATATACCTTAAGGGTAGACAGTGAAAGGTCTCGACTGAAGAGATGTGAAAGGAAGGTTAAAAGAGCATGAAGAGTTGTTGGAGTGGTAGGTAGGTTATGGCGAACTGCAAATTTCTGAAAAGAAGCCCATTTGTAGGCATAAAGTTGTGTGGTGGCAGGCTTTCAAGCATTAGCTAAGATGGTAGGCATGGGGGTTGAATTTTCCATTCTGTGAGGTGGAGAGTGTAGAGATCGGGATGGAAAGTCTTCCCTTGATGCTGAGTGGGGAGATGAGGGAGGGGGGGAAGACAGAGGAAATCGGTGGAGATGGACAGGAGCATGGTGAACCAAGGTTGTCTGGGACACCATGGGGCGATGAGAATGGCATCTGAGAGATCCTGACGGAGTTTGACGATGGTCCGTAGAAGGAGGGGTATGGGAGTAAAGAGGTAGAGTAGATGAGGGGACCACTGGATCATGAGGGCATCTTCGAGGGAGCCTGGGCCGATTCCCTCCCTGGAGCAGTAGAAGGCGCATTTTGTGTTGTGAGATGTGGTGAAAATGTCTATGTGGGGGTGACCCCAGAGATCACAGAGACAAAGGAAAACAGAGTCATCGAGAGTCCATTCATGCATCTGAGTGTGAAGTCTGCTGAGCGCATCTGCCAGTTGGTTGTGGTGAGGGGCGATATGAACTGCGAGTGGCATTCAAAACACCACTTCCATAGTTGGACGGCAAGGTATAGGAGGGAGATGGAATGAGTGCCTCCTTGTTTGCTGACACAGAAGAGTGCCGTGGTGTTGTCTGTGGTTACCTGCACGGCCGTGCCGGTAATGAGAGGTTCAAAAGCGCGGAAAGCTTTGAAAATGGCAAGTAGTTTGAAACGGTTGATATGAAGATGCTTCTTGGAACGGGACCATGGAGCATGTATGTGGAGGCTGTTGCAGTGGGCTCCCCACCTGATGGGGCTGGCATCGGTGGTGACTTGAATAGTGAGTTGAAGGGATGTGAAGGGCCTGCCGATGAAGAGGTTGGCTGGTGTGTCCCACCACAGTAGTTGGGCTGTGAGTTCTGGTGTGACCCGGAGTAGTTTGGTAGGTGGGTCAGACATTGGACTGAAAAGAGATAGGTAACATGCCTGAAGTGGATGCATTTTTAATCAGGCATTTTGTATGACTGACGTGGTGGAGGCAATGAAGCCTAGAAGGTGTTGAGTTTGATGTGAGGTGACAAGTGCATGAGGTTGGAAGTGTTGAAGAAGTGAATGGAGCTTTGTTGCTCGCTCTTGAAGGAGGAAGGCTCTTGCCTTTCATTAGTCCAGAATGGCGCCTATGTAGGTAACTCTTTGAGAAGGAATCAGTATGGATTTGTCCCTGTTGACTTTCAGGCCCAGATCCGCCAGAAGTGATACAGTTAGGTCTATGTCGTGCAGAGCCTGTGATTGGGAAGGAGCTACCAGTAGCCAATCGTCTATGTATGGGAAAATGGAAACTCCTTGTGTGCAGAGATGAGCTGCTACGGGGGCCATGCATTTTGTGAAAACCTGTGGGGCAGTAGAAAGCCTGAATGGGAGGGCTTTGAACTCGTAGGTGGCGTCTCAGAGAGAGAATCTGAGAAATTTGCGGTGATCTTGACAGATGGTAATGTGAAAATAGGCATCACTTAGGTCGATTACAGAAAACCAGTCATCTTCCTGAAGGATGGGTAGAACGTGTTCTAGTGTCACCATATGGAAACATTTCTGAATGATATAATAATTGAGGTCTCGGAGGCTGAGGATGGGACGGAGACCTCCATCTCTTTTTGGGACGGTGAAGTAGCGGGAGAAGAATCCGGGGTCATTGTCTGATGGGGTGACAGGAGTGATGGCATCTTTTAGTAGAAGGGATTGAATCTCCTGCTTCAGAATATTTGATGGGGTGGTCAAAACCGTCCTTGGTGGTGGTGTGAGAGAAAATTCTATCGCATAACCAGTGGCGACAATAGTGAGAACCCAGGAGTCGGTGGTGATAGAGGCCCAAGATGGAAAGTGGGCTGCAAGGTGGGTGGTGTTGAGTGGTAAGGTATGGAGTAGGTGGATCTGGGTGAGAGGAAAGTCAAAGACTCTGTTTTGTTTTCTTGTCAGGGTGCCTGAAAGATTGCCTGGGGCGCTGTCATTGTGTGCTGTGTCGAGGTTGGAAGGAGTAATAAGACTGTGGTAAGTACCTTTGTCTATCAGGAAAATGTTTGTATCGTTGATAAGGGTAAGAACGGCGCCATTGGTATTGCTGGGGTCGATAATATGGTTAAGTATTGTATGAGCATGCAGGTTGTCTAAGATCTCATCCGTTTTGTCATTGAAGAGACCGATGCCATCAAACGGTAAGTCCTCAATCTGTAAGCGTGAGTCTTCAGAAATATGGGCTGAATGAAGCCATGCATGTCTGCAGAGAGCAACAGCGGTGGCCATGTGTTTTGAAGCAGCCTCAATGACATGGCGTGCAGTAATGCGCTCCTGACGGGCTAGGGCCATGGCCTCTTGGTGGAAAGCGAGGCCATGGGCTTTGTATTCGTCAGGTGCCGACTGTAGAGCTGAAAGGGCTCTGTTCCAGAGATGGTGGTGGTAGGCACCCATAGCTGCTAGACAGTTGGCAGCACGTAGTGTGAAAGAGGCAAGAGAATAAACTTTTCGACCTACAATGTTGAGCTTCCTGCCCTCCTTGTTGTTGGGAGTCGCGAGCTCTATTTTGTGTGGCATCAGCAATGACAGTTAGGAGGTGGATGTTTGGAGAGGAAGGCGGTATTATCTCCATGTGTTTTATATACCGTATTTTCCGTGTATAAGACGCCCCCATGTATAAGACGCCGCCAGTTTTCTAACCCAAAAATTCAGAAATCAATATTTTAAACATTAGAAAGGAACACATTTTTATTTAGTAATTAGGCAACATTTACAAGCCAGTACTATATTATGCATCACCCTTAGCTGAGCAAATCACTTCATTCAGCCTCTATTTGCACCACTGCTTTCTTCTTCTTCACTATTAGTAGTTTCAAACATATCCATTTCTTCAGCTTCTATTGCATCACTGCTGTCTTCTGAGTCACTGTCTCTATATATGAGATCATCCTCAGTTCCGTCCATGGCATTGCTGATCCACATGTCTTGAAGGACTTCACAATCACCTCTTTTTTGATGCCATACCATGAGTTTAGAACCCAATTGCTAACCTCAGTTTTCACTCTTCCTGTTGGTGTCAAGTTACCACCTGCTTTTTGAATCCATATATTCCATTCTTCTCTCATCAGGACTTTAAATGGCTTGTTGATTGAAACAGCTAGTGGCTGTAGCTGACATGTAAGTCCACCAGGAATAACTGCTAGATGTGTTCACAAATCCGATGCAACTCTTTTTGTCTTTTCTGTTAAATGTGCTCGGAACTGATCAAAGACAAGTAGAGCTGGCTTCTTTAAGAGCCCTCCAGGTCTTCTGGACCAAACCTTTGCAAACCAAATGGCCATGATGTCTTCATTCATCCATCCCTTCTCATGAACTTGCACAATAATGCCACGTGGTATGGTCTCTTTAGGATAAGTTTTCCTCTTAAAAATAAGCATAGGAGGCAGTTTAGTACCATCTGCACAGCATGAAAGCACAGCAGTATAGTGTGTCTTTTCATGGCCACTTGTTTTGATTGCCACTGTTTTGATTCCTTTCACATCAACTGTTCTGTTGGAAGGCACATCAAAATTGAGAGGCACCTCATCCATGTTTGCAATCTGACTTGGTTCAAAATCATATTTTTTGCGAAGCTGTATGACATAGGAGTGAAACTGCTGGATTTTATCCTCATAAACAGGTGGCATTTTCTGTGCTAACTTTGTTTGTGCTCTCATGGCCAACCCTTCTCTCTTCATGAAATTGAAGCACCATTTTGCCTTTCCTGTAAAATCAACCATCTTCATTTCACTTGCAAACATTCTTGCCTGATGTTGAATAAGCTTGGTTGATACACATATCCCACTCTGGCGCTGCTCCAAAATCCAAGTCTTGAGCCTCAAGTCGGTTTTTTCTCTTAAGGCTTTTTTCTTTTTTGGCATCTTAAGGAGTTGTTCTTCCTGTTTTCTCCACTGTCTGATCATACACTCAGTGGGAGGAGGTCCAAACTGTCTCTCTGCAGCTTTATTTCCATGCTTTTTTGCATAACTGATTACATTCAGTTTGAATTTTGCAGAGTAAGACAGTCACTTTTTTAAAATTTTATTTTCTGACATATTTATGGGCTCAGTGATTGCACTGCCTACACCAGTGGTGACTGAGCACAACTGTCCAAATTGAAAAAAACAAAACAAAACCCCAACCTGGTAGGCAGCAGTGGCAGAAACAGCAGCTGAAGCGGAAGCAGAAATGGAGGGGGTGAATCCCGGGCATGGAGGTGCATGCACACCCCACTCTGGATTGGCTTGCAGGCAAGGAGGAACAGCGCCTGCTGCTTCAAATCAGCAGAAGCAGAAACGGAGGGGGTGGGAGGAGGTGGGTCCTGGCAGGGAGGTGCATGCACACCCCACTCCGGATCAGCTTGCAGGCAAGGAGGAGCTGCTTCAGATCAGTAGAAACAGAAACGGAGGGGGTGGGTCCCAGCATGGAGGTACCTCCAGACCGTACTGACCAGCATAGGGTAGGCAGTTTTGCTACCGCACGGTTTTCTCCTTGGCTTACTTCTGTGTAAAAGACGACCCTCAATTTTTCCTATTAATATTCTTGGGCTCTCGGATGGTATCGAGGAGCAGACGGTGACACTGAGGAATTGGATGGTTAATAGTAAGCGTACCGAGCATGTTTCAGTTTTATGTAGAGACCGGTATCGGGTTGTTAATATCGATACAAGCGGTGTCAATATCGTTTGGGTGGAGGCTCGTAATAGGTTGGAGGCTCATATAAGGTAACTCGCTTCAGATGACGATAGCAAGCCTGAGTGTCATGCGATGCCACCAACCCCGTTGATATCAGAGGTTGTGCGTGTTCGGCATGGGATTGGCAAGTCTCTGGTGTATGGTGAGTTTTCCGAGACCGTTTATGCGGAGGCAACGGATCAGCTAAAGCAGATCCTGAATCAGATTCAAAAGCGGAGACAGAGCAACCCATAGATTTGGGGCTCAAATAGGTCGATTGCGAAATCACTGTTACCTCAGCCGATGTATTAGCCCATTCTGGAGACTGGGCAAGTAGAGGAGAAGGTGGTTGACCAGATGGTGAGGGGATAGAGTCATCATCCGCAGAAGGAGAGTCTAGGCATACAGTTGGCTGGTCTTGGATGGGAAGTGAGGAAATGGTCTTATCAGTTGCAGATTAAGAAGGTGGTGGTTGTTTAGCAGTCTGAGAATCAAGAGATTTCTTTGCTTTTTTTGAATGTTCGGATGTTGAGGGCAGCTTCGATGTCGGTGTTAATTTCAACGTCGATCCCGAGCTTCGAAGTCTGACGTGATTTCTTCAAAGCTCCCCTTGGCTGTGTTGTTTGTTCCCTCGTGGACAAGAAGAAAGGGATATGTATCTGTGGGTTTTATGAGGGATGGCAGTCCTATCACATCCCTTATCTGACCTCCAGGGAGACAGCATACCTCGCGAGTCCATGCATCTTCCTAGCATATTTCACTCTCAATTCCATGCAGTAGGGAGTCCCCTACTACAACTACTCTTCTCTTCTTCTTTTTGTAGGGTGCAAGTTCAGTGACTGAATTTTGCTGTGCTTCAGCCTTTCTAATGTCCTCCTGTGGTGTCTCCTTTGCACGCTGTCCAGCAGACTCCTCTTCAAGAATCTCAAAGTGGTTTTGCAGTTCCACTGGTGAAGTTTCTTCTCCTTCTTTTGCTCCTGTGACTCTTTTCCATGGTGGTTCCTCCACTATGTTTGTACTCTCCTCAGCACTCTCCTCCACTGCTTTTCTTTTCTTCCATCTCCAGTGCTCCCTGTGACAGCTACTGCTCAAGAGTTCTGTCAATGTATGCTTCATCTTCCCTTATAACCTTGAATGTGGCTACTCGCTGCTCCAGTTCTCTCACTTTTTCTTCTAACAGTGCCACTAGTTTGCACTTGTTACATATGTACGGCGTGTTACACTCAGGAACAAAGACAAACATAGCACAAACTTTACAGGTTACTACAACTGACTTGTCTCCAACCTCCATAATGGTCCTTGTGTATGAGACTCCAGAGCTCTAATTCTTATTTTACATAGTTCAAAGCACTCTACATTTAAATCATGACCAAACTATGAAATAAACTCAGGATGAAAGTTTATATCCAGCTATTGCATATTAAAATCTGTCCTCTTAAATGCCATTTTCAAACTGTGGTTTCAGATACAGCTCTGCACAGAAGCATCTGCCTCACAACCAAGATATAACAGATTTATTTACCAGGTATGTGAGAATTTTCCAAAGCTGGGATTAACTTTCTGGATTCCAGAATGTGTAATGAGAAGATAAGCAGCAGGCAATAAGGTGGAGCTTAACTGCTAGCAGATCATTCTTGCAATCTAGAAGAAACAAACAACCTTCATCTGCAAGCTTAATACATGGAAGAGGTCAGTGAAGAGAGTGAGAGAGCTGGTTCTCTGTGAACTCTGGCAGGACCAAACAATCCCATTAGCAAACTTTGCATTGCATGATGCATAGAAAATGCTAGAAGTCTGTGAAATCCAACAGCAGCAAAATGTGTTTGCATTTCACTTCTGGGTTTAGTCGGAAGCAAAACCTCCATTCTATACACAAGCATGACCCAACACACATTTATCTTTGTGTGTAAGCTAAATGTGGTTCTAGCAAGAAGGGATGAAAGCAGTTAAATGTTTGGAGTTTGGGTGCTGCTCTAAACATTTAAAATTAGCTTTGCTCTGCAAAAGCCATAGGCTGACCTTGCAAATCATGGAGGGACAGAGCTCAACAAAGACATCTGGCTGGTTGCTGGAGCAAGAGATGTGGAACTTGGAAAGACATGGAGCTGGGAAAGGCATCATTAAGTTGTACTTGCATTACTTCTCTACTCCAACTACCAGGAATATATCAAAGGTCAAAAAGGTAATTAACACTTACATTTGCAGTTAAATGTGTAGAAAAAGGAAGAAAAAGATTGGAAGAGAATACTCGTATAGAAAACTCTAATGTTTCAGCTGACTTTGGTTGAACTCAGGCATGCAATAGCAATTCAACTGGGCTTACTGATAAACCTCCCAAAGATGCTGATACGTATGACATGTTATATATGTATACAGCATAAATTAAGCATCTTCTGATGGTTCAGTAAAAGAGAAAACCTTAAAGCTATCTTAGATACTACCTGACAAGTTTAAGTTTCCTGTGTCTGAGACAAGAAAGCTTTCCTTTTAGCTTCAGTGGTTAAGGATTTTTCAGGATAGATAAAAAAAAATTTTTTTAAAAAAAAAGTCAAATTGAGTTAAATAACAACTTAAAGTTTAAAAAATGGGTTTTTAATTTAAATTTTAAAAATCCAAATTTTTAAATTTAAATCGTCATTCAAATCAAACCCACTTTGGGATTTTTCCTTGGCTTGCATATTCAAAATGCTTAAGAAGTACATTATGCAAAATGTGTGTTTTCTTCAGTCACACAGATGGGGAAGAAGGTAACTAAACATTAGGAGCCTTGGTCACACAGGAATACCTGGCTGGAAATATGCTAAGGATATTTTTGAGAAAAATGGGGAGAAACAAATCATAGATGCTAATATTTTTGCTGAAAACTTCCTTAAATTCATGGAAGAAAAGCAGACTGATGTTTGCTCTCAACTACGTTTAGAGAGACAACAAACTGATTTAGAAAATAACAAAAACTTAATATTAATTGTAAAAATCATAATCTTTTGTGGATGGCAAGAAACAGCCTTATGAAGCACTAATGGCATCAGTGCTATTGGGAATACAGTAGAAGACCCTGAAAATAATGAGGAAAATTATCATCCTCTTCTGTGTTTTAGAGCAAGAAGCAGAGATAGTTCTGAAGAAATACTTAATAGAGACTGCAAGTATCAAAAATATGTCTACCTCTCCAATCATACAGAATGACATCATTGGACTATGGTTAAATTTTCCAAACAAGTATTGTTTCAATAATAAATGCAGCTGGGTGAATTTATTAATAACAAGGAAAGCGCAAATAAACACTATTAAAAAACATTCTCAGATTTGTACCAGTTAAATACGTAATGGCACCTTGCCTAACGTCAATTATTACCTTAATGCTATCAGAGTTGGGCACAGATTTTTTATTTTAAAAAATCAGCCAAGGATATGATGGTGTTGCTGCCATAATGATCAGGAGATGCAAGGGAATCTGATCAATAAGTTCCAATAAGTATCCTAAAACACACTATATACATTGTACAGCTCTTAATTAAATATAGCAATTGTTCATTTCTGAGAAATCTCCATGATTCAGAATTGCATTGGAAGTATCAAATGAGTTATCAACTTGTTCCACCAGTCTTCTCTAAGAGAGACAGGCTTCAAAAATATACTAAACAAAAGTCAGGACATGAACCACCAAATATTGTCGTATCGTGTGAGACAAGATGGATGGACAAACATCAGTCAATTGCTCAATTTATTGAGATGTTATTTGTCAATAGTACAAACTTTAAAGAGCTCCAATACACACACACACACACACACACACACACAGAGATATATATTTTACATTGTGTAACATCATGACAGTCTGTAATAGCATTACTCATGCTAAATAAACTGTTCCCTTATAGTGCCACACTATGTAAGGCACTTCAGAAGGTGGACTCTGATCTTATTCAGTGCTGTGAACATGTTAAAATTATAATTCAGGCATTACAAAAAATAAGAGAGAATCCTGAAAACTTTTGATGAACTAGCTAGCAACTTTGGAGAAGAAATAAAGCGGCCAAGAGGAGTTGTCAAACAGGATATAATAATAATCTTAGAACTGCAGAGCTGGAAGGGACCCTATGAATCCAGCCCCTCTCAAGGAGGCACGATGGGGTATCAAACTCCCAACCAGATATCTAAACCACTGAGCTATCCAGCAGTTCTCAGACAATCCACCTGTTGAGAGCTCCAAAGACTACAGTAAACTAAATCTCTATCTCCCATTCTTAGGCAACTCTCACAACAGAATTGAACTCTTTATTTTTTTTTTTTTACCACATTGCAAAACTGCAACTTCTTCTTCCAAGAAAATGCAAAAATGCTAAATCTCATTCCTTAGAGCAGTATTTTAAAATTATGATGGACTGGTTGAAAATGTCCCTGGTATTGAAGTAAAATTGCAAATGTGCAAAAATAAATGACAAACAGTTCCTAAAAATTAGAGGCCATGGACTATATTAGAAGCAACAGAAAATTGTGACCAACTTCTTGAGTATTTTCAAATTGTTGGAAGTCCTAGCTACTCTGCTAGTTTCAACTGCAACACCTAAGAGAATGTTATCTATGTTGATGAGGTTGAAGTAATGGCTCCACAGTTCTGCAGAGACTCTTAACTGACAGGGCTTGCTCTCCTAAGCATCCATTAGACTCTTTACATAAAAACCAGTGATATGATTTCCTTCTTGCAGGAAGAAGGGTCAGATTCTATTTATTTATTTATTTAAAATATTTTTAGCCCACCTTTTTTCTTTAAAAGGACCCAAGGCGGCCTACATAGTTAAAAAGACAATATTTAAAAGCTAAAAACAGTAAGTATACAAATATTTTAAAAGAACTAAACAAGTATTGTATTAAAATAGTCAATCTAATTTTACAATTTTTTAAAAAAATGAAAACTGGATGTTACATTTGAAAGTAATACTGTAATAAACCTCATATAAAAATAGGGTTGTAGACAATATAAATGATTCTTACAGTAAATATCACAACGTGTGTGTGTGTGTGTGTGTGTGTGCGCGTGCGCGTGCGTGTGTGCGTGTGTGTGTGTGTGTGTGTGTAAATACAGCAAAATACTCTTTGGTTTTCTCTACTGACCAGTTTAAACATTGTACCTTGGAACATTTATTTTTATAAATATAAAAAAGATAAAACCAAAAGATATTTCTTTTGCCACTTGGTGAGAAAATGGCATAAAACCAGAAACAAAAATAGTCCTATCAAATGTCTCTGAAAATGTTCTTTAAAAGGTCTTTCATAAATTGGTTGCCCTAACTTTGAACATAATTAGGCATGGCTAGTTACATCTAAGTAACTTAAGTGTCACTAATTTTCCATAAAAACTAACATTGCAACTACTAGTTACTTTGCTGACCAAAAGTTTATTAACTACAAATAACTACTTTCCAAACTGTGCTATGAACCTGCTACAAATGTCAAGCAAGTAGATCATTTGTTAGGTTTAAATGGCCAAATTGTACCAAATACCACACCAGCCTCCCCCAGTGTTACATCTTCTAGATGTACTGGACCACATTTTCTGTCACAGCCATATGCCCCAAACAGCAGTTTCTACTGAACTAATGTTACTGTTAAATCTTGAGACACAGCACTTATGGGGTGTCAGTACATAGTTATGGTGATAGTAGGACTATAGCTGTCCGTGTGGAGGTATACATTTTTTGATTTTAGATTCTGAAAATGCTGTCAACGAAGACTGGAGGAAGGAAAAGCTCACAATTAAACTCGGAAAACTGTGCAAACAAAAAGGATGGCTAGTAATAGTAAAGAGAGAGAGCTAATCTACAATATATGATTGTTGAATATGCATAGCTCCCAAGAGCAGTTTGTCAGCAATGCCACAAAATTTTGGTGCAAAGTGGTTAAATCTTTTTTCTGGGTGCACAATGAGCAGAACTGGTTTATCATACAGTCAAAGCTAGCAGAAATGGATGTAACTAACAAGTCCCTGTGCTACTCTGGCTGTGAGAATCACCCCGTTCCCAGAAAATGATTACCATGAGCCAGAGAAAAAGAGATTTGCAGCCTTAAGTCCATTGCTGAAGTCCCATTCCTATTTATAGATTTGCGTCTGAAGATCAAAGGCAGTGAAACTGTAATGCAAGTAACTGTATGGAAGTGAACAGCATTAAATATGCATTCTCCTTCATTAGGCATCATTTTCATTATCTTCTGCTTTTCATCAGTCATACCGTACCAGAGACCATTCTTCCTGAAGTGTTCCTAACAAGCATGGAGCAGAAATTTTGAAGAATGCCTCAGTTCAGTCCAGCTAAACCAAGCTTAAGAGTAAAGATATTAAGTATTAAAATCATTTGTTTGGCCTATTCTGTCTGCACTCATGTTTTTCTTTAGTTGATGCTTTCACTTTCAGCTTTCTAATTCCCATTCTGTTTAATTTTGTATCATGCTGTGTGCAAACAAGTATAGAACTGCAGACATTCCTGTACAATTTAATAGGTAGCCTTCAGTGCAAAGCCTATACAGTATTGCCCACTCAGAGGTAAGTTCTTTGAATTCAGTGGAGACTACGTCCAAGTAAGTGGGCATAGAATTGCAGCTTTTAATAGATTAAGGACTGTGTACTTGGAGTGACTGCAATTAAGACAAACCACAATTAAAATGTGAATGTACATTTTGACTCTAGATTTAGTAATACACAAGGCAGGCCCACTGAAATCAATGGGACTTAAGATGATTACGACTAACGTAAGTCCTAGTGATTTCAGCTAACCTACTTTTATTCTGGTTAGCAACATAATAAAGGTACGAGCCCTCTGAAAGCAACAATCTCTCTTTTTTCCTGCAAGTAGCCAAAATATCTATAGTCAAGCCTTAGGGGACAATTTTCATCAAGATAATGCCAGAAGGGTGACAAACTCTCTTTTCTATGTTCTAAGTGCTGTTTAGGTATTATGATATAGTACTTAATATTGAAGTGTTGGGAGTTACTGTAAGCAACAACCCAAAGGAGAATCCAGAACTGTGATGCTGATTAATTATTGATAAACCAGTTGTAACATTTTTCATTGCCATGAGGAACACCCCCTTATTTTGTAAAGTTAAATGCCAATTACATTCCAAGCCACTTCAAACTACTCTGCATATTAACACGGAGAGTTCACAATAATAGCTGAATTCCTGTAGTGTTAACGTATCCCTGCAAAAGTGCAATGATATGTGGCAGCAGCAATTATCAATAATTAAGGACTTCCTCCTTCCCTCTCCCCAAGGCTCCCATAACTTCCATGCAATGAAATGGATTACTCAAGAATCAGACAAGCCACAGGACAGAAGTAGGAAGTCTTTTATTAATGAAAACCTCTCTTTGCCACTGACATAATCACCCTTCTACAGACATAGTTACACAACAAGATTTCAGCCAATGTACTCTTACCTGGAACACTACCCACATCAGAGTGAAAAGTGAAGACAAAGTGAGTGTACACATAACATAATTGTCCCTCCTAATAAAAAACTCTCAGTGCTTTGAACCTGTCAGCTCTGGTTCCACTATAATAGTGTTCACAGGATTCCATGGCTGCTCTTTACATTTCAGAAAATGTGCATTAATTCAAATCATGCAATTAATACCATATCTAATTTGGTTTACAGGTTCTTTCTTCTGACTCACACTGTTAAACTCCTCAACCTAGCCAAACCTGTATATTACAAACAGGGCAACTGTCAATTCTAAATGGGCTAATTCAAAACATGAATAGGAAACAAATACCTGTGTTTCTTCTTTCCTCATACCCCCCAAGGTATCCTGGATTTATATTCAATTAATCTATCACTTTCTATACCACTCCTCTGAAAAAAACAAACCAACCAACAAATTCTTGAATTTAAAAATAAACCATACAGCATTACCTGCATAACCAATACACATACTGAAAAGTTAATATATATTTTTAGAAGAATTAAGAAAGGACATTCTCTATCGCATATATATTTGAGGTCTTGATGATCACTTATAAAGCTCTTCATGGTTTGGGGCTATGTTACTTTTTCCTAAGGTCATCCACTCGCCCCACTAGGTCCTCCCAGGCCATGACTCTCCAGGTAGCCACTCCAAGAGAGACAAGAAATCTTCCACTAGAAGCAGGGCCTTCTTTGCTGTGGCTCCAACACTTTGCAATCAACTGCCAATGGAACTGTGCGTGGCTCCCTCTCTCCCAGCTTTTAAAAGATCCTTTAAAACATTGCTTTATAAAGAGGCCTTTTTTGGCAATCCTGTGTCATGTGTTTTCCACTGCCCCTTATGTTTATATGCCCCGTGCCACATTTTATTCTGATATTTCTGCCTCTTGATGTGTTGATTAACTGTTATTTTGTGCTTTACTTTTACTTATATGTATTGTTTTTTAGTTGACTATAACTGCCCAGAGTAGTGTACTGCACTATATATATAAAACACAACTGCAAGGTCAAGCCAACATTGAATATAGGTGCTAAATCAAATTTTTACTTCTTCAAATATGATTCTCAGTTGCATTTCAAGACCTGCAAAAAGTCTGTGAATTGCTGCCCTGCTGAAGCTTTTGGCAGATTCAGAATTCAAAATAAAGATGAAAAACAATGTTCCCACCCCCAAGGAAAAAAAAACGCTTTTGTTTCTGCAATGGCTGATAAGCAGACTTTCATTGAGCACGTTCCAACAGCAGCTGCCATCAATAAAAAGTACTGGTTTCTCCAAACATCTGCAGGTCACATTATTTCTTGACAAGGCAGCAAGAAAGAAAGTATTACTTAGGCAGGTTATTAATCACCTTAGTGCAACTTTCCCTGTGACAGAAAGTAAATAAAGTGCCATAGCAGATTATAGAAGAAGGTGAGGAATAACTAATGTGAATCTCCATAATAATACCAAATCATATCTGGATCACTAAAATTAAAACCAGCTCTTTTCAGTTATTTAAATATACCCAGCTGCATTCTCAGTGGGCGTATAACTAGCCATATGGCACACTGCATATATATTGGACCTTAGTGAGTCATGCAATCCCAAGAGTTTTAGCTTGATTTGCTTTTAATAATAAATTCTAATGCAGCAGCAGAGGGAATATATTCCTTTCATGCTGTTGGTCAGTCTTCTGGTATGTGGACATTAAACATGTGTGTTCCAGACATGTCAAGCCTACAACAGAAGTATGCTGTCTAAACACCTTTATCTGAGGCCAAGCCCCAGCATGTCTCCCCCACCCACCTAAGTTATAGCCCTCAGGGCTCTGGTAAATACTGGCTGTGAGGCAACTACTATAGGGCCACATTATACCACAGATCCTTAATAAGGATGCCTTCTTCCTCTTCCTCAGGGGGGGCTTAGTAGCAGCCTTCATGGCATGCGGGTGACAGGCAGGTGACTCTCCCAGAACTCTCTCCTTACCCATCCCAAGGAAAGCTTCAGACTGATTCAGGCTCTGGAACAACAATGAGCCATATGGTGCCTTGTCATGCCTCACTTTGAGGGTCTGATGGGACTCCCTGCTCCTAGATGCTCATGAAGTTTGTCAGGGAAAGCTGTGGGTCTGGTCTCCATGGTGATGAGAGTGCCGTGGGAGTAGGCTGCTTCCCAATCACCTGCTGCCCCCCAACTTCTTTCTCTTCTATCCCTGGCATTTAGGCCAGAATTCAAGGGGTTGAGTGCTGTGGCCTTGCTCCCTCAAGGCAAGCAAGCAGCAGCCCACTGTTTCTTCCTTATCAGGCATCACCACACAAGGCAGCTCTGGGGAGATCTTAGCTGCTGCAGAACAAGCTCAAGGCAGGGAACCATGGAGACTGAACTGTCGAGTCCCTCTGCTTCCTCACATCCATAAAACTGAGATATACCTATTTCCTGCTCAAGGATAAGAGGCAACAGATACAAAACATTTATATCAGTCCCATGCACTTCTTGTGTGAAGAATTCAGATTTCAAGGACAATACAGACAAATGATTAAATGTTAACCTGGTGTTTAAGGCAATATGAAACAAGCTTATACCATATTTGAAATGGGTGGCTACATGTCATAATCCCCAAAGAATTACAGCTATTTGCCTGCAATACATAAGAAGTTGTCTTATTGGATATAGTTGTTCTTGCTTTAAATCAAGCATACACAACCTTTGGCTCAGGACTGCAATGATACAGCTAACTTGGAAGATGAAGGCATTTCCCTTTTAATGGATGGCAATAGACATTTAAAAAAAAAAACCCAACTGAGTGAAGTCCCTGGCATATTGTGGGTTTGCAGAGTTCCTTTATTAAGAAACACTGAACCTTATAGCAGTCAGTATTACAGGTGATTAGTCAGTCAGGCTTTCAAAGGTTATCTGTTGAAACCTCAGCTAAATAATACGGTCCAATGACAGAAGAGAAGGAACAGATCCCTTCTGGTTGACCCTCAGGCCAGTATTGTATAACAGTAGGCAGCTTTCATTTATAATGCAGAGAGCACACCTGGAAATCTGCTTGTAATTAGGAGGTGATAACGAATCCATCTATCAAGTACCCTGGCGTTTGTCATTGTGGCTGGATGGAATGCCAAGGAATTAAAAAAATTCTAACATAAACCATGGAGAGAGTATCGCAGAAGCAGCTCTGGAAAAGACTGTATTTTTTTTTCTTTTCTTTTTTTATCATCTTTGCATTCCACAGTCAACAATGGGATTCAACAGAACTCTTTGGACTGCAGCCATAATCTTTAGGATGAAAGGTGAATGTGACAGATTCTGAAAATCTCTTATTTCACACCAATGAATTCTCTCAGTGTAGCAGCATAGGTGTTCAGAGATTCTGGTTATGGCGAGCATTCAGGCAAGAAAGACAAATACAAATGACAGATAACAATGGGAAATTGGGAAGTTTGTGAGCAATACATTATAGTTACCAGAATGGATGTGTGACACTAGCACGCACGCGCGCACACACACACGCTCTTCAGCTTCTTAACATGACAGTATAGGTCGCGTAAAACCAGGCATGATTATTGAGATGATACTAAGACTGTTCCATAAATAATCTTATTAACATAGGTTTCTAAAGAAGGCTCAGATTCAAAGAAGACTGGGAGATTATGAGCTTTGGAACCTGGAAAAATAGAACTACCATCAAAAGAAACTGTCAAGTTGGATAAAAGGGAAAAGGAGAAGGCATTAAAAGGAAGAGACATAACAGTAACTGCCGTGATTTATCAACTTTAAATTGAAGATACTTGCAGCCAGCAAAACCTTGTTTGTTAAATGCTATTACTGTATCTGCAGAAAGGAAAAACAGCCCTTGGGGGCTTGCCTGGATATTTCTGTCCTCCATAGTGATAGAGGCAATGAATGACATTGGGGTCCCAACACTTCCCCCCATGCTCTCCTGACATACTTGTTGCCATCCTTAAAAGGTAATGTCCGGCCAGGACACTCAACTGAGAATTGAGCTAGGGATCTCCTTTACTCTGAGTACTGAATCTACCTTCTTTACTGGACAAAATCAGTGAGGATTGCCATTCATTGGGGCACAGGACAGAGGTCTGTAGGGAAAACTATCTATATCTGCCCTTAAGAAGATCCTAATGACACTACAATACAGTTATCTGCATAGAAAAGACTAATGGAGGCAAGTTAACATAAGATCAGGTATTTTTATATACTAGCTGAGATATACACACTGTTCTTTAAACATATCCTAAGGCAGGTCACAATAAGAAAATTTAATATAATTATATAATCAAAATTCTACAAGAACTTGATTCAAATGAAAGCCAGTTTCATCAAAAGTTCAAAACAAATTCAGACAACAGAAGGAATTACTGCATTAGGTTATTTCACCACCTCTATAATATTAACTTAATATAAAATACAGATGTTCTGAACTGCTTACTTAACCCTTCCTGACCAAAGCCAGTCACTACTCAACCTATTTATTTATTTATTTTAAATAAACGATGCAACAATCAGTTTTCTTAGTTAATTATTTTTCATGTGGTGTTCATACATTTCAATTAGAGAGGAAAAAACATTTTTCTTCCTGACTGTAGCCTTTAGACTAGGGTGGACAGAAGGTATATCCATATCTACGAATATAATGGCACAGGGGGAACCATTCAATGCTTGTATTCAAAACAAATTATTGGATTTGCCATTCCTTAATTCTAGGCAACAATTTCCAAAGGGTAACTGTGTTGGTTTGTTAATGAAATGGGTTATCATGTATGGAAACATATGCTTTAATACAGTGATTCCAACCTTGGGCCCCCAGACGTTCTTGGACTAAAACTCCCAGAGGCCTTCACCACTAGCTGTGCTGGCCAGGATTTCTGGGAATTGTAGTCCAAGAACATTTGGAGACCTAAGATTGGGAGCCACTGACTTAATACATCTGCAAATTTTTAAGGTGCCACACAACTCTCTTTTTTTTAAATTCTAGGTGTGAGACATTTCCACCGGTCTCTAACTGATGGAGTGCAGACCTGGACTATCTATCAGTGCCATGTAAGAAAACTCAATCATTTTCATTTTACCTGTCTTTGGAGAATTCACAACTTGAAATGTAGAATGAAGTTCCTAATACTGAAGTCTCGGAGCAAACAGAGACAACAAGCACTTTTACAATCTTAAAATAAAGACAACTGCAGTGGGCTGGCCATGTTGTCATGATGTAGGGCAACCATCTTCCAAAATTTATTTTCTATGGAGAGCTTATTGCAGGTGCTCAATTCATTGTAGACAAAAGAAATGATTCAAGAACTGTGAGCAGGTCAGCTTGGGTGGTCCTGAAGGGTCTGTCTCTGCATCCCACTGCCTCTCCAAGGGTCCCTGCCCCATAGCCAAAGCTATGTTGTGGGCACAGGGTGGATCCCTGCTCCAGGGTGTTACCCAGGATTGAATGCTCCAATGGAGCCCAGAACGTATGATTGAGAAAGGCTGGAAAAGACCCACTGAAAAAGATATTCTGTCAAGTGAAGCATAAAGACTGATGAAGAGTCTGCAGAAGTTGGTGGGAGAGAGATGGGCTTTAATTGAAACCCCAGGAAGATGTTCCTGATGAAGGAAGTTCAAGAAGATCAGCCACTCCAGTAATGGAAACTTCTATCTGTTTCAGCTTTCACTAGAATTCTTGTGTGTATATAATATCTATCGAACTGTTCTGTCATATGAAGCGATAGATGATATATTTTGAAGGATTCTAACTGAGATAAAGCAATGCTTTGGATGAACATGGTTGCCTTGTATTGATTATAAATATGGCAATGTGTATTCTACTGAGCACACAGGAAAACATTAGGAATAACTGGAACAAACTTTTTACTTCCTTTTAGTGATAAAGCACAACATTTTGCTACTCAAATGTATACAGTCTTTGATACTGTTCACTTAATGCTCTACAGTACAGTCAACCCTCGACTTACGAACTTAATCCGTTCCGGAAGGACGTTCTTAAGTCGAAAAGTTCGTAAGTCGAATCAGCATTTCCCATAGGAATGCATTGAAAACCAATTAATCCGTTCCGGCTGTTTTTGGTTCTTAGGTCGAGGGGCGGTTTGTAAGTCGAAGCATTAGTTCCCATAGGAACTAATGCAAAACCGGTTAATCCGTTCCTACCAGTAGGGGCAGAATTTTTTTCATTTTTTTTCCTTTTAACCTAAGATGACTTAGGTTTAAAAAAAGGAAAGAAAAGAGGGAACAGACACCTTTTCAACAGAACACCTTGAAAGTTCAAATTTTGTGCTTTCCCCACCTCCCGCGGGTTTTTTTTTTCCCAGTTCGTAACTTGGAGCAAAGTTCGCAAGTCAAGGCTATATTTTTCTATCAGAGCGGTTCGTAAGTCGAAATGTTCGTAACTAGGGCCGTTCGTAAGTCGAGGGTTGACTGTAATTCTCACGCCTGACTCAGAGCTTACTTGTTAAAAGCAAGACAGAGACAACTTCTTGCTGACTACAACCCATCTTTTCCTTCACCTTGATGTCACTGTCCCACCTCCGCCACTGTCTTTCCCCATTCTCAAAAATGCAAGAGCCAGAACCAGCAATAAAAGAATAAATGTAAACTAGTTTATACTCTAGAGCAGCCTTCTTCAAACTGGTGCCCTCTAGACATTTTAGACTACACTTTCAGAATGCCAGCTGGAAAATTCTGGGAGCTGTTGTCCAACACAACCAAAAAGCACCAAAATAAGTCTAGGTGGCATGTCCTCTGAATATCACTAACTAATAAGCAGCGGTACATGAAAGACATGCCAAAGAATACAGCCTGGAAGCCAGCATGGATAAAACTTTGCTGCTGTGTATAAGCTTGGTCCCAATCAAACTGAATAGCAAAATGTATACTTAAAGTGAAAACCCATTTTCACAGCAACATTACTCCAAAACCTAGCCTGCTTTCAGTATCAATGTTGGCAAATGTGACTGCTAAATACTATGTTGCAAGAAATAGTGGCATGCAGATAATTGCAGAAAATGACAGATGTTGGATGTTGGGATAATTGAGGCAAAGCTAAGTATGGGAACCACACAATTATCCCAGCAATGGTAAAAATGTGCCTAGTATCCTTGTTTCAACAGATGACCGTACCCCCTGTGGCTGCTGAACATGGAGTACACATAACCACTTTGGAAACCAGCTGTCTTTGGCATCTGGCCACATGGGGAGGATTTTTTTTAAAAAACGTGCCTATGCTTTAAGTCATAAATATAAGGAGGCTAGAGGATGGTAAAACTTTTGTTAATTTTGTTGCCAGCAGTTACCAAAAGGTGGCTAATCAGTTTACGAGGTCATGTGAGCAACACAAAAAGGTCACTGGATAAATTGTCAACTGGGAGCAATGTATATAATTTGTTGTTTCTCAAGTATATAGAAGAAACCAAGAGGTTTCAGCCTACACATGTCCCCTGTTCAGTGTTCTTTTGCAATACTCTTAAGGATGGATATGTATCAAGGCTCCTGACCCAACACATCAGACACTTGCAAGCCACGGAAAGACCACAACTGGCTCTATCTTTTAATCAGATCTAATATTCAACATGTAACATTCTCTGGTAACAAACAGAGGCCTATCAGACCCCAGCTCTGTCAGCTTACATTTCTCACAGAGCCCACTGTCATAAGAAAAAATCACTAGATATCACTTCATTTGGAGGCCTCTTTAAACCTGCTGCTTGCTCTGTGAACTTGAAGACTGCAAGGGTCTGCAGGAATGGCACAAGCCAAACAATAGGCTGCATAAATATCTCTGCAACTACATTACCTTTTCCACCTGGGTCCTGTTTTACACACTTCCGATTACATGGAACAAATACAGGACGCCGCAGGTCAGATTACTTAAGATATAGGTACAAGGGATGTGGGCCAGTTGGGCATTAAGAATCGTCTGCTTCCCCTGTTGAGTTCAGCCTTGCCTAGGAGAGCCCCATGACAAACATCTCATTCTCTTTTTCCAGTTAAGGCATATGAGGGAGACTGGAAACTTTTTTTGCTTGGTTATCTTAACTGTGGTTTGTTGAAACGAGCCAGTTTTCTGACCTATAGGTTAAATTGGCTTGTTTTAAGTGAACCATACCATCTGTCAGAGGAGGGGAGGGGAAATCTGCGAGGCAGAGGCCCACTGAACCTCATTCTCATCATAATAAACCATCATTTATCACAACATCCAAACCAGCGCAAGAAATGTAATGGCTTGACAATCCAACACATCTATTGTTTTTGTTGTAATTAACATGGGTTCCACCCCAAAGTGTTATTTATTCTAATCAAGCTGTGTGTAACCTATGCTATTGGTAACAGTTTTTATTATTATGAGTATTGAAAAGAGTTTTCGTTATTAGGAGCATTGAAAAGAAATTCGGGACTCTTATATTTATCAACACAGGGTATAGCAATTACCTCCTCTTCACTTCCTGGAGTGTGCCCAGTATATAACATTTCAGAATGGGCTGACTGATTGCTCTCTGAAGATTCCAGCTGTTTAGTCTGGCTCAGCAGGAGGGAAAATGCTCCAGACAGGTTGGGAAAATCAGCAAAGCTGGCTGGCTGATGGTTTAGTTTTAATTATCTGAATCCATGTCCCAGGATCAAAGAATTAAGTTGGGACATTCTTAAGAAATAAAAGCAAGTGGACTGTTTCAGGAATTTTGAGGTTTTGATTAGAATTAGTATGGCCCTTTAGCAATATATCCATATGGCAGTAAAATTATATCCTTAAACTCATTGATAAAAAGACAAAAACAAATTTTAAAATGTGTTAATTATATATTTACGAAGCACAATATTTGTAAGGTGGACTGACTAAGCTCTGAGAATTTCCTAGCCATTTCACTTGGCTCAGGAAGGAAGGAGCTGTGACTTAGAGGCTGAGAAGACCCCCAGAACTTATTGACTTAGGGTGCAATCCTAGCTAGCCGGGATGGCTGAGCGCTTGCTGAGCTGACTCCAATCCAAACCCCTCTCAGGCTGGTAAATTCAAACCCCTCCCAGCCAAAGGCTGTGGGGAATTGGTTAAGATTATTCTGGTGCTAAAAATATTTAAATTTGCAGTCTCTCCTTTCAAAGCAATGAGAGGTTAAACTTTCCAACATACTACATGTTTTACAATAATTAAATCAGCAGGCATAGAGAGTAATATGCACCACAGTACTCTGAAGATTTCAGATTTACAAAGCAGAAGTAACCATATTTGAAAATAATAAAATGAAGCACCATCAACCAATGTTAAACGGTTCTGTGTTCCATTGATTTAAGCAGAAGAGATGCCTAGCCTGTGATTCACTGTGCCATCAAATTAATGCAATTTAAGTAGCTTTAAGCATGAGTCCACTGTGCCTATGGTGACTAGAGAGGTGAAAAGACTAGTACCAAAAAGACAAGAAAAGATATAAGAGAATCAGGAGCAATGCAGGAAGCTATCTTTTAGAAAGGCTTGACTTTTTAAAGCACATTTCATGTTTTAAAAACAAGGATAAGCTTCAAGATAAAGCTAATCACCCATCAAAATTAAATTCACTTGGATTAAATTCAGCCAACATCGAAACCTAATCAGATACAACCAAACTGCAGTCATTAAGATAATCTAATTTGTTTTGCTGAGATTGGTTGACAATCAAGAGAAAGCGAACAGATGATGAGCAGAAAAAGAGATGAGGTGATGAAGTTCAAACACAAACAAAGGAGACCCAGCAACAGGTGCTTTGATGTTAACCAACCAATCAAACAGGCAATATGGAAGGAAATGGAAAAATTATGCCCAAAGCTTCTAGAAACCTAGTATCAGTTCATGCAGAAGGTTTTTTTAAGGCTCTCTTGTGTGTGATCAGTGCAATCCATAGCAGATTTTTTTTAAAAAAAGAAATGGAAGGTCCCTGACACTGAAGAGTATTAATAGCATTAGATGGTCTGGATTACATACGTTTCTGGCCTGCCTAACCCCAATGAAATCCAGTGATGGAAAGACAAACAGTACACGTATTGCCTACCTATTACTCACCACTGCAGTCTCCCAATATCAGATTTTAAAGGGGAAGCAATTAGCTCTCCTTCCTGCCATTTTTTCCTCCACCAATCACAGGAAACTGCCTTAATCTAAATCAGATTATTGCCCCATCTCATGCAGCATTGTCTATACAACAATTATGCAGGATATAGTATAGATTTCCCCCCCCCCCGCCTAGATATACCAGGGGTACAATATGTTTGTTTATGTATAATTTTCATTTATACGCCATTTTTCTAACTGAAGATGCCCAAGAGCATTGCACACCACAATACCATGAAACAATCAAGTAATAAAATATTTCATATAAATGATGAAAATGCAATTAAAAATTAACAAGAAAGCAAAGTCTACCAGACAATTCATCTTACATACATTACCATATAATGAACACTTGGTGGAATAGCTGTTTCCTAACACCCAAAGCCCTGCTGAAACAATTCCACCTTAAATCTCCTCCAGAATCCCTGCAATGATGTCTAACTTCACAGGGACTCAAGAAGAGAATTCCAAAGAACAAGGACAGCAATATGAAAAGATATTTTCCTGATACATTAAAGCTGAGCAGCTTTAAAAATTGGCATCTCAAATAACAAAGGGACTCATATGGGTAGAGGAGGCCCTGCAGGTATGTGGGTCACAAGCCATTTAGGATATTAAAAGTAATAAGCAACACCTTGAATTGAATCTGGAAAACCACTGGCAGCCAATGCAACTGGAGCAAAATATGCATCATATGGTTACGATAGGAAGCAGCTGTTAGCAACTGAGCTGCTAGATGTTGTATCAATTGTAGCTTCTGGGTTGCCTTCAAGGGTAGCCCCATGTGGACAGGAATTTACAATACAGTGGTGCCTCGACTTACGAATGTCCCGACTTACGACCACTTCGAGTTACGACCAGCTCCGGCTGCATAATTTTGCTTCTACTTGCGACCGGAGCTTCGAGTTACGACTGGAAAAAAGACGGGGAATTCAAATGTACTAACCGTTGGTCGGCGAAGAGGCTGCTTCTTTGTAGCTCTTTCGTCCCAACAGTTAGAGAGTGTACATCGGAGGCGGCTTTGGACTGCCTGGTGCTGCTTTCTGCTTTTTAAAATGCCTGTTCTGGGTGAGTACAGGGTTTTGCAGGGTGGGTTTGGGCGGTGGGGGGGGTTATGTTTCTGTGCTGTGATGATTTTTGTGTTTTGGTGTGTTTGTTTTTTCAGCCTTCTGATGGGGCTTGCTGTGTTGTTGTTTTTGGTGATTTTTTTTTTCAGCCCCAGTGCGTTCCGATGGGTCTTGCTGTGTTGTTGTTGTGTTTTTGTGATTTTTTTTCCAGCCCCAGTGCGTTCCGATGGGGCTTGCTGTGTTGTTGTTGTGTTTTTTGTGTGATTTTTTCCCCCGGCCGGAACGGATTAATGGGGTTTCAATGCATTCCTATGGGAAATGGTGCTTCGACTTACGACCATTTCGAGTTATGACCATCATTCCGGAACGGATCAAGTTCGTAAGTTGAGGCACCACTGTAGTCTAATTTTGAGGACACAGTTGCATGAATCAGCATGGCCACATCTATCTTCTCCAAGTAAGGACAAAGTTGCCAGAGCAGGGACAGGTGATAAAATGCTTCCCTGCTCACTGTTCCTACCTGTTTCTCAGGAAGAGCACTGGATTTAATAAGACACCCAAGCTCCTTTCTTGAATCACAAGAGGAATTTTTTTCTCCATCTATCAGAAGGGACAATGTGGGACTTTCTGCATACAGTGGTGCCTTGACTTACGAACGTCCCAACTTACGACCATTTCGAGTTACGACCAGCTCCGGCCGCAAAATTTTGCTTCTACTTGCGACCGGAGCTTCCACTTACGAACAGAAAAAGGCAGGGGAAAAAGGAGGGAAATTAAAATTGCTAACTGTAGGTGGCGACGAGGCTGCTTCTTTGTAGCTCTTTCGCCCCAGCAGTTAGAGAGTGTGCGTCGGAGGAGGCTTGGGACTGCCTCGCTTCTGCTTCTGAGTGAGTGTGTGTGTGTGTTTGCAGGGAGGCTTCGGGCTGCCTGGTAAGGTAAGGTGCTATTTTCTGCTTTTTAAAAACTGTTCTGGGTGTTTTTGCAGCATGGTTTTGAGCTTGGGGGGGGGGGTTATGTTTCTGTGCTGTGATGGGTCTTGGGGGGGTTGTTTGTTTTTTGGGTTCCCCCCCATTTCCGATGGATCTTGGGGGGTTTGGTTGCTTTTTGGAGTGTTTTATATATACTTTATTGTTACAGCATCAAGCCATACATAAAACAAAATTGAAAGCAGAGCTTCAAGTACTGACATATACTGCAAAAAACCAAATCAAATAAGCAAAAAGCAACGAAACTACAAATATAACAATATAAGACCAATGTCTAAGGGTTTGGCTTCTGGCTACTATGGCATGCCGCCCAAAATTTCGCTACCAGTTCTGTAGCAATCCGATTTTGATCAATTAGCAATTGGTTACAGTAGTCCGAGTCTGATTGGCTTGTCATGTCTTTTAAGAGAGGTGTAATATATTTTCCTCGAATCTTGTTATGCCTGTTACATCTGAGCATCATATGCTCAATAGATTCTATCTTTTTGGAGTGTTTTTTCGCATTTCCGATGGGTCTTGGGGGGTTTGTTGTTTTTTTTTTGGTTCCCCCCATTTCCGATGGGTCTTGGGGGGTTTGGTTGCTTTTTGGGGGAGTTTCCCCCATTTCCGATGGGTCTTGGGGGGTTTGTTTGTTTTTTGGCTTCCCCCCCCATTTCCGATGGGTCTTGGGGGGTTTGGTTGCTTTTTTGGGTTTTTTTCCCCATTTCCGATGGGTCCTGCATGCTTCCCTTGCCTTTTCCTTTGTTTTCTTTGCATTTCCGACCTGCCCCCTTTGTTATCTGTGCATTTCCAATCTGCTCCGTTTGTTTTCTGTGCATTTCCAATGGGTCTTGCACACTTGATTGCTTCCCCCCCCCTTCAGCCGGAAGGGATTAATCGCGTTTCCAATTGAGTCTTGCAGTGATTTCTTTTTTTGGTGTTTTTTTTCTTTGGCCGGAACGGATTAATTGCATTTCAATGCATTCCTATGGGAAATGGTGCTTCGACGTACGATCATTTCAAGTTGTGTCCATCTTCTGGAACGGATTATGGTCGTAAGTCGAGGCACCACTGTATTAAACTAATGCTGTTGGTGAGCAAAATGATTCTTTGGGGCAATAGGCCTGCTACTTTTTCTTTTTCTGTTTTATGAGGAATTGACATTCCATTATTCTTATGCAATGCTTAGTATGAGGAGAAACTAGGTTTCATGATGAGTCACTGTTTGATGTCCCTTTGTTACCATAAATTAACTCACAGTGGTACTTTTTGGCAGAGTAAAGGTACAGGTCCCTCTCAGATATCTGCATCACTCTCAAGTTCCAGAGACAATTTTCACATGAATGTTTCCTCGAAGAAGAAAGCCAAAGTGTCTTACAGTGGTCTTCAGCTTTTACTTCATAAAAGCCAAGATGCAGCAGTGCCCGTCTGCTGGGGGGCAGAACTGAACTTTTGCTCTCCAAGATCTTCAGGTAACCATAAGCTTAACTATCCTCTGACAAGTTCACAATATATTTTATTCTTTTCTGTTAGAAAACAGTCATACACTATTGTGTACAAATATTTCTTAGTGACGGGTTTGTGATATCTAATGTAAAATAACAAGATGAAGGAAAAACTTAAGGCTACTGCAAATGTCATCCAACTTTTATTTAATGTTGACAAACTGAGTAATTTTAAAAAGGGTTTTTTTGGTATATCGCATGTCTTACAAAAAGAAATCCAGCAAATATGTTGAACAGGTTGGGAGTATGGTTGTATTAATGAAAAAAAATAGTCATTTATTTGCAACAAGACTGCACAGGAAGCTTTCATGTTTGAAACAGAGGCATACAGATGTGAAAGTTCAATTCCTGAGATTCAAAAACCCATGACCACAAGAAGCACTGTGTTTGCTGCCACAGGAATCAATTCAAATCCATTCTATGCCACAGTATTTCTCCATGCAACTCTGTTGGGTTTTGGACAAAGCTCTTTCACCTCTACTGCTAACCATGCCAGGTCAACAGATTGTTGAGCTGGCAATACCAGTGAATGTAACTGAGACATTCTCCATGCAAAAAGGTTAAGTTGTCTTGGAACAAATGGTCCTAGCTGACATTGCATTATCTCCTCTTTCTAGTCTGACAAAGGATTTAGGATACAAAAGTGAGATTCTGTACGTATAGCTTGACTTTTTCCTTTCAGCCATGGTAGAACTTGCAACAGTTACTTTTTTGCACTGCAACCCCAAGAATCCTCTGGCATGTTTACTGACCATGCCAGCTGGGGGACTTGTGGGTATTGTCATTCTAAAAAAGTAATGTGTACAAGTTGTAAAACAAGACTGTCCAGACTTTTGAACTCCATTTCAATGAATGTGAAGTCTACCTCAGAAAAGTCTCAGCTGGAGTGTACCAATTACAATTTATATATTTCAGATGTATCCTGACAATTATGACATATGGAGACTTAAAGAATATTTTGCCTATTTAATGCCTTGCATTTTGCGAAGAAAAGAGAAGAGGAATTGATACTCAAGAGACAGTTGCTCCTCACCAACTATCTTTAGAATTGAATCTTGGATATTAACAGGAACAAGATGCATGCTCAGACAAAATTACACTAGACTAGACTTTCAGTGACTTAAAAATGAAGACATATTTTAAAGCAAAGGTACATGGAGCCTACATGTAATAAAGGTCTGTCGATGCTCTTCAGTCTCATCACAGGCTCATCAGATTAAGGGGGGGGGGGCTTTGATTTTAAAAGCCTTATTAGCAGCATAAAATGTATAATTTACCTACTTTTAAAATTCCAACATCCTAATTCCTACTACAGTCACTACAGCAAAAATATAAAATGATGCAAAAACAGCCATTCCATAGAGATCAAAATGTGATGTGCTTCTTTTTAAGCCTTTAATAAGCGCTTCACCCCGATCACTGTCATTGTTTTAGATAATGAATCACCTACACATACATTTTCAAGTGTAATGACACTCTTGCTTATTAAAGACCTCTCAGCTGAAGGGGCACAATATTATGAACTGGCCGATCCATTCATTTTCCTGAATATGTTATTCAGTATTTTATGCTAAAGCAGCAATACACCATCCATTTTAGTACAATGATCCTTATGTTCAATAAAACTGAAGTGCTGCATCATAAATCATTATAGTCATTTATTCTACATTAGACATATTAGACAGTCTATTCCATAATCTATTACAATAAGGTGGATTTAAATATACCCCAAGGAACTGCAATAATAACTTCAGAACCAAATATAGCAACTGTGGATAAAATATGGTTAACCTAAAATTGCACTAGCTGAAAGGACAGTGGTGAACTTTAAATGAAATTCCAAATGGGATATAATTTAAATAAAATAAACAAGCAGTGGATAGATTGCAGAAGGTTCTTCATGCAGGATTCTTAGATTTTGTTAGGGCTTATTTAAATTATTTGGGCATAAAGAAATCCCCCTTTAAACAAAAGTGCTATGAACAAATAGATGCATTTCACACAAAAATAATTGAAGAACGAATGCCCATTCTGCTTAGAATATAATATTTCATTATGTTTCTATAGTTTTCTCACATATCCTCAATTTTGCTGATGCTATGCATTTTCTGTTCCTAATAATTTCCAATTAATTTTTTATTGTTACCATTTTAAAAAAATCTGTATGTTTAGTGGCAAAATTCCAGCTGGCCTAAATGGAACCAGAGAGCACTTTCTGAATGCTATCCAGCAGCAGCTCTACGTTCAGAAAACAGGAAGCTGGTGAGTAAAGATGGACAGCATGCAGTGTTTGCTGCTCAGCTGGACCCTTCCAAAATATTTTATTACTAAAAGAAGAGCTATATCCCCTCTCCCCCACAAAAACAAAAAACAAACAACCTGTGCCCTGTCCAGCTCCTTCAGGGTACACAGAACCCAAAATCAGTCAAGCTATTTTGGGGATCCATCTTACCCTGTAAGTATCTGTTCCATTCTTGACAGTAAGAATATAATCTCAGGTGGCTAACAAGTCACTGTTGTTTCATGCCACTCAAAATCAGTTGCCTGAGACAGCTGCCTCACTGTAATATATGGTACAGCCAGCATTATCTCTCAGTCTCTCACAAGCATACTACTTGCATCCAAGATATGTGGGACTAGAATACAGTGAGCTATGAAGTCAGGCACCAGCTGTGATAACTGAAGGGCAGGAGAAGGAGCAGATTCTTATTCCCCTTACTTACTGATTGATGCATACAGTCATGTGAAAAAGAAAGTACACCCTCTTTGAATTCTACGGTTTTATGTATCAGGACATAATAAAAATCATCTGGTCCTTAGCAGGTCTGAAACATAGGTAAATGCAACCTCAGATGAACAACAACACATGACATATTACCCGTGACATTATTTTACAAAAACAAAGCCAAAATGGAGAAGCCATGTGTGAAAAACTAAGTACTTCTTGTGATTCAATAGCTTGCAGAACCACCTTTAGCAGCAACAAGTAGAAGTAACCGTTTTCTGTATTACTTTATCAATCTCTCACATCATTGTGGAAGAATTTTGGCCCACTCTTCTTTACAATCTTGCTTCAGTTCATAGAGATTTATGGGCATCTGTTTATGCACAGCTCTTGTAAGGTCCCACCATAGCATTGCAATCAGGTTGAGGTCTGGACTTTGACTGGGCCATTGCAACACCATTTTCTTTTTCAGCCATTCTGTTGTAGATTTGCTGGTGTGCTTGGGATCATTGTCCTGTTGCATGACCCAATTTCAGCCAAGATTTAGCTGTCAGAGAGATGGCCTCACATTTCACTCTAGAATACTTTGGTATACAGAGACGTTCATGGTCATCTCAATGACTTCAAGGTGCCCAGGTCCTGTGGCTGCAAAAGAAGCTTAAATCATCACCCTTATACCACCATGCTTGACAGCTGGTATGAGGTGTTTGCGCTGATATGCTGTACTTGGTTTTCGCCAAATGTGGTGCTGTGCATTATGGCCAAACAGCTCCACGTTGGTCTTGTCTGTCCAAAGGACATTGTTCCAGAAGTCTTGTGGTTTGTCTAGATGCAGCTTCGCAAACCTAAGCCATGCTGCCATGTTCTTTTTAGAAAGAAGATGCTTTCTCCTGACAACCGTTCTACACAAACCATACTTGTTCACTCTTTTTCTAATTTTACTGTCATGAACTTTAACAATTTACATGCTAACTGAGGCCTATAGAGTCCGAGAAGTATTCTTGGCCTTATAACCTTTCCAGATTGATGGGCAGCAACAATTGTTTCTCTATAATCATTGCTGATGTGTTTCCTCCTTGGTATTGTGTTAACACACACCTGAATGCTCCATACCAGCAAACTGCTAAAACTTAAACTTCACCTTTAATAGAAGTGGTCACTGTCAAGATTTGGGATGTGAGAGATGGCTCCAAGACAAGTCAGTCTTCCAGGCTGACAGCAAAGAGACTCACAGAGACAGTAGGTTTCTTCACCAGCAGTGTATTTACAGACTATGTACAACATGTACATCAGTCAACAGACTCAATAATACACTCTCAGCAAATGAACGGAGAGCACGTTGTGCAGCAACTCTCCAACACAACACTCCACACATCACCATAGTGTGCAGCACTTACATAGTTTGAACAACCAATCACTGGGCTCATCACCTGATGTCTTCTCTCAGACATTGCTTCATGTCCAATACATATTTCATGTGTAACCCCATGGATTGCATCAGCTTCATGTGCTGACTCTGTGGCTGCACACCTGTTTTGAGATGGATGCCTGTTAGCAAACTTTGGTTCATGTACTACAGAGTAAATTCCATATTGTGGGTCATAATATCCTGACAGTCACACTTGCTGATGATTACTCAAGGGCATTTGGTTATCAGCAAGATGATTTTTATTATGTCCTGATATGTAAAACCACAGAATTCAAAGAGGGTGTGCTTTCTTTTTTTACATGACTATATGTCATATTGCCTATCAATCAACACCTCTAGGCAGCATACAAAACATACAAATCAATAAGACATTGGACAGAAAATAAAACATCAAAACAGGTTTAATATTACAAAAGGAGGTCATATTACAGAAAATAAATAAGCTTGCACATTGAGGGAAAGTTATTATTACTAAAGATCTAAAATGTATCCAAATACACATAACTAAAAGGTCTGGAAAAATAAAACAGCTTTCACATGGTTCTAAAACGTCCACAACTTAAGTTACCAGAAGTGCCTCTCCAAGCAAGAAAGTCCATAACCAGGGTGTCACCAATAAAAAGGCCCTTGTTAACATGTGCCTTACCTAGAGAAGAGCCTTTATTGAAGATCTGAAAGACCATGCTAAACTAGGTCTTTAGGACACAAATTCAGGACACATGCAAAGCTATAGGGTAAAGCTGAGGAAATTTTGCTTCTTAGCCAGAGGCTAAAACTTGAAGTTTGTTACTTGAAAAGGACAAAATTACACTGACAGCTCCTTAGATAAATGGTGGACAATTCACCAGAAGTAGCATTTTACAGAATTAGCTTTGCATCCCAAAGTATATAGCCAAATCTTCAGACAAGTGACATCTGGAAAACCATCATATTATTGCTTCGGGCCCAATACACTATTGTGATGCAAAACACTACAAAATATGCAAGTCCATGCTAAAACTAATAACTCACATACTTGGAAAAGAAATAGGATGTTTGCACTCCAAACAAAGCTTTCAGCAACTGCAAGTGACATAACCAGACATCTATGGGAGGGGGCTGCAGGGATGTGCATTTTTTGATTTTTGGACTATAAATTGTAGGGCTACAAGTCAATAAAAGGAGCTTCTTAGCAACCAATGGGCAGCTTCTTTTTCAAACAAAATCAGGCCTATCCAAGGTAGGAAAAATAAAACAGGCTCCAATACTTTGGCCATTTCATGAGAAGAGAAGACTCCCTGGAAAAGACCCTGATGTTGGGAAAATGTGAAGGCAAGAGGAGAAGGGGACGACAGAGGACGAGATGGTTGGACAGTGTCATCGAAGCTACCAACATGAATTTGACCCAACTCCGGGAGTCAGTGGAAGACAGGAGGGCTTGGCGTGCTCTGGTCCATGGGGTCACGAAGAGTCGGACATGACTTAATGACTAAACAACAACAAGGTAGGAAATCTGCCAGCTGGGCATTTTCTCTCCAACTGAGTGCAGTTTAACTGTCTGTTCGAAAGCATGTAAATGCGAGTAGATAAATAGGTACCACCACAGTGGGAAGGTAACGGCGTTCCGTGTCTAGTCGCACTGGCCACGTGACCACGGAAACTGTCTTCGGACAAACTCTGGCTCTATGGCTTGGAAACGGGGATGAGCACCGCGCCCTAGAGTCGGACACGACTGGACTAAATGTCAAGGGGAACCTTTACCTTTACCTAACTGTCTGTGAGGTCTGGATCCAGCAGTTGGGATTCTGAGAAAGGAGAATTATGAAATTTGCAGTCCAAAGAAATCCAAAATGCACATCCCTAGCAGCTCCATCCTACAGAATCCTGATTTGTAGTTTAGAATTCTCTGTCACTGAGAGTTCTCAGCCACTGAGGTGTAGTGCACTTACCTGAACTACAGCACTGGAGCTTTCTACCTAAGTTCCTCAGCAAAGTACAAATCCCAGCATTCTACAGGCTACAACCACAGCAGCTAAAATGAGATCAAACTGCTATTACTGTGCTGTATAGATATATTCTTTGCTTTGAGCATACAGTATATTTTCAGAAAGCACAGCTGTGAGGGCAGAAGTCCTATCAAATATTCCTGATAATACCACGATGTTGGCCAATTAGCAATCTTGATGTAAATTTCAAGATATGGGAGGAAGGGCCTACGTCACAGACTAACTTGTTTGCTTGTTTGTTTGCATGCTAGCTAATCAGAGGGATTTGTTGTTCCCAGGCTAGATAAACTCCTCCCTCCTCCTCCCCACGCGTTTTGAGAGACTCCATTGTTGTCTCACAACCTTTTTCACCTTTGAAGATGCAAGACCTCCAGGCTGAATCGCTGAGGCCTGGAGATCCTCCCAGCCACATGGGCTGAGGAAAGAAACCTTGCTTTTACCATTTTCCCCTTCTATCAACTTTAAGCCTAATGAGTGCCTGCTCTAGAAATGGATGTTTATGTAAGTAAAATATACAAACCTTTTATATTTAAAAATCGCCTACCGAGTCTTATTTTCTAAAGTGCTAGGCTTTGGTGAGGGTGGATAAAGAAGGGAACTTCCTTAGCTAATTCTAACCTTAAGTAGCTGGCCTTCTGCTGTGCATTTTACTGGAACTTAAGCGAGTTCCAAGAACTCTCAACACACGATACCAAGGTTTTCTCTAAGGTGCACACCTGTGCAACTCTGCCCCCCCTCCGCACAGCCTTCCTCCTCCTCTGCGCACTGACATTGATCGTTTTCAGCCCCTTTGGTTCTGATCACACCTGAACCCCGCACAGGGAGGGACTTGTGTGCGCGCGGGGCGAAGTCACATGCACAAGGGGCAGAGGTAACACTGCATGATGCTATTGAAGGATTATTAAGTTATCTCTTTGTTCTAAAACCACTGAGACTAAGCACTGTCTGTTTTCAGGGAGGCAGCATTTTCTGGAAAAACTACATGAACAAAGATCTCTGACAACACACGATATGGGGAATCTATTAGGAACGTCAGGGATGAGCAAAGTATTTCAAAGAGACCTGAAGTTATAATTTCCTGCAGGCTGAGATTGGAAGAGTGGGTCTCAGTGGCAATTAATGGGGATCACATTTGGTCAAGAGAGGTATGAATTGATATTACTTTTGTTATAGGCAGACAAACAGAAATCTATACATGTTATAGTACCATGTACTGTTCTTTCTCATCATAAAGAAAACTTTCAGGAACAATTTAATCCAAATAACCCTAGTAATATTACTTACTTCATAGAGTGAATTTATGCCACTGACAGAACAAACATCCAAGTTTCCAGTTGAAGTAAATCCATAAATAGATATGTAAAAATGGCAATAAACAAATTTACACCCATACATTGATTTTTATCCGTACACTATCAAAATATACAAATGATCAAGATGTTTGGAAGTTTATTTGAGATTATTAATGTTCGGTGTTTATATCTGTCAGTGACAGATTTTTAAAGATACAGTATCATACATCATTTAAATTATTACAAATATTATCTTTTTCGATTTCCCCCCCTCTTCCTGTGATCTGTTAACTCAAATGGTTCCTTAATGGTCCAGATACAATATTTTCATCATTTTGTCCTTCACTACTAATTAGATAATACAAAGAATCAAGTTCATCTAGCATAATTTGTTTACTATAAAGCTACACTGTACATAGGTTATAGTCCATTATCCTGTTTTTCTCTCACCACACATTCCATTATTTTCCAAGTCGCAGATATTAGCCTTAGGGCTAACCAGAAATTGCTAGAATTGCTCATTTCCTTTTCAGAGACACATGAAGTACCACTTTGCATTATTATCAATTCCTTGTCTCTTCATAACCTTTCAAGTAGTGACTTACACTGATAGGTTAAAGTTTATTATTCAATTCCCTATAAGCTCTTAAATACAAATTACACAGATTTCCTTATTTGTAGAAAAAACCCTACATTTCCTCCCATTGTTTTTTTATTAGAAAACCAGTTTCTCATAGCTTTGAATTTGTGGCAGTCCTTAGTAGAGAAATATTAGATCCCAGCATCTCAAAAGCAGCTATTTTTAATGCAACCTCTGTGGCCCCGGTATGCTCTGTGAAAAGCTAAAGGTACTAGAAAATGACTGGTTACAGCAACCCCTTAAAGAAATATATAGTATGAAACAATAGGGAGCTAATAGCAATGCAAAGTGCTACTTCCTGAGTCTCCAAAAACATTCAGGCTACCTCAGAGTCCACTCTGTCCCTTACAGAACCATGTGGTCAAAAGCCCCCATTGTGCCATTGCAAATGTCCTTGTAACTCTGGAGGATTAGAAACACCTCATGTTCTTTGCACTGCCCTTTTCATCTTGATATTAGGAAAACCTTTATTTGAACCTTATTTGGTTATTTCATGGGCGTTCAAAGGCATATTACACCTTTTTATTGCTTTCAGGGCAGAATATAAGTATGCTGTTTTAATGTGGTGAAATTTTGTGCAGCCGCAGAAAAAATTCATTGAGAAAGGGTTTTAGTACATTTATAATTAGTTTTAGTTAACAGTAGCAGCTTTCTAAGAAGGGAACACATTCAGTGCTAATTATGCTGCTAGGAGATTTTTTGCTATTTTATTCTAATGTTTTTAGTGTGATGGCAATGCAGGCCCTTGGAATAATATATTTTATGTATTTGTGGTTTATTTGTATTTTGGATATTGCTCACTGACCATAAAGTAAGTGTGCGTGCATGCATGCATGCATGCATGCATGCATGCATGCATACTGATCAGCAACAATATTAAAACCAGTGACACGTGAAGTGAATAGCATTGATTATATCATTACAATGGCACCTGTCAAGGGGTGGGATATATTAGGCAGCAAGTGAACAGTCAGTTCTTGAATTTCATATGCTGGAAGCAGGAAGTGAAAAGATCTGAATGATTCTGACAAGGGTCAAATAGTGATGGCTAGATGACTGGGTCACAGCATCTCCAAAATGGCAAGTCTTATGAGGTGCTCCCAGTATGCAGTGGTTAGTACCTACCAAAACTGGTGCAAGGGAAGACAACCAAAGAACTGGTGTCAGGGTTGTGGGAGATACATGTGAAGAATGAAGGCTAGTCCATCTGGTCCAATCACACAGAACTACTATAGCTCAATTTGATGAAAAACTTAATGCTGGCAATGTTAGAAAGGTGTCAGAACAAACAGTGAATTGCAGTTTGCTGCGTATGGGTCTGCAGACCGGTTAGAGTACCCATGATGACCCCTGTCCACTGCAAAAAGCGCCTACAATGTGAACATGAATGTCGGAACTGGATCATGGCGCAATGGAAGAAGGTTGCCTGGTCTGACGAATAACTTCTTTTTTTTTTTAGATCAGGTGGATGGCCAGTGTGTGTGCATCATTTACCTGGGGAAGAAATTGCAGCAGGATGCATTATTGAAAGAAGGCTGGCTGGTGGAGGCAGTGTTGTGCTTTGGGCAATGTTCTGCTGGGAAACCTTGGGTCCTGGCATTACTTTGGATGTTACTTTGACTCGTACCACCTACCTAGAGATTGTTGCAAGCCATGTACACCCCTTCAAGACAATGGTGTTCCATGATGCCAGTGGTCTCTTTCAGCAGGATAATGCACTCTGTCACACTGCCAAAATTGTTCAGGAAGGGTTTGAGGAACATGACAAACAGTTCAGGATGTTGTCATGGCCTCCAAATTCCCAAAATCTCAATCCAATTAAGCATCTATGGGATGTGCTAGAATACCAAATCCGATCCATGGAGGCCCCACCTTGAATTTGCAGAACTTAAAGGATCTACTGCTAATGTCTTGGTGCCAGATACCACAGGACATGTTCAGAGGTCTTGTAGAGTCCATGCCTCAATGCATCAGAGCTATTTTGGCAGCATGAGGAGGACCTACATAATATTAGGCAGGTGGTTTTAATACTGTGGCTGATCAGTGTATGTATGTATGTATGTATGTATGTAGTTCAAGTTCAAGTTTATTGTATTAGCTAAAAGCCGTCACAATTGTTTAAAATACAAATATGATCAAATAAAATCATGATAAAATCACAGACATATAAAATAATAAGAAACCCTTCATATCTGGGAGTCCCCCGCACAATTGATTGCAATGGCTTTCAGGAAATTAGCTCGAATATTTCTGGCTGCTTTTGCAAACAGTGCTGTTCTGTATGTAACTTAAGGGTCACAGTCCAAAAGTAACCTGACCACCTTTATCTGAGGGCTTTCCTCCTGTAGAGCAGCCAAAATGTTACCCAGGAGCTTTTCTCTGGGGTTTTGATAGAGCTGACAGTAGAGTAAATAGTGGACAAGATCCTCTATCTCACCTGCTCCGCAAATACATAGCCTTAGATGTTTAGGGACATTCATATACCTGCCGTCTAAGACGCTGGTTGGCATGGTTTGGAAACGGAGTTCTGTGAATGCGGTTCTCAAGGAGGCAAAAGTAAGTGTATGTAAGTATTGCGCCATTGAGTGGTTTGTTTTCAGCAGATGGTACCAGTGAGAAAAGTTTGAAGAGTGAATTAAGGCGAAGTCCTGGTCGTTATCCAATTTGTAGAACCAGTCCCTCAACATTCTTTTAACCTCAGAAAAAACAAAAATATCTGTGGAGAGGGATTTAGATTTTAGTAGGGTTTGAACTGAAGTTGCCCAGCCGCCACTCTTCCATTGCTCTACCATACAACGTTTAGGTATACGGTGGTCGGACATATCCATCACCCTCTTATAGTAAGAGAATGTAGCTAGAGTTGCCCTTGCTTTAATGGACACCATGCCTGTCTTGGTTCTAAGAAAAGCTGCTGGAGTCCCCTGGGGTGACGCGAGGATGTGTCTCAGAAATTTATTCTGTACTACTTCAAGATGGTGTAGGTTATTCTGATTCATACCCCAGATCTCAATTCCGTAAAGCATTTGAGAGATGACCCTCCCTGAAAAGACTTTTAAAGCTGGGGTTACTAGTTTACCACCTTTGGAATGGAAAAATTTGACCAGAGCATGGCTAGATTTCTGAACCGATAGTTTCGTGCTCTGTATCTGGGATTTCCAGCAGTTTTTCTCATCAAAATGCACTCCTAGGTACTTGAAGGTCTGGACTTGTTCTATTTTATTTTCACCTATAGTCCAGCTAAATTTGGGGGGATGCTTTCCAAAAATCATCACTTTAGATTTCGTATAATTTATTTTTAGTTGCTCTAGGTGGCTAAACTCTTGGAGCTTATTTAAGCTTCTCTTCAGTCCCTTTTTGTTCATAGATAATAATACAATGTCATCAGCATATATAAGGCTTGCAATCTTATAGTTCCCAATTGAGGGGGGGAAATGATCTGGATGGTTTAAAGCTGTTACAATATTTTTAATATAAAAGTTAAAAAGTAGGGGTGCGAGTAAGCACCCTTGTTTTACCCCTTTGTTAGTATGAATTTCCTCTGTCAGCCTTCCATCTGTGCTAATCTTTACCCTCAACGTTGTGTTGGAGTATAGTTCTTGTATTAGGGTTAGGAGTCTCTTATCGATGTTGGTCTCTGTGAGCTTATCCCACAGGCGGTTTCTGGTGATTGTGTCAAATGCAGAGGAGAAGTCAATAAAAGCTGTGAACAGCCATTTGAATGGCCTGGTGGTATATTTGCATACAAGATGATGTAGCACGTAGATTCGATCTACTGTGCTATGGCCCTTCCTAAAACCTGCTTGTTCCTGGTGAAGGATATTATTTTCCTCCATCCATTTAGCCAGCTTCTGAAAAAGGAGGCGGGTATAGAGTTTGGAACTGATATCCAGTAAGCTGATTGGGCGGTAGTTCTGGGGGATGGATTTATCGCCTTTTTTATAAATTGGGAAAATTATGCTCTGCCTCCACCCCTCAGGAAAATTTCCTGTAGAATTAATGTGAGAGAAGAGCTGTGCTAGGACTGGGGCCCACCAATCCGGGTTGTTCTTATACACCTCTGGCGGGATCATGTCCTCGCCAGGTGCTTTGTCTGTTGCTAGGGCGTCAATAAGTTTATACACTTCCTGTTCTGATAATGGGGGCCATTCGGGTATGGAATTTAGTAGGGTCTGGGGGGTTCCCACTTTTAGTGGCCCAGTGTCTGCATCACTATTGAAAATATTTTGAAAGTAGTGGCACCAGGCATTTGCCGTGATGCAGGCATTTGGTGCAGGATTGGGACCTATATCCACGGCTGAGACCATACTCCAGAATTTTCGCTCTTTCCTTTCCAGCACAGCCTGCCCTAGTTCCTCCCACTGAGCTGACATAAATGCCCATTTCTTTTGTTTTAAAAGTTCCTTATATTTTGAGCGGTAGCGAGCCAGCGCCTCCAGATTCAAATTTGAATGCATCTTCCTCGTCTTCCTTGTTAAATGAGCTAGATGCTTTTTGGCTAATCTACATTCTTGGTCATACCATCCCCCTCTATGAGGGGCTGGGGAAGGCTCCTGTGGCTTTTTGGTTAATAGAGGTCTTAAGTTAGAATTGATATAGTTGATGCCCTCTATTGGATCCCTATGTCCAATTACAATATCCCTATGTGCACTCAGCAGGTGTGGGTTGTTTAGCTGTTCACGAATTGTTTGGTCGACAAGGGGGCACCATTTTAAGCGTTTCCCTACAACCATAGTTCTCTCTGCCCAATCAGCCGGTGGTGGGGGCAACTGTGGAGTTGTCAGGGGGATGGAGAGACAGATGGGTAGGTGGTCATTATCGGGTCGATCTAATATATTATATTTTGTCTCCTGGGACACCAACCTAGGGGAGCAAAATATATAATCAATGACACTCCCTGCCCAACTATTAAGGAAGGTAAAATATCCTTTTGAGTCATCCCGAGAGCTGCCATGAAGGCAAATTAGTTGTAGGCCGGACACTGTCTCGGCTAGCTTCCTACCTTGTTTATTGAGGACTTTATCCAAAGAGAGACGGTCAGATAGGAAGGGTTCATTATACTCTAGGTCTGAATCAAATACCGTCTCAGTTAAGCCAGAGCCAACTCTGGCATTAAAGTCGCCACACAAAACTATAGCTGCTCTCGGGTGCAGGAACTCGCAGCGGTTAATGGCTTCTTCCAATTCATTCCAGAAAGAGGTGAGGTTTTCTGTTTTATCAGGTGGGCAGTAGGCATTGATGCATATTAGTGCCTCCAACCCATTGCCCCATGTTCCCATTACCAATACTGACAGAATAAAATTACTTTCAGACCGGTAAATGACTTCCAGCTCCACGTCCAATTTAACGGAGACTAAAATAGCTAAACCTCCTCTTGCTCTCCCTTTCCTAGATGGTTTAAGAGCAGGAAACAAAAATGGGGTATACCCATGTAACACCAGGGGAGTGGAATCAATTAGCCAGGTTTCCTGAAAACAAAGGATATGAAACATTGAAAGAAATTTCCCAAACTTCTGGTCCACCAACTTATTTTGCCACCCGGCGATGTTCCACGATAAAACTGAAAGTGAGCACTGGGAGTTGGAGCTGTTCTGTGGGTCAAGGCAGTTCTGTCATAAAAGGGTTGGAGCATCAGCAGGGGGTGTCGGTTCTGGATGTACTTCAGCCTGAATTGTAATGTTGGGCCGGCGAGTTTCAAGGAGAGTCACAAGCTCCTGCCTTACCGTCTCTATCTTTTTAAGTGTCAGTACCTGCTTTTCCCATGGGAGAGAGGTGAAGCTGTCCAGAGCCTCTTTTGATAAAGCTTCATCTTCAATATCAAGCTGTAACTGCAAATCCCTTGGAGTTTGATTGGTAATAGGGCTAAATCTTGTGGATGCAGGAACAATGTATGTATGTATGTATGTATGTATGTATGTATGTATGTATGTATGTATGTATGTATGTATGTATGTATGTATGTATGTATGTACATCGAAACAGAAGTTTCCAATTTTCTCATGGCCACACCAGAAGGGATGAGGAGATATACATGGGTTTCAGTTACTATAATTCATTCTCTTAATGTGAAACCTGCT
Source organism: Intellagama lesueurii (assembly GCA_037013535.1). Classification (NCBI taxonomy): domain Eukaryota; kingdom Metazoa; phylum Chordata; class Lepidosauria; order Squamata; family Agamidae; genus Intellagama; species Intellagama lesueurii. Next base: position 83,269,719 of record JBAJHW010000006.1, read on the forward strand.
ATTATTTGAGAACAAATACAGAAAAGATAAGTGATGAAATTTTTAAACGTTGTAGCAGTGAAAATCTAACAGGAAATATCAGCATCTTTCTTAAAACCCATGTAGTAGTCATGATTATCTCTTTTTCAGACATTTGTAGTCTACTATTTTTGTCTCATATCACAAGAATACAAAAATACCCAAGGTCTATGGTGGCTGAGAGTAAAATGATGGGCACATTTTCTGAGCAACTGCTATATATACCTATATACAGCCAGTATCCTGTCATCTATCTTGTGTATAAAGTTTTTGGTAAATAAAAATAAATATGTATTTGTATAACGGAGGGGGGAGGGGGGAGAGAAGGAGAAGAAGAAGAAAAATGAAAATAACATCATGTGAGCCTCCCTAGGTTAAGAAAGACAATGCACGGACTGGAAGAAAAAGGCCAACAGCAATGGCAAAATGAGGAGAGAAAAGGAGAGAACAGAACAGAACAGAACTTATTAATGCCTCCAACTATTGTTAGTCAACACAATAAAACATGGATGTTTCATCTGAGGAGAGATGACTGTTCACCAGCAGAAAACAAGTTTTTTTCAAGGTTCAATCCCTGACTTGTCCAGTGAGTAGGTGATAAGAAAGAGCCCTTGCTTGGAACTCAGGACAGACAATGCCATTCCGATTAGAAAAGCCAGGCTCCACTTAACAACAATCTGACTCAGCAGGAGGCAGCTTCATATATAAAAGAGTATTTCTGTCCTGAATTGCACACATGCAAAAAGAAAATAAAAATGAGAGTTTGCGAGAGTTATATTTTGGATTACAACTTCTAGGCCAGGATCCTCTTCAGACAAAATGCTTGTGCAATGAACCAAAGCAAGAATAGCTTGACATTTTCATGGCTTGCACAAGGAAGTTTCCATATCTCCTAGCCCAAGGAAGATGTCCTGTATATTCAAATGTGACCACGGGTTCTACAATGGCAGGTAGAGAAATTCTTCATTACAACAGTAGCAGAGCTTTCTTTTCCACTGGTGTTCAGAAGGATCCAAGCCTTTTACTCCCACTCTGTTCTTAACCATCATAAAGTGCAGGACACATAACAATGGGCTCAAACCTACAGATTTAGGCTGAACACCAGGAAAAACCTCTTAACTGTTAGAGCAGTACAACAATGAACCCAATTACCTCTGGAGGTGAGAGCTCCAACACTAGAGGCATTCAAGAGAAAAGTGGACAACCATCTGTCAGATCTGCTTTGAGCTGGATTCCTGCATTGAGGAGGGGGTTGGACTAGATGGCTTTATAGGCCCCTTCCAATTCAATCATTTTGCCATTCTAATACAATGGCTCTGTCTGGAAAAGCCCTAGTTTGCCCATTCCCCAGCCTACATCTAGTTTTATCCAGACTGTTAATCATGCTTTAGCTCTATTAAATATAGCTAAAGTATCACTAAACTAATCTGGTTTCTACTCAATAACCCTTTTTAACAACACTAATCCAGTACAGAAGACGTTCCTTGATAAGATTTATACTACAATTGGGCAAAATGATTTAAAGAGCAAGAAACAAAATGAGTGGAAAGAAAACTGATTTGACACACACAGAGAAGAAAGCAAAATAATGATGACAGGAATTTCCCTTTCCCAATTTAAAAAGGCACTGCTCCACCAAATCCCATCTTCCCTTATTGGCATCTAACTCCTTTGTATTGGAAAGATAATGTAGCATATTTGACATCACATTAATTTTATTGACTAGAGAGTGTCATGTTATCAATAAATAATTCGAAGGCTCAACTTCAGAAATGTTAGCACTGGAAATAATGTGTAAAAAAGCAAGCACCAATGTTTGACTGGAGGGCTGGAACAGAATTTTTTTAAAAATGCTAGAACAAATAACAACCCTTTCCTAACTATTTGGAAACATCTGGCGGAGGGTGGAATTATCAAGCAGAAAGACTAAAGTAATAGAAAGCAATTACAGACCCTTGAAGAATTTAATTTCTGCAGATTATTATATGAAATTATGTGAGCCACACTTCTCAAAATATTCTGTTGATCAGAATTTGCAATCTACTGAATTCTACATTTCCTTGAATATTGTGCTGCAGTTCTGCGCAGTTTAAATGTATTGAAATATGTACATACTTTGTCTGGAATCAAATTTCTTATTTACACTGGCATAAATCATTGGCACAAATCTCAGTGTGAACTGCTGCAAGTTAAGAAGTCAGTGTAGGCAACTGCTGTTGCATGGCCAAGTTGCACAAGCTGGTGTACAGCAATGAATGCCTTATAGTGATTAATTAACTTGCAGCAATTTGCTACTAAGATTTACATTGATCGAATTATAACAGTGGTTCCCAAACTTTTTTGACTTGTGGCTCCCTTGAGCAGTGGCAGAGCAGGAGCAGCTGCAAGTGACCCTAATGGGCAACAGTAATAGGATTTGAGCTACTGAAACAAAATGCAGGATTTTTAAAGATGGCAAATTTGTGTTGAAATGGAAACCAATTATGGACAAACAAATCCCCCTATCTCAAAGGCAATTATACCCTCAAGAGATACTACAAAGAAGCGTGATGTTCAGAAACACCAAAAGAGTTCAGAGATTTATAAAATTTGATGGTGATTCTAAATTATATCTGGAAATTAGAAGAGGAAAAACACTGTAATCAGATAATGAAAATAAACAAATATACTTCCTGCAAGAGATTACTCACTCTAAAGCTACACAAACCACATAAACCATCAACCATGTTAATCATATATTTAGATGACCAACCATTTAAATTATCTGTGCAATCTGTGCAGTCTAACAACTAATTTGGCAGGTTTTGGTCTTGTTTGCTGGATATTATTATTATTGTATGCGTGTTTTTAAAGGTTTTTAAAAAGTTTTGACTAATTGTTTTAATACTGCTGTATGTTTAATTGAGAAAAATTATTGTAGTTTTAGTTTGTTTTTTAATAATTTGTGAACCACTTTGGGCCCCTTAATTGGGAGAAAGGTCACATAGAAATGCAAGTAAACAAACAAACAAAAATAGTTGGTTTTAGAAAAGAGAAACATCATCAATATTAATTCAGTTAATTATCTGATATAGGCCACTTGGAGAAGCAGGATCCAAATCAGAACGAACTGTTGGCTTGATTAAAACTGTTACTGAAGATAAACTACCACAGTTCAGTGTGTACATGAAAAGTGCCAAAATGCACACAGAATTTTGCACATGTGGGCAAAGGCCCCAGTATTAGAAGATATATTTTGCATCCATGCCATTATTTGTGCATTCTGGAATACTTATAAACAATGCAAAGTTCTGAATAAGCATTAAGTGAACATAGATATGCATGTGCACATAAGGATACCCTGTAGTAAAAATCCAACTAGCTTTCTTATTTTTTTACACAAAATGGGGAGATGGTTTTCCAAGATAAGAGAAGTTGATTCCAGACCATTCTGTACATACCCATCCCAATAGCAAATAGTAGGGTATTAAAAAATCCAGTGGTATACAAATAGATGGAAATAGGAGTAAAGTATGGAAAGCATCTGTCTGAATTTGGGAACTTCTGTGCTGCTGATCAAAATTATGTACAGATGAAAATCAAAAGCTAGCAACTTGTGCATGATGGCGGAGTGCCTCCTCCTCGTTCAATGCAATCTATGAACAAGAATGAATGAACTAAGAAAAACTAAGAGGTCTAAAGATCAAGCTGAAAATAAAACAAAGACACACAAGCAATTAAAAAAGATAAATGGGCTGCAATTTAAACCAAAGTATTTGAGACGCAGCTTTGGCATGTTGAGCTCTCAGCCACGCATTATGACAATGGCATGCAAATGCTAGCAAGTCAAGACTTTCCTTCCAACTATGTTTTCATTAAAGATCCTGTTTTCTTCCAGAATAATAGTAAATGACATGTGAACTTCATATGAACTATAGGTCATGAAAGGATTTAGCATTGGCATTTTTAATCTAAAAAGTCTGTGCCAGAAAATCAATATGTTTCAGTTGCAGCATTCGAATGCAATTTTCTTCACGTAACAGGGTTTCTTTCTTTCTTCCCCCCACTTCTCTTTCTGTCTCTCATCTTCTTTCTTTCATTTTTCCCCTCCCTCATTCTCTCCCCCTCTCTTTAAAGAAATAATGACTAATTCTCAGGTTTTTCTGTGAAACAAGCAGCTGTGTTATAAGGTAATGACATCAATAACACATTACATGTAAACAGAAAATGAACAAAAAAATCATTCAAGGCCCTTTTCAAACCAGCGTGCTTTTCATCAGTGCTATTACTGGTTCCATTCACATTATCGGATTGAACCATGCTGCATAACCAAGGTGCTGACAAGCCTTGATTACCCAATAACTCCTGTATTCCTTTCAGGCAGGTTCACAGAAAGGACAGGAAGGCAAGGGCCTTCCTGTGGGGCAGACTGCTTTCCACAGAGACTCAAGTCAATGAAACCCAATGCCCTTGCGGCTCCACAGACCAAAATGGAGCTTTGCATTTCCTGATATGTATTTATGACTTTTCCCTCCTTTGTTCTCTATTGTTTCAGATAACAATTTTATTGTGTAGCAGAAGGGCCAAGCTAAACATTCTCAAAAAAACCTCTTCATAACATTTGGAAATGGGGACAACTAAACCACCTCTGCAGTAAATCGGTGGTTGACTCTTTCCCATGCTGCAGAATCAACAAATCTGCTTCTTACCCAGGGCAAATTCAGTCATTGCAACAACAGTGGAAAGAAACATGAATCCAGCATCCCAAACCCCAGGGATCAAAAGGGCCTGCAAGGCTGTCTAGCTGTCAGAATGTTAGTCAGTAGTTAGTCTCTGTTCCCATCTCCTTATCCAAGTTAATGTTTCACTTCCATTTCCTTACATAATCTTCTTGAAAGATGCTCTTCATCTTCTTCTTCGTCTTCCTCTACTTTTCCTGAATGAAATGCTGCTTAAATCTGATGTGAGGGCACTCTTCTTAACAGCTTAGCTGGGGGGTGTTAATGAAAAGAAACAGCCCACCTGGCCACCAGATGTGCTTATGGCTCTGAAGCAAAGTGAAGTGGAGTCGTGCTGACTAGGGTTACCAAAAGGACCTTAAACTGCAGAGATTTCTTAACAGATAAATTCAGTGTCTCTGCTGTTACATGGAGAGAAACCGGGAAATAATTTTTCTTTTTACACTAAGTTAGTACTTCCAGCAAATATTTTTGCCATGGGAGAATTGCTTCAGTCTCCTAGTCTCCATACACTATTGGAACTAAGCCAGAGAATGTATAACTGAAATTGTACCAATTATTACAAACCACTTTGGGGGCAAACATTTGTCCCCTCTTTCTTCCTAATGCACGACATAGATGAAGAATGAAGAATCAGCGTTGTGCAATACCACTAGAATATTCTTTAAAAGATAAGATCCTGAATCAGCAGAACTCTTTGTCACATTGGGCTCTGGGGATTTCAAATAAGGACAGAAAGTCCAAGCTAGATATTGAAGCCAAAGGACATGGAGTTGAATTAAGGTTCCAAGATGGAAGCAGTAAGCTTGAAGAGTCAGCCTGAGGAGAATCACAGTCAGTGATGACTAAGACACTCTGCTCTAAGAACACATACCAGATTTTGTTCTGAATTATGCCCTCTGAGAAGACTGCTTACTTTTCCTCTCTGGAATAGACAGAAACTGTTCACTTAGTAACAGAAAATGAAGGGGTGTATTCAGGAACACAGACAGGGTCTCAGACAGGGAGCCATGACGGTGGGCTAAGAGTCACAGTTGGCACTGACATTTTAACCAGTGCCTATTGAAGTCCGCCCAGGAAAAAGCAAGGCTCCCCCCACCCAGTCACAACTTCATGGCTAACCATGACACTGAGTCTTCTCTCCGTCCTATCAGACAGTGTCTTAAACTGTGTGCATTTACCAAGCCCAGACTCCACCCCCGCCAGAGTCTTGCTGCCATTGGGTGCCTTGCTATTACTTTACACTTCCCGCTCTCTACAGCCGAGAATTCCAAGGTCCCTCCTTGGCAAGCTAGAATGATAACTGGCAATGGCAATAATGTGCTGTATCCACGCTAGTTTTGTTTACACCTGACATACCATGCTGCAAAGCTGCCAGAAAGCTACGGTTCCAGCCTCTGTCCCAAGGTAAGATCCTCTACACAGAATTCCCAAGGAACATAAACTATATTCTCCAGACAAGGGTGTGCCACAAGAAAGCAAGAGAAAGTGCAGCACACAGGATTACATTACATTCAGATCAAACATCTGACATTTTTGGGTTTTTTATTTTTTCTTATCTCCTATGCTTGTTTGGTAAATTTTCAATACATTTCAACAAAAATATAATTAAATTAAACATTAAAATAAACTGATACAAATATTCCTGCATCAATTACAAGTTTAGGTTCCCAAGATCACAAACATTCTGTACAGCTCCAACATATATAAAAACAAATAAAAAGCATATGGTATCCAGCACAGGGGAAAGCTAAAATAAACAACAAAAATAAGCAAAGAAAGCACCAATGATCAGACATTTTTGTTAATCAACCCAGACAAGTATATGTTTTCTTGTAATCCAGATATACAATGACAATAGTTATTTCAAAAGAAATTGCAGTTATTATCAAGGCCTCAAACTGACATTTTAAAAGGTATAATAATAACAACACACTAACATGCCACAGGGCTGAATACAGATCCACCTATATCAGGAAGAATAACCTAGCTCCTACAGGAATATCATTTCAAAACAAAATAGAATGAGATCATAAATCTTTCATTTTAGCTCTCATTTAAACATACTATGGATTTTGTTCTCATTTTAGACTGCAAATGTACACCTACTTGTAAGTAAATCCAATTAACTCAGCAGGATTTACTTATGAGTAGGCATGTACAAGATTATGCTATTCACTATTCTTGATTTCTCCCTGCTTATTTAACTTATATGCAGAATACATCATGCGAAGGGTGGGACTGGATGAATCCCAAACTGGAATTAAGATTGCCGGAAGAAATATCAACAACCTCAGATATGCAGACGATACCACTCTGATGGCAGAAAGTGAGGAGGAATTAAAGAACCTCTTAACGAGGGTGAAAGAGGAGAGTGCAAAAAATGGTCTGAAGCTCAACATCAAAAAAACTAAGATCATGGCCACTGGTCCCATCACCTACTGGCAAATGGAAGGGGAAGATATGGAGGTAGTGACAGATTTTACTTTCCTGGGCTCCATGATCACTGCAGATGGTGACAGCAGCCACGAAATTAAAAGACGCCTGCTTCTTGGGAGGAAAGCGATGACAAACCTAGACAGCATCTTAAAAAGCAGAGACATCACTTTGCCGACAAAGGTCCGCATAGTCAAAGCTATGGTTTTTCCAGTAGCGATGTATGGAAGTGAGAGCTGGACCATAAAGAAGGCTGACCGCCGAAGAATTGATGCTTTGGAATTGTGGTGCTGGAGACTCTTGAGAATCCCCTGGACTGCAAGGAGATCAAACCTATCCGTTCTGAAGGAAATCAACCCTGAGTGCTCACTGAAAGGACAGATCCTGAAGCTGAGGCTCCAATATTTTGGCCATCTCATGAGAAGAGAAGACTCCCTGGAAAAGACCCTGATGTTGGGAAAGTGTGAAAGCAAGAGGAGAAGGGGACGACAGAGGATGAGATGGTTGGACAGTGTCATCAAAGCTACCAACATGAATTTGACCCAACTCCGGGAGACAGTAGAAGACAGGAGGGCCTGGCGTGCTCTGTTCCATGGGGTCATGAAGAGTCGGACACGACTTAACAACTAAACGACAACAACAATTCTTGATTAGCAAACAAAAAGTCAATCAAAGAGGCTTAAGAGCACATGGGAAGATGGGTTTCGTCTGGTTAATTCTCTTCAGCCAACCATATAGAAGTCAGCAGAGAGAGGGGAGGAAATCAAAGCCTTGTTTGCAGCTTTGAATCCTCTCCTCCCCACGCCTGGTGCCTGGGTCTGCTTGTTTCCTCCCCCCCCTTTCCCTTCCCATCATGGTCCATTTCTTTCTTTTTATTTTAAAAGCTTGCTGTCCTAGTACTAGGATAGTTAGGTGACAAAAGCGGGGGGGACAACAAAATTGGCAGAGAAGCAGGAGGAAGATTTCACATTAGCCTTGTTTCCAGCTTGTTAAGGTATCTCTCCTCTGGCCTGAATTGCAGGAAGCACAGTGAGAGAAGAGCTACCTTAAAACTTTCTTCTTCTCTGCCAAATTCCCACTCCCCCCCCCTTTTTTTTTTCTTTTCTTTTTTTTGCCTAGCTGACCTGGCACTTGATTAGCAAGCCTTTAAAAGGAAAAATCAGAGGGAAAAAATGAAACAGAATAGGAAGGAAAGATGAAAGTAGGCCCAGACAACAGGTGTGGGGAAAAGATTTAAACACAGCCAATTTCTCTGCTTGCCCTGCCTCTCTTACTGCTGTTCTAGCCAGCTGAAATGGTTTCAAATACAATGACTACAAACACCTCCACATCATCTCAAGAAATCACTCCATGTGAACTGAGACAAAGGCATTCAGTTCCAAAAAAGTAGAAACTCCAGAGGTGGAGGAAAGAATTATGGATGTGGACAGGGAGGGGGGGGGCGAGACACTTAACAACATACACAGGTCCAGTCTCCCATCACTAAGTATAATCCAGTTGTCTTGTGCAACTGTTTTGAAACACATGCAGAAAAGGGCAACCAACTGTTTTCTGTATTATTGCTGTTTTTCTACCCCCAAAGAGAATTGAACTAGGATGCCAAAATAACTTGGTCAGTCTTGGTTATTATTCACCTAGACTGAGTTTTTAGTTAGTGTTACACTATTTGCTGTTCCACATCAGGCAATAAAATGTTTTGGGACAGCTCTGCATCCAGAGGCAAAGTAAAAGCTAGGAGAATGACAAACCTGATTTCAGGATGTAGTTACATTTCTCTTGAAGACAGATTGCTAGCCTGTTTCTGGATTACCTCTCCACATTCAATCCACCACTGACTTCACACTCTGGCTGAAGACTGGGATTCATGACCATCCTTCTCATTTCCCTGAAAGGGTCAAAAGCTTGGAAAGCTTTGTGAAAGGGGTCAAAGCTTTGTAAATGCCTTCACCTTCCTCACTACAACTTTCTAAGAAACTTATCTCGGGGAAGCAGATTATGTCTGCTTAATTCTACTGCCACAGTCTGCAGGTTCAATTACCCTTTCTTTTTTCCTCTTTTTTTACAAGTGATTTTTTTACTGTTTGGAAGAGAAATTTCTAAGGTGTAATACAAGCATGTCTCAAAAACACAAGCCTTTCTATGGTGAAGAATGAGAAGCAAACAGCACTTTTACCTATTTGACTAATCTATACAATTCTTCAGCAATTCAGCACATCTAAACAGTATGTCAAAATGATCGATTTCCCCCAATATTTGGTCATCAAAAGAATGAATGTGAGAATGACATAAAGTTGAAATGGACTTTCACTGGTGTTCCTTTGTATATGCTGGTATACATTCAATATTTATACTGTCGTGAGTGTATGCAGAGCACAAAGTACCACTGATATATACACTGGGTCTTTTGTAACACCTAGAACATGTCACTCCGTGTTATAGGCAAGGTGCTGAATAAAAGATCTGAGTGTTGCAAATCCTGGCTTTTTTTTTTTTAATGAGGTCTACACTTTCAGGCTGCAATGGCATGTGTGAGTAGGGTTGCATTCAGACACTTTGGCCAACATCCTATTGTCTAACACAGTAAATTATATTAGAGTTGTTGTTGTTGTTGTTTAGTTGTTAAGTCGTGTCCGACTCTTCGTGACCCCATGGACAGAGCATGCCAGGCCCTCCTGTCTTCTACTGCCTCCCGGAGTTTGGTATTTTTCTTTGCAGCATCGGACTTTCCTTTCACTTCCAGGCGCGTCCGCAGCTGAGCGTCCTTTCGGCTTTGGCCCAACCACTTCATTAGCTCTGGAGCTACTTGTACTTGTCCTCTGCTCTTCCTCAGTAGCATGTTGGACGCCTTCCGACCTGAGGGGCTCATCTTCCAGCGTCATATCTTTTAGCCTTTTGTTTCTGTTCATGGAGTTTTCTTGGCAAAGATACTGGAGTGGCTTGCCAGTTCCTGCTCCAGGTGGATCGTGTTTAGTCAGAACTCTCCACTATGACCTGTCCGTCTTGGGTGTCCCTGCATGGCATAGCCCATAGCTTCTCTGAATTACTCAAGCCCCTTCGCCACAACAAGGCAGCAATCCGTGAAGGAGTATATTAGAGTAGGCCCACCAAATCAATGGAGATTTGGTGGGTTAGCTCCTCAGTTCAGTTCCACTGATTTATATGGGCTACTCTGTAACTTACTACGTTAAAGTGATTTGCAGTTAGAGTAGGCTCATTTGGATCAACAGAATTTACAAAGGAGTTGACTCACCAATCCTCATTGATTCAATGGGCTTACTCTGGTGCAATTTGCTACACTAAGCAATAGGATTTTGGCCAAAAATACAGTTTCTAATTATGTGAAAGGGTGTGAGGCAATATTGAACTTGGGGCATACTGCATGGCATCAAGAAAGAGACAGAGGTTTTTCACTATCATTTTAACCAACTTCAATTTAGCATTATGTTTCAATACAGAAAAACTATGGTTAGTTTTCACTATGTCTGTACTGAAATATTTTGGTTTATGAAGTTGATGTGTTTATCTCTTAACCACGAATTAGCCAAGGATAATTCAGGAACAAAACTCACAGTTTATTGTTATGCCTAAATGCAGCCAAGTGCATGGCCTATACCTCCTAAATCACAGAAACCAGAACTGAAAATATGGTTCTAAGAGCTCAATTTGGTTATGGATCAAGCTATAAATGCCTCTGTAGCTGAATGGGGCTACCAAAGGATATTTCATGTACTTGCCACAAGGACATTCTGTTCCTAAAAGCAGGGGGACTTACAAGCAGGAAATAGATTTTTTTTAAAACTACGTTATACAATGCTGAACAATATGTACAGGGAAGCAGAATGGATGGTAGGCAACTCATGCTTCTTAAGTGGAAACACTTTCTTCTTTTCTTTTTTTCAAACAAGGTACCAACAGAAGATTGATAGGACTTTGATGTAAAACTCAACAAAAGTGATTATGTAACAATGGCAGTATTCACCTATCTGCACAAATAAATAATTTTCAGCTTCCTTTTAGGTAACATCCAAGAAAAAAAAAACCTGGGCAGGACCTGAATGTAGAACATGACACAAGTGGTTACACAACAAGGACAGTATTATTGTATCTACTCAAATAAATAATATTCAGCATGCTTTTAGGTAACAGTATATGTGCAACAATCCTTTGTCCCACAGCACAAAAGAAAACCTTCTGTACTAGAATATTTGAATCACTTCTTGGCAATCTCTCAAGGTAAACCAATTAAATTAAAAATGCATGCTTCTCTCTTTCCTTCATGCTCTCCCCACACACACACACACACACACACACACACACACACACACACACATACAAGTGAAATATTGGCCTACCAAACACTGGAAGCAATCAAGTGCATTAGTCATTTAAGCAACCAAGTGAAAAGTGGAAATAATAAGAAAACAATCTCACAGAAAGAAGTGAATTTTCATGCAACTATTTCTCTTGTATAATTAATCCCTTATGTGAGATCAGAGTAGATAATTGGGAAAAGGGGGAAATATCAAACATCATTCTATTGAATGCATAGATGAACAGAATCAGAGATACCTTAAAGTCTTTGTTCTATGTGTGTGAGTGCACATCCACAAGTGTTATATTGAATGGCTTGACTGCAGTGGTTGTGCACATATGGAAGTGGGCAGAAGGACTGGCACATTTTGCTAAAAATACTGATTTTCTTTAATGAAAGCAGGCCCAGTAAACCCACTGTTTTCTTTCTGCTAATGTAAAGAAAAGATGCTTCAGAAATGAATGTGTTTTGGTTTGTTTGTAAGGCCCCTGGGCAGCATGACTCAGCTTTTTCTAACCACCAATTCCCAGCCCACTTCTTTTCTTAGGTACACAAGTTGTTACAGCTTATGGTGGCTTCTCAGTTCCAAGAATTTCAGAATGAAACAGAATCATTTTGGCTTCTGGTCTGGCCATGGGACAGAGATAGTTTTGGTCACCTTATCTCTCTCTCTCTCTCTCTCTCTCTCTCTCTCTCTCTCTCTCTCTCTCTCTCTCTATCTATCTATCTATCTATCATTTCTTGTCATTTCATTTTTCAATACATTTCATTTCATTTCTACACCACCCCATTAGTGCATATGCACTATTCTGGGCAGTGGACAAGCTAAAAACTTAACACTCAAACGAACAATAAACCAAAAAACAGCATAAAACAAAATAGGAAGGATATTTCAAATACAGAAACAGGTGGCCAGCACTTCAAAGAATGGAATAAAGTAACAGAGCATAGAATAACAGGGCACTGACAAAGAGAATCATAGGAGACTACCATCAAACACATACCTAAAGAGCATTGTTTTCAACATCCTCTTAAATGTAGGCAAGGAAGAGGCCAGACATAGCTCAACTGGAGATGGTTCCAGAGGATAGGCACCATCTCTGAGAAGGCCTGGCTTCTGGTTGATGTTTTCTTGGCTTCCTTTGGTACGACCACCCAGAGGAGCATTGCCTGAGTGGATCTGGTGATACGGGCAGATGATCTTGGGGAAAGATGCTCCGCCAAGTAACAAGATCCCAAACTGCGAAGGGCTTTATATCCAATTACTAAGACCTTGAACTTGATCCAGGACACAACAGTTAGCCAGTGCAGACGAGCCAGGACTAGGGTGATGTGGTCAAATCTACCCACACTCACCATCAGCCTGGCGGCTACATAATACACCTGTTAAAAGTCCCCAGTTCAACTTCAAGGAAAGCCCCATGTAGAGAGTGTTGCAGTAGTTGATCCTGGAGATTCCTCATCTAGGTAGGGGCAGAGCTGAGTGATAAAACTAAGCTGGTTATAGGCTGACCTGGTCACAGCTGCAATCTGGAAATCTCAGGAGAGAGCCAGATCCAGGTATACCCCCAGGTTCTGAACATGATCCCTAAGTGGAAGGACTACCCCATCCAACTTGGGAGATCACGCCGTATCCTACCTGAAGGACACACACACACACACACACACGAGAGAGAGAGAGAGGACGACCTCTGTCTTGTCTGGGTTCAGCTTGAGCCCATTTGCTGTTGTCCAGTCCAGAACTGAAGCCAGGCAGTGCTCCAGGGTCTGGATAACATCCACTGCAGAAGATGAAAAGGAAAGATAGTCATCAGCATACTGGTGACGCTTCACTCCAAATCTCCTCATGACCTCTTCTAGAGACTTAACATAGCTGTTAAAGAGCACTGGGCAGATGGATGATTCCTGAGGAATCCCACAAGTGAGGGTCCAAGGGACAAACAAGTCATCCCCAAGCTGTACTCTCTAGATGTGGCCCTTGAGGAAGGACCAGAGCCAACTAAACGCCAAGCCCTCAAGCCCCATCTCCAAGATCCTGTCCAGGAAGATACCGTGATCAAAGTTATCAAAAGGCACTGAGAGATCCAGGAGAACCAGCAGGGTCAGTCCGCCCCTGTCAGCCTCTCTTAATAGGTCATTGTGCAGCATGACCAGTGCAATCTCAGTACTGTGCCATGGCCTAAATCTAGCCTGGAATGGATCAAGGCAATTTTCTTCTTCCAGGTACATCTGGAACTGCTCCGCTGCCACCCACTTAATCACCTTGTCCATAAATGATACGTTAGCAATAGGTCTAAAATTGCTAAGATTTTCTGCTGCCAGGTTTGGTCGTTTTATAATGGGCTGTATGTTTGTTTCTTTCACACGTAAAGGAAGATTACCCTCCCTCAGTGAAACACTGACAATATTAACGGCCCAATCAACCGAGACCCCACAGGCAGCTTCTAAGGCCGTGCTGGGCAGAGGTTGAACTGAGAGGTAGTTGGTCTATAACACCCCAGTGCCCCAAACTAAACCAAACGGGCAGAGGAAAGCAATGTGCCAGGAATCCCCACTAGGCCAACTAAACTGCTTCTGGAGTTAAGATCATGCCAGGTGGCCTCAATTTTGGATTTAAAGAAAGCTGTGACTGGATCGCTGATAAAATTACCAGAAAGACAATTGCTGATCAGGGTTGGTGAGGTCATGGACCACTTGGAAAAGCTCTCCTTGTTGGTTCATGGCCTCACCAATAACCTTAATGTTATAGGCCTTTCTTTGTCAATTTATGGCTGTTGGTATATTTCTTGGTTCCTTGGTGGACAACTGGGCTTCTAAGCAACGCATGAAACCATTGACCATGGTATCCTTCTGGGCCATCTCTCTTGGATGGGGCTTGAAGGCACTGTTTTACAGTGTCTCCAGTCTTTCCTGGAGGAACAACCTCAGAAGGTGGTGCTGGGGGCAACCTGCAGCTGACAATAACATCAGTTTTTAGCCATTAGTTTAAAATAATCAACAGTAACAAAATAATAAATGATATAATGAATAAGTCACAATAGAGAAGTCTACAAGTGCATGCAAAGAAACAGCAAACACAAAATGCACATAAGCAAACATTAAATGTGAAGGTGTTTTCCATGATGGCATCATCTTATGCTGTCTTCTAGGATAAAGTGACTCACTGAAAATGTTTAAAATTAATTTTTCTGTAACAGCAACTGATCTGCAAGATGCCACGTACAGAGAAATTATTACTAGCAAATAAGATAAAAGGCTATCATCTTCCACAAATAGACTATTCTTCCCACTACCTCTCAACATTATCACAGGGTAATTTTTTTTCTGAGATGGCAAGTCTCCGTGTCTTATCCATTTACAGAGTCTCTTGGTGTGTTTCCCATGTGCTACAGTTCTTCTTTGAGATACGAATATCATCAGATGTTTGAAGTGATTACAAGGGACTGTACATATGAAGAACAGTTCCCATGCATGTAACTGATTGGATACACGGATGCAGAGTGGGCAGGAGACAATGCAAATGGGAAGGCCATATTTTCCTCTATGTTGATGGAGAGGTCAGCTGGAGCATCTGGAAATAAGCAATAGCTACATTCTCCCACTAAAGCAGAGCATGTGTTAACTGTCCTATCACGCCAAGAATGAATCTGGTTGTGTTAGCTGCTGCTGAATTTAGCACAAATTAGCCCACAAGTGAGCCATGATGATGTAAAAAGAACAACAACAAATGAGAAGGATTCTTCCTCCTCTCTCATGACTCTCAGGACCCTTGAAGGCTGGTGACTCCAGTTTCAGACATGCAGTGAATCCATTCTGGTTTTAGCTTACACTGTACAGGAGCTAACCAAGGTGCTGAAGTCTCTCCAAAATAGGTTCAGCACTTAGGTAACTCCTGTAAAGTCCTGATTAAACCCAGAGTGGACTCATAACATCTCTGAAATACAAATCAACAACCTCCGCTGACTGGAAAGTTTTCTTTGTATTACTTGTCTGAAGGGCACACTCATGTACGTGGAGGGTCAGCAGCATGGTCTTGGCCCTCCTCCACCTGAGTGCTCTACATGCCTTTAATGCTTACCTCACAAGTGAAAGAGCTGACCAGATAAAACTGGGTTATATAAATCTCTTCCATTACGAATGAGAATGACTTTTTTTTAAAAAAAAAAAATTAAAAATAAAACCAAAGAATCTGTTCCTAGACAAATTCATGCAAAACAGGTCACAACTACGACCAGCTCTACCATTAAGGAGACAGAGCTGATTGTTTCATGTAGCTCATTTTGAGTGTCCTGAAAAGGCAACAGATTATTAATTCTTGCTGTTTTTTTAAATTTATCAGTACAGTTATCCTGTTTTTAATGCCAGGGAGGAAAGTGCACAATCCCAGAACATTGGTGAGGTTTTCTGTTTCATGTGCAGAAATAACTTGAGAAACCTTGTGTACCATATGCTGTTTGGAGATGGGGCTGCTATTTACTGCTGAGCCACAAGCAGCAAAATCTCTTGAGGTGGTCCTGCTCACAACAAATGGTCAAGATAGTTCAATGAAACCTCAGTGCTTAAAAGCATGTTATATCTCACAGTAGCTGTTGCTGAGGAGCAAATAATTGTCTTCATAGTTGGCTTAAGGGTTCTTCAGAACCAACTGATTATCCACTATTAGCAACAGGATGTCAAAGTACATGGATGCAGAATGAAAGGGCAAGCTCTAGCCATAGCTTAGTATTTCGATGGCTGTGATTTTTCAGAGCTTTGGAAATGTGGAAAATGCTTAAGGATTTCAGTATTTACAATCCAAAAAAGTAACTTTTTCAAGATCTGGGTTTCTTGTATGCTTGGCTTTCTTTACAGAGGTACTGTTTCTATTTTACCCTAATGTTTGATCTCAACTAGCAAAGGTTAATAGTTGTAATAACTCTACCCTAGAGATTCCTTCACCTTTGTTCCTTGTGAGAAATCAGCAGAGATGCAGAGTATTTCCAAATGCCTTTGAGGGAAATCTTGTCTTTCAATCAATGATCTCTAACTCCCACCCCTACATCAAAGAGTCTCAATTAGCTTCATTCCATTCCTCCCCCAGCCTTCTTCAAATTCTGGCCTTTTTGATGACTTGATAAAATTAGAGAACTATTTTTCCACTGGAGGTTTCAAGGGAAATGAAAACAGCTTTTATGTCATTTGACTGCACTAATATGAAGTGGTATGGAAGAGCTGTCTAGGTTATGTGTTTATGTGCATGCTTGTTTTAAGAACCAGTCCTATCATCAGACAGTATCAGATGACTGCCTCAGACAGCTGATTTTCAGTGTTGCAAAAGAGCAGCAAATAGTTATTTCATTGTTTATTATTGGATTTTTACTACTGGGTTGGTGGTAGGGATACGTTAATGGGATTTTCTGTATCAAAACACCATTGGTACTGCGCATGTTGATGAGCAGAATGCCACTTTCTAATCCGTCTCAAGTACTAAAATGTCCTGGACCACCTGTGGATAAGCTACATGTAATGGTGGCAGATTTTTGACTTTAAACTCTGATCTGCCCTGTCATATAGAAAACAGAACACATATCCTTTTTAACAACACATGGAATGCAAATGATGGACCAGAAAACCACATCAACCCCATTAGCTATTCATAATCTATCTCCACTCCAGGCAGCACTGTCCTAAATCAAAATTCTGATACTAGGAGGTGCTCAACAGGGAGAGATGCACCATAAAGAAGGCTCCAGATGAGAAAGCAACAGGCAGGAGATATTTCTATACTTCTAACTTTAGACGTTTGGAGCACCTCTTTTGTTTAAACTAATGTATTTGCTGTCATCATGTCTGATTTTGCCCTGAGCAAACCTGGCATCAGGGGCCTTCAAATGTCAGACACCTATATCTTTAAATAAATAAATAAATAAATAAATAAATAAATAAATAAATAAATAAATAAATAAATAAATAAAAATAAATAAAGTAAGTAAGTAAGTAAGTAAGCAAGTAAGCTTGAGAAATGCATCACCGTATGTGTAAAAAACAAACACAAAATTCTACTAAGGAAAACCTGTTTTCCTGCTACCTTTAACAAAGTCTTTAAATGTTTCACAATTAAATTACAGGGCAAGAATACCACTGACTCAATAAAAGGAGGATTGAGGAGGATGAGGGTGACAAAATAGGCCTTAGGTTAAAGATTAATATTCTGTGATGAGAACAAAAGGATGCTGTATTGTGGCACAGTGCTTATACGTCTGAATGTAAACATTGTTCTGAGAACCATTTTTCCTTTACCCGATCTTTAAAGGGTAATAAATTAGGCCTTGGACAGCCATACAAGCTGCTACTAGATGTGAATGTGAATGTGTCTGTAGAAAAGGCTGACTTTCAATCAAAGTCTATTGAAAGAATAGTTGGATTTTCTAAAGAAGCATGTTGCGCCTATTAACCAACTTACAAAAGGAGCTATTTTCTTGATTTATGTTTGGTTGCTATAGCGATCTTGCAACACAGATATGCAGGTGAAGCTTCCATTTAACAGTCCCACAGGCCTTCCTTTGCTGTACTCAAAGGACATGCAACTACAGTAACTAAAATTCATTGCACAAAAGATGTCCCATCTATCAGGATTCCTAGCTTAACTTTAATCACTCTCTGAAAATTTGTTGTGAGGGAAGCAGAATTAATTCAGTCTTTGCCCTCTGAGACTTGGTCACACATTTGAGCAACCAAATCACAACAAACAGATTGGGGTATTTAACTCTTTGTCAAAAATAAATTTTTAACTTTCCCCCATCTACAACAATACTAGTCCCATTTCCACTGTTTAGTAACAAGCAGCACAAAGAGATGTCTTCAGTTAAGAAATGTTTTACCACCATGATCATCTTCACTACATTATCTCAAAGAGAGGCACTTGATCTTCTTGAGCTATATTGAAATACTGGAAGGACTGAAAAGGCCAAGACAGCCTGAGAAATACTGTAGATTCTTACATATTAACATATATACAGGAGGCTTTGTGCCTGAATAGAAAGCATATTGCAAGTTCAAGTTTCTATCTTCACAACAGAGAGTGTGAATTGCCTCTGATAGAAAGGACAGGATGGTTATATGTTTTGTTGTTGTTGTTTAGTCTTTTAGTCGTGTCCGACTCTTCGTGACCCCATGGACCAGAGCACGCCAGGCCCTCCTGTCTTCCACTGCCTCCCGGAGTTGGGTCAAATTCATGTTGGTAGCTTCGATGACACTGTCCAACCATCTCGTCCTCTGTCGTCCCCTTCTCCTCTTGCCTTCACACTTTCCCAACATCAAGGTCTTTTCCAGGGAGTCTTCTCTTCTCATGAGATGGCCAAAGTATTGGAGCCTCAGCTTCAGGATCTGTCCTTCCAGTGAGCACTCAGGGTTGATTTCCTTCAAAATGGATAGGTTTGTTCTCCTTGCAGTCCAGGGGACTCTCAAGAGTCTCCTCCAGCACCACAATTCAAAAGCATCAATTCTTCGGCGGTCAGCCTTCTTTATGGTCCAGCTCTCACTTCCATACATCACTACTGGAAAAACCATAGCTTTGACTATGCGGACCTTTGTCGGCAAGGTGATGTCTCTGCTTTTTAAGATGCTGTCTAGGTTTGTCATCGCTTTCCTCCCAAGAAGCAGGCGTCTTTTAATTTCGTGGCTGCTGTCACCATCTGCAGTGATCGTGGAGCCCAGGAAGGTAAACTCTGTCACTGCCTCCATATCTTCCCCTTCTATTTGCCAGGAGGTGATGGGGCCAGTGGCCATGATCTTAGTTTTTTTGATGTTGAGCTTCAGACCATTTTTTGCGCTCTCCTCTTTCACTCTCATTAAGAGGTTCTTTAATTCCTCCTCACTTTCTGCCATCAGAGTGGTATCATCTGCATATCTGAGGTTGTTGATATTTCTTCCGGCAATCTTAATTCCGGCTTGGGATTCATCCAGTCCAGCCTTTCGCATGATGTATTCTGCATATAAGTTAAAAAAGCAGGGGGACAATATACAGCCTTGTCGTACTCCTTTCCCAATTTTGAACCAATCAATTGTTCCATATCCAGTTCTAACTGTTGCTTCCTGTCCCACATATAGATTTCTCAGGAGATAGATAAGGTGGTTATTTCTTTAAGAACTTGCCATAGTTTGCTGTGGTCCACACAGTCAAAGGCTTTTGCGTAGTCAATGAAGCAGAAGTAGATGTTTTTCTGGAACTCTCTGGCTTTCTCCATAATCCAGCGCATGTTAGCAATTTGGTCTCTAGTTCCTCTGCCCCTTCGAAATCCAGCTTGTACTTCTGGGAGTTCTCGGTCCACATACTGCTGAAGCCTGCCTTGCAGGATTTTGAGCATAACGTTGCTAGCGTGTGAAATGAGTGCAATTGTACGGTAGTTGGAGCATTCTTTAGCACTTCCCTTCTTTGAGATTGGGATGTAGACTAATCTTTTCCAATCCTCTGGCCACTGCTGAGTTTTCCAAACTTGCTGGCATATTGAGTGTAGCACCTTAACAGCGTCATCTTTTAAGATTTTAAATAGTTCCACTGGAATGCCATCACTTCCACTGGCCTTGTTGTTAGCCATGCTTTCTAAGGCCCACTTGACTTCGCTCTCCAGGATGTCTGGCTCAAGGTCAGCAACCACACTATCTGGGTTGTCCGGGGCATCCAGATCTTTCTGGTATAATTCCTCTGTGTATTCTTGCCACCTCTGCTTGATGTCTTCTGCTTCTGTGAGGTCCCTACCATTTTTGTCCTTTATCATGTCCATCTTTGCACAAAATGTTCCTTTAATATCTCCAATTTTCTTGAACAGATCTCTGGTTTTTCCCTTTCTATTATTTTCCTCTATATCTTTGCACTGTTCATTTAGGAAGGCCCTTTTGTCTCTCCTTGCTATTCTTTGGAAGTCCGCATTCAATATTCTGTAACTTTCCCTATCTCCCTTGCATTTTGTTTCCCTTCTCTTCTCTGCTATTTGTAAGGCCTCGTTGGACAGCCACTTTGCTTTCTTGCATTTCCTTTTCTTTGGGATGGTTTTTGCTGCTGCCTCCTGTACAATGTTACGAGCCTCCAGCCATAGTTCTTCAGGCACTCTGTCCACCAAATCTAGTTCCTTTAATCTTTTCTTCACTTCCACTGTGTACTCATAAGGGATTTGGTTTAGATTATACCTGGCTAGCCCAGTGGTTTTTCCTACTTTCTTCAGTTTAAGCTTGAATTTTGCTATAAGAAGCTGATGATCAGAGCCACAATCAGCTCCAGGTCTTGTTTTTGCTGACTGTATAGAGCTTCTCCATCTTTGGCTGCAGAGAATATAATCAATCTGATTTCGGTATTGCCCATTTGGTGATGTCCATGTGTAGAGTCGCCTCTTGTGTTGTTGGAAAAGAGTGTTTGTGATGACCAGCTTGTTCTCTTGACAAAACTCTATTAGCCTTTGCCCTGCTTCGTTCTGAACTCCAAGGCCAAACTTCCCTGTTGTTCCTTTTATCTCTTGACTCCCTACTTTAGCATTCCAATCCCCTATAATGAGAAGAACATCTTTCTTTGGTGTCAGTTCTAGAAGGTGTTGTAGGTCTTCATAGAATTGGTCAATTTCAGCCTCTTCCGCATCGGTGGTTGGTGCATAAACTTGGATTACTGTGATGTTGAAAGGTCTGCCTTGGATTGGTATTGAAATCATTCTATCATTTTTGAGATTATATCCCAGTACAGCTTTTCCCACTCTTTTGTTGACTATGAGGGCTACTCCATTTCTTCTATGGGATTCTTGCCCACAATAGTAGATATGGTAATCATCTGAATTGAATCTGCCCATTCCCGTCCATTTTAGTTCACTGACGCCCAGGATGTCAATGTTTATTCTTGCCATCTCCTGTTTGACCACATCCAGCTTACCAAGGTTCATAGATCTTACATTCCAGGTTCCTATGCAGTATTCTTCTTTGCAGCATCGGACTTTCCTTTCACTTCCAGGCGCGTCCGCAGCTGAGCGTCCTTTCGGCTTTGGCCCAACCACTTCATTAGCTCTGGAGCTACTTGTACTTGTCCTCCGCTCTTCCTCAGTAGCATGTTGGACGCCTTCCGACCTGAGGGGCCCATCTTCCAGCGTCATATCTTTTAGCCTTTTGTTTCTGTTCATGGGGTTTTCTTGGCAAAGATACTTGAGTGGCTTGCCAGTTCCTGCTCCAGGTGGATCGCGTTTAGTCAGAACTCTCCACTATGACCTGTCCGTCTTGGGTGTCCCTGCACGGCATAGCCCATAGCTTCTCTGAATTACTCAAGCCCCTTCGCCACGACAAGGCAGCAATCCGTGAGGGGGTTATATGTTAATCCGAAATAAATCACAGCAGATTATACCTCTAAAACTAAAAGGTTCACACTTAAGAAACCAAATCAATATTTGTGTGCTGTGGAATGCAATGTTCTGGCTTAACCAATCTCTAATTTATCCAGAATAATTCCATGTAAATGTAAATAATGCTGTGATAATAGAATTTAACATAATACTGTCAAGAATATTTTTCTAGTAGAAAGGCAGGGCGCAGATTTAATAAATTAATGAAACAAATGAGTAAACATTATTTGATTCATTAGTAGTACACATCCTATGAGACATGCTGTTTTTAAAAATACAGGTCTTGGAATTCCTTAGTGCGTTATGATATGAATAACTCAGGAAGGCAGCCAGTTGGCTTTTGACAGGGAATAACCACAAGCAAGCAGACACACTAATCCTAGTAAGAAAGAGAATGATCTATTTCCTGTACTTAATTACAGGGCCTAGAAGGTATGTGAATACCTATGTTATCCTTCCTTTACAGAAGTATGTATCCATGCCACACCGCAAAGCTTCATAACCCTCCACATGTGCTTAAAAACCACATGATCATCTCATAATGTAATCAAATTCATTTTTTTAAAAAAAAAGTCTATCACATCAGCATGTTGTTTTCTTGGTTTTCCACATTTATTCAAACTTGAAAAGGTGAAGAAAGTTCAGCTATTAAGGGTCATACAGTTTGGGCAAAACCATATGCAAATGGTACAATATTCTATGCTGCAATTAGTTCCAGTTTCATCACTTCCTTGGACCTGAATAGCTGTCTATGATTAAGCCAAAAGAAACTAGAAACATCCACTGAAACCGAATATGATGAGACAATGTCTCAGGATGTTGAAAAAACGATTAAAACTGCCTGATACCCATTTTTTAAAAACATCCTGAGATATCGTCTTTCCTTATTTCCTGTCTGTGAGAAAGGCAGAGTGCTAAGTTTGAGATGTATCTGTTTACTAGAATAGACATATGGAGTCTTAGTAACTGACAGTAATCCAAATTACAAGTAACCAAACCGATCCTCAGAAAATGACACAGTAGGAATGGACCCTAAGGTTATCTAGTTCAACTCACTGTCCAGTGCAGGAGATCCTCATGTAAATAATTCCTTATAACTATCTTATGTCACAAGAACAATCCAAGATTTGGATTTTATAGGCTCCAGAACAACATGGTAACTATACACAAGCTTAGCCAAATGTAGCCTATATTTGGAGATGATCTTAGACACAGTAGCTGTCCATTATAACACTGCAGCACTCCGGATGTCAAGTACACAACCTCACAATATCCCCATGTATGATGTTTTTATGGCATTACTGCAATATTAGTCTCTGTCCTATTAATTTTCTCACTTAAATGTCCAGGGGAGAGGAGATATAAAAATGCTTTATCCAGGGGGCTGGACTACTTTTATATTGTGTATTATTTTAATTACTTTATAGTAACAATATGCCAATCATTTTGACGGGCAGGATATCTGTGCAGAAAGTTTTTGTATAATGCATAACACAAGGACTCTCATGAGGAACAACATACCTCTTCATGCTCTGCATGGATTCTGGACTAGATTGTCAAGTGTTAAGTCAGATAAGATAGAAACTATTTTTTTTAAAAAGCCACCAGATTTGACTGAATTGTAAGAAGTCCTAGATCCCTTCAATGCAGAGAAGAAGCAATGCTGTTGTTTCCCCAATCTGAGTTCTGTGGTGCAGTGGTACAACTACAGTAGTACAATCAAGACTATGCAATGCAGTGAAGACTATGTTCACAACCCGAGTTTGATCTCAATGAGCACAAATAGACAGCTCAAGGTTGACTCAGCCTTCTATCCTGCTGAGGATGGTAAATGACTGCTCAGCTCATGGGGCGGGGGTGGGTGGGAATGTGTAGCCGGCATAACTGAATTGTAAACTGCCCAGTGAGTGTTTGAGCAGTATGGGGCAATATATAAACAGCACACTTTGCTTTACTGTCAGGGACCTTAAATCATGCAAGGGAAGGATCTCTGGTGGAGTAGGGAACATGGTAAGACTACATGCCAAATTAATTAATTACCTGCTGAAAGTGCACCAATGCCAGAGGTGCTGTGCAATGTGAAAAAATGGAGGAGTGCAATCAAAAGTGACCAGACATCAATTTATGATTCTGATCCTTGGAATTCCTGGAGGGAAGGATGATTCTACTCTTCCAGAAGCAGGAAAGTCATTTTTAAAAAACTGGCACAAGGGGCATTGGATGGGGGGTGTCACAAGCGTAGCCAAAAGGGGATGAATGTAGCATGCTGGCCACAGTTTGATCACCCTAGTATATAGTATACCTGAAAAGATTCCTTAGTGACACATTTAGAGCTGCAGCATGGGTTCACCTTGTATGACTCAAAAAAAGGATTCATTAGCTTCATATTTTGCACTCATGAGCTAAAACAGTTAAATGTTATATTCCCAGAGAGAGAGAGAGAGAGAGAGAGAGAGAGAGAGAGAGAGAGAGAGAGAGAGAGAGAGAGATTTTAATTGCATTTTAATTGTTTTGTCTTTTTATTGTATTTTAACTGTTGTAAGCCGCCCAGAGACCTTTGGGTAGTGTGGGCGACATATAAGTTAAATAAATAAATAAAATAAATAAATAAATAGATCCCTTCTGTTTAAAGCAAATAGTTTGGTTGAAGTATATGCCCCAAAGTAAGGAAATTCAGAGCACAAACCAAGCCCCTCTTCTCCCTGGAACCATGGGAACACAGATGTATTTGTCACATACCTTAATTCCCAATCTAAATAAACACTACAGCATAATCCCCCTACCACCTCACTCCCTATGTGATGCATCACTATTATTGTGGAAGAGCTGGAATGGGACATGACCTTTGATCGAGTCAACATCTACAAACAGCAGATCAACAGTAAAATCCAATCCACAACTACAGAAATTATAGGTAGGACAGAGCTACAAACCTCACCCTTAACTAATTCATAGTTACATACCTATTAATAGTTTAATTTGACCAGCTACTCCAAAATCTACTTTTCTGATACAATTCAGACTTAACTGGACGAAAACCTCACTTATATTTAAAAGAATCACTCGTAAGTAAGGTGGACAGACAAGGGAACTCAGTTCCAATAACCTAGCAAACAATTAGTGGATCTGAACCAAGATGTGAAGGAAAAGGTCATTTTAGCACTTGAGTTGTGGTTGGAAGTAGGAATGAGGAAGGATAGATATAATTCTTACAAAATTAAAAGTGGGCTTTAAGTGGCTACGCAGCACAGAAATTCACCTGTGGCAACAATTTCTTCTTGAAGAAACAGTCAGAAAACCTTTATTCCAGTTGTGAGAAGAAAAGGGTAATTGCACTACTCAACAAAGGGTTTGTTCTAATTTCCCCTGAAAGCAAAGCAAATCTCTCTTACTCTTTAAACATGTTGCTTTAGAGTGTGCAGTCTCAGAATGTACACTGTGGAACTCCACGGATTAATAGAAAGAAATGCAGCTTTAACAGTGGTGCAGTGATGAGGATGAGTGGCTTTCTGTAAACTGTGCTACTTTGTTTGCATGCAATTCCTCCTATTTTACAACACACACCTCAAAAGCACTGATTTCTTTCCCAGATTTGTATTTCAGATGAAATGACAAAAGGTTTCAATTTGAGTAGCATCAAAAGAACTGCTAATGTTAATATGCCAAAAACTCAGAAAGAGTGACACTTAACTTTCTCTGTGGAATTGAGTTCAAACGATCATCTAACATCTTATCATAACTGTCACCAAATGTATTAACTCTTATTAATGAGAACATAAGCCGTAACGTTCCTCCTATTGTTGCTTTACTACTGAGTGCTTAACTCTAAGAAGCTCCCAACATATACTGACTTCATTTGTAGAACACTTATACAGAAGCAGTGATTCTTTAACGATATGCTTGGTAATAGGCCTCATTCAACAGAATGAATAGAAGGACTCCAAATGTAGTAGAGGTGGTTTGGGTCCCCTCCTGATCAGGTGAAGCCCTTTGGCATAGTCTGTTTACTAAAGTGTCAAAAAGTGTTGAAAAAGCTTAGCCAAAAAATGTCA
Source organism: Intellagama lesueurii (assembly GCA_037013535.1). Lineage (NCBI taxonomy): Eukaryota > Metazoa > Chordata > Lepidosauria > Squamata > Agamidae > Intellagama > Intellagama lesueurii. Next base: position 83,295,607 of record JBAJHW010000006.1, read on the forward strand.
ACCCCAGAGAAGAATAGCAATCCAAAAGGCACAGTCCAAATAGTCCAAATCACAGCAGATACCAAACCCAAGTCCTACCAGTCAGCAAGTCCATATAGAACAGGGAGTTCTATAGTGAAGAGCAACGCCAGCTTAACAGAAAAATAACAAGAAGAATCTTGCAGCAGAACAACAGAACAGATGCAAGGCCACACAGCAAAGAGGTCAAAACAAGAGTTAGGTCAAGAGGAGGTAGCTAGCAAAGTCTAAGGAGAGATATATGGCATTTTTAGTTCTTCGAGCCTGCCACTGAGCTTTCTGTAGCTGAGATGATTTAAGCTCCACTCAATACTCATTTGTAAGCCTTTTAGCATAAGGTCTTCCCAGGAGAAGAATCTCCTACTCATGAGGAGACCCCACAGATTCCTAAAGAGGCTTCTTGTGGAGATACAAACTTTGCCAGGTCACCTCCATCATTGCTTTGGCTTTTATTCAGCATCCTTCTCTTGGGTTTGAAGGAGGCCCTACCTCATTCTCTAGTTCCAGATTTGGGTTCCCTTTCTCTTCAGGAGAATTTTCTGTCACTCTCTCTGAGAGCCCAGGATCTTCAGGAGCAGTTTGCCACCTGTCCCTTGAGGTTCTGGATCCCCCTTTAAAGAAGACCCCTCCAGCAACAGCATGATAGCTTGACACATCTTGAGGTGAGGTAATTTATATTAGCATATGAAAAGTTGTCCATCCTTTGTAAGCCATTGTGTCCAGGTCTAAAATTACTTAACTACAATAGTCTCCATAAAGCATTCCTCTTCTACTATCCAACCATATATCTTCATGAAACAGGTTTCAATGCAATGCCTTGTCCACATTTTTAAGTAATAATCTTGATTCTAGAATCTATGTTACAAAACTGTCAATCATATAAAACAAATTGAACCGACATTCAGTTGCAACATATGCCTTTGGTCTCTAAACCTAATGCAATCAAACCAAAGGTTGAAGAAGTTTATTAAGAAAAGATCTTACATAGTTACAAAAGTATAGACACCACAATCCACTATGCTACTGACAAGTGAAAACAGCTCAACATAAAAAGTTAGGTATGGAGAACCCTGAAGATGCGAATAGTCTAATCACAAACCCATGAATTCAACACAAGGAAGCTTGGGGTCTGTGCATCCAACTATATTAAACAGTATATATAACAACAGCTCATGGAAGACAGCAAGAATCTGCACACTGAAAGCCCCATGTTCAGTTCTTCCCATTTCTAGCTGAAAGAGTCATGTAGCAGATTTCTGATAATCACCCAGGATGCAGTTAGTAATGAGAATAGGTAATACTTTGATGAGTCTGACTCTGCATAGAGCAGCTGCAAATACATGCTACAGTACTTATAAAGTAAAGAAGAACACCAGCTAAATTCTCCATTCCCTTCACTTCATTCATTCATTTGATTTACATACCTCACTAGTCTGGGTGGTGTACAACAACAGCAACAAAAGCATAAAATTATTCAGTTACTATAAACTAAACTATCCCAAAATACAAGTTTTAGGCTATCTTGACACAGAAAGACATGTTTACAAAGAATTTTCAAAGCCCTTGAGATTCTGTGTCTCCATATGACAGCAAGACAGAGATTCCTGAATCCCTGGTTCCAAATCTTTGCAATCTGCATGGAATGTCTCTAGCTCTAATTGAAAAGCACATGTGCACACACACACAAACCCACACAGAAAACATAGAAAGACTGGCTGATTACCTTGAGAAAGGTACAAATAAACCACTGAGTGCATACAATCTTAAAAGAAAGCAGTCTAGGGCAATTTAAACAACTGCATGAATTGTGCAAACTGAGCAATTTCCCCCCCAAGAACAGCAAAATTTGCATGAAACATCATTTTTGCCAAAGCAAAATCTCTATTGATAGTGCATCCTCATAAGAGAATATAATTGGACTTCTGTTGTATTAATGAGGCAAGCAATGAAGGTTCTCCTTCAGAAGTATTTTATTTTTTGAGAAACATGTGTGTCAAACATAAGAAAAACTTCTCAAACCTGTAGATGTTATGGAATTATTCATTAAATCACAGAGAAAGGAAATGGGTAGTGTTACTCTGTTCTCTAAGCTCCAGACACTTTGGCTAACGTTGACATCCTTAATCTGGTGCATTCCAGTTGTGCTGGATTCCAAAACCCTGGCTGAGAGTGATGGGTGTCAGAGACTAATTAATGGACCAGGGTGCACAAGACATTTAAAGAGTCTAAACATCTGTGCAGCCTCAATGTACGAGTGAAAGAAGAGGAAGACCAAATCACACAACCATCAATAGCTTTCTTATTCTTCAACTTGCCAATACTAAACTTCATCTAGTGGGCGCAGGATCTGATGAAGTGTATCAGAAGTATAATGCTTTTGATCCTTTTTTTTTGCTTCCCTGCAAAAAATTAGCTGTTTTTAACACCAAAACCTAAACTAAGGATGTCCAGATACCATCTGCAGCTTAGATATTTTTCCCCTCTGAAGCCTGTTTTGAATCTTTTTTCCCCTACCCCCAACACACAATCCTGTTTTAGGCTAGCAACTCAGTTCTCATTTCCAAAACTCATCATCTGGCCAGGCTGCAGGGTGAAAGCAATTAACATTTAAAAGGAGAAATGTGTCCTCCCAGATGTGTATACACAGGCACAAATTCTAATTTTAGAATAGATTTTTCTTCTTCCATGTGCCAAGTGTAAGATTAGGCTTAGATTTGTGATTACCCCTGACCTAAACAGTCACCTTCACTATGAAATAGGTATATTTGTAGGTATATTTGTCCACTTATAAGAATACATCCACTTCTGGGACACACAAAGAAAATACTGTCAAAGCTACGCATGCAATTTCAGAGAAGACCCCAAGCAGTCAAAATCACACCACTTCACACCATGGACTGTATATCCTAATGCTGCTTCTTAAGAAAGTATCTTTTCTAAGATTCTTTCAGAGTTTTATTGTCTCTGCTAGTGCCTGTACTGCATCAACCTTTCCCAAAGAAATATTTTATTCTCCAGGTGAGCTCAAAGAAAGTTCATGACTGTTTCAGCTGCTGGCTAAAAAAGCAATTTTTGCAGCCAAGTTCCTGTACCATGAGAATGATGAACAGGCTGCTCTCCATCACTTTTTGAAGCTAACGTTGAGCATGCAAGTCTTGAAACATGTATTATTTTTTATAAAGAAGATGTATTTTCTTCTTGTACACATAGAGTAGAAACTTGCTACACTCCTCCCCCCTTAATAAGTTTGTGACAGGAGGGGAAACTTCACAGTTTGCCCTCATAAACAAATGAAAATGTATGGAATAATGCAAATATTAACCTCTTACATTACTTACCATATTTTTCCGTGTATAAAATGACACTTTTTACTTAAATAATTAGACAAAAAATTGAGGGTCGTTTTATACACAGAAGGCAGCCGCTTTCCCTGCCTTTTGCGAAGCCACAGGGTAAAGCAGCCGTGAAAGGGCGGCACGCTCACACCTCTTTGATCCTGAAGCAGCCATGAAAGGGCTTCAGGATCAAAGGAGTGTGAGCGTGCCGCCCTTTCATGGCTGCGTGACCCATTTCCTAAGCCCCGCGGGGCTTAGGAAGTGGGTAAAGCAGCCATGAAAGGGCGGCAGGATCACACCCCTTTGATCCTGAAGCAGCCATGAAAGAGCTTCAGGACCAAAGGGGTGCGTTTGTGCAAATTTTCAAATTTTCTAATTTGGGAGTTAGAAAAGGGGGGGGGGACATTTTATACATTGGGCCGTCTTATAAACAGAAAAATACGGTACATTACTAAGGATACTTACTGTTATTTTTACCATCACTATACATATCTCTTAGTCTATTAATATCCAAGCAAACCTTGCACTTTAAGCTTATCACATAACTATCACACAAACAGATCAGTTAATATTGAACTCAGATGAAAACAAAGAATTTTCTCTAGTCATTTGGCCTCCAAGAGAAGGCATCAGCAACCACATTTTGGGTCCCTTTTACGCTGCGGATTTCAAAGTCAAAGTCTTGTAGAATCAGCACCCATCTCATCAATTTGCTGCTGTTGGCTTGAATAGTCCTTAGCCATAGAAGAGGAGAGTGGTCAGTGCACAGGACAAATCTTCTCCCCCAAATGTACGGCTTCAGCTTTTGCAGCGTCCATACGATAGCTAGACACTCTTTTTCTATTGTGGACAAGTGTTTCTCACCCGACTGAAGTTTCTTGCTGATGTACATCACTGGGTGCAGATTTCCACTGTCGTCAGCTTGGCTCAGCATGGCTCCCAGTCCCACGTTCGATGAATCCGTGTAGATGATGAACTCACGGTTGAAGTCCGGTGCAATAAGAACAGGTCCTGAAGTCAGCGCCCTATTCAGACGATCGAAGGCTATCTGGCACTCTGATGTCCACTGGATACCCCCAGCTTGCTTCTTTTGGGCCAAGTTTGTCGACGGAGCAGCTTCATGTAAAGGAGTAAACTTCCACAACTCAGCCACATTGACAATTGCAAATGTTTAATAAGTAGTTCAGCCACTTCATACTGTCCATAAGAACAAGCATTGTGCAAAGGAACAATACTATCTTTGTCTTTTGCATGAACATCAGCACCATGCTGCAGAAGGTATTCAACCACAGACACTCTATTGTATCCTGCAGCAAAGTGACGTGGTATGGACTGACGCCCTTCAATATCCCAACAATCCACACTCTGAATGGTACATAACTTTTTTACCATGTCCATATCTCCTGCCTTTGCAGCTTCCACTGTCGATCTTCTTCTGCCCTATGAGGAGTCATTACACCCTCTCTGTACAATAAATCTTTTTCCACACAATACCTCTCTGGATGTTCAGGGGTCAGTGGAATGGGATTCTCCTTTACTTTTTCGAAGCACTCAGTTAAGGAGCTATCTTCCTTCTCTTCCTTAAGAAAGGAGGAACTCTTAGGATTTCTCAACAGCACTAAATCAGCTGTCTCCCTCATTTCAGGTTGTTCCCCTAAAATGGGTCTTTAATCGCTAGTTTCAGTGCTTTCCTCAGTGACTTCAATCTGCCTCCCCTGAGAGCGAGTTATCATTAAAACACTCTGCACATGCTTAGATAAATCTAAACCAATCAGACAAGGAGCTGGGATTTGATCTGACACTGCTACTTTCCATATACCAGACCACCCATGGTAATTCACTTATATTTTGGCCATAGGTAATATTACTAAATCAGAACTTATTCCTTTAAGAGCGATCTCCTGTTCCAACATGTTTTCTCTAGGAATTATGTGTGGGTGACAAATAGTAACTTGCGAACATGAATCTCTAATTCCTAGACACTTTTTTTCATTGATTAAAATCATTTCCCCAGACCTGTCCAATAAGTCTTGGTCACACTGGATAAAATAACACTGTAACACTCTGCCCTCGGGAAGCTCTGGGCTCTCTGCCAAGTCTGTTTCCTTAGCAACAGTGCAGGCGTTAGAGGCCTCAACTTCAACTGCCGATGGCTGAAGGCAAAATACTTTTATAGGCTGATTGAAATTTCGGTTTTTAGGATTTTCACATTGAGCCCAAAAATGTCCCTCTTCCCCACAGGAAAAACATTTCTTATTGGCCCTATGCTCAGAATAAAGGGATTTATTAACTTTCCCCTCAGAGCTATTCGATTTCAGCAGACTTGGCTCTGAGACTGAAGGTTTGGCTTTAAAATGGCTTTCTGTAGGTTGCGTATTATTGAGGTAATTTTTTCTAGATTGGGATCTCTTATTGTCGTCCCACACTTTTCTACCAATTTTTACCTCAGAAAATCGAGGGTCCCTGATCCCACTAATAGAATCATCATATTCAGACGCTTGTAGCACATTTTTAGGATCCTTGTCCTTGACCAGATAACGCAATTCCCCTGGTAAAATTGAATAAAATTGTTCTAGTCCAAACACATTTTTCATTTGGTCTAAGGTGGTGACATGTTCTTGATTTAACCATTTATTAAGACATTGAGTCAAACGTGCCCCAAGTTGAGCAAAAGACTCCTCAGATTTCTTTGAAATTGATCTAAATTTTCTCCTTAGATGCTCTGAATTAATCCCAAATCTGGAATACGCCGTCTTTCTATAAGCCTAAAAATCTCTAGCTTGTTCAAGAGGCATCTGTGAGTAGATCTCAGATAAAACTTCCCCTATCTGTGACCTTAAAATTATCATCGTCTCATCATCTTTAACGAAGTCCCAACAAGCTCTCTCAAATGAAATCAGGAAAGATTCAGGACAATCTCCATTCCAATACTATTGGGGAAATTTCTTTAGGTCGATTTTTGAGGGATTTACCACACTGGAATTATTATTTATTATTATTTTGAGCAGCTAATTCCAATTTCTTCATCTCTATTTGGAATTGCATTTGTCTTTCTCTTTGCTCAAATTCCCTTCTCCTATCTAGTTCTCTGATATTTTTCCAATTCTAGCTCAAATTCCCCTTTTCTTTCAAGTTCTCTGATCTTTTCCAATTCTAATAAGTTTTTTTCTTTTTCCAATTCTAATCAGTTTTTTCTTTTTCCAATTCTAATCAGTTTTTTTCTTTTTCCAATTCTAATTGGTTTTTCAGAGCTTGCTCCTCTAATTGGTTTTTCATAGCTAGCTCCTTCAGTTTAAATTCTTGTTCCAGCTTCCATTTTTCAAAATCTTGGGAGCTCTGGATACTTTCTCCCTCTGAGGCAATCATTACTGAGCCCTCAGTTTCTTCTTCACTTTGAATTTGAGGGTTCCCATTTCCCTCAGCACCCTGGGGCTCAACTTGTGCCTCCATAACCAATTTTTTACTTTGTTTGGGCAGCATAAACAACACAATTCCTTATTACCAGACTGGTTGTTTTCCCTCGCCAGAGCAAAAGGACCTTTCTTTCAGTGGCTTTCCTTATAACTAGGTTGCGCTTTTCCAAGCAGCTCGCCTCAGCTACTCCCAAGCTCACAACCCTTGCCACAGTATTTCCTTGTCTGGGCAATTCTTGTCTCCAGACACAAGAACAACTTTCTGCTTAGCTTTTCTTTACTTTTAGCTTTTATTATCACCTCAGATCTATTCTGGCTTAGGCTTCTACTCTATCCGCTATTGCTCTTTTCCCTTAGAGCTTCGGATTTTGAGCTAGCCACTTGGTCTTGTAAATCCTGAGGTAAATGATTTCTCTTGAGTAGGTATTTTCCCTATCTTAGGATTCTCCAGATCTGGGTTCAGAAGCCCCCAAACTAAGCCTTCCATAAGACTCTAACGGGTAACCACTTCTTATCACATATCCTAACCCCTCCTACCTAGGAATACCTTCCAACTCAAGCCCATTCAATTTTTCACTGGATTGTTTCGCATCCCAGCGCTGTGCCACCAATTTGTCACGTTCCCACCTGTCCCTTGGTTGTTTCACCAATCAAAGAGCACAAGCTTCGTGTCATATCGCTGCCACCAGTTGATTACATCAACATCATGTATTATTAATAATAGAGGTCCAGGCAATGTGTCATTTTAAAAAGAACCAAATAGAAGTTGTTTATTATTACACGTGATGAAGATACAATCAATGTCTTTAACTTTTAACAAAACATCCCACTTCATCCACCCTCAACCATCAACTCCCTCTCTATCCACTCCAAACTCCAAAACTCCAATCTCTCAATCCTTCAAAACTCCCATCTCTACTCCTCCTTGTCCTGGAGAGACTCTTATATCTCATGACTCCGCCTCTCCAGCACTCTCATTGGTCGATGCAGATAGCATATGAATATTCATGACCTGGGCGGATGCCACACTGGCTTTGCCTGAACTGAATTAATAGGAAACACTTCCTTTGAATCAAGTTAATTTGCATATTCCTAACAGACTGCCATGTTACCATCCAGCCAATATACTCATAGAAGGACAGGTTAGGTGACTTCTTCAAAGCTCTGCTGAGGCAACAACCTGATTGTGTAATGTCACCACCGACCAGCTGCACCTAACTAGCCTGAGAAATTTAGTGATGATTAATTAAAAACACACACACACACATACCAGAGGTTCTCCCCTTTTAAAAAACTATCTAATACACAAACCAGCTGATGTGGAAGACTCATCCCTGCATGTCCTTTCATTTACCTATTAAAATCAAACTGTACCCCCTCCTGCCAAAAAAACCCCATCTATTAATTTGCCAATGAATATTGATGGCAGCAGTCAAGAAAAAAGTGCCAGGATTTGCCTTTAATGCAAATGTGTGCAAGAAGCATGCCCCTTGCTTGCAAGACTGTTTGGGCTTCCAGGAGCATAAGCTATTTGAAAACAAGGTCTACACTCCTTATGTAACTGGTTTTAAGGGCAAATCTCAGCTTCTGCGACCACACAAAAGAGCTGAAAAACAAGTGGGGGTTGCACATGGGCCATGACCTTAATATTATTTAGTAGTATCCCCTTTCCATAAAACCATTCTTTATGACATCTCAGTATTCACAACAGTTCTACACTGCTCTCTGATTGGAAGAGTTAAAGGCTACAATTAGAGATGGGGATGACTCACCATTTTGGCGAGTCGTCCCGCTTCGTGAGTCGTTAAAAGTTGCCCCCATGAAGTGATGAATAATGAATATATTTGTCGATTCGTGGGGGAGGGTATTAAAAAAAACACCCTGCCCCATCCCCCGCTGCCACCGCCCTCCCCCCACTGCCACCCCATTGCCACCCCCCCACCGCTGCCCCTAAATGAAGCCGCAGCCGCCATCTTTGCAAAGAGCAGCCAGTTTCCCTTTTTACACGCCGTGACTGTGGAGGCCTGATGGAGACCTTAGCAGTGGCGGCAACGATTACGGTAAGGGGGTGTCGGCGGGGTGGGTGGGGGCTAAGATAGGGAGAGGAAGGGGTGGGGACTGTGTGGGTGGGTGGCTGTGTGGGTGGGTGGCTGCCTATCGCCCCACCGATCAGCTGATCAGTGGCCAGTAGGCAGAATGGTTTTTTAAAATATTATTACGAAGGAATATATAAAATGGGGAAGTATTCGTCGCTTCGTATTCGTGGGGGTCTCTGGAACCCACATATATGAAGGGACGAATATTTAACAAATCAGCGATTTTCCACGAATATCGTGATCTGGTTTTTTTAAAACCCCATGTCTAGCTACAATCCTATGAACAAGCACTTGAAAATACAGATTTCACTCCAGCTGTTTTTTTCCAACTAGAGAAAACCACTGCATCTATGGGATTTACAAAAGTGGTGACCTAACATACAACAGCTGATTCACCAGGTCTACTTTAGCTGGGATTAGGAACAGGATTTAGGCGGGTGGTGCACAAATTTGTGGTTTTGGATTACAACTCTGAGAATTCTCCAAGCAGCAGTTGGGAGTCATGGTACAAAAAAATGCAAATTTGCACACCTCTAATTTAGGGCATAATCTCCATGAAATTCTCTAGACCTAATTTAAGAATATATAAATGTCAGGATGTTCTCAATTCTCACAGGCCTGCCTACTGGAGAAATTCAATAAAAGAAACAGGAATTCTAAACTTGCCACTGGAACTATCAGCCTTTAATCTAGGACACTTATTATGCTTTTAGTGATGTGGAAGTATATTCTTCTAATTTTCCAATTATCTACTTGTTTCTTTTTGCCTCCTGTTAAAAAAAGCAAATCAAGCTCAAGGTGATATAGGTTTACAACAAAGGGATGTGAAGAATTATTCCATTAAAATGTTAAACTTTAAATGTTGCTTGAATAGCTTTTCCTTGAACCCATGGAACATAAATGGTATTAACAGCCACTTTCTGCAGATGTTTCTCCAATTGTAGAGCACCTTGTCTCATTTAAATAAAATTTCCTATGTCCTACAGGGCATATGTCTAGATACATAGCAATCTATCAATAATGTACAACACAACAAGTGTAATAGATCTATTCATATAAAATATCACTCAAATTAGTTTAATGTATATCCATCAGCTCATTCTTCACTTAAATAAACTCTGTAAATATTAGGCTACAATGCAGTATAACCAGAAAAAATGTCAAAGCGTTTCAAGTTGTAAGAAAAATAATATTTCTGACATCCGTTAAACAGCCATTACTGCTTGTGAAGGTTACTGGTCTGGTAACAATAGAAACTGAAGTCTTATGTTTATCTTCAGGCCAGGAAAGATGGAGGCAGCAGTACATGCTTTCCTAGGCTGACCTGCTAATGACCTCAGTCCAGGCCTGGAGGCACTCGTATCCCTTGCAGTCAGCGGATATTTAACTTTGATGCTGGTTCAACCTGGGGACGCTTTCGAAGAAATTGTCAGATGTCTTTCCTTCTTTCAAAAAACAACAACAAAACAAAACAACCCAAAACAAAACAAAACAAAAACCCCACACACAAACTTGGTTAAAATTGAGTTTCCCTCTGAAAAGAAAACTCTTAAGATAAAGTGTAACATTTATATATTATTTTGGTGGGGGGGAAAGTGGGGAAGGGTGGAAGGAATTGCTGTCAAGGTGTGTGCCTGGTCACCAAAATATCTTCTACTAGTGCCTAGCATTTAAAGAAAAGAAAGGAAAATTCAGCACGAGCAACAGTGTCGTGAATCACACCCGTCAAGGTCTGGTCCGACGATCAAGAGACATCCAGAAGATTTCACGAAGCAGTCCCCAAACAATAGCATCCAAAAACAACAGTTGCTTCCTGCACTGATTTTGCACAGGAGCCAAACCTATATGGGGCCGTGGTGATTAGTCATCGCTTCCACCTGCACTCCCTGGCTGATTCCCTTCAACACTTACAGCCTGGTCTCAGCTAAGCCCTCAACTGAACCACCACAAACAGTAATTCTGAGGGTATATAGATAACTTCTTGCTCACTTAACCCCTTTTAAACATTTCTAATTTTAGGTGATTACATCATGAACAATGTGAAATTGAGGGTAATTTCCCCAGAACGAGACTCCTACCATGCTGACTGTATTACTGATGCAAAATTATACCAGATGCACCATGTTATTTTAATATATTGAATCTCCTTCATGATTACAGCAGGCAAACGATAAAGAAAGGCATGAACTCAAATTATTTCATATACAACAGTTGCTGTGGGGCCAGGGTGACATAAGGACTTTTTGCAGGTTTGTCCCTGTACTCCTTTCTCCAGCACTACAGTTGAAACTCCGACCTACAGAGCAGGCAGCCTCATCTAATGCTGACCCTCAGTGACTGCCATGTAAAGGAATAGCAAATGTTAAAATGACACTTCTTTCCACCTGGCTCTTGCAAATATGGCTCCAGGCAAAGTCACAAAACGAGGAGCCCTTTAAGATTTCTATATGGGCATGTCCCCCATCTCAGGACACAGTCCAACATTGTTCATCATTTCCATGGCACCTCTCTTCAAACCCAACTGGAAATACAGCAGGAGGAGTACTTGATGAACTGCTTTCAGAGGAAGCATGAAAGTATGGAGGAAAGCATATGGGACACTGGGGTTTCTGTTCTATAGCAGTGTTTCAACTTGAGCATTTAAATATTTTATAACTATTATTTATTTATTTATTTATTTATTATACTTATATCCCGCCCATCTAGTCTTTGACCACTCTGGGCGGCTCACAACAAGTGGAATAAAAACAATTAAAATATAACAACAATTTACAACAATAAACAATCATTCAAGATGGGAGAAAAAGAAAAAATAGATCAAGTGGTGCCCGGAGGGAAGGCCTGCCTCAATAGCCAGGTTTTAAGTTGGCTTTTGAAAGTACCCAGCGAAGGGGCCAGACGAATCTCGGAGGGGAGATTATTCCAAAGATGAGGAGCCACAGCCGAGAAGGCCTGGTTTCTTGTTTTTTCTTTCCGGGCCTCCCTCGGCGTTAGGCTCCTCAACCGCACCTCCTGGCTAGATCGAGTGATACGGGTAGATCTAGGTGGGAGGAGGCGTTCCGCCAGATATCGAGGTCCTAAACCGTTTAGGGCTTTATATGTAATCATTAAGACTTTGAAATCAACGCGGAAACGAATGGGCAGCCAATGCAATGCGGCCAGGGTGGGAGAGATATGTTGATGTTTTCTCACCCCACTGAGAAGTCTGGCTGCCGTATTCTGCACCATTTGAAGCTTCCGCATCAATCTCAAAGGTAGCCCCACGTAGAGCGCATTACAGTGGTCTAATCTCGAGATTACAAGCACATGGACCAGAGTGGTGAGCGCCCCAACATCAAGATAGGGACGCAGCTGGGCAATCCGCCAAAGATGGAAATAGGCGGGGCGGACCACTGACGTCACCTGGGTTTCCATGGTGAGCGCCGGGTCCAGATGGATCCCCAAGCTGCGAACCTCACTCTTCATGGTGAGAGTCACCCACCCAAATGAGAGGGAGTTTCCCAAACCGCTGATGGTGGGGCCACCCACCCTCAGGACCTCCGTCTTGTCCAGGTTCAGTCTCAGCCCATTTTCCTGCATCCATTGCAGTACAGTCTCCAAACAGCACTGAAGGGACAGAACGGCATCCACTGTGGTTGGAGAAAAGGAGATGTAGAGCTGAATGTCATCAGCATACTGATGGCACGATGCCCCACACCCCCTGATGACCCCACCCAGCGGCCTCATATAGATATTAAACAGCATTGGGGAGATAATCGAGCCCTGCGGGACCCCACAATTGAGGCTCCACGGGGCCGAAACCCTCTCCCCAAGCTGTACTCTCTGAGGACGGTCCTCCAAGAAGGATCGGAGCCAGGCAAACGCCAGGCCACCAGTTCCCAGCTCGGAGAGCCTCCTCAGGAGGATACCGTGGTTGACGGTATCAAAGGCGGCTGAGATATCGAGGAAGACCAACAGAGACGTTTTACCCCTGTCGGTCTCCCTCAGTAGGTCATCCAATAGGGCGACCAATGCCGTTTCTGTACCATGGCGCGGCCTGAAACCCGACTGGAACGGATCCAGAGCATTTGTTTCATCCAAATGAACCTGAAGCTGATCGGCCACTTTACTAATGAAAGAAACATTGGCGACAGGCCTATAGTTGCCAATATCGTCCACCGCCAAATTTGGTTTCTTCCTAAAATATTATGATATTTTTATTCTAAAAAAAAATCTTCTTTAAATAAAAAAAAATCCCAGTAAGAACACAATTCAGTGATGTCCTGTACATGCTACTGACATATCCCCCTGTACAGAAGACAGAGGATAATCGTCCATTTGCAGGTCCAACCTAATTCTGATTTCAAGATGAAGAACCCAAAAGGGGGAAGCCTATGGACCTTGAAGTGCCTATCCATAATAATCAACAACAACATACTCAGCAGGAACACTGGCCCCCTGGCCGTTCCCTCCCCCCCAAATCAAATGAGCGGCATTGTAATTCTGTTTAAATTGAATAATAAAATGAACTATTTCTCATTTGGTATATGTATGTACAAACTAGCAGATGCAGTTTTGTGCGAATCAGTATCCTCTTTCATCCTCCCTTTTGTGATGTGTCGCCCTAGTGCACATTTCAGTATGCAGGAAAGAGGCCAACAACAAAGTAGGGGAGACAGGGGAAAATCTACACTCCATACTGGAGTGCATGGAGGTAGAGGTTTTGCTGGAGACCATTTCTATAGCTTCCAGCCCTCATGTTTGAAAACATGAATCAAGCACAGGCCACCAGGAACAGTAGAGCAACCATTTCAAAAAACAGCTTAATTCTGGATTTTTTTTTCAAAGACAGATTAAAAATATATTACTTTTTTGCTGCGGTAATGTGGCTTCAAAAGAAAGGAAGTGCTTCCAAGTTGCACATAAGGGTTAAACCAATTTTACAAGGTTACTTTTCTCTTGCTATCTTTAAAGACAAGCTATTATTGCAGAATTCACTGCTCATGCCAGCTAACCACAGTATTTTTCCCCTCAAAGCTTTTCTAGTATAGTCTTTGGTTCAATAAAATAAAGTTATTTTCAAGGGTCAACGTTAAACAAGTACTGTGACTTGTGGAGTAGCAAGTCTGTCCCGAAATGGGGCATAATTCACTAGGAACTTCTCTCATAAGAGATTCACTGAAATGAATGGGATGTACTTTCGGGACTAAGGAAAAATTTGTGGTGGACTGTGTCCCGCAACATTTAGTAGTTTACTACCAAGAATCGCTTGCACGTAAATGAATTCAAACAACGGAATCAGTTAAGTGATTCAAGCAATTATGATTATGTAGGCTGAGGTGCCCATGGGAATCCAAAATGGCATAGCAAGAGATCTTTGTATACATACACACACAACTATACACAGAGAAAGATACAGACAGACAGACAGATCAGTTTAACATGTTACCATTTCTGGGGGGGAAATAAAATTAACAAAAAACATCAGTCAAAATGAAATCACGACTAAATTCAGAAAGACTCAGTCAAGTCTTCTTGGTATCTAGGAACACTAGGAGAAACAGAAATGACTTCACTTTGGCTGGGGTTTCCCTGTTTAAATAGTTGTGCCATCTTCCATAATAAACGAAAGTGGTCACAAATTATTCCTTCCCAGTGACCATATAATCTACACCAGGTATGCTCAATGGAACAAATATTCTTTAGAGAACCTGCTGAACAACAGATTTTGTATTCTAATGAACTGATTATTAAAATTAGTAATTATTGAAATAACCACATCAACTTCCAGTCATTAAAATCCTCCTAAACAGAGCAGCATGATTGCTTAGGCTATTAGAAAGCTTGGCAGCCACCCAACACCTACAATAGCTTCTAATTAATTGATCTCACCTCTAATCTGCTATTGTTAGCCCAGTGCTGATCATTTGTTTGGCCTACGGATCCTATTGCCCCTTTCATTTGATTGTATTTGTTACTGTACCCTTTCTATCTCTTTCAATTAAGCACAGGTTAAGTGGTTCAACCGCAAGAGAATAGGAGATAATGGCACCAATCAAAGTAATCTCTTTAATTTGCTAAATGGATTACAGGGAAACCCCAGCCAAAGTGAAGTCATTGCTGGTGGCCTTCACTTGAACCATACACAAAAGAGTATCTAAGTATTAACCCACCAAGTGCCAAAATACAATATAAACAATGCAACCTGGAACTTCCTTATTACTGACACGGCTATTGCATAAAAACTTCCACAACGAAGTATTAAAACAATCAGCATCGACCTAGATAACCACACACCTTGCTTCCAAAAATAGCATGCTAATCTGAGTACAGCAATCAAAAAGCATTGCAGAGCTCAAGTCAAGCAAGTAGATTTATCATCTCTTTAAGGACATGCTCAGGGTAGACTTCATTTTTCATATTTGCACTATAAATGCAAATTCAAGCTCATAGTCACTCTTACTTTTGCTGACTGAGTGAAAATGTTAACAGTAAACAAGCTTTGTCCTTAAAGTGGTGCACAGACTTCCCTTGCCCTCTCCCTTCCCCTTTTGAATAGTGTTCAGGAGTAAGACAGCTGCCAAAAAGAGCTACACAACTAGTGCTTGGCTGTGTCTGTCCTTGGCTGATCAGTCAAGCAGTGGATTTAAGAATGTGAGCCACAAAAGATAAGCGGCCATTTTCCTTCCATGACAGGGAAGACAGAGAGACCCAAAGAGGAGGAAAAGGAAAAAAAAATAGAGAGCAACTCCACATGATTACTGCAATCAGCCATTATTCAGATCAGAATGGACATCTTCAGTCTTTACAGATCTGGTACTGTCCTTTAGCCCAGACATGAACTTGGGCTCTTGATTCTTAATTATTTGAACGACATCTGTGTAGTTGTGGCTCTAAACCTGGCCTCTTAGGTCTACAATCCAGTAGAACATCCCAATGCATCAGTTGACTATCTAGGAAACGTAGCACTCATTGCACTTAATTTAGTTATCAAATATTTTGTGTCATGAAATGGACCATGAAATGTTCATTTTGTGTGTGGGGATTTGTCAAGGGGATGGAAAATAGTCCTAAAGATTGAGAAGGGTGTAGATTCAGTTGAGGGAGAATGGACATTTGGATGTATTTTCCGAACTTTATCACTCACATTTTTTCAGTATGTCTTTTCTTCCCCACACAACCCTGAAAAAAAATCCTAAACCCCATCTGACAAACTTAAGTGGGTCTATGATCTATTTAAAAAGGTAAGCAACTGGTCCTGAAGACTTCTTGGAGAGGCAGTTCACCCTTGATTCCTTGAACTGAAACATGCTGGTTCTACAAATTTTCAAACACCATCTTGGAATTTTAACTACTGATCCTGGAGACGGCAACTGGTCAAGATAATTTCTATGCTTTTTTTTTAACTCTTCATCCCCCAGCTTTGTAATGCCCAACCTGAAGAACAGTTCTGCAGGACATCAAAGCTCATCTGTTACTGATATTTTAGAAGTCTAATACAGGTATTACCTGCCCCTGTTTCTGGGTTTTATACAGCTTTTTTCTTTTTCTGTATTCTGGTGTTAAATCCTATTAACCCATATAGGGTTACGACTCAAATAAGCAAGCTTAAAAGAGCCCCTCTTTCTCTATTTATTATTTCTCTTTTTACCTATTCATCGTTCAAACATCATTTGGATATGAAAAGTGCTTTTTCTTAAGTAATCAGGACTGTAAACAGTTGGAGTAGCATGTATTCTAGACCCATTGGCCTTAGCCAGCACAGACAATGGTGAAAAATGCTAAGAGCTGCAATCCAAAAACATCTGGAGGGCCATATTCTGTGGACACCTAATTTAGGCAAAATGTTTTTGAGAACTTGCAAGGAAGGAATAAAGACTGCCTTTCTACCACCAGGTATCCAGGACTACACTACTTCTATACATAGATTCTGCATGTATATGCCATACTGCTGAACAATTCATGAATTTATTTCAATCCTTTAAAATATATTTTTTTAAAATGGGAGGGTAAGTCAAAGTGCTTCTAGACAGAAGCACTGACCAGCATATTCAGCATCAAGCAACTGAGGGAAGCCATGCCTTTCGCACGAATCCTGCTACTCTGGATTAGCAGCAATCAGCATACAGTTTGCTGCAGTTACTGTGTGGCAGGCAGGTGTGCTGATTCAGAGTGCCTGTCACTTGCAATACCATCTGTCTCAAAGATGCATGTAGAAAGATACATTTAGAAGATTTCTGTTCTTTATCCTGTGGATATTTAAAGGGAAGCCAGAAGCAACACCACCACCACAAAAATTAAACAAGGCAAAGGTAATTCAAGCACAATAGACTAAGATGACTAAGATAGGGGCTTTCCACTTGGCCCACATCATCACCACCGCTATTCACAAAGCCCGCATAAATCTATGAGATTTGTAAAAAGAAGTAACTGTATGAATCTAATAAACCTGTTTGCAACACAAATTTTGTACAAACATTAACTTGGATAGCTCAGTGGTTTAGGTCTCTGACTGCAGAGCCAGAGGTTGGGAGTTCAATTCCCCACAGTGCCTCCTTGACACTGTGCCTCCTTGACAGGGGCTGTTTTTGATGATTCATAAGGTCCCTTCGAGCTCTGCCGTTTTAAGGCGGCTATTCTTACTCTTATTCTACATCATCTGCAGGGTTGTGTCCAATTATCTGTAAAATGCTGGGGAGGGTGGGGCAAACCACCACAAAAGACTGAGACTTGCAGAGAGGAAAAAACAGACAAATTGGGAAATGACTTGGGAAAAAAGAAATAGAAAAAGCTTTGCATTGCATGTCCCCACCTGAGCCTTCCCTGCTTGCATCTTGCATCTTTCAATGATTACAAAGAAGAGAGTTGGTTTCTGGCAACTGACAGAATTTTGTGTATTTCGGAACTTCCTGCATTCTTGATTAGATGTTTTGTGCTTTCAAGTTCTGAAGAATTAGCTGTAATGGCATAAAAGCAATGTCTTACCCCTGTATTACACTATTCTTGTGCACAGCCAGCATTGCTGAAGAAATTTGACTTTCATCTACCACCACATGTGCCTGGGGCCTGGTTTAAACATTACTTGGTATCTTTTTTTTCCCAAGCTTCTGTGATGTGGACTGACAAGTCTGCTCCCCATATGGAGTTAACTGGTTCCTATAATTTACAATATGCATATCCTTGCTTTTCTTCTGATTGTAGGCTTCAAGGTGGCTGGCAGTATACGAAAAGATTTATTTAAAAGCACTCATGCCCTATGAAGCTTTCACATGGGCAAGATGAAAAATGTCCATTTCCCATGCTTTGGATGCTGTTCTTATTTCTGCTTATTATAGTTCTGCTATTGTTGCCTTTTGAAAGCTTGGCATGACCATTTGGGAGAATCAACCTTTATATGTGTTACTAACCAACTACACCAGATAATCTCAGAGGTTATGATCTGGGGTGGGGGTATCTTCCAACCCAGGCAACCAGATGGTCTGCAATTCTTGTTTCTTCTTGGTGGCAGAGGAAATGGATGAAAAATTGGCAGGGGCGGATATCAAAAGTGTCTATAGGACAGCTGCTGAGGCTGCCTCAACTCTTTGCAAGTTCTATGGTGAGCATAGGGGAGAATACCTCACACACCACAATTTTAGTTGTATTGGAAACCTGCTGTAGCTCATTATAACTAGAAGGTCCAAGTTATGTCTAAAATGGTTGAAGTCTGAACCAGTATAAACCAGATGCTGGAACACCAGTAGAAAAGACTTAGTATGCTTTGTTAATATAACTCATTTGCATTAAAGTGATGTGCAGGTTACTACTACATTAATAGTCAGCGTTTGTGTTGAGAGACCTAGATAAAACGGCACACAGCTCAGTTGACTTGACTGCCTTCATGTGACTTATTTTGTTAGTGACTCCTTTAAAAGAGGTCTTTTAAAACTGCCTTCTCAATCTAGAACATTCCTGATGCATGCAAATCCCATCACCTCATTGCTAATTGAGAATGGTGAAATTATAATCCAATACATCAGGAAAATGCTGGTTTGGGGAAGGACCTCCTAAAGCATGGGAGCAAAGAAACTATACAGTTATATTTTGCCACTAAACTGTTCAATCTCTTATCTTCCTTCTGTCCCATCCACTTCTGATAACTTGGGTACTGGTCACTCACCCTTCAAACACCACTGATGCTTTCAGGAATTAAAAGCTTCTAAAAAAGTTCCTGTCAAAATGCCTGAAATTGCATTTTAAAATAATGTTAAAAAGTAACTAGAAGTAACTAGAATAAAATTGTACTTACACATCCAGAAAAGGCAATGGCATTCCCAGTCACAGAGTTATATCTGAAATTTAACTTCACTATGAAAAAAGGGAGATAACTCATTACAATTAACTGCATTACTTTAACACATTAAATACAGTTTCTGATACATGTGAATTAATGTTTAAGACATCCAAAAGCAGGATCACCATTTACAAATATAGGCTGAAATCCTGATGCTTAGTTTGTAAGTCACACTAAAGTAGGCCTGTTGAATCAGAGGGGATTTGGTGAGTCAACACTTCCTTAAGTTCCACTGATTCAAGTGGTCCTAGTGGTAACTCATTTTAGCGCAGTGAGTCGCAACTAGAGCAGGCTATCTGAAACAATGGAAATCCCAAATCCCCACATATTCAATGGGCCTTCTATAGTGCAACTTACTACACTAAGCAATGGGATTTCAGTCTATATAACTATAAACTATGTTTGATTGAAGCCATTAAATATCCATTTGGTGCCTTCTAATCTCACGTAACTAATTGCAGACATCTGAAAAAATAATTCCCCAATGCATTTATATCAGATAAAATGTAAATAAGGTACCACTAGTAGTACCTCTGTAACATATGATACTGTAAATACATTTCTGGTGACATAACTACTGAACAAGTGTTAACAGAATAAAGTATCAGCTGACTTGGGTAATCATAATGCCCTGGCATACACCATATGGGTTCTCTCATCATTAAGTCAATTATACCTGATAGGAACAATTCAATCAATGGTGAGGCTGATAATGGCAAATAGTGATAAGAACAAGTGTAGCCACTGACAAATAAGAAAAGCAAATAAAAGCCATTTTAAGCAAGTAAAACCATAGAGGAAATTTGGTTCCATGAAAAACATTCTGAAATATCTAAATTTATATGTTTCTATTCCAACATATGCACTTAATCGACAATAAATCTCTAATGTAAAAAGATATAACTTACAGCGCAATTCTATAGTGTCTACTCAAAAATTCCATGTAACTTCCTCCCAAGTAAGCGTACATTTATTTGCAGGCCAAACACAGATAAAATGTTCAGAAAAAAAATCTGCAAGTAAATATTCAACAGATGGCACAGACAGATTATTTAATAATAATTCAACCTGCAGCGAAATAGAAAAGTATGAAACCTCCCAGAATGAAGTAATTCTACTTATAATGAGGACCATAAAAATATATCGCATATCACATAGTTAATGAAAATCAAAAGGAATTTAACATGCGCTTTCAGAGAAAGCAAGAAGTCCTGTGCCTTCATTTATTTTTAGGAACACAGGAAACTGCCTTATACCAGAGCAAATTATTAATCCACCTAGTTCACAAGAGCCAATTTTGCTTGAAAGCAGCTTTCCCCCATTTTACCTGGAGATGCTGGAACCTGGAACCTTCAGCATGCAAACATGCTCTCTGGCTAGTCAGCCATGGTCTCGCTCCACATTTATTAATTAATCATAGCTGCTCTGAAAACAATAATGACTTCTGTCATTAGATTCAACTAGAAGAAGACACATGGACCTTTAGAATAATAGCAGCTACTCCAGTTCTCTAGTTACTAACATCTACAGAACTAACTTGATCCATCCAAACACTATTCTTATGTAGTGAGAATATTATCATGTAGTGTATATTATCATACACCCAGAAGGTCCTTAGCTGCATCACTGATGAGACAATACAAACCCTAGCATAAAATAGCTTTCTGAATAAATGTCATGAAGAAAAAGCATTAGATAGCATTGTACAGAGATGATTCACATAGTTTCAGACAGACCCTATGCCAGTCAAATAATTCAACAATTAAACAGCTTAAAATATGGACAGGCAATACAATTTATTTTGCATTAAGCACTACAAGAACTGCATTCAGTCGCCACATTCTCTGTTCCTCCAAACTATGCACAGATCCCATCAAACCAAGATTGCAATATCAAACTGTTGCTTGCCATTCTGGTTTGGAAAGATCATTCAAATCACAGTTTGTCAATTTGAACATCACAGCAAACTCTGGGTTGGCAAAACAGTTAAAGCTTCTATAAAGTCAAAAGTGCAAGGTAGCAAGAGAAGAGTATTTGAACATAGAGTTAATTCCCATTCCTGCAAAACATACTTTCAAAGATCAAAGAAAGCAGTGGCATCTTAATGCAGCCTATGATGAGCCAAACATTTCTGACTTGGCTCACATACATTAGAAACCTCTGCAAAGTAAGCCAAACAACAATCCTAGACAAGGCTACTATTTCTGTAAAAATATTTATTTTTAGCAGGCACACACTTATCAGAGAGATACTTGCAAAGCTAATCTGCAGCTGCTCCTTCTGCCAACTCTATATCAACAAAAGATGGGCTGGCAGCAACAATTGTCAAGTAACAACATACTCAAATATACTGAACATGTTAATAATTGGAAAGGAAAAGAGCACTAAAAATACAAGGGGATCTGAACTTCAAAAGAACACTGGCATACCAGACTGTGAAAGGTCAGAATTCATGCACTGCTTTTCTATTGTATTTTATAATTCTATATAAACAAGATAATTATTTTCCACTAGGATTATTTGTTTCCAAAAAGATTACTCAGATTTTCCCTTTTCAACAACTTTCTGATTTTTTTTTAATAATTAAACTCAAGATATAAAAGGTTTATCTTTTACACTGAAAAACTGCCTCCTTGCCCGAAACATATTCTGCATTAATTCACAATGGAAAGCTGACTGGTTTTGCACTCCTAATAACTAAAGCGGACTGGTATCTCTCATTTATTAAGATGCAATTTTGAGTACTGCAAAAAGAACCACAACATCTCAAGCTTCAATTGCTTCTCAAAACATTTGTGCCTGTTTACAGCCATTTGCGTCCCTGCTTTCCTTTTGCTTCTATTTTTTTTAAAACTTTCATCTAAAAATCTGTATTTTTGCAATCTTTGCAGTGTATCTTAGTAATGCCTACCTTAGAAATAGTTGTAGAATCAAGGGCACAATCCTATGATTCCTGGAAAATATCCCAAAGGCCATAGTGCAGCAAAAAGACAGCTACTAGCACACATCTTAGTGTAGCATCAAAAACCTCAGTTGGCATTGCTCCTCTGTTCTTGTAGCAGTTGAGGAGAGCAAGAAGCCTGGCATGGAGAGATCAAAGGAGCAACCAGACTCACAGGATCTCAAACCTTCCCTTTCTTGAACCTTGCTCAAACTTCCCATCTATTACCCATCAGCACTTTGAGTCTAGCTTCTGTACCATGGAACCCAACACGTACACATCACCTTTTTGTACAGCAGGTGCTTCAATGCTAATATGCACCGAATGTGTCTTGCAGCACAGTTATATTCATAAGCATCTTCTCATTTTTAAAAAGAAAAATATATGTTTCAGTTTTTTATGTCTTTCCAGAATCCTTTCCAATTTTCTGAAAGTGGGGTTTGGACCTTATTCTTGTTGATTTAGGCTGACAAGATAGGAAAGGATACTTCAACAAGAAATTTCCAGGCCCCACAAGATGTTTTCTCCAGAGCAACAGAAAGAAATTCTGACAAAGAATTTCTGACAAAGAATTTCTTTGTCAAATTTTCTGCAATTTGCATGTAGCATTTCTGCAGCAATCTACACAAATCTAGTGCTGATTTTCATTAAAAAGCAATACACATGTACAAACCAAGGAGAGAGAAAAAATACAGTTTCTCATCTTTGGCTGTGAGCAATGTTCCCTCTGAGCTGTGTGCCTTCACAGCACTGCAATGAGGCCACCCAGTCAAGCCAGTGTTGCCGCCCATTTGCTTCCGGTCGCAGTCAGAACCCCACATGTATGGGTTGCAGCTCCCACCCAGTGCCTGTCAGAATAGAACTAAGAATTTACATCCCTAATTTAGGTGATAAGACTATCATTGGGGAAGAACAGGTTCTACATCTCCATTAAGCTAGCCTTGAGCCTGTCACCATCTTTCAATCTAACCTATCTCATAAGACTGTTATTAAGATAAAAAGATAGAGGAAGCCCATGTACGCCACACTGAGCTCCTTGGAAGCAAGGCTGATATAAATATAGCAAACAAATACATCGAACTGAGCAGAGAACAAAGGAGAATGAGAAAATGTGTCAGTTCTACATGTATAATGGATCATTTATATGTTGAGAACTGTCAACATCAGAAGCTACTGTCAGTCCATTTAAGAAATGGGCATGAACTGTGCTTTGGCGCTTCAGCACGGTTTTGGCGCTTCAGCGTGGATTGGGTCCACAGGTGTTGCATGGGAGTCCTGGATTGCCTGCCCCACCTCCTCCCATGGGCGCCCACTCAGAGGCAGCGCCCCAGGCTTCCCTGCCCTGTCTCCTCCTCTGAGTGGGCGCCTGCAAGAGGAGGTAGGGTGGGGAATATGGGGTGCCCAAACAACACCTGTGGGCCCTATCCACAGTGCATCAAAGTGCTGATCTGTGGTTCATGCCCACCTCTACATTTAACCCAACACTGAGAGCTGGCAATTCTCAGAAACAGCATTCCAAGTCCTACTACCTAAAATCTTTGCTATGGATTGGAACTGCAACTCCTGCATGCAAGTATATGTTTTACCTCCTAGTTAGTGGTCATCTCTGGCCCCAATCCAAATACCACATAGTTTGTACACTAGAAAAGTATACCTCAGCAAACTCCTCTCTCTATGAAGAACTGAAGAAATTATAAACCATGTCTTAGAGTCAATGGCTTAGAGATAGCAAAATAATGAAGGATATTTTGTAGCTGAATACAGTGGTGCCTCGACTTACAAACGTCCTGACATATGACCATTTTGAGTTACGACCAGCTCCGGCTGCAAAATTTTGCTTCGACTAGCGGCCGGAGCTTCAAGTTACAACCAGAAAAAGGCAGGGAAAAAAGACGGGGAATTCAAATTGCTAACCGTTGGTGGTGAAGAGGCTGCTTCTTTGTAGCTCTTTCGCCCCAGCGGTTAGAGACTGTGCATTCGGAGGAGGCTTGGGACTGCCTGGTAAGGTAAGGTGCTGCTTTCTACTTTTAAAAAACTGTTCTGGGTGGGTTTTGCAGCGTGGTTTTGGGCTGGGTGGTGGGATTATGTGTTGGTGTAAATTAGCAGAGTTTTTGTTTCGGTCCAGGCAGTCCAGTTGAATGACACAGACAAAGACAGCTTCTTCCGACACCAAGTGTATTTACAGTATATACAGAAGTTCAGCAGCACAAATCGGCAGCATGACAGGATGACATTCATTAGAAGAGATCCTACATCTTCTCCACATGTCCCCACAGTTATACACATGCACATTTACATATAGCCAATCAGTGTGGACATTGCATCATCCCAGACTGCATGATTCAGCATTTTGCACACCTGTCAAGTATGGCTGCTGATTATCATAGGCCTTGTTCTGCCTCAGTGTGGAAATTATCCTTGACACCCCTCCTAATTTACACCTGAGCAGAACGTATTCCCAATTCTTCAGTTAGTTCTCTGTGTCTTTGCACATTCATTGGTTTTGTTAGAATGTCTGCTACATTCTTTTCTGTTTCACAATACTGCAGTTGAATTAGTTTTTCTTTTACTGCCTCTCTAACATTGTGATATTTAATATCAATGTGTTTGCTTCTGCTTCTCATTTTTTCTGTGGTTGCCATCTGTATACATGTGGTGTTGCCCTCAAACACTGTTATGGCCTGATCCACTTTAACTTTCAGATCTATAAGCAATTGCTTATACCACACTAGCTCTGAACATACTTCTGAAAGAGCAGCAAACTCTGCCTCAGCAGTGGATGTGGCAACAGAACTTTGCTTCCTTGATTTCCATCCCACCAATGTCTCAGCAAACTTTATTGTGAAACCTGATACTGATTTCCTGTCAGCTATGTCGTTGGCCCAATCACTATCTACATAAACCTTTAATTTTAAATCACTAGATTTGTTGTATTAACAAACATGTGTCAAGGGTACCTTTTAGGTATCTAAATATTCTTTTCACCCCCAACCAGTGTTTTTGTGTTGGCTTTGTAGTATGCCTACTCAGAATATTGACTCCTACAGCAATATCTGGCCTTGTCCAGTTTGCTAGATATTGTAAACTTCCAATTGCTGATTGGTACACTTCTTGTTCTTCAAACTCTTTGCTTTCATCCTTTGACTTTTGAAAATCTACTGTCATGGGTGTCTGTACACTTTTGCAGTCCTGCATGTTGTATTTTATTAGCATTTTCTCTATCTTTAATCTTTGATTTAGGACATACCCATTGTCTTTTTTCTGAATTTGAACCCCCAAATAATTCTGTATCTGGCCTAGGTTCTTTAGTTTGAACTTTTTCCAATTGTTTTTCAAACAGATCAATTTGAGCTTGTTCTTTTGACATAAAGCATATGTCATCGACGTATGCTAGCAAAATATTTTGCTCTTTTCCATTTTCTTGGACATAAAGGCATGGGTCTGCCAGGCTACTTTTAAACTTCAGTCTTTTCAGTGCTAAATCTAAACACTGGTTCCAATATCGTGCAGACTGTTTAAGCCCATAAATTGCCTTGTTTAACCTATACACCATTCCTGGTTGAGAACTCTCAAACCCAGGTGCCTGAGCCATGTATAGTTCTTCTTGCAGATCTGCATTCAAGTATGCTGTAGTTATGTCAAAGTGACTAACTAGGTAATTTCTTGAAGAAGCCAGAGTTAATGCTAGCCTCAAAGATTCTGCCTCTACTGTTGGGGAAAAAAACTCATCATAGTGTACATTTTTTCTTTGTGTGTATCCCTCAGCCACAAGTCTGGCTTTGTACCTATATTCCCCATTGATCTGCATTTTTCTTTTGTAGACCCATTTGCTTCCAATTGCTTTATGTTCTGGTGGCAATGTGGTTTCTGTAAACACTCCATGGTCATCCATGGATTGTAACTCTTCTTTCATGGCTTGTTGCCATTTCATTTTCTCTGCCTCAGGCAGAAGCAACACCTCTTCATAATTCTTAGGTTCATGGAACACGTGACAAACTCTTATTTCCCCCACACCAAACCTTGATGGAGGTATTCCTTTGTTAGATATTTCTGACCTTCTGGGAACCTCTGGCTCTTCTTTAACAGGTTGACTCTCTGCCTCACTACATTCCCTATCATCATCCTCTGAGCTGCTGGGACCTGAGCTTCCTTCAGCCTCTTGCTTTGGAACCACCTCTATTTCCTGAGATTTTTCATCATTGTTTATGGGCATGAACACTTCTGAGTTTGCAAGAACCTTGTCCCAATTTTCATGTTCACAGAAATTGGCTGATCTGGAAATAACCACATTTCTATTTCCATCTAAGAACCTATATGCTTTAGACCCTTTTTCATACCCCAGAAACCTCATTTTCTTGGCTTTTGGTCTCCCTTTTCTCCTTGTTTCTTTTGGAATGTGCACCCAGGCACTGCATCCAAACACTCTCATATGTTGCAGGGAAGGTTCTTTGCCATATAACATGAAATATGGGGTCTATTCTATGGCTGAAGACCAAATTCTATTAACTATGTAGTTAGCCGTCTGAAACGCCTTTCCCCAGTACAAATTACTCATGTTAGCATCCGCTAACAGGGCATCTTTCATGGTTTGCAGGACTCCATTCCTGCGTTCTGCCACACCATTTTGAAATGGAGAATAGGGACTTGTTTTTCTGTCATGTATCCCTATCTTTGTCAGCCAAGTCTGGAACTTTCCAGACATGAATTCCGACCCTCTATCTGTCTGCAACTGGCCCACCTTTTGGGAATAACATCTTTCCACAAAGTTCACCCATCCCCTGAAATGATCAAACACTTCTGCCTTATTTTTCATGAGAAAGCAGAATGAGAAACGTGTGTGGTCATCGACCAAGACTAAAACATATTTAGTTCCTCCCATAGATGGCGCTAGAGGCCCTATTATATCTGCATGGACCAACTGGAAAGGCCTCTGTGTTTGCCTGTTACTTTCCTTGCTTATTCTCTGGACCTTTGATTTTGCAACTTTGCATACATAGCAATCCAGAAAATTCTTACAGGGTTTCATTTTCAAACCTTTTGCCATATTTTGCATTTTTTCTACTACCCTGAAATTAGCATGACCCAATCTCCTGTGCATCAAATGAGCACGCTGGTCATGTGGTGGTGTGTTTTTGACTATAGCATGTGTTACTTTGTTTTGTGTTCTTCCCTTCAGTATATAAAAATTATTTTCAAGTTTTGCTGTGGCACACACCCTGTTCCCTTTCTTAATTACACATGTGTTATCAGCAAATGTAACTGTAAACCCCTCCTTGTCCAAACATGAGACACTTAGGATATTACAGTCTAAATTGGGCACAAGCAAAACACCATGTAGTTCCCTTTCCAAACCTGGAACGTAAATTGTTCCCTCTCCCGTTACTGACTATTTCTCTCCATTCACCAGGCTCACATAGCTGTGTTTCGAAGTACCTAGGGAAGAAAACAAATCTGATTTATGAGTTAAATGACAAACAGCTCCACTGTCAAGAATCCAGGTGTTGACCTTGGAGTCCTTATCAGAAGCCTGTACAAGAGAAATCCTCCCTTGCTTCTTGCCTCCGCTTCTCCGACTAGTTTCTTTTTCTCTGCAGTTTCTTTGCAAATGCTTTTCCGATCCACACTTGAAACAGCATCTTACAGCAAGAGCCTTTCCCGTCTGTTCTCCGTTACTCTTGGAAGCAGCTCTCCTCTGCTGTGGGATGTCATTTCTCATTCTGACTTGGGACCTCTCATTCCTTTTTTCCTCTTCCTGCCTGTCAGATACTCCATGGTTATGTCCCTCTCTGGCATGGATTCAAGGCTTGTTACTAGCACATCGTAGTCTTCTGGAACACTGCTCAGGATCACATATACGTTGTGATTCTCTGTGAACTGCATGCCCCTCTGCTCAAGCTCCACAAACAGATTTCTCATCTGCTGTAAGTGTTCTGACATGCTTCCATCATAGTCAGGCCTTGCTCTGTATAATTTACGTGTCAGAGCAACTTTGCTTCCAGCAGAGTCCCGAACATAGACACAGTGCAGAGCTTGCCAGCACTGCCTAGCTGAGGTCAGTCCACACATGTGTATTAATTGGCTGTCCTCTAAGCACAGAACTATTGTTGTTAAAGCCTTCTCATTTTGCTTTGTCTGTTCCTCATGCAGGACAGCGGGGGGATTAGAAACAATCTTCCACAAACCCTCCCTTCTCAGCAGCATTTCGGCTTTAACTGATCAAGTCAGATAGTTCCGTTCATTTAGCTTTTTGAGACGGAATCCTCCCATTCCTGCTGCCCCAACTGACTGCATTTTGCTGCCTTTTTATCTCCGTCCGCTGTCCTTTATCCTTCCTGGGCTCTGAATGGCAGGACATTCACCTTACTGGACTTTCTCCACTTCTGGACTGGTTCCTCTGGCCTCTGTGGTACCCTCTGGCACTCACCGGCTTCTCTGCCGCAAGGCAGACATCTCTGGGCCCATAACCCCTTGTTGGTGTAAGTTAGCAGAGTTTTTGTTTCAGTCCAGGCAGTCCAGTTGAATGACACAAAGACAGCTTCTTCCGACACCAAGTATATTTACAGTATATACAGAAGTTCAGCAGCACAAACCGGCAGCATGACAGGATGACATTCATTAGAAGAGATCCTACATCTTCTCCACATGTCCCCACAGTTATACACATGCACATTTACATACAGCCAATCAGTGTGGACATTGCATCATCCCAGACTGCATGATTCAGCATTTTGCACACCTGTCAAGTATGGCTGCTGATTATCATAGGCCTTGTTCTGCCTCAGTGTGGAAATTATCCTTGACATTATGTTTCTATGCTGTGATGGGTCTTGTAGGCTTTTTTTGTTTTGTTTTGTTTTTCCATTTCCGATGGGTCTTGCGGGGTTTGTTTGCTTTTTGGTGTTTTTTTCCCCCATTTCCAATGGGTCTTGTGGGGTTTGTTTGCTTTTTGCTTTGCTTTTTTTGCATTTCCGAAGGGTCTTGCATGGTTTGTTTGCTTTCTGCTTTGCTTTTCCCCCATTTCCGATGGGTCTTACACAGTTTGTTTGCTTTCTGCTTTGCTTTTTTTGCATTTCCGATGGGTCTTGCACGGTTTGTTTGCTTTCTGCTTTGCTTTTTTTGTATTTCCGATGGGTCTTGCACGGTTTGTTTGCTTTCTGCTTTGCTTTTTTTGCATTTCCGATGGGTCTTGCACGGTTTGTTTGCTTTTTGCTTTGCTTTTTTTGCATTTCCGATGGATCTTGCACGGTATGTTTGCTTTCTGCTTTGCTTTTCCCCCATTTCCAATGGGTCTTGCACAGTTTGTTTGCTTTCTGCTTTGCTTTTTTTGCATTTCCGATGGATCTTGCACGGTATGTTTGCTTTCTGCTTTGCTTTTCCCCCATTTCCAATGGGTCTTGCACAGTTTGTTTGCTTTCTGCTTTGCTTTTTTTGCATTTCCGATGGGTCTTGCACTGTTTGTTTGCTTTGCTTTTTTTCGGAACGGATTAATCGCATTTCCGATGGGTCTTGCAGTGGTTTTTGTTTTTTGTGTTTTTTGTGATTTTTTTTCTTCAGCCGGAATGCATTAATGTATTTCAATGCATTCCTATGGGAAATGGTGCTTCGACTTACGACCATTTTGAGTTACAACCGGAGTTCCTGAACCAATTAAGTTCGTAAGTTGAGGCACCACTGTATTTCTCATATTGTAGATGAGCCCTAGAAGATCAGAGCGTTAGCCCCCCTCCCTTAAAAGCCTTTTCACACAGGCCCAGATAAAACAAAGAAAATCTTTAGGGAACATCCAGGATGAATGGCACCACAATAGAATACCTGGAAATAATTTACTGAGTACAAGGAGGAATGGATTAGGCTTAGGCTCGCTATGCATAAACACACCAGCATTAGAGGGACTCTGGAGGTACTGTTATTTGTCAGTTGATATCAGTCAAAGTGTGCTACAGAGGTGAAAATATTCAGTTACAGGTAATAGGCAAGATGTCAGCTGTGTTATTTTTTCCAGTATCTCTGCCAGCTGACTCTCAGACAAGGCTACACCGTGAAGAGTTTCACCGATGAAACATAATACAATAAAGGTATTTAATGCTACCTTCGTATCTTGCTACAGTAGCCAGATAGACTTCCTCCCATCTTAATTCTTTTGTTTAAATGCATATATACGCTAGTAAATTTGGCAATGCTTAAGGACTGGGGGAGATCATTTGCCACAGACTCCCAAAGTCACCCAAGGGCAGCAAAATTGACTCTTGTCTACAGTTGGAAAATGCCAGCTGCTTGTACCCTGTTTCCCCTAAAATAAGACCTAACCTGAAAATAAGCCCTAGTATGATTTTTCAGGGTGCTCTTAATATAAGCCCTACCCCCCAAAATAAGCCCCAGTTAAGTGAAACCCCGCCCTCCACCATTGTGCAGCAACCAGAAGATGGCATGACTATCTGAATAAATGTAGATGGTTGTACATGAAAAAAATAAAACATCCCCTGAAAATAAGCTCTAACGCGTTTTTTGGAGCAAAAATTAACATAAGACCTTGTCTTATTTTCGGGGAAACACGGTAGCGTGGAAGAAAACCACAGCTATGAATACTCACATAGTAACATGAGACAATGTCATGTTCGCTGTCATGAACTGCAATATTATAGATCTCATTAGAGATCATCTGAATGTGAATAATGAGGAGAGAAAATAGTATTGAACACAAAAAAACCCATACCAAGCCTTCTTTCAAAAATCTACCCCAAAGAAAGCAAACCATCCTGGGCCTGAAATTCATACACTCCAATCCTGAGGGTGTAAAATTATGATGAAGAAATAAATTAGACTCCTTCAAATCACTATATTAACCAATGGTAATAATTTTTCTTTCAATTAATTTTAAATCAGAGTCGTGTCTGAGTCAAATCACTCACACAATGGGTGAAGCAAAGTGGCTTGTCTTTTCTGCAACTCTGCACAAGGAGATATCCAGGACCTTCTTATGCAAGAAGCAGTCAACTATTCAGAACAGTTATCACCACTTGCATAACAGCAACACTTGTGCAAACAGGTCATCCCATGTTACTTTGCCAGTAGGACTTTATACTCCACAAGTGCCAAACAGAACCCCGAGTTACATTTGAGAGCTAATCTAAAAGGCAGTAGTCCAAATATGGAAATAATGTGGCTCACAGGCTGAACACATCCCTTGTGCTGCTTTTGTCTTGCCCAGAGGACCACATGCATGCAATCCTTCTGCAGTACAAGGTGCACATCCATACACTGCCAATAAATTATGCTTTCTATCTTAGAAGTCAATTCAGTTATTCAAACAACCTCCAGTTTATGAGCATGGGATATTGTGCTTCTGTACTCACAGTTCAAAAGGCCAGGAAATGGTCCAATATTGCTGCACAATATCATGCCCATGTTGCCAGCAAGAAAAAGGATGTCAAGCTTTACAAAGCAAATGTCTGACTGAATGATGGCATGAATGGCAGCAGTCAATATGGTCTACAGCAGCGTTCCCCAACATTTTCTGTAGTGCGGACCGGCGGAGCCTCTGAGGGAGGTGGGGTGGCCCTTCGCGCTTGTGCTCTCCGACGCACGAGCGAAGTGGTTCCCTCACCACTTCGTGCATGCGCAGGAGCGCCTGCCCACCCGCGCACCCACCCCTGCGCGCGGGCGCATGCTTGAAGGGGTGAGGGAGTGCATGCCAGCGGCGGCAACGGAAGCCTGGGAGTCTTTTTTAAAATTTTATTTTACTAAACATTTTTTATTTTACTCCTCGCCGCCCTCCGCGGGAAATTCAAATGCAGCCACTGGTGTCGGTTCCGGAGCTGGAGGCACCAGTGGCGGCATCTGCCTGCTGAAGGCAGCAAGGAGCTCCTACCCCAGCTTCCTTGGAGCCCGCCGGGAGGAGAGCAGCCGGAGCACCCGGCTCTTCCCTTCCTCCAGGCTCTTGCCAACCCCACCCCACCCCCGTCGCCGCCGCCGGGAGGAGAGTACCCGGAGCACCCGGCTCTTTCCTTCCTCCCAGCTCTTGCCAACCCCCCCCACCCCCGTCGCCACTGCTGGGAGGAGAGCAGCCGGAGCACCCGGCTCTTCCCTTCCTCCCGGCTCTTGCCCACCCCCCCACCCCTGTCGCCGCCGCCGGGAGGAGAGCAGCCGGAGCACCCGGCTCTTTCCTTCCTCCCTGCTCTTGCCAACCCACCCCACCCCCGTCGCTGCCGCCGGGAGGAGAGCAGCCGGAGCACCCGGCTCTTCCCTTCCTCCCGGCTCTTGCCCACCCCCCACCCGTCGCTGCCGCCGGGAGGAGAGCAGCCGGAGCACCCGGCTCTTCCCTTCCTCCCGGCTCTTGCCAACCCCCCCACCCCCGTTGCCGGGCCGCAAAGGCAGACCTCCCGCCCCCCCCGCACTCCCCTCCCCACAGATGCTTTGCGCGCACGGGCGCTTGCGTGAAGGGGTGAGGGAGTGCTCACGGCGGCGCTGGCATGCGCGCGTGCAAAGCAGCTGTGGGGAGGGGAGTGGGGGGGGCGTCGGGAGGTCTGTCTTCGCGGCCCGATCGGGCTCAAGCCATGGACCAGCAATGAGCCGCGGACCGGGGGTTGACGACCGCTGGTCTACAGGATACCCTCTTCTGCTCACTGGCATTCACACTAGTTGAAAAACAGCCCTGACAATTGCTTTGTGTTTGGGTGAGAAGTGGTGAACTGATGGAAAAGGAGTCCATTTCTGGGATTTTCCCTGCGTTGTGTCACTTTGTGAATGGTAGAGGACTCCTGTTCAACATCTTGACCATTAGCCTGCAGAGTGTCTCAGGGTTCCATGACTCCCCATACTATTTCACATATACATGGAAAATCTGAAATAGGCTGCTAACACACAACATATAATCTAAAGGGCTGCAGGTTGATTGCCCCCCCCCCCCCAAGCACTCAAAGCAGAGGTACACTTTGGTACATTTCCTCAAAGGCAGCTGTGTCAATAGTCAGTAGCAACAAAACCAAGTACAGGTTTGATGCAGTTAATCACTGGATACTATGAGAGAAGAGAAGGCTTAAAATTCAGCTACTCAACAAAGATAGACCTTGCCAAAAAACCATGCTGGATTGCAAAGACAGAGTGACATAAATTCAGGAGATATAGCTAGGAAAGAAGCTTACTGACTGCAATATGCTAGACTATCACAAGATCTCTCAACTTGTAACTTCAGCTTGCTTGGTTGGTTTGTTATTTACACATGACCCAATTCTGTGTCAATGAATAATATTCGGTGTCTGCAGAATGTTGTTCAAAATGTGCAACACAACAGTATCCCACAGTGTTGCTCTGCTAGGCTGCAAAACCACTCCTGGCAATCTCTACAGAAAGCAATAACCCACCGTTTCTTGGCAAATTATAGGAAGACCAATCTGTCTCTTCCAAACTGATTAATTATATTTGGAATATTATTCTTTGTGACTTTACACTGGTTTCAGTGGTACCAGCAGAAACTGTGCCTCTCACATCTTGTTTCGCTTTCAGAAAAATCTTCTATACAGTATTGTCCTTCAGCTCACAGCTTGCTTTTAGGTCTTTGCAACTCCTTGGAGAGCCTTCATAGATGCTAGCTTTTTTATAAGCCAGAAACTATATATTCTAATGACTGGACACTCACAGTACGAAGCAGGATTTGGCAATACCTCTGCAAGATTTTTTTCCAGTTAATATTCTAGCTGCTGACAGCACTGACAATCTCTCCTTTAAACTAGCTGTTAAAGTAGCTATATTTTAATTTTAATGGCAAATCTTATGGAGAAGATATGCTAGAAGAGTAATACATAAGAGGCTACTGTGCCCTGTTTTCATTTCTTAATAGCTAAAGAGATTAATGAACTCGTCTGTGTTACAGCTCTCATCCACCCTGATATAAAAACTTAATGAGTCATAGATTACTCTTTATTGTTTAACTAACAAACAAAGCACTCTGTAGCACCTTATATAGATTTTTTGTTATCTCCAAAAATAAGTCATCAATAAAACCATAATTATAAAATTAGTGCATCAGAACTGCCAGAATATTTAATGTAAAATCCAATTGGGGGGTGGGGGGAATCCATTTCCAAGGAATGAACTGGAGCAGCACAGTGGTAAAGAGCACAAGCTATGGAACAGGAATGCTGTCTTCAAACCTCAGGTTAGTTATCAATTATTTTGACTGCCTTTGGTCATCCAGTAATGCATGCAATGTACATCTAAAGCATGTTTATGATGAAGTAAGGAACTCACCACTTGGTAAGTTGTGTCAAGCATTGTGTCAGTAGGCTCAGTCATCTATCTGAAATGCATGGATAAACAATACTAGCATGACACTGAAAGTCTGACATAAAGGTTACAGAAATTATGACATGTATTTTCTGTACTTTTAAAATGTTATATAAATTGTGACATCAAACACAGCCATCAAACTTTAAAACAGAACTAGGCAGGACCATGGAAAAATAATGCTATTGGTTGTCATTAGTCATGTGCTACTTCTAACATCAGAGGCACCATGCTTTTGAATACCAGCTGCAAAGGAACACAATCAGTTTCTGAAAAGAGAGAGGGCTTCCAACAGATACCTTGCTGGCCAATATGGAAAAGAAGGTCCTGGACTAAATATGCCTTTGGTCTGACCCAGCTTGACTTTTCTTACATTGTTTAGTTTTTAACTATGTTTAAGGCATCAGGGAGAGGAACCAGAACGAGGACAAGTGTATTCCATGGATAAATGGCTAGGGAGGAATTTTCCTGCAGGAATTCTGCTGGGCAGGGATCTTGAAACTGCATTGTGTTGCTTTACTGAAATGAATGAGGCTTGAGCAGGAGGTGCACTTAGTGGCACTGCTCCCCTTGTTCTTTAAAAAATCCCAACCAGGTAAGGTTTCATGGAACAGCAAAAAAGGCAATATCTTACTATCTTACTTCCTCCTTTAATTTCTTCTCTTTAAATGTAGCAATGTACCTAAAATAAATGCCAATGCAATCTGCCTGAAAAGGTCCTCCCATCCAAACCATCATGAAAAGGTAAACCATTTTCTAGAAAGGAGAGGTCACTGTAGTTTATTGAGGTTATCAGACAAGTTAACAAACATCTCTCACTATATTTTCCCTCAACCTTGTCTTGCCAAGAAATTAGGTTAGAAGCTATTTCAGCATATTTGTACAACTTCTCAAAAACAGCAGGGTGTTTTTTGAATAAATGTTGTGCTGCATTTTGAAGAAAATAAAATACCAGAGGCACATTCAGCAACTCTGACAAATATCTCCATTGTAGTATCCTTCACGGACACACCCATCTGAAAATGAAAAATGCTCACGAACTTCACAGTTTCAGCCTTTTCACTACCTTAAAACCACATGCCATAGATCTGTCTCCAAGACAAAAACCACAAGCTGGCTCAAATACCTTGCATTTCCATCTCAAAACATAACCCTTTAACATTCTGGCATATTATGTATGGCATATCTGAAACATCTTATTCCATGGGTCCAACTTGCTTAGTGCTGTAAACTGTATCTGAGAGTCTATAGTTTTTATATATAGTTCTAGAAGTTTGATAACTCTTCAACTCCCATCCTAAGGAACCCTAGAATTTGCGGTAGGCTGTGATTCAGTGGAATTAATGGAGAGGGGTTTGGAAATGAATGGCTGTGCTCTGTTTTAAATGTGTTTTAATATTGATTTTATTACTTTTTTAAAAATGTAATACTTATTTAATTTTTAAAAATATTTGTATACCTACTGTTTTAGCTTCAACATATTGTCTTTTTAATGATATAAGCAGCCTTGGGTTCTTTTTAAGGAGAAAGGCAGGATAAAAATAGTTTAAATAAATAAATAATAAACAAATAGTTCAGGTAAGTGCAGAACAGCTCTTTTTTTGCAGATTATCTAAGAGCCCCAATCCACAAGTTCCAGGAATCTACAGAATGGACCCACGACAACTAAAGCTATGAAAAACTGCCATAACTGTGCAGTGTAGAAACACTCTGACTCTCTTAAAACTGTGCTAAGAGCAAACAGAAAAATCTTGAGGGAATCATGGGTGGAGTAATCCTGAAGGATTTAAGTCCATGTCTCACAGCAATCCTGATCAGGCTGTTGTTTTCTCACTGCTAACAGAATGACTTTAACCTTCCCCTTCTCCCAGTGAATCTGACTGGGACCCAGTGCAACAATTCTCATCAGGATCACTGCTAATTGTAGCAAAAAAAACCCAAATGTTAGCAAGATCACATCACTGCTCCATCCACCACCAGCCCTGGCAACCTCTGCAACTCTGAAAGGTTCCGGGGGAGGGGGGGCTAATGCAATCATCCACCCCAACTGTCCACCCAAGCCCTATGGGTCAGCATTTTGGGGAGATGTGATAAATAGGAAACACAAGAAATAAAGACTTCCTCACCTGTTCTTGTGTTTTTAACAGTAATGAAATCTGCAAACATCAAATCTGCATAAGACAGTTTTCACAAAAAGGACATGCATTTATTTTATATAGTTATTTCCTTGCATTAACACTTTTTATTGTATTAGTACGTACAAACCAAGCTGTTCTTACAGGAGCACAGACCAAGAGATAAAATGACAAACCTGGGCTGGTCGACACTGTAATATGTTAAAGAATTCAATTTAAGACATAATGGCCAACTTTCAGTTCAGTACACTTACATGACCTATTCACCAGAGATAAAACATTATCCCTAGCTTTCTCTTCCTGGCCTTATGTATTATGTAAAGATTAAACCATATTTTTCTCCAAGATCTTTCTTTGAATCTCGAACTTGCGCTGGTTTGGTGGCAGTTGTTAGCAGCTCTGTGAAAAATGACACTGAAAGCAATGAAATGCTGAAAGCAATGGTGGTGTTACATAGATAATACAGTACATGTTGAATACATAAATACAGTGTGCTTATCGGAAATCTTTTCCCAAATGATGGATGATCTTACATGATTCATTGTAACAGAATACATAAAAACAGTATTTTGAAGCACTTGCTCCCAGCCATGTACACTTTATACACAGTGAAACTATTCCAGATATGTACTATTGTTAACTCTAGCCAGTTCACACATCTTCCACATATGCATTCTCAATAACATACAAGATTCTACCCATGAATGTATCACTTGAGAATGTAGGTCAACAGTTTAATATCTGAATATTTTCTCCATGTTAAAACTACAGCTGAGAAGCTCTATCAGTTTCACTTTCTCAAACATGATATTTTTTTAAAAAATCTCAAGTTCCTTCTTCCTCCAGTTGGAAGAAACATATGAGTTCTGCTAATTAAAAATAAAAAACAAATTGAAATTAAATTCTCCCTTACCTGCACTGGCCAAATTCAATGGCTATAAGTATTTGTAGTATGGGCAAGGCCATGTTTTACCTCCCTGCCATACAGGCATTGAATGATAACGACCTTCATAGAGGAAAAAGAGGTGGTGACCCTAACCCTGTACTAATATGGCTGAACGCACAGGAAATCAAACTCGTATCACTACAATTAAACATTTAAATTGCTGTGGTACACAACCTCAAATAGTGTACTTGGAACCTATTCTACCTGTGCTGGTCCTGGCAGACTTGCACGATGTATTATTATCTTTTGTTTTTACCAGAAACTCCAAGTCCCATCAATGAAAAGCAGAATCAAAATGGGGATCAAGGGTGACTTCAACCAGGAGCAGCACACTATGCAGGCCCACCTAGTGCTGTTTTAAACAAATAGGAGCCAGAAAGGTTTTCATGGAAAGCTATACATTCTCTGCCAGTAGAACTTGATGTACCTCCTTTACAAGATAGGCTCCTTAGTTACATATATTAGGCTTCCATCTATTCCTTATTTCAGAAAATGAGCTAGTTTCTGAGCCAGTGGTACCAAATCCTCTCACAGAACCAATATTGCAGAAGGAACACTGTGTTATTCTCCATTCATTTATTGTTTTGAAGGACTTACTCTCTAGACATTCAGAAACAGGTTTCTGTTTCAGGTGTCCATAGAGACACATGCTCCAGCTACATTATCCTTGCAAATACAGTACTCTGTAATACTGACTAGACAAAGATAACAATGGAACCCAGTTAGCTTCATTGCTGGGCAAGGGTTAAAAATGTATCTTCACAGTCCAAGTTTAATAGTCTACACATCTTATTATACAAGCTTGCATGAGGCTCCAGGAAGATACTGAAGCTGGAGGGGAAATACACTAAAGTTTTTGCCTGGCCCTTTGGTTACTTCCCTGTCCATTTATAAATAGCAGCAACCTTACTTGTGCTACAGAAAACTCTGGGACAGTTGTTTTAGCTCTTTATTAGGGCACCTTTTTCTCTTTGTATAACAATCCATAGCTCAGTTCATTAAAGAACATCTTGAGAGTGAGGATAAGCTATAGTTTTTGACTGATCATTCACACCTAGGCAATCAGTTAATGTCTTTTGTCAAAACTGTTTACTCTTTCACACTGTGCTGAAGCCATTAAGAAAGAACACTGAGCAGGGCTGGTTATTTATCCTTCTCCTCTTGACCTCCTAGGGAATTAATCTTAAACTTCCCATTTAATGATGTGAACAAAAGACCCACTGTAGAAGACAGCTGGTTGTATGGGGTAGTAGTAAAAAAAACAGAAGGCCTCCAAATTAGGACTATTAGCTCCATCAACTTTCTTCTCCACCTAAATGTTTAAAATAGAATATGACCTTGAAAACATGTCATCCATTACCTAAAATGGTGAAGAAAAACTTGTCCATTATAGCAAATCTCTGTGTGTGTGCGTGTGCGCGCGCGCATGTGTGTTGTGTGTGTTCCACACATTAACAAAGTGGAATTTCTCATCTCTGTTTTCCATAATCAGACGCTTCAAACATTTGGCAATTTTGAGGACTACCTCTGCATAAGGAAAACATCTTGTATAAACTGGTGTTAATCACCTGATTGCCCGGTGTTTCCTCAATGCTCTTCCACTATATATCTAGACTTAAATCTCCCCTGTGAAATGGGACACTTCTTCTGAGGGGATGGGAGCCACAAATTATATTTCTGTGTCATTCATCTTACTGAAGAAGACCCAGAATCAGTAGCCAGAAACAAATCATGGTGCTTAAAGCACTCTCTGGGTGGTTTACATTTAATTATGCAGGCAACACACTGTGAGCTGGGTACTCAATTTACCGATCTTGGAAGGATGGAAAGCTGAGACAACCTCGAGCTGGCTACCTGACCCAAGGTTACCCAGTAATCTTCCTGGCTAGTAGAGACTTTAAAATGTGATTAAATCTCGATTTAAACTTAAACCTTGATCTAAAGTTCAGTCCAGTATTCTGATTGCCATACCATACTGCTTCAGGAAAAAAAAACTCATTAGGGGCTATATAGCTGATAAAAACTTTGCATACATGTAACCTCAACTAGTTTACCTGATTATGCATGTGATTCATTTACCAAAAATGAAAGCTTTTGTTGGTATGTCTCCCTTGACACTTAACTTAAAAAAAATCTATGTTAAAACATTTGTGTTATTCCCCGTATGTGTCTCCTCTGCATCAAGATGCTCTCTACACTACATAACTCTACACAGATGTAGGTGGGATTAACTCTGCGTTTGCTTTCACTTCTCTCACTGCAGGATGCCATTCTGGCCATTGTTTAATTCATATGCACATAAAATTCATAGTAACATCTCTGCTCAAATATCAGCTTTCCCTAGAGGCAATGCTTCTACATTGTGAGCAAAAACAAACTAAACAAACATAACCTTGCCCTCTTTTATTCAGTTGCCAGATTCAAATACCACCTGCCGGATTGAAGGAGGACATCATTAG
Organism: Intellagama lesueurii; assembly: GCA_037013535.1. Lineage (NCBI taxonomy): Eukaryota > Metazoa > Chordata > Lepidosauria > Squamata > Agamidae > Intellagama > Intellagama lesueurii. Next base: position 83,335,544 of record JBAJHW010000006.1, read on the forward strand.
AGACAGCCAAGAGAATGTACAAAAGCAACATAGGGAAAAGATGATGCCACATATATATGCGTGTATGTGTATTTGCACATGCACGTGCATGTGCAGAGGACACAAGAGAGTGGAGAATGAATTATCCATAAAAGTATTATTCATTAAAACTATGGACGCTATCCACAGAACTCTAAACTGTTTGCTTTTAGTAGCACTGTTATTGGACGTGTCATATCATATTATATTTCGAATATGTCATGCTGTGCTTAAAACACAATGGAATAGGATGTAGAAGGACATAAAGCACAGTGGTAGATCAGGACATGATAAAAAGATTATGCTTGTTTAGATTGACTCTTGCTCAAATTTCAGCAATCACTATATTTCTAAAATAAAAAGCAGAAGGAGAGTCAATGTTCCAGGGTTCACATAGCTACGTGAGTTGTTTTTTCCATTTTCAATAAACCCCTCCCATACTGTCTAGTCTGCCAGAAGATCCCAAAATATCTTGCAGCAAAATCTATCTGTATTTTAGAACACACATCAGCATTTTATCAACACAGTTAATTATGTTGTAAACAATACCACATGACAATTACCACATTACTACAAAGAATTAGCTGGTAACGCATTCCCAGAATGCATTGTCAGTTTATGTGCAGTAGTATTGGCCTGGTCTAATAAGTCTTCTTGTTGTTACATACATTGGGCAAAATCCTATTGTGTAAATTTACACAGGCATAACCTGGATCAAGTCCCAGAAATATTTAATTTAAACCAATGGGAAGCTTCCTAACTCCATCCCACCCTACCAGGTTCCAAGGCTCCCTTTTGCCCTTGGGAAGTCTTTGGGAACCTTTGAATGGAGGTAGAATTATTTAAAAGTCAAAAATTATAACTGGCTCACTACTAGAGATGGGGATATTCATATACGAATACGAATACCCCCGCACAGGTGGAGATAACGAGGGTCCGGCCCCATGGGACCGGACAGTCCACTCACCGATGCACTAATGCCGCGGGGTCCGCGCTGCCGTGCTATCGCTCCAGAGATCGCAATCGCCGAGCCACTCCTGGCAGGAGGCGGGATGACAAGCCTCTCTGCCAGGTCGAAGAGTGGCTCGCCGAACACGATCTCCGGAGCGATAGGACCCTCGTTATCTCCACCTGTGCGGGGGTATTCGTATTCGTATACGAATACCCCCATCTCTACTCACTACCAAAATATGTAGGACAGGAAGTTTAAATATTTCTGATGCCTGATCCAGGTTACACCAGCATAACATAATCAAACAGGTTTTTGCTCATTGAGAGAGTATGTTAGAACATGTTTCTTACTTTTCTTTGCTGTCATGGACTGCAGAAGATCAGGGTTCTTTTGGGAAGCTTGTCAGTCATTCTGATTTCCTCATTAGGCAAACCTGTTAAGCTTTCAATGTTCCAGGAACATAGCTGGAATGTTAACATGTGAGGGCAGCTCAAGGTTTGCTGCTGCTTTTGTTTCCCAGTCCTATCAATTTTTTTAAAAAAAGAACTTTCCACACCTGTTAACAGCATAACAATAGCAGATTAAGAGTTCAATGAATGACTAGTATGTTTTTGTCATTTAAAAATAAAAGACAGCGTCAACTGATAATGAATTCCCAGAATGTATCAACTGTGTCTTCCTCTTACTATATTTATGTCCTGGGCAGGGACAGGAAAACCTGTCTATTTTACTTTTTCACAAGTTTGAGATATTTTTTTTAAAACCATCAGGTTGTTACAATCTTGAATCTGTTGAAATTTATGGTTTGGCATAAACTCTTCAAAAACTCCACTAAAAAAATTATTCCCCGTTTACAGTGGTTACATTCAGAAGCTACAGTTATTCCAAGTATGGTGAGAACCATGTTATGTCTGCCAGCCTTATTTCTGTTAAAAGTCAAGAGTAGAGATGGGGGGTATTCGTAGTTGTATACGAATACGAATATTCCCCCACAGGTGCAGATAACGTGGGCTCTGCACTCCCTTCCTGTCGCTCTGGAGCTCGCAATGGATTAACCACTCTTCGACCTGGCAGAGAGGCTCGTCATCCCGCCTTCTCCCAGGAGTAGCTAATCCATCGCAAGCTTGGGAGTGATAGGAAGGGAGCGCGGAGCCCGCAGCAGCGGGGGAATGGTGAGTGGTCAGTCTGGTCCCAGGGGGCCGGACCCTCGTTATCTGCACCTGCGGGGGGATATTTGTATTTGTATACGAATACGTATACCCCCATCTCTAGTCAAGACTCTTTTTTTTTCTTTTCTTTTCTTCTTTTCCCATCTTGGACTCTGATTAATCTGGATTTTACTTTAGTTTATTTTTATGATATATGTAAACCGCCCAGAGTAGACACATTCTAGATTGGTGGTATATAAATCTAATAAATAAATAAAAACAGCCACAGCAGCAGCTCCTGCAATAGCTAAGGGAGATAGGAAGCCTATGTTCTATGACACGGAACACATCCCTCAGCCAAAAAGCTTCCCAGGAGCCTGTGTTGTGCTCCTCGTTCAAACATTCAAAAAACATTCCCTAAAAATACATATAGCTGGCAGTGATGAATCTGGATTTTTTCATACCTCAAGCAAGTATTAGAGATTGATGTGCCTCTTCCCACATTATATTGTGCCCTAAATTTAGATAACTTAGAAAAGTGAGACGGAGAACTCTCCTTTTAGGGTACCAAAATATAACACTGATAGCAGCTCTTGGTTCAACTTCTGTAACATGATTAAATTCATCTGGATCAATCTGCTCCTAAACCTAAAATGAGAAAAGCCAAAGAGGGGCTTAATTGGTTTAAACAAACAGATTATCCATGCACAGGATATGAGCCCTTCTGCAGGTCTAAAAATAATCTTACAAGGTATCTTTTGATAAATACTCACTATTACATGCCATAAAGTCAATCCCAATTTATGGTGACCTTTGCCAGGCTTTTTTAGCTGTAGAGTACTCAGAAGTGATCTACTATTTCCTTCTGGGAGTGGATCTGGGACTGTGTAGTTGGCCCAAACCCACACAGACTGGGTCTTCTGCATGGCATGGAAGACAATAATAGAGGTAGCTAAAATGTTTCTGTTGCTCACAGATGGTGGGAGGGAATGTCTTCATAACAAAACAGAATACAGAACATAGTTCGGGAGGGACAACCTAATCTCCATTGCCAGAGCTGAAACCTGAAACCAACCATATCAGAGATGATTCTGGGGACACCATTTTTGAAACTGCTTTAAGTAAAGGAGCCTGGCCCACACATTTGGCCATGAGTTTTAGAACTTTTATGTTTCTTCTGCATCAATTCCCAGCTCTGTATTGCCCAAACTGATAAAGGGTCCTATAAGACTCAAAAGCTAGTTCCTGTTTTGTGAGATTTTAGTGATCTAATAAAGACATCACTCACTTTTGTTTTCACTGAATATGGCAATCAACTGTGATTCAAAGACAAAGGCAAAGTCACTGGAGAACTCTGAATGTGGAAATGAATCAAGTGTTTGGAGAAATGCCAGTTCATGCCACAACCTTCATTTCTTAGGAGTTTACATAATTAGTCGCTGCCACTACCAGAGTCATTATTTATAACAGTGTTTGGAAACCTTGAGATATACTCAGTGATTTAGCACCTTCATAAAGCCATATGCAGGATTCATTTCCATCCATCCACATTATGCTACATTATACCACAGCAAACATGGAGGAACCAGAGTTTATTGAAAATAGGACATGCCAAATAGACTCTTTTCATGTGTCACATGCAGAATCTGAAAAAGTCAATTTTGCGGGACTTTCACTTTGAAGATTCTCTCAGTGGCCAATCTGTGGGGTGAGGGTCTGGAAGTTAGAGTCCAAAAAAGTAACTCTTCCAAGCTATGGTTTCAGGAAGCTATAGGTTTGGTTGGTTGTCTGTTTAAAGAATTTTTATTTAAATAACAGATTTACAGAAGACTCTTGCTGACACTAGGAAAGACCTGTAGCCTGTCCCAGTGGTAAAAGCTGGCCTCACCACATGAAGGATGACTGCAGCAACTACCCCATTAGGGATGCCAAGACATTTTGCCAGCTTATTTCTCACTGAAACAAGTTGTCTTGCCTCCACTGTATGAACGAGATAACAAGCACTTTTTTCTATTGTGCTTTCTGCATTTAGTACAAAACAAGGGAGTATAAAACTGGGGCCTTTTAGGGGAGTGCTCTTTGTGTTTTTGTTTTGCAAGAATTCTCTAAGAATTCCTCGGGCAGAAGTCTGGGAATTGCAGCCCACAAACCCTCATCTGCAGACCTCTAAATTTCACCCTAGAGAAGGGCTTTTGGGTTATTTGCCTCCAATGATTACTTCATTTCCTCTCACACCCCTTCCTACCACAATGCTTCCTGGGAGTCACAAGGAAGCACCCTCTATACAGCCTACTGGGCAGAGGGACTGGCACTCCCGATGTCTTATGGATCAGTCAACCACCCCTGTTGTCACATCACTGACAAGAGTTCTGTTACTTGTGGAGTATGACACAAGACAAAAGTTAAATACCTATTTCCAGACATAGCTACTCTAGTATAAGGAACAAGGCTGATATCTTATACCACTGAACTTGCCATTTCATGCCTGTTGATTAGGATGAGTCCAAAGGAGGACAGGAACTCCAGTCCAGCAACATTTGGAAGCTGCACATTGCTGATCTTCTGCCCAAGGAAACCATTCTGAGGAGTTATTTGGATGGATGAAAAAACCTTTCCCAGTACATTGTTTTTGCATTTTACTTATTTCACCAAGGAAAAACACGTAATCTTGGGGATGCAAGAGCAAAGTCACAGGGTGGAGTGGCACTCAGGGAACCATTTAAAGGACTAACAAATTGTATCCATCTTTTCTGTTATGTTCTGCTCTGCCTGATGTTATCCTTCAAGTGTAGCACATCAATTGCTATAAGCATTCTTCATTAGATAGGGAAAGGCATTACTAGCTCAGCTTCTGGATGATACATTACTCTAATGCATCATTAGAATGGCATGTCACATCAGTGATGCATTATGTGAAACATTATTAGAGCAATAGCTCACTCAGTGACAAATCCTACAAGATGCCAAGCTCATACGAGGAGATTTGGAAGTGCCTTTGACTCATGTTCAGTGCCCACACTCTTGTATAAAACATATCAGTGGGTTCAAATTTGTTGAAGTCCAAAGCTGACAAGGGGCAAAATAAAAAGTTACATTTTATTACAGTTCTATGTTTCCTTGCCTGTCAACATGAGACGGCTTTCACACTCTAGTATTACAGATGAATGTGGCAGATCTGAATCTACTGCAAGATAATGCAGATTAGATCAAGAAATCCCTGCCCTGCTCCCTCTTCAAACACATTTAACAATATAACTAGAAAATATTACTAGAAAAACAGCCGTCTTACACTCCACATGATATTGTTGAAATGAAGAAAGGCTGGGTAACATGGAGTGGATTTTCATGAGTAAGAACTGTGAGCTCTCCTCATTTCTGGTACCCAAAGCAAACTCCTGGCCACTTTACAATTCTAAGTCTATTTCACATATGCCATGCTGCAGCTAATGAATTTTTGGGTTATAACAAAAACAGAATATATCTCACAACCCTAATTTATGAAGTGGACTTCTTTTTATATATCCCTCTTCATTCAGGATACATGCAGTTAGTAACTGAGTAGATTCTCAGTAAGCATTGTTCTGTTCCATGGGAGCAAGTTAATAGACAGGGTTGTTCAAGCAGTGTGGCGGGGTGTGAAGGAAAGAAGGAGGAAAGTGAGCCGTCCTCACTGATAGAAACATCAAAGGAGGAAAAGGGAATCAGAGAGGGAGACATGACCAAGGTGAAAGAGACCTTAATAGAGAAAAAGGAAAAGACAGAAGAGAAAAAGGGAAGGATAGAGGTTTGTCTGGTGGAGGAAGGAGAAAGAGGAAAAGGGGAGGAGCTGAAAATGGCAGTATGGGAAGAAGGTATAAAAGAGCAGGGGGAGAGGAGGTTCAGGGGTAGATTCAAGAATGAAGGAATGGTGATGAAAGAGGAGAAAGATAAGAGAGCAGTGGAATCAACTTATGAGAGAACACATGGACTTTTGAAAGACTTTCCTAACTTAAAGGTTGGTGGTTTATTGCCGGACCCAGAGGTGAAAGGAGAAGGAGAGACGACGTTTGAGACTCAAGAATGAACAGTAATTGTTTTCCCGTGGGGACAAGGAAGGGGAAAGAAGGTGATCCGGCCGGATCCAACATACAACAAGCCTCTGAAAGAGGGGGACTGGGCTCGACACCCATGCTATGGCACCATATGCGCAGTACGGAGTGCCCCTCTGCGGAATCCCACGGATCAGGAGTGATTTGGTCCAGCCCCCCAGTAAGTTACCCAAATTTACAAGAACAGTTATCTTCATCAAGTTATGGACATTTACCTAGTCTATCATGTTTCGACGCCAAGAGTGGAAACGCCAAGAGTTAATAAAATTGAAGTTACCAACGTTACAAAAAGGTCTCAGTCATTATTTCCCGCCAAAACAGAGGAACTGCCGAAATTTTTAAATGAACCCAATCACACGGGGCCTGCACATTCCACCTTAACAGTACACTTTTTTAGTTTCTACCAAGTAAAGCAATGGCTATTGCACGCTCATATATAACAATTGTGTGCTCTCAAGTCAATTTCAACCTATAGCAACCCTTTCCAGGATTTTCTAGGTAGAGAATACTCAGAAGTGTATACTCACTCCCTTCTTCTGGAAGTGTCCTTGGACTGTGTGGCTTGTCCATGGCTATACAGGCTGACTCTCTTCCTAGGAGGCACAGTAGAAAATTGAACTCCCACTCTCTGGCTCTGCAGCCAGACACCTCAACCACTGAGCTAGCCAGCTCATATAGAAGACTACAAAGCATGGATTCAAGAACAAGACTTAGGGCCCGGATATCTAAATAAAGTAGTTTTTGTGCAGAAATACTTTGGCCCTTGGCCATAGTAGGTTGCCCATCCATCACAATCATCATCAGAAGCCCGCAGCAAATCCCACCATCCAGAGAAGCATGTGTGCTTGGAAGTTACACAAGACAGGATATTTCAGAAGCAGCATCACAGCTATGGAAGAGTCTCCCAAAGACAGGGACTCTTCTGGCTGTCTTTATTGGTTTGTAAGCAAGCAGTGACAAAACTGTATTCCACCAAGCATTTCATGTTTATCAAGTAGCTGTAAAACCTCTTATTTCAATTATTTCAATTTTTTAAATTTTAAAATAATATTTTTAATTTTAAAAATAGTGAACAATACATTTTTTAAAATTTTGTAGCAATACAAAAAATTAAACACTTTTTCTTGCTCTGCTTCCTGTTTTTATTGTTTTGAAATGTATAGGGTTGTAAATTACACTGGGAGTCCTTAAAGAGATTATTACTGAAGAACATCCCCACATCCCTGTACCCATCCTCCACTGTGCCTGCATCTTTGTATACAAAATGGAGAGAAATGTATTTTGATTACACATGGAGTTTCTTCTCCCATTAACAAAACATAACCCAACCTCCTTTTATAACTCAACTTTTACTCTCAGCTAGAGTAATCTTGTTGAACCAATGGATCTTATGTAAGTATTAACTATATAAATGCAAAAAGGATATATATATATATTTTCCACTGTTTCAACCCAAAAAATATAACTATTTGGTGCAAACACTCTCATAATCCATGGTTTTGGGGGAAGAGGGGCAGCATAGTATATTGTGCCATAGCGGAGGTGCAATGGATGAGCACATGCAAGCAGGAGCCCAAATAATGTAAAATTCTCCTGTTTTCAGTCTTTTCAATGTAGCTGCTTAGCTACTACCAAGATGGTTTTGGAAGGAATTTATATTAAACTCTATAAGAAATACAATTTGATCAGTGATGTTAACCAAAATCTGCTTAGCACAGGGAAACCGTTCATCAAGTACTTGTAACAGATTTCTATTTCGAATGCCAACATGCTTACAGTCCTCCTGCATAAACCAGAAGAGGAGATGTACATTGCACTTAAGGTATTTGCTGGATATCCAACCAGGCAATCATATGACTCATTACATATTCAGACATAATGCTTTAATTTTTGTTAACTGGCTGGATAGCTCAGTAAGGTGGGTATCTGGCTGCAGAGCAAGAAGTTGGGAGTTCAGTTCCCCACTGTGCACCCCAGGAAAGCCAACCTGTGTGGCCTTGGGCAAATTGCACAGTCCCAGAATGACCTCAGAAGAAGAGAATAGTAAACCACTTCTGATTAATCTCTAATTAAGAAACTCAGGAAAGCGTTACCATAAGTAAAAAATGATTTGATGGCGCACAATTAATAATAAGCCATTATGTGGCTTCAAACATATTCCCCTGCATAGAAATTCCTTCCCCACAGGAAAAAGGCAATAAACTCACACAGTATTTGCACAACTTCCCATTAGAGATGTGTCTTTTTGTGTTTTTAGACTGCAAGTCCAAGAATTCCGTAGGCAAAGGTCTGTTGCTTCCTTGGAGTCATAGCTCTTCAGAAGGCACCCTCTATAGAGCTTAACGGGCAGTGAAACTGCAACTCCCAGCGTATTTCATTCCCAGAAAGGCTTGGCCCCTTGCTTGGTCAAGTTATGGCAGAGGAGGTTGACTAGTCAGGCATGGAAGACACTGGGAGTCATAGTCTCACTGCCCATGATGCTCTACATAGGGAGCCTCCCAAAGAACTATGATTCCAGGAAGAACCACAACAGGAAGGAGGGAATGAAAAAAAATGAAGTCAGCACTGGAGGTAAATAACCCAAAAGCCCTTCTTGAGGTGGGTAAGAGGTGTTAAAATCTACAGATCGGTTGCTTTGAGCTGCCATTATCTGAATTCTGCCTGGGGAATTCTTGAAGAATTCTGAGAGTTGCAGTCCAAAATCAAAAGAGCATACTCCTACAAGCCTGGGCTAATTGCAGCTAATGGACAAGGCACAAAAACTTGACTCTCAGTTGTAGTCGCAGTAACTGGTCATTGTGCAACCAAGATGTGTCCTTGCACCTCAGCAGTTAGCTACAATTAGCTGCAGCAAGTCATGCAACTCTTATGCAAACACCAATACATCTAACCCAATAATTAAATGAAGAGTTTCCATGGTATTTATGGACTCAACCACTGTCCATTCTTATTGTAAGAAAAAAACAGAGACCTTTTAAACTGTGACAGGGAAAGCCAGCTTGGGGGCATAGCTGAGTGTGGGAAACATGCTTAGCAACAGAAAGCCCCAAGTGAAGTCTCCCCCCCCCCCTCCCAGTAGGGCTAGAAACACACCTGCCTCAAATCCTGGAGAACCTCTGTCAGTTAGTGCTGATCATTCTGGGCTAGGTAGGCCAGAGGTCTCACTCAGTGCAGGGCTGCTCCTGGTGTTGTTATGTTTATATGTGTTTTCTTTTATATTTTTGGCCCCCAGAAGTGAGATTAATTTAAAAAAAAACACTTCAACACAAGGAGCTGCAAGTTTCATAACATTTATCAAATGTACTATGTTCATGTGAAATCCTAGTGACGCTAATTTTGTTGACAGGTAACACTTGTAGGAAGAGATTTGAGTGTTAAATGAATGTCTCCTCTTAAACACTTCTTGCCTATCTGAGTGATCCTAAAGGCTCAATGCTATTTAGTTTTAAGCAAATGTAGAAGGATCCTTTCCCCCCTTCTTTTTGGTAAGATATAGTAACTTCCCTAGAGGAATTAATGAAGCATGTGTTTGCTTCAGGGAGTTTACAGTGACAGGATTTATCACAAGTTTTTTGAACCAGATAATTATGTTTGATAGCACATCTGGCAGCATCATAAAAACTTGAAATCCTAAGCTATTACAGAGGAATTACTTTTGTAAATCATTTATGAATATTACCGATGTAAGCCTCTTCTGCGGGTAGGAACAGTGACTCAAGGACAAAGAGGATGACAATGACTTCCCTTTTCCTTCAGGGCTCATCTGACTGTGTAACTGTTTCATCATTTTAAATTTGAGATTGCTATGCTTAATAAGCAGTTGAGAGTAAGCAGATGCAACTCAAGACTCATTTCCACAATTCCCTAAACAGGCAACAATGACATATAACTCATAGCCAAGGCAGGTGTTAGATATACTTGTTTATTCAATAACAATACCTTGAGGTTTGCTCATTACTATGCAGTCTTGAGACTGGACACTCACTCCTCAAATGTGGGCATCTCTAAGCAATGCTACAAACTTTTCATGTTGATAAACCTGCTGCCATAGTTGGCCTCCGTATAAGCAAAGGGGTCTTTCCAAATCTCTTTGTTCTTTGTTACTATAACTTCTTGATCACTGCACTACTGAATTCTGATAAAGTGGTAGCAAACATGGCTGTGACAGTATAGTCCCTTTGTTGGTTGGGGAGGAAACACCCACCACACCCCAGAATGTTACCATCCCTATTTTAAAAGATATGGTAGCAGTTCACTTTGTTGTATTTTATTGTTTAAAAATGATGAGCTTACATGAGTCAAAAACTGCAAGCACATGAACATGGGCAACTAGCTTCTCCGGTACTGATAAAGTTGAATCAGAAACACCTTTGTTCTTTAAGACAAATAATTATTTTCTTCTGTTAGTATTCTACTTGGACAGCTACTGATTCTGGAAGAAATTTGCCCAAGTGTTTCTTTTATTACTTTTGACATTAATTTATGGTTAACCTTTACGGAAAGGTAATATTTTTCCTCCCACCGACCTTTATAACATTTTGACTAACCTCATAATTATTAAGTATTTTTTCCTGATGTTAAACTCATATCTAAACAGAAGTTAAGACACAAAGGTTAAGGTTAAGAAGTCAAACCCATCAGTATCATCAATGAAATTAAATCTCTATGACAAATATCTTCCCACAGGCCATCTATGCTTGTGAAATTAATCTGCTCAAAAACATTGTGTTGTGACTTGTGATGAGGCTTCTCTTAATTGTCTGAATGATCACTGGACTTATCTATCATAAGGCTGCCCTTTCTATAAGATACTGCTAGTCAGACAACACAAAAGTCAAAAGAAACTGGAAACATCCACTGGGACCCAATCAGAAGAAGGGAGTAAGTCTTAGGATGGAGAAAACATCAGTTTTATTCACTTTAAAAATGACCAGTACATTTGGGCCAATTTATTCTATGCTCCATGAAATCTGGAAACATTTTGAAGGAGATTTTTGCATATGTTACTAAATCAATGTCCCTGAAAGTGGCCACAGAATAAATTGGCAAAAATTATTGGGCATTTGGGAAGAATAAAATCCATTTTTTTCAGTATCCTGTGGCTTTGTCTTTCCTTTTGATTGGGTGGTCAGAAAAGGAAGTTTCTTTCAAAATTTGAGACACAAAATGTTAACAAAAAATGATGAGCAGAACAAAATAATTAAATATTGTCATGGGTGCAGGGTTTTTTTCATCAGAACACATATTGCTTGACCCAAACTTTGGAAAAATAACATCACTGAAGAAACATACGGATAAGACAAAGTTACTCTTTTGGGCTATAGCTTCTAGAAAGTTTCAGGCAGCATGGCAATTTGCATTTGCAGTCCAAGACAGCAATTTTTCCCCCAGTACCTTGAAATGCTTAAAACCTCCTAAAGCACAGGGTGTACTATTAATCTTTCACTGACAACAATATGTCCACTAGACCAGGGGTGAACAACTTCCAGAGGTCACAGGGCTGGACAAACTCATCACTGGATCTTGGAGAGCTTTGCCTGCTCCCATGCCTCCACCCCCAGAATACTTTTTTTTTTTAAAAAAAAAGCAGCCTTTTGAAGTGAAAAAGCCCCCTCACTCCCTCTAGTGGCCAAAACAATTTTTAAGTTACAACATGATGTGCAGGAAAGTTACCCCTGCCAACGTAATAAAATTGGCTCCCACATCACTTAGAGACTATAAATGGACTTTTGGAGGGGATAAAACCTATAATTTTTTAATTTGGCTGCATGTGGGAGAGCTGTATGGCTGAGGTGCTGGTGGTCACATTTGGGACCCTTTGGAGTGCATGTGATCCATGGGCCATGCTGTTCACTCTTGCTCTAACCATTTCTGCTGGTGGTGGCAGTACTCTACCTTGCTGTTGTTTAGTCGTTTAGTCGTGTCCGACTCTTCGTGACCCCATGGACCAGAGCACGCCAGGCCCTCCTGTCTTCCACTGCCTCCCGGAGTTGGGTCAAATTCATGTTCGTAGCTTCGATGACACTGTCCAACCATCTCGTCCTCTGTCGTCCCCTTCTCCTCTTGCCTTCACACTTTCCCAACATCAGGGTCTTTTCCAGGGAGTCTTCTCTTCTCATGAGATGGCCAAAGTATTGGAGCCTCAGCTTCAGGATCTGTCCTCCCAGTGAGCACTCAGGGTTGATTTCCTTCAGAATGGATACGTTTGATCTCCTTGCAGTCCAGGGAATTCTCAAGAGTCTCCTCCAGCACCACAATTCCAAAGAATCAATTCTTCGGTGGTCAGCCTTCTTGATGGTCCAGCTCTCACTTCCATACATCGCTACTGGAAAAACCATAGCTTTGACTATGCAGACCTTTGTCGGCAAGGGGATGTCTTTGCTTTTTAAGATGCTGTCTAGGTTTGTCATCGCTTTCCTCCCAAAAAGCAGGCGTCTTTTAATTTTGTGGCTGCTGTCACCATCTGCAGTGATCATGGAGCCCAAAAACGTAAAATCTGTCACTGCCTCCATATCTTCCCCTTCTATTTGCCAGGAGGTGATGGGACCAGTGGCCATGATCTTGGATTTTTTGATGTTGAGCTTCAGACCATTTTTTGCGCTCTCCTCTTTCACCCTCATTAAGAGGTTCTTTAATTCCTCCTCACTTTCTGCCATCAGAGTGGTATCATCTGCATATCTGAGGTTGTTGATATTTCTTCCAGCAATCTTAATTCTGGTTTGGGATTCCTCCAGTCCTGCCTTTCGCATGATGTATTCTGCATATAAGTTAAATAAGCAGGGAGACAATATACAGCCTTGTGGTACTCCTTTCCCAATTTTGAACCAATCAGTTGTTCCATATCCAGTTCTAACTGTTGCTTCCTGTCCCACATATAGATTTCTCAGGAGATGGATAAGGTGGTCAGGCACTCCCATTTCTTTAAGAACTTGCCATAGTTTGTTGTGGTCCACACAGTCAAAGGCTTTTGCGTAGTCAATGAAGCAGAAGTAGATGTTTTTCTGGAACTCTCTGGCTTTCTCCATAATCCAGCACATGTTAGCAATTTGGTCTCTAGTTCCTCTGCCCCTTCGAAATCCAGCCTGTACTTCTGGGAGTTCTCAGTCCACATACTGCTGAAGCCTCCCTTGGAGGATTTTGAGCATAACCTTGCTAGTGTGTGAAATGAGTGCAATTGTACGGTAGTTGGAGCATCCTTTGGCACTGCCCTTCTTTGGGATTGGGATGTAGACTGATCTTTTCCAATCCTCTGGCCACTGCTGAGTTTTCCAAACTTGCTGGCATATTGAGTGTAGCACCTTAACAGCGTCATCTTTTAAGATTTTAAATAGTTCCACTGGAATGCCATCACTTCCACTGGCCTTGTTGTTAGCCATGCTTTCTAAGGCCCACTTGACTTCGCTCTCCAGGATGTCTGGCTCAAGGTCAGCAACCACACTATCTGGGTTGTCCGGGACATCCAGATCTTTCTGGTATAATTCCTCTGTGTATTCTTGCCACCTCTTCTTGATGTCTTCTGCTTCTGTGAGGTCCCTACCATTTTTGTCCTTTATCATGTCCATCTTTGCACAAAAGGTTCCTTTAATATCTCCAATTTTCTTGAACAGATCTCTGGTTTTTCCCTTTCTATTCTTTTCCTCCATTTCTTTGCACTGTTCATTTAAGAAGGCCCTCTTGTCTCTCCTTGCTATTCTTTGGAAGTCTGCATTCAATTTTCTGTAACTTTCCCTGTCTCCCTTGCATTTTGTTTCCCTTCTCTTCTCTGCTATTTGTAAGGCCTCGTTGGACAGCCACTTTGCTTTCTTGCACTTCCTTTTCTTTGGGATGGTTTTTGTTGCTACCTCCTGTACAATGTTTCGAGCCTCCATCCATAGTTCTTCAGGCACTCTGTCCACCAAATCTAGTTCCTTAAATCTGTTCTTCACTTCCACTGTGAATTCATAAGGGATTTGGTTTAGATTATACCTGGCTAGCCCTGTGGTTTTTCCTACTTTCTTCAGTTTAAGCTTGAATTTTGCTATAAGAAGCTGATGGTCAGAGCCACAATTAGCTCCAGGTCTTGTTTCTGCTGACTGTATAGAGCTTCTCCATCTTTGGCTGCAGAGAATATAATCAATCTGATTTCGGTATTGCCCATTTGGTGATGTCCATGTGTAGAGTCGCCTCTTGTGTTGTTGGAAAAGAGTGTTTGTGATGACCAGCTTGTTCTCTTGACAAAACTCTATTAGCCTTTGCCCTGCTTCGTTTTGAACTCCAAGGCCAAACTTACCTGTTGTTCCTTTTATCTCTTGACTCCCTACTTTAGCATTCCAGTCCCCTAGAATGATAAGAACATCTTTCTTTGGTGTCAGTTCTAGAAGGTGTTGTAAGTCTTCATAGAATTGGTCAATTTTAGCCTCTTCAGCATTGGTGGTTGGTGCATAAACTTGAATTACTGTGATGTTGAAAGGTCTGCCTTGGATTCGTATTGAAATCATTCTATCATTTTTGAGATTGTATCCCAGTACAGCTTTTCCCACTCTTTTGTTGACTATGAGGGCTACTCCATTTCTTCTACGGGATTCTTGCCCATAATAGTAGATATGATAATCGTCTGAATTGAATTCGCCCATTCTCGTCCATTTCAGTTCACTGACACCCAGGATGTCAATGTTTCTTCTTGCCATCTCCTGTTTGACCACATCCAGCTTACCAAGGTTCATAGATCTTACATTCCAGGTTCCTATGCAGTATTTTTCTTTGCAGCATCGGACTTTCCTTCCAGGCGCGTCCGCAGCTGAGCGTCCTTTCGGCTTTGGCCCAACCACTTCATTAGCTCTGGAGCTACTTGTACTTGTCCTCCGCTCTTCCTCAGTAGCATGTTGGATGCCTTCCGACCTGAGGGGCTCATCTTCAAGCGTCATATCTTTTAGTCTTTTGTTTCTGTCCATGGAGTTTTCTTGTCAAAGATATTGGAGTGGCTTGCCAGTTCCTGCTCCAGGTGGATCGCGTTCAGTCAGAACTCTCCACTATGACCTGTCCATCTTGGGTGTCCCTGCATGGCATAGCCCATAGCTTCTCTGAATTACTCAAGCCCCTTCTCCACGACAAGGCAGCAATCCATGAAGGGGAGTACTCTACCTAACTCATACTAATTTCCAGTTCCTGTTTCCTGATCCAATGCCTGGCTTCACTCCTAGTATCAGAGTTAAGGCTGGGTATAGATGGGAAGTCCAATTCTACAAAATAAATCACTATAGTGTTACAGAAAGATACAGTAACTGTTGTGCTCTCAAGTCACTTCCACTGCCAACCAAAGACACTGAGGCACAAGACCAAAGAATTTCTCTGACAATTAGAACTGAAGTGATACACAACAAGCCAGGTGCATCGTAGCGGCTTCATCATCATGCTAAACCTTAAAGAAATATCCCACTGAATGTTCATTTCCAATAACAATGCTTCCCAAGACAAACTGACTTCTCCATCCAGTGCTCTGGCTCACAACTGATACAGTTTGAGGTCAGGACAGATTAGTCCCCTCCCTGTGGTGTGGAGTGGCAGTCTCCCATCACAGGCATGGAACACACCAACCCACCTGCCCGGGAACTCAAAGAGAAGACAATGACATCAAATGATTGTGGAGGCCTCAGCAACAGTGGTTTCATTCAAATTCGGATGGGACACTGCCTGACACTGTCGGTGTATCAAAGTAGAAGCTATTCTAACTCAACAAAGTCTAAGTACTTTTAATGCTTTCAAGGAATAATAATCCATCAACCTGCTTATTTTTCAGCACAGAAAATACCAAAAGAGATACAGACAAGGATCTGTACTTACTTGCTGGTGATGGGGTGCTGTATCCACTTGTTGGCGGATTCCCTTGAATGCCATGAAGAGCTGAAAGTGAAAGTCCACCAAGGACAGGAGGAAAAATCAGTGGGTACGGTGGCGTTGGATAGTGAGCCATATGTCCATTGACAGTTGGTACAGGACCTGCACGACTGCTGGTTGTCATGATAACACCTCAAAGTAGAGAAATGCTCAGCACCATTACTCCATAGCAACCAAAAAATGGGGCATCAAGTCTAAAAATACGGCTTGAGAAAGTAACTCATTAGAGTATTCTCTTTTTTCCTCCCCACTACTGAATTCTTCCGGTCATTTTCCTGGTACATCCCCGCTGTGATGGCATTCTCTGTTTGTTTGTTTGTTTGTTTGTCCTGTTCTTTCCTTTTCTTCTTAATGTGATCACATGTAGGGGACTCGTTCTGCTGTTGTTCTAAGTAATTTTTTCCCTTCCTTCTCCCTGGAGCAGTAGATTCACTCTATAGATGCTTGCTGAAGTATTCTGCATGGAGGAGGGAAAAATCACAAATAACAAAGGCTAGCAATTTTGAAAATGAACCTCCTGATTAATAAAGTACCACAGTGAACTGCTGAACAAGGCTGGGATTTAGCAGACCTTAAGTGAAAGGGAAAAAAAGAAACAACCTGAATTATTTGCTTGACTCTCCATCCAAAAGTGTGGATGCAAGTGACTGTCACCTAAATTTCTTACCTAAAATGTGTTTCAAGACAAATAAGGGAATATTTTGACTGAAGGCCTATTAGCTCTAAATTAAGTAGCTTTTAATGCAATTGCATTCAGCATCTGCCAAGTATATATGTGTTGAAGCTATAATGAAAATATCTGGAGGAGTTTTCTACCTAATGTACAATTGAAGGGAGAAAAGGCAACCATACACATCCTATTCCAAAATAAAGGAAACAGAACCAACTGATAACCCCATCTAGAGTAGAAGGACTGAATCAGTTGCTGACCACTGAGTCAACAGATATGTAAATCCTGATGATTTAATGAGTCTTCTGTAGTGGGTACTACCAATTAGATTCAGGCCAAGTTGTTACAGTATCTTAGGTCAATCAAATTATTTTGGCACCCAAGGCCAAATAATAAACAAACATTGACAAGTGCCTCTCTCACATCCTAGCTGCAAAAATAGATGTTAGATGAACATACTTGTTGCTCTTTCATTACAGCAAAAATCTGCTGCCTGAGGTGATGCTAATGGCAGAGCTGGTCTATTACGTGGACATATGCATGAATTATTCTCCCACCAGCAGTTCAGACCACTCCTTGAATAGAAGATCACCAAGTTCCCATCTTGGATGGTAGGAGCAAGTGTAAAGAAGAGAAGGAAAAATTTATCTGTTTCTTGGTATCCTGCCAGAATTTCAATGATTTCAAGCAGGACTCACACCAAAAGACACTGATTGAGTGAATGTGCATTACACCTTACCTCTGAAAAGTTCTAGGTTGCTCACAGCAAGTAAATATAAAAATTAAAAATCCCCATCCCTTTTGCACAGAAACATAAAACACAAAACCAGCATCAGAAAGATGCAGTGCAACTCCTCAAAATATCAAAAGAGTAAAAGTAAAGACCAATTCAATAACCAAGTTAAAAATTATACACCAAAGGCCTTCTTGAAAAGAAGGTTTTCATTGATCATTGGACTGTTCTGTGCCTGGAGTGCTTGTTTTCAGATTTTCAGCCAGTCAGTCATAACTTCCTCCAGAAAAATCCATTCTATTCTCCATTCCCTGTCTACCAAGCCCCTAACTTCCACTTACATCAACAGTTGGATAGCATTCCAGGATTACCAATGGGATGTTCTAAAGATCTTTTTAATCCACAAGGGTTGTCCCCATGCTCCTACTACAGAATCCAATTCAATGCTGTTAAAATTTTCCCAGGAATAGACATTTTATCCCAACAACAATAAATCTGCTCTGCAACAATGATGAAAATGAGGTGATGATTTCCAGCTTGGGAATTTAACCATTCTGTACTATTGTTTATTCACTCTAGAAAAATCACCAGATCAAAGCAAGAGCTATATGGTCTTAACCTAGGGATTCTTCTACTTTTTACAGTGGCCTTTCTGATTCAAATCCTACTTTTTCTCTCTCCTAAAACTGACAACCACAACCCCCCCCCCCTTTCCTTCAAAGCATCAGCAAGGACCACCCTCAAAATAGGAAATAGATTAGATAGCAGCAGGAACCCAAATGAGCAGTAATAACAAATTAACGTTAATATGCCTCTCTGCCTGCCAAGTCACAGAGATGTGAAGTGTTCTGAGTCAGGAAAAGAAGCAAAGGCTATTAGCTGTATTAACTGTGCAGCTCTTCACATTTATAGATACAACATTATCTTCTACAGATTTTAGTACCCGGTAATTATGTAATGAGGCAAGTTGTCTTCAGAATTAATGGAAGGCCAACAGACACTCAAGGAATAATATAATGCTTATTGTGTAAGGGTCCCTGCAGCAGGACCCACAAGGATGAGGCAGAGATGGTTTCACACGTAAAGCCCAAAGCAAGTACATACAAGCATGGCTATGTAAGTACCGTATTTTTCTGTGTATAAAATGACACTTTTTCCTTAAATAATTTGAGAAAAAAATGAGGGTCGTTTTATACACAGAAGGCAGCTCTTTACCACTGCCTTTTGCAAAGGCACGGGGCGCTGCTCCCTTCCTTTTTGCTAAGCTCCGTGCCTTCTCAAAAGGCGAGGGGCACAGGGCTTTAGCAAAAAGGAAGGGGAGGCGTTGCTCCCTTCCTTTTTGCTAAGCTCCATGCCTTCTCAAAAGGCGAGGGGCGCAGGGCTTTAGCAAAAAGGAAGGAGAGGCGTTGCTCCCTCCCTTTTTGCTAACCTCCGTGCCTGCTCAAAAGGCAAGGAAAAGCGGCAGTCACTTTGACAGCCGCTTGCCTTGCCTTTTGCCAAGGCACGGAGCTTAGCAAAAAGGGAGCCCTTTGATCCCTGCTTTTTCTAATTTGGGGTTAGAAAAAGGGGGGTGTCGTCTTATACTTTGGGTCATCTTATAAACGGAAAAATACGGTAAATAGTTCCATGTAAAACCTGTAGCTCTAGCTAGTTGCTATTTGTAACAAGAATACAACTAAGTTACATTTTAAAAGTGACATCCTTCCCACCCACCCTGTATTTTTTGGCATGACGGCAACCACAACAAAAACATGTTAATATCATACAAAGAGCTGCTTTCATGAACAATGCAATTATAATTGTAACAACAACCTAGTTAAGCAAGAATTCCCCCCTTCATAACGTCCCCAGCTCTGACATATAGTTTGGAGCTCTCAAGTATAGGCAATATAGTCTTCACAGGGTAATAATAATCCAAATATCCCAGCAGGTAATCAGGCCAGGCCTATGGTTTAGACAACTATTTGACGGCCAACAATTTTGGCTTCTCTCAACCAGGTCGCCCTGGAGACCAACTTAAGTAAACAGGCATAGTTCTTGGTAAGCAAGTACACAAGTTCCAAAAAGATCAGGCAGGCAGGAGGAATTACTTAAATAGGAATTCTAGCTTGGAATTTGAAACCAGCAGCTCTCCATCTCTAGAATCTAGACTGTTGAGGCAAAACAACCTATGTTTACTAGCAGCTAGTCAGTGAAAGCAGGTTATCATTGAGATCTCCCACAACACCAACAGAAACTAAATAGCGGCCAACAATCAGAACCACAGCACAAGTTTAGATACTGGTAGACATGGGCACAAATCACCAAAGTGATGGTTTGTGCAAGTTTATTTATTGGCCAAACAAGTGTTCAGTGCTTCCTAGCCCTGCCTCTTCCAGCAGGCGTGCACTTGGGAGGCAGTGCCCTGGCTTACCCTGCCCCACCTCCTCCAGGCGTTGCCTCTGAGTGGTCACCTGCTGGAAGAGGTGGGGCTGGGAACCACCGAACACCTGTTCGACTGAGAAATGAACCACAACAAACCGCCAGTTTGGGGGTTCATGCCCAACTCTAGATATTGACCAAAATGTACACACAAAACTATTCCATTGGTGAAAATCTGGAACGAGTCTGTTATAAGACAAGACTATCCTCTAGCCACCTTGGGTGCCCTATGGGGAGAAAGACAGCATATAAATAATTTAAATATATAAATAAATAAATACTCATCACCTTATTTGGATAGTCAAACCATCCCTCAGGATTAGCATTGCATTAGAAAGCTGAAAGTTGATGTCATTGGCATCGTCTTTTCATCTCATCCTTGCTATATTTTGCCCAAGCCCTCCATATTTTGGCATGGTGACTTCTGAAGTGAGGAAAGTTTTCTACCCATGCAAAAGAACATCTACATTATAACTAAGATTTCTTAATCATAAAGGCAGCACACACAGAATGAAAGCTCCCCGTTGGAGATATTTTCCCTCCAACGTTTGGAGAGTTGCACAGGCAAGCAAAGAGAATATGGGGGTGGAGAGGCCAAAGGTACCTTATCCCCTGTTCTTTCCCTCTTCAAGCAATCCTACTGATGTAAGGGCTTCACTTCTGAATATAATTTACAGTTTCAACTAACCTGGGGACTTGAAAGAGGATGGAGGAGACAGTGTGCTAAACATAGTAGTCTCTGTATCCAGTGCAGTTGCACAAGAGATAAATTATGGCTTGTGGCATTTAATCAATGAAATTTACATCAAGGTCACCTATACTGAATGATCCAGAACCCTTGAAATAAAATACAACTTACAAAACTATCATATTTTCAACTGCATTTCTGTTAGCCACAGACATGCAGAGCTCAGCACAAATTATCAAAATGTGCATAGCCAGTTGCTTTTTGCAGCTATTTCAAACAGAGGAGAAATGTGCTTGGGTTATTATGATCTGTGCAGGTGGCATCTTTTATATTTGAATTTTATAAAATAGTGTCTCTCTTATTTTTCACCACATGGTTTCTAAAGTATGCAGTAACATGTTTTAAATTTGTGCTGCCAAAGCACAAAAAAGACAGCACAAGATGCTACCTCATATCCTACCAATTTTACCATAGAACAGAACAAACAAGAGATGTTTTTATATTTACTTAATTCACTTAAGCAATTCATTGGTGGACTGTATTTGAAAGGAAAATCTAGCATGACATGGTTTACAGTAGACCATGTAAGACAAAGGTAAGCAACCTTTTGTTGGACAGATGTTTCGGACCGCAGTTCCCATAAGCCGCAGATAGAATGGCTAATAGTCCATTTTTGGGGAGCAGAAGTAAAAAACGGAGGTATGCACAAGATTTCTTAACCCTGGTCTAAACAACAGCATATATTAAACAACTTGGTATGGGAATGTGTCTAACTTTTGTGCTCTGTACAATGCAAAGAAGGGGTGGCTAGACGTTGTGCCACTCCTATTATCGCTAGCCAGCGTGGTCGATGGTAGGGCATTATGGCAGTTGCAACCCAACATGTAGAGGCCTAGAGGCTGTCCATTTCTCCAATAGATCACCCATGGGCTTCCTTCATGTTAATTGGCAGTACTGCATGAACAATCAAGAGTTCAACCAAATGTCTCAAGTGGCATAAAATAATATTGAAATCAAAACAACAGTCACTTTTCTGCATTCCTGCTATGATCTCAAAACAGGAGATACAAACAGTGCCTACTGATAGTTTAGGTTCTCCATTACTCATTCCGTAATAATCATAAATGCTAGTGTACTACAGAACTGTAGCAATTCATGTAGCCTCTGTTTTAATAAAAACCAAACTAATACACAATTCGCAAATGAATACACAAACCAGGATGCAATTATTCCTCAGTTTCTACATTTCTCCAAATCTTTTGATGCAACAAAAGCAGGCACAAATGTCTACGTTAGGGAACATTGCATATAAGAAGTAATACATTGGGTAAAATTGTGTACAAAATCTATATATCCAATGGAGGTGTATTAGATATAAATGTATTAGAATTGCATGCCAAAAAGTACACAAATCATGATGTGCCTGAAAATGTATCATGAATTTTTGTGCAGACCAATAAAAATTTGCAAACTACTGTGGAAATGAAGAGAACAAGTATGTTCTTGAAAAAAAAATATGAACCTTACAAAAAGTGAAACAGGCAGATTCACTCACCCCTACTTTACAACAAACTTCTGAGTACTGGATAACAAAAACATATACTTTTTTTAAAACTTCCATATTAACTGGTTATCGAATTAGTGTCTTGCACTCAGGTACCCAATGTGGCTTAGTGGGCAGAGTGATGCACTAGAACTTGAAGGACCTGGGTTTGAATTCCATTCGGCCATGGAAGCTTAGGTGAGGTGGAATTGATAAACCATCCCGTAAACATCTCACTTACCTTGACAGCCCCATTATGGTTGCTATTAGTCAGAAATGATTTGATGGCACATCACAGACAATAAGACAAAGATCAGTAGAAACGGAAAAGCAACAGAATGCAACTGAAGTCTTTGTTAGGTAGAACTGTCTGCTGTATGCTCTTACCTTGATTTTATGGAAATACTAAAAGTATAAATATTTTTTCTGTTTTCTTGCCAGTGAAAAATATGCATTCTGAAGCACAAGGACTTGAAAGCCTTATTTCATTTCATTTCATTTTATCTTATCTTATTGAGTTTCTGTATTATTTTACTTTCCTATAAATTGCACATCAATCTCTCTTGGAAAATAACATTACATTCAGAACCTTCTTTGGTTCACCGGTGTGGAAAGGAACAGCTCATTTGCTGATGCTCATAGACTGTATGAACTTAATTTATTGTAATTTGCTGCCATCTACGCCACCATTCTTTTATCTGCAGAGATATTTGTGTACATTCATTCATATTTCTTAGCACATTTGAATTTAGTCCACATACTCCCATGATTCTCCAGAATCAGAATTTGTAACTCTCAAGAATCATAGATATACTAAGACAGAAAAAGTGTATCAACCTATTCCTCTGCTCTAGCAAAGTGGATTTTATACTTAATTTTAAAGCAGATAGTTATATAAGCCTGCCATTTGAAACCTCCATAACTTGCAAAACATATTCATGTTGTTGACCTAGTTGTTCTTAAACTATGATTACTACCTTTGTAAAAAGCCCCCATTATTTCAAAGCAATTTACTTCAAGTGGAGTTGTCTATCTGCAACCTACATGAAGTACAACAAGCTCTTCCATCCACCTTTAACCCAAGGCCGTATTATTCATAAGGCTGACTAGGCACATCTGCATACCTCTAATTCAGGAAAACCTGTGTCTGAGAAATTATATCATGTTCATGTTGCAAAATCCAATTACAAGGCATGAAGAACTCCTGCTGTGACAATCACATGTTCTCTGCAGTCAAGGAAATTCTACTTGAAATGATGAACCACCTATAACGCGTAGTTTCTGCCCAGAAACAGAAGGACTGTAGCACTGTTGAATTAATACGTTAATGTCCTAATGGGCTAGATGAAAGTACTCAGATCTGAAAATTAGAAGTTCTCACATTATCTATGTGCTTCAGTAAGGAAAGTATATTTTTGCGTAGCTTGGAAAAGTTACTTTTCTAGACTCTAGCTCCCACGATCTACATCCAGTACACCCAGTTTCAAACTCTGCTTCATTCCAATGTTTGTGTGAATCTTTTCCTTAACATCACTAAACAAAGGGTGCACAAACATGACCCTTCAAGAAGGTGTAACCTAAAGTTCCTATCAGCCCTAATTAGCACAGCCAATGGCAAGCAATTATGGGAGTTACACTCCAACAGCTGGTGTGTTATAGTTTCCCACTCCAGTGTAAACTGAAATGTCCTTCTGATGACTAAGGCATAACACATAATTCCTGTTGTTTTCAAAATGAGCTGTTAGTCATTCAAAATGCTCCACATAAGGAGTATACTGTATTGTTAACTGTTCTACATGTCATTTTTGATTCGGTTAGGCTATATTCTCTTCTTCTTTTTTTTTTAAAATTATCTAAATAAACTAGTTACAGTAACAAAGGGTTTTTAAAAATGAACATATGGGAGTGGATTGGTCTTCAGTATGGTATGTTTCCTTTATTACTAAGCTCTGAGGGGTTAAACAGAAACAGCAATCTAATAATAAACATTCTTTGAGGACTGTTCAGGGAGCAGAAGAACATCCAGTTATTGTTCAGCCTATCCCATTGGTCCATATATGGCTCAAAAGGTACAATAGAAGGAAACAGGAAACCAAATGGTCCATCTGCATTATCTTATTAGTGGCTAATGGATATCTGAGAGGAACATGCATCTAATTCTGAAAGCTCTGTACCAATCTCCTAAGTAATAACTCTTAATTAGAGGATTCTGTTTATAGATGGAACTTAACATACTCTTTTGTCTCAATGAGATGCAGACATCTGGAGGGAGATGTGTATTTCTTGAAAGAAACAGAAGTGGGTATTCCCCCCACCCCCGGAAAATAAAAGCTGCTACAGACACACGACCAAATCAAAACATCAGGCTGCAGAAAAACAGTGTACATTTGAAATTAAACTACAAGAATCAACAAAAATATAAATCAAAAAATAACCATCAAAGTGGTCCTTGTAAAAAATATAATAATAAATTTTGATAAGAAAATTTATATATTTAAGTCTTGCTATAAGCCTAATTACAAATAAAAACATCTGACTTAATATCTGCAAATTCTTCCTTCCTTCATCAAACACAAGAGTCCACCATATTATATGAATTAAAAGACGTAATATCATGAAAGAAGCCAAGCAGCAGTCCATGTAGCCTCTGTTTTGATAAATTATCAATATGAGGAAGTATTATGATAAAGTAAATACCTAACACCTTTGACATTTTCACATTTGTAAAGCATCTTTACAAATAATGGATATTTATCTTTGTCACATTTAGTGACACTTACTCAGGTGTTGTGAGTTTTTTTAAATTTGCTTGCCTTTAATTAAAAGCTTTCCCAAGAGCTTATGTTTCAAATTCTTCACATCAAATGAAATATTAAAAATCAGCAAACCTAACATGAAAAATGAAACCCAGTGATAATTTATCTGAGGATCATTTGTAAATAGAAATTTAAAATCCTTATTTGGTTCACATCTGCATATAAGAATGAGGAACTGCAAAATTCTTCTCCTGTCAATGACAATGAACAATTTGCTGATACTCTTGGTAGAGTCTTCCTATTGTTGAGAATAGTGTTTTGCATTAAAAATTTGCCCATTTTTTGCGTGGAACTGCCTATTTGTGTGCAAAAACTGCACAATCCATGCAGTTGCGTTAATTACATGAATTGCTCAGTACTAAGATGACTAATGCTTTACTTAAATGTCTGAAGCACGACATATGTTTGCATCTTGCCCAACAATCACTCATTGCCCCCTCCACCCCAGAATAACAAGGCGAGACACAAAGTGATGGGGTAAACCAGGGCCATGCTTTATTAATCAATGTAATACTTTTCAGATCCCCAACAGAGAGGGGCCTGCCACAGTGCAGAAGGGGTATAACTGGGTCTCACCGGACCCCTTTTCAAGAGAATGGGTGAGTCCCATGTCCCAAGGCTGTGCGGTCCTATAGACAGCTCAACCCCAGCCGGCCATGCTCTGACCACCCATGGACCTCAAGCCTACGATTCCATTGGTGGCCCTCGGTCTGGGCGTGGCCCCAGCACATCCTTCCACCACCACCCCCTGCACACTGTAATCTCACAATCCGCAGTGCTGGGAGTTTGGATGAGCTATAACCTTGCTTGTGCTCTCACCGGGACTCACTGACCCAACTTCCTTCTGCACTACTTGCCACGGCACAGGGACTAGCAGGCTATGTCCCTTGCCCACCAATCTCATTCACCACCAAACGCAGGCCCCTCTTAACATCCTGAAGGAACAGCTCCATTCCCAGATCAGACAAGTATACCCCATCCCTCCTGAAAAGCTCAGGTCGATCCACACGAATGTTGGGATGCCCTATGATGGCTCCCAGCCCTCTACAAACAGCGCGGCAGACTTCCCTGTTAACCCCTCTACGGGCTGTGTTTATGCTCAGTGGATGACAGTCTGCTCTCTAGCTCAACCAAGGTATTATCGTTGACCATAAAATGTGCATTGCTAGGTGTTAAGCCTTCAATAAACTCAAATCGAATAGCAATCAAATAAATGCTAATTGGGACTAACAACTAGATTTAACCTAGAATAGAAATACAAAAATTCTTGAAATGTTTTAACTGGGGGATATTTTTCTTCATTTCTTGTTGAACAACATTTCCCCCTTATTTGGAGGGGGGGATACAAATCTGGTTGGAAATAGAAATATTTGCAAGACTTATTTTCATATTATACCTAACTCTTATTTTACTGTTTCAGCAACATTCTTGTATTTTTATACAATACACCATGTTTTAAAAATATGAAGATCTTTGTTTTATACAAGCAAAACTGTGAATGTTGTACCCTACGCATTGCATTCCACAAGCAATGAAGTCCCCCACCGTATGCTCCTCTCAGCAATATACTTGATTTCTGTAGCCACGTAATACAGAAATGTGTCTTGCATTTGAGTGTTGTAGTTATACTCCGCATAGAAACCATTGTTCTCTACTTCTGTAGACTAAATCTCCACAGCTTGTGGCATTTTGAGGCAAAGCATCAAGAAAGCATTTCATTCATTCTGAAGGAGAAAGTGTTTTTCTAGGTTTGTGATCGTGCCGCTTGTCATCTACCTCCCTTTTCTGTATTTTGTCCAAAGAAGAATTCGTCACACCCAATTCTTCTAATAAAACCGGTTTATTGTTTAACATGGCTTCTTTGATTTTTTTGGTCTTGTTTGTCATCATCCAACTTCAACAACAAATCATAAGTCTTTACATTATTAAAACTGGGTATCTCTTCGTGGTAAGACAATGGGGAATAACTGTTAACTTCTTGGGTCCATTTGGGTCTGGCCCCCATCAACTCTGGTGCGTTCTCAGCCCACTTCAAGTTTGTGGATGGGACGTCGTAGTTCCCTGCAGTCCCCCATTTGTCGAGCCACGTATCTTTCTCCGTCGGGGTTTGAAGGGGCTGGGCCCACGGGACTTCTCGGGAATCACTATACATTTTTGCCTTTCTCTCCTTTGTTCTTCTCTCTTCACCCACACCCTATATTCCTTCCTTTGCTTTCGCTCTTCAGTCTCACCCCAGTATGGTGGCTTTCTATATATTTGTCGCCTCCATTCCCTTTCGGTGTACTCACGAGGCACCTTGAACTCTACCCACTCTCCTGTCCAAGGATCTTCCTGGATCAACTCTACTAGCTCTTCCTTTCTCTCTCCTTTCTCCTCTCTTCCCCCAACATGCTTCTGCATCCTCCCCTCCTTCTCTCTCCTTCTTATCCACTTCCTTTCCCGCCCGATTTGCGCCCCCTTTAGTCTCTTCTTTTATTTCTAGTTTACTTAATTCCTTTTCTATCACTCCTATCTCTTGTGCTTCTTCCTTTTCTATCACTCCTATCTCTTGTGCTTCTTCCTTTACTTGAGAGGCGGACGGTACACTCTCCTGATCCTGGGCGAGGTGGCTCGTCACCTCACAAGGTTCCCTTAAGTTTCAACTTTTTACCATTATAAGAAGTAAACAACTACCATCTGAGGAAGGAAAATGGATATTGTTCTTTTCCAAATTGTTCTGTTCCCACCATTCACATCTCTAGCCTAGAGTGCTTCTGCATTCCAGATCACCAGCAGAGAAGGAACACCACTTTAGCTAGTGTGATGATCTATTAAATCATAGCCCACGTGTTTGTTTTCTGTACATGATGAGAGACATGCACAGTGAAAAAATGGTGGCTATATATTTTTCCATAAAACTCAAAAGTATGCATAATTTGCAAATTTATAGTTGAGTATAATAAAGGTTTTGCCCATCCTTGGCTTGTTTTACATTCTAAATAGGCAAAGGATGTTTCTTTAACCTATTGCATGGCTTCCACAGCACAGTTGCAAATTCTGTTCAGTGACTAGACATCTGGAGAAAAATGATGGGACTTGCACACTGATTGCACAGATATAGAAAAATTGAAGGCATGCATTTTTGGAGGGCAAAAATAAACTGCAAGGTGAGCATCTTGCATAGTTCAGCTGTGTTAACTGCTATCTGATTGTAAAACACCTCTTATCTTTGTTTGTGAGTAGTATGGTGTGACGTACACCCTGTGTCCTTTGTTTATTTTCCCTTAAACACAAGTCCACCCTCTGGATGCTTGTCCTCACTTCACGCTGCCACCAGGTATTATTCCCTTAATACCAAATAGATCATAGATACGTGCTGCCAATACAACAGATTTATTGATAATATAGATGTTATGTTAATCACAGGAGAAATCATAGATGTTTAGAATTTTTCATTAAATCACAATCACTGAAATATCATATTTTAAGTTCCACATTAGATCACTTCTTGTTTACTTATTTTCCATTCAACCAGTGTATATTTATTTGTAATAATTCTTTCTCTATCTCTGACTATCTATTTCTCTCAGCAACCTCACTCCTTCTTCTCTCTATAACTCTCTCACTTCAATTCCCTATCTCCAAAACCACTTTTCTCCAACTCTCTTCCCTAACTGTTCCCTTAACTGTCTAACTAACTCCTCAACTGTCCTTTTGGTTCCGCCCCTCTTGTCTTCTCATTGGCTCCTCCCCTTGAGCTTCCAATGATGGACAGGCGTGACGTGGGGGTTCCGCTACATATGGCTATGTTTGTTCTCCTTCTAGAAACAAGAGGAAAATCTGAGGTTTCATCCATAAAGCTCACAACACAAGCACTATAGAAGTATGGTCCATCAAGCTGTAAATACATGAACAACTGTACAGTCATTCATAGAAAAACATACTTTACTCATTAACATTCTTTCCCTCAATTTCCTGATTGAGAGGAAATTAAAACAAAACTCAGTTGAAAACAGATTTGCATATATTTGGGGAAACCCACTGATATTAAGAATGCTTAACTACGTCAAGATTAACTTGTCTTCTTGAATTCAGTGGGTTTGTTCTAAGTGTGAATATGATGTAATTTCCAAATGGCGCATGTGTCCCTGTCATCACATGCTTATTTTACTGGATTAAATTACACATTATATACTGCAGTTTGTTATGCATCCTCAAGTCAGAACTGATTTATAGTAACCCTAGTAGGGTTAAGGTAAGTGAGGTATTTAAGAAGTGGTTTTACCAGTTCCATCACACCTCCTCCATGAATTTCCATGGCAGAGCAATGGAATCGAACCCAGGTTTTCTGAGTCCTAGTACATTACTTTATCTACTACACCACACTGAGTTCCCATATATTGAACGACTTCTACCTAAAAAGTATTTTCAAAGAAATCAACTAGCATGCTCACAGGCACCACTGTACGTTAAAAGAGTAATTGGCATGGCTGGGTCACAGTTTGGCAGACAACTTACTAAGGTTAAATTCAGTGGAATTTTTCAATGCTGAAAAGAAAAACAGGAACCATAAAAAAAAACATTGCAAACTTCAAGACTATGATGTACTTCTGGTCATACTGGGACTAGTAATAGCTGTGCTATAAAAGACTATCATGTAATAAAACTCGTGGTTTGCATTTAGATTACATCTGATTTCTCCATGTGGAAAATGCATGCTTTAATTTTCCTCTTATGGTACAAGTGATAATACTGAGCACACAATGTCCTAGTTGATGATACCAAATGTAAGGTAGGCATGACTCGTTTTATAGTAATAATGCTTGCAATTCTGGCTGTGATTTTATGAACCAAATATACCAAATCAAGTATTAAAAGGCAGCAAGAACTAAAAGGACAAAACTGCAAGTGAGACAGAAGGTGGAGCTTTGGGAACTGATGTAAAGGACAAATCCTGCACCAAGGTGATTTTGCAAAACTGCAGTTTCAGCCTTTGTGCAACTAGCTCAGAAGCAATATACTGAACACTGAAAGGAAAGGAAACCTTACAACAGAAAATACAATTTCTTTGATATTTACCATTTAAACTCTGAGGTACAATCTGCTGAGATTAGCTTCAGGGTGGGGACAGGACATCCATCACTTTGTTTTCTTGCTTAGGGCTTCTAAAAATAAATATACTGGGCAAGACACTCATTTGGCTAGTATATTTTTACAATACGTCTCCAAGAAACCAGAATGCACATTTAGGATCTTATTAGCTGTAAAAAAAATAAGGCAACATTGCATACTATCTCCACAGGGATGATCTACAAAGTGGAAACTGTGAACCGAGCTATTCTCTTCTTTCGTGAATAAAAACAAAATGGAATTCTACAATAATAAACAGAGATGAGGCTTCATTACCATGGAAAAACGTGCAGCCACCTACAGACTGTGATTTTGTTTAAGTCCTGGTATTAAAAAATAGGTGTTTATTAACAGGCATTTACTGAATGAAAGATTCCTATGCAAGCTTCAATGGACACCTGGGTATGAATTAATCAGCAAATAGTTAGTTACTGATTAATTGCACTACTTTAGATGTCAATTAGAAAATTTAATCAAAGAGCTCAATGAGAAAGAAAAAGCATTCTATATTTTACTTCATTTCCAACACTTCTATATTGTTATTTAACCCTTATTATTTATTATTTCAGGCCCCCGTTCAATCAATTGCCATAACAAGATTAAATGATAAATTTAAAAATGTCTGGGCGAAGAACTGGAGGATTTCCATACCTGCTGTTAAAAATATACCTGGAAGTGGGCCATGTGCAGGCATGTAGTCAGGCAGAAGAGCTTTATGGCAAACATTGTGACCCATAAGAGAACTAGGCTTGAAAACACATTCAGAAAAAGGTTTTAAAAGAACATATTATTTATTTATTAAATGCATACTCTGCCTCAATAACATTCAAGACATAGACCAAACAAATAAAAACATATCCAGTCTGAGAATAAACACAATTAAAATGCATCAATTTAAAAATTAAAAATACTCAATCAAAGTCCCACTTAGCAACAATCCTGCTTAAATCCCAAGTCCTGTATGAAAATAAACATTTCAGTTCCTTGTATTAGAATAGTTCTGAATGAAAGTTACAATATCAAACCTTCTAAAAGTCAAACTGAACATTGGAAAAGAATGAGAAACACTACAAGATCCCTAGAGCAATCATATTTCCAAGTAGACACCTTTGCGAAGCCACTGTTTCTACACCCACATGTCTCTGAAAGGCAGAGAAGTCTTAACATGTTTGGGAGAATGGAAAGTTTTCAGCAATCACAGTAAATATGTTTAATGAAAAGAATGGATGCATGCTTGAATACCTATTAAAAAATAAGTTTGTAGCTAACGCAGAGGAGGGACTGCTCCGAAGTGTGCTCAGCAGTGACCCCAGCAACACTAACGGGAAGAAAGAGGAATGTTTAACTCAGCTGTGTGGGTGGTTAACAATGAAAACTAAATTCATATTACTCCACCAACAAAATATGATACTAACAGACATTCAATGAAACTCCTTTGCCTGCACTTGTATGACATTCATTAATTCAGTGGTCACCAACCTTTTTGGGGCTGCGGACCGGCTGGGGGGAGCGAGCTCCATGCGCAGGGGGGCACATCCCGCACGCATGCTCCCCGCGTGAGCGCGACACGCCCCCCACGCATGCGTGCGGGGGGGCAGAGATCCGTATCCGCAGCCCAGTTCCGGGAATCCCACGGACCGGCACTGGGCCGCAGACCGGAGGTTGACAACCCCTGCATTAATCCATCTTCACCCATATTATTTCTTTATCTAGCAAAAAAATACCCCATGTTTGCATCTGCAGATCATTCAAGCCTAATTAATTTCAGTCCCCAAACTCCAACAGCTGAGAGAACATCAACAGAGAGAGAGAGAGAGAGAGAGAGAGAGCCCCAAAAGGGGGGGGAGTTGATCTCTGGTTTATACAACAGCATGTCACAGATCAGTGGTTCACAACCTTTGGTAATCCAGGTGTTCTTGGACAGCAACTCCCAGAAACTGCAGCTAGGATAGTTGGTGATGAAGGCTTCTGAGAACTGTAGTCCAAGAACATCTGGGTTATCCAACATTGGGAACCACTGAAATAAGGAAATTTCTCTGGAATTCTTGACAATCACCATTTCCATACAATCCTAAAGGTAAAGGTTCCCCTTGACATTTAGTCCAGTCGTATCCGACTCTAGGGGGCGGTGCTCATCCCTGTCTCCAAGCCGTAGAGCCAGCGTTTGTCCATAGACAGTTTCCGTGGTCATGTGGCCAGCGCGACTAGACACGGAACGCCGTTACCTTCCCACCGTGGTGGTACCTATTTATCTACTCGCATTTACATGATTTCTAACTGCTAGGTTGGCAGGAGCTGGGACAAGCGACGGGAGCTCACTCCGTCGCGTGGATTCGATCTTACGACTGCTGGTCTTCTGACCTTGCAGCACAGAGGCTTCTGCAGGGTAACCCGCAGCACCACCACATCCCTTAATACAATCCTACCTGCCCACTAAAAATTTCATCAGAGGCTGTGCTTCTCACATGCAGTTACAAAAGGATGATGAACAGCTTTTTCAAGTTGTAGCACCCAATACGAAGAACTCAATCACAGGAAGCTTTACCTCATCTTTAGCAGTATTTTGTACAGCAAATTTTGTTATGCTTCTGATTTGTTCTTCACCTGTTCCATATTATTTCATTGTCCCTGTTTTGAATGTTATTATTAGACATGGGCTATTTGTATACGTATCCCTGGGGATATAAATACAAATTGCAGCACCACAGGTGCCACAGAGGCCCATTCCCTCCCCCCAGAACTGGATGGTCCACACATCAGTCGCCACACGGCACTCAGGTTCTTTGTTATCATCGTTGAGCCAATCGCGGAAGGAGCCCCATCCAGTGCTTCCCCACCTCCCCATGCAGCCAATCATTCATCAGCTGAGACTCAGCTGTGAGGAGAGTTGGGGAAGCGCCGGCCAGGCTCCTTCCCAGATTGGCACAACGACAAAGGACCCAACTGCCACACAGTGACCAGTGAGTGGATCAGCCGGTTCTGGGGAGAGGGAATGGGCCTCTGTGGAATTTGTATTTACATTCCCAGGGACATTTAAGTATTGTATTTATTGTTTATAACTAATTTTAAGAGGTACCCAGTATGGAATAGTGGATAAAGGACTAGGAATCTGGAGAATAGGGTTTGAATCTTCACTTGACCATGGAAACTCACTGAGTGTGTGGAACTGGTAAAACCACCCCTTACATGCCTCAATTACTTTGAAAACCTCATTAAGGTCACTATAAGTGAGTTCTGACCTGACAGCACATAACAAAAATTTTAAGCATTCATGTAGCTCAGCTGGATTGCCTGGCTGTGAAGCCAGAAACTGGGCTTCTAACTTCACAGCCTACTGTGCCTCCCAGGAGAAGGGACAGTTGAGATCACCTGGAGCATGTGTTCCTGATGGAGTTACATGTCCTTCCACTTGTGAAGCCTTGGGCAAGCTGAATGGTCCCAGAGTAGCATCACAAGAAGGGACTGGTGAACCACTTACAAGTTCTTTATACCTAGAAAACTCTAAGAAGGGTAGCCATCAATCAGAACTAATTCGACAGTACAGGATTATAAATTACATATAAATAATATTTATAGTATTTACATAATATTTATATTCTTATATTGTATTTAATAATATTTATGAGGAAACATACAAAGTAATTAATAATTCTAGCAGCAAACTCAACCAAGATGTGCCTAGTTCATTTCCAAAACTATCTGCTGGGAAACAATGGCATTGACTATGCCTACATTTCAAGATAAGAATGCAGTTTGCACTTTCATCCAAGTTCAGGAAATTGCCAGAAGGTTTTGAGCAACTATAAAAAAAAGTGGTTCCCCTGCTCACAAGAGTTTATCAGAGTTTTGCTACAAAAGCTTTCAACTTCTATTATCTTTGTTTTAAATTTAAAAAAGAAAAAAAATGAGTCCTACTGGAGGAAACCAGGGTCCATCTAGTCCAGTATGTTCATGAAGTGTCAGATCCATATCTCTCTGGGAAATCCACAAGGTAGTTGTGCTGGGAATATCTTTCCCACATTATTCATCTTCCAGAGTAATTTTCAAAGACACACTGCCTCCAGCAGTGTGGAGGATCCATTCCACTGCTCTACCCGTATCAGATTCTGATTAGAGATGGAAATAATGCTTGCTAAATTCCTCAGTTTTGCTCATTTAGGCTGTCTCTAGTCAAGGCATGTTAAAGTACTGTGTGAGATTACTTGCCTTCAGCCAAGAGTGACACAAAAGCTTCTCTTTTTTTCTTTTGAGGTCTCTATAATTTGCATATATCTCTAATACCCTCTTCCTTTAAAAAGCAAAGCATCACTCATATCGTGTTTCCCCGAAAATAAGACAGGGTCTTATATTAATTTTTGCTCCAAAAAACGCATCAGGGCTTATTTTCAGGGGATGTTTTATTTTTTTCATGTACAACAATCTACATTTATTCAAATGCAATCATGTCATCTTCTTCTGGTTGCTGCACGATGGTGGAGGGCGGGATTTCACTTAACTAGGGCTTATTTTGGGGGTAGGGCTTATATTACGAGCATCCTGAAAATTCATACTAGGGCTTATTTTCAGGTTAGGTCTTATTTTCGGGGAAACAGGGTAGAAGATCTGAATTACTGTTTAAAAAGATTAGAACAACTCATCCTGTGCTTTCAATTCTTAAATAAAGCAGCAGTCAATCTAATTTGGGACAATTTGCACAGTTCATGTAACTGGATGAACTGAATGATTTCATACAAAAACAGGTAATTTGTTGTAAAAAATGTTATTCTGCCCAGTGCAAGAATTCTACTAAGAATGTCAAGAATCCTCTCACCATCTTCACCCACCAGAACAAACATGCTGCAATTCCTTGTCTTCTGGCTGTGAGGATGAGACAAGCAAGGATTAACATTCCTACTCTTGATAGATTATCCAGGAATTTATTTTGCTCTCTTTTTTCAGGCTGTCTAAGGCATTGGCAAATGTTACATTTTATGACGCAAATCTCAATACAGATAGCCTATGACTAGTATT
Source organism: Intellagama lesueurii (assembly GCA_037013535.1). Classification (NCBI taxonomy): domain Eukaryota; kingdom Metazoa; phylum Chordata; class Lepidosauria; order Squamata; family Agamidae; genus Intellagama; species Intellagama lesueurii. The sequence continues at coordinate 83,370,613 of JBAJHW010000006.1, forward strand.
CCAGAGAAGTGATTCAGACATAATATCTGAGAATTCAAAGTTGCCAAACAAGAACGTATTTAAGTCCTGAAAACCACGCAAGTTAATTTGCAGATTATCAGAGGTAAGAAAAAAATCTTCCTAAGGATTATCTACAGTCAGTATTTAAGGAATTCCCCCTTCTATGAATAATCTGCAATGCATTGGCTTGGCCCCAAAAACTAAAGTGTGCATTGTGTTACAAATTTCAATAACATTCCCCATAGTCCTCTTCTCTTCATACTGAAATCAGCTAATACTTTGATTTATTCTCCAAAAGTATTTAAAAGTAGTTCTTTTAAAAATATGGAACATTAACTTCAGTGCTGAATGCAAATTATGGGAAATTACATTTCAGTGTGATTAATCAGAACAAACCCAATGTATTCTACAGAAAGAATAAGCAAGAAGGAATACAAAAAGAGCAAAACATAAATACAACATCATTTTAATCTAATATCTCTATTGATAAGAACCTTTTTTCCAAAATACAGCTGAATACAATCTAATATGTATTCATTTAAATTAACCTACAATTAATTAGATTTTTTTATTATAATGCAACATACATGTTATTTAGAAAAATACCTAACTAGCAATTAACTGCATGCACTGATTCCTGTTGGGAGAATAAAGATGGTGAGCTAAATAAAGCCAACCAGCCCGGCTGTCTGTAAAGCACTACGTTTTTTCCATGTAATAGCAGAGACTGCGTCTTGAATTAAACTAGACACTGTTACTTAATTGTGAGTTCAACCCTGCAGAACATTTACTATAAAGTGAAACCCATGCCATTACTGACATCTGAATCCATCAGCTAACTCACCTGTTTCCATGATAAGAAAATCTTATTGTGAATCCACTGTAACAAGAAAATTGTAAAAAAAAATCATTTGGACAGAAAATGCTGTATATATTTACTACTAGTAGCCGTGACTCTTAACACACCTCACTCACTTGTGTGCAGATCTTTTTATTGCAGTTGATAAGGGTTTGCACAGGAGAGTAACTTGCTGTTCCATAACAATCCTTAAACAGGTGCAAGCCATTAAACATTTAATTCAAACTCTGGTATCAAACGACTTCTCTTGTCGCAGCTGGCAAAAGAAAAATCTGTTTGCTAATTAAATACTATCATTTAAAGCTAATCTTTGTATATTATGCCTCTTTTATGCAGACTGTCTTTACTGGAACATATCCAAGAAACCTCATGCTTTAGAATAAGAAACAGAATTCAATGTAATATGTTTTGAGGGGCAGTGAGGAAATCATATACAAGAGTATAGTGCAATTCAAACTGAAGCAGAACAGGAGGTGAGGTATTCAACCAGAGTTAATGGGTGCTGACTAAAAAGGTCAAAATTTCAGACTGTCCCAGACTTGGAGCTGATATCCCCTTTGAAAACTTGTATCAGAAGCCTGGTCTCAGAAATTCTGAAATAATGTTTACTGAAAGCACTCAGGACTGGGACAAACATAACTGCTCTGCGCTTTAGTAATGCAGAAATACCTTGAATATGACAATTTCAACAGTTCCCATCCCTTGAGAAGTCTGATCTGGCCAGGGTGGTGTATGCTTTAGTTACATCTTGACTGGATTACTGTAACATGCTCTACATGGGACTGCCTTTGGAAAATGGTTGGAAACTCCAGCAGGACCAAAATACCACAGTCAGATTGTTAACTGGAGCTGGTTATAGGGAACATTTAACTCCCCTGTTACAGCAGCTCCACTGGATGCCAATCCATTTCTAGACAGAATTCAAAGTGCTGGTTATAGCTTATAGAGCCCTAAACAGCTTGTTTCCAAGTGAAGGTTCCCTCTAAGGTGCATGCCTGCACGTGCACAACTCTACTCCCCTCCGCACACCAACAATGATTGTTTTCACTCCCTTTGGTTCCATTTGTAACAGAACCCTGTGCAGGGGGCAGAATTGTGTGAGAGAGGGGCAGAGCAGGGCTGGAAATTAGAGGGAACATTCGTCCAAGCTAAAAGACTATCTCTCCCCTTATGAGCGTAACCGGCTGTTAAGGTCATCAGAAGAGGTTTTTCTCTTGGGCCAGCCACACTCACAGGCACATTTGGTGGGGACACGGAAGAGGGCCTTCTCGGTAGGGTTGCCAGACGTCCGGCAAAAGGAGGACATGTCCTCCTTTTTAGCCTAATGTCCTCCATCTGGCAGGCAAAGCTAAAAACCTTTAAAATGTCCGGCTTTTTAAATATTTTATGTTATAATTTTGGATGGGAGGGGGAGAGGTGGAAGGTGGAAAGCAGTCTCTGATGGAGTCACAATCTAAGACACCACTTCGGGCTGTAAATCAGCCACGCCCACGTGGAGCCTTTGCTTCTGGAGGTGACTTCCTGCTTCATTTTGAGCAAGCTGCGCGTAAAGATTAGCAAGGAAAGGAGAGCAAGATATATACATACATATATATACACACACACCACAAGTGAGAGGGAACGGGCAAAACAAAAGGAGATAATCGAGACAGAGCGGTGGCCGGAGAAGGGCAGGATCTGTTTTGTTTTTAAGGGGGAAAAAAAGTTTGTGGGTTTGGCCAGAGGTATTTGAGCGAGCAGCAGGAGTCGAAAAAGGAGAGGCGGCGGCAGCAGCTAGAAAAGATTGAGGAAGGCTGGCGGAGAAGAAGTGAAGCTGCAGGGAAGGGGAGTCAGAGCAAGAGTGGGGTTCTGCACCAGGCGCCTGCCAGAGAAAGAGGGAGAGGGAGAAGAGGCGGCAGCCGCCGCCGCCACCACCGCAAAAGGAGGCGGGAAAGAAAGGGGAACCTTCTCACAGAGCTCACCTCGGCGCAAGTGAAGGAGCAACAACAGCAGGCGCCGGGATATGTCGTGTAATTAATAAAGATTATAAGGTAATAACTGTACAATTGACTGTTTAAATAATGTTTTTTGGTATTTTGAAAAAAAGCCTCAATTGAATTTATTTTTATTTTTTAACATGACTGTTTCTTGGTCAGTTCACTAAGAGACATTTATTGGCAGCTATTGTAATAAAATTGTATAGATTGCGGGTTTAATCCAGAACAATTCAAATGAAATACGTCCTCCTCTGTCCTCTTTTTTGTCTTTCTATGTCCTCTTTTTGGTACCCATGTATCTGGCAACCCTACTTCTTGGTCACTTCTCCCAGATTATGGAACTCCTTGCCCCAGGAACCAGGCTGCCTCCATCTCTGCTGTCCTTCTGTAAGCAGGCAAAGATCTTTCTCTTCATACAGGCTTTGTCTTAGAGATTGGCTACCTGAGAAGGGTTTTAAATGGAGTGTTACACCTTGTTGCTTTGAATCTGTTTTTGATGTTGATTTTGTTTATCATTTTTAGTGTGATATTTGTTTGATTCTTTTTAATATTTGTGTACTTACTATTTTTTAGTTTTTAAATAATGTCTTTTAATGATGTAAGCCATCTTGGGTCTTTTAAGAAGAAAGGAGGGGGGTAAAATGTTTTAATTATTAATATAATATAATTAATTACATTAAATTATATTATGTGAGGGATTATTTACTTCCTTTACTTCTTTTTGGTGGGCAAAATTTTTTTTGAGGCAACTCAAAAGCTATGTGAGGCCAAGGAATCTTTTAATTTAGTATTAGTGGGAATTGGCAGGCTTCTTAGAGGTTAGTTGATAATAGCAGCAATTAGCAACATGGGTAGAGGTCAAAGGAAGACCTGTTTTTCACATACTTTTTACTTGATGACTAAATAGTAATCTTTCTAAAAGCTTTACCTTATGCAAGATAACTTTCCTTCCAATAGCCTGTGCTACTTTTCTTTGATGTCACATCAAAGAGGGCACATTCATAACTAATGAAAATCTCTCTGTAGTAACTTTGCCACGAGCACGAGAAATATGCCATAAGATACATGCCACTCTAGACAGCATTGGGTTTCTACTTCATGAACATCTCTGCTTACATATAAAAGTACTGACTTCAGGTATCCAAACTGAAATCAATTGGACTTAGTCATAAGTCCCTTAAGAAGAAATCAATGAGATTTATGATACAATCCTAACAAGCCAAAATGGCTGAAGCCAGATAAGCCTGAGCGGAATGCACCCCCACCCCCACTCCCAGCCTAGTGATGTTGGAAATTACCTAGGACTCCCCTGGCCATGTGTCAGCAGATCCAGTTGTGCTAGCAGATAAGGGCAACTATGCTAGCACACAAAGGGAATTACTCTAGCACAAGAGGCTTTTGTCCATTTCAAACTCACTACAGCCAGGGTATTTTGAGTTTGGATTGCACTGTTAATAATTTCAGTCATGTTTCCTTTAGTGGGTCTACTCTAACTATGGTTGAACCTGGATCCAACCCAGTTAGTAATGCTACATGTTTCCAATTACCAGAATCATATTCAATACCCTATTTAGAATAATGAAGATACTAGTAGCCTACAATGGTACAATCAAAAAATGATCAGAAGATTTTAAACTCTCATTTGTTAATTTGTTTCACAACTGCCTCAGTACTTCAGATTTCAAAACTAGCTAGTCAAGTGAGGCAGGGAATTATTGTCAAACCACCCAGAGGTCCCGTGTACATTAATCATGCATCTTTTTGGATCACAGCCAGAATGTTGTAGGGATTAAAAGAACGGGGATTAAAGACCATTACCAAAATACGGAGAAATGCAATTTGATTCATAATGGAAGGCATCCAGCATTCAAACTAATCTCTGGAGTTTATTCTGATTGCTATTGAATTTAAATGATTTCAAAAAATTAAACAATTTCACTTACTTTTTGAGATTTAAATTCAATAAATTACCCAAAAATCCAATAAATTACCAAGAATCATATTCTGCATCTGTGCTGAGTTCATTAATTGTTGGGGGAGGGGAGTGCCTGTAAAAGTAGCACTCATTTTGTTTCTTCTTTTAATCTAAAAAGAAAAAAAAGCCTACCCCACCCTTTTCTGTTTTTAATATCTGCTAGTGTAATATTTCATTGATTTGAAATCCTTTAACAAGAGCGAAATCTATTTCAGAAACAGCTTGCAATGGAATTAGTGATGCATAAAACACTCTTTTTATGTTATTTCAATGAATACATTAGCTTTAACTTCTATTCTCCTGATAAGTCATTTTGTGGTGGTCCACTTTTTGTCTTCCTTCACAAACATGGATGCAGCCAGTAAGAGACTCTTCACGATGATTAATGGGCTCCCATTGGGAACACTGAAAATTTCCCAGCCCGGTTCCCTTGAGAATGCTCCATGACATGGATTTCTAGGCGAAGTTAGATTAAAAGAGGAGGAGCAATAGCTATAGTCCACCTACCACACAGCCATCAATTACATACAGTGATAAATCAAAGTTTTCAGCTGGAACAAAGACTAGTGTGGCAAACAAACAAGGGTGTTCACAACAAATTGTTCTGAGGCAGAATATAACTCTCGACAGAAACAATGAGGCTAGCAAAGCCACTGTCAATATCACAACAATGTGGTGTTGATTTATGGAGAATTAGACACAGTGCATCCAATTGCTGCTGAAATTACTTAAGCAGAAATTAGCAAAAAGAACATCAGAAATGACTTGCCTCTCAACATTCCTTCTCTCCACATCCTTAAATAAAGCAGCTCGATGCTTTTTAAGTTTTTAGAAACTTTGTAGCAATACTAGGAATGTTTTTTTTAAACTACAAAACAAGTTTGGTTGCACACATATACAAACTTTGTTCATGCTTTGCACTGCATTTTCTTTATTGTAATGGCAACCATTTATGCAACACACTCACAGTCTTCCAAATATGAAAACTGTCACTGTAAATTAAAAAAAAAACACCTAACATATTTTATTTAAAATTCACTGCCCAAAAATCCCTTTTAAAAAAATCAATAATGGAACACAATTAAAGATATGAAGTACAAAATAGATGTATAGAGCCGAATCACTTTTCTCCTGTTTTAAGGATCTCTAAATTATTTTTCATTTAAACAGAGCAAAATTTACATATCTGGAGAAGGAATAGCTCTCATAAGACTCACACATAAAATTGTCCTTATACTTCATTCAGTCCTGAAACCAGAATTCCCGTTGAATTTGTAGGAATTCTGGGAATAAGAACATCTGAAATTAAGGCCCAGTTCTCCCATTACTAATAACTAATCAAAAGCCATCACAGCATAATTGTTCTCGCACATCTCATGATGACAAACAAAAGCATGTTCAGCACATCCCTGCTACAAGCTAAGGGGCACAAGACTACATTAACTTCGGGGCAGTACGTGACAGACCAGAAGCTTGCCCTTGTGTGAGAGTATTTTGTGAAGCAATGGCTTGTGGTTGGTGAGAAGGAAGCACAGCACAGGTGGATAAAGGCAGAGATGACAGGCTGAGCCAGGGGCAACAGTGGATATTTACATTGCATATATCAGCAGGCAAGTCTATATACATACAGCAGGAGAGGAATACTGGTGTGGCCCTGATCCTTTGCTTCTGATAAAGAGGCACACAAGTTTGTGGGTAACCTAAACTTGGCATTGGGCAGTGCCCATCTGCCTCAAAGTACCAGTTTCCATGGTGGTGAAGTGCTAACAATCCTCTATCAATAACACTAAATCTCATTTAAATCTTCCATTGGGTACTTACAAGCACTAGCCACAAACTCTCAGATTTCTGGAAAGGGTGTCATAGGAGTTGACAGTTAGTCTGACAGCAGTCTTTGTTACTGTCTTGGTTCTGGCTCTGCCCATTCAAATCCTCATTGACACATGAAACTCACGGGGTGACCTTGGAACAATTATTCCTTCTCCGCCTGACCTACCTCACAGGGTTGTTCTGAGGATGAAGAGGAAGGAAAGGCATCTACTCTGCCTTTCATTAGAGGGAATGTGGGGCATAAATCTAAGTAATAAATGAAAAAAAAAAGTAAAGGTGTTTTTTTGGTGTGTTTGGGGTTTTTGGCCAGTCTCAGCAATGAAGCAGCAAGAAGTTTTCCACAGTGGCGAGAGCAGTGATGGGGAACCAACCTGGAACTAGAAACCTTCTTCTCCATAACTGTAAAAAGAGACCCACTGTATTGGGGTGGACATCTAGGGAATAATCTGACATATACCAAGATGCACTGTAGGAGACACACAGGCACGAACGCACATGTACACACACGTGTATATATATATATATATAGAGAGAGAGAGAGAGAGAGAGAGATTTTCTTTAAATGAGATGTTCACATGTACATCTCAGCCAAACTTCTCTTAGCACAAGGTTGCAGTTTTCAACATTACATTTCTCCCCCGCCCCAACTTCTTGTCTACCCAAGAGAACTAATATGCAGCACAGCAGATAAGGAAAATACTTAAAAGCACGTCACTTTAATAGCATTCATAACCTCACAAAAGAGCTCACACGTCACTTGTTATTACTAATGTTGTTGTCCTTTACAGAAATCAATGAAGCCTGGACACCACAAGTTATTCTGTTACTGCATGTTAAAATTAGCGTTACCATTATTATTAAATTAGCAGAATGTCCTTCCATGTTTTTTTTTTCCCCCTTCAGCAAAGGTCAAATGAGCACGATGCTTCCTCAATAGCCAGGAAGTCTTTATTTTTAATCTGTTTCCACTGACTAGCTGTCACTTAAAGGTAAAATGTCAAACTTTAAGAACTCTACACCCATTTCAAATCAATACGAACTGCAAGAGTTCAGCATCTCTGAAACGAGGACCAATTATTTAGTTCTCTAAATATGGATTAACAGTGTACCTAATTTCACAAGCCCTCGGTTGAATAGTTAAGCTGTTTCTGGGAATCCGTTTTTGATTGGTGAAGTGTTATTCAGGGCGCTGGTGCTGGCACTGGTTATCTCCCCGATTGACTGCGGTCATGCTCTCTACATGAGGCTCCCCTTGAGGCTGACCTGGAGACTATAGCAGGTCCAGAATGCGGCGGTCAGACTGCTGACAGGTGTGAGCAAGTCTGACCACATCTCCCCAGCCCTGGCTCACCGGCGTCTCTCCTGCTGTTTCCCAAGTCAGGTTCAAGGTTCTGATGCTTACTTATAAAGCCCTTCACAGTTTGGGATTATGTTACTTGTCAGAGTGTCTTTTCCCAAGGTCATCTACCCATGCCACCAGATCCTCTCAAGGCATCATCTACAAGAAGCCGGGGCTTCTCCACAGTGGCATCAATAATTTAGAATCAACTCCCGGTGGAGCTGCGCCTCGCACCCTCCCGCCCAATAATCAGTAGGCTACCGAAAACGCTGCTTTTCAGAGAGGCCTTTCCATGTAACCCTGCTTGATTCTTATGCCTCCTGCTCCACCTTTTATTTGGAAATTATGCCTCTTGTGATATACTGTCCCTAATTGTCTGACCTGTTTTATTTAAGACTTTTTATTTGTTTTTGTTTTATTTTATTTGATGTTGTAAACTTCCCAGAATAAGTATATAATTAATATAACACACCAACGTACCCTCTAATTTTCAGCCCCGCTGGGCGGGGCTCCACCTCTCTCGCACGCGAGTCTGCCCCTGCATCTGCATGTGACTCCACCCCCCAACAGGGTTCTGTCGTGACTGGAACCAAAGAGGCTGAAAACAATCACTGCATGGAGGAGGAGGAAAGCTCCGTGGAGGGAGGTGGACTCACACATGCGCGCGCAGGCACATGTTTTAGAGGGAACCTTGTGCCACACTAATGGGGCGGTATATAAATTAAATAAATAATAAATTATTTCTCTGTTAATTCACATGGCAAGGGCTTTGTAAAAACAGCATGAGAGAAATCAGATCAGACTTTATTACAGTCAAAGATCAGCACTGAAGGTGCAAGACAAAATTTTGCAGTGTCCCCAACACTGCAATCCTATGCATCTTCATCCCCCAAACCCTTATGTTTAGACAAGCAGGTACAGATTTGAAGGCTACGAAATTAATTTATATCCCCAATGTGGTTTCAGCTGTGATTCTATGTACATATTTCTGAGAGTAAGCTCCATTCAACATGAATGGCCCCTTCTTGTGCTTCAGCTAGGTTAGCCAGCAGAATCAGCCCCAAATAGCAGAATGGTCAAAACAGCATACTTTATCCTTGAAAAGCAATCATGTCCTGATGTCTTATTTTAAGAAAATATGAAGGCTCATTTAATAGGCGTTTGCATTGAGATAGGGAAGATGAGTGCACGTCCAGATAAAGCTTTTGTTCCCCTTAAGAATATTCCCTTACATCCAGACAATGTTCCTTTATCTTGCTTTGTACTGATTTTTTTTCACCAGTTCCCTTAAAGTGCAGTCCCTCTGAAAACCCTTGGTTTATTTTTTGTACCACTATAAACCATCCAGCAGGTACACGGAAACATCCTAAACAAATCTGTATTCCCTCCCTCCTTTATTCCTTCTTTCTGGTTTGCTCCCATTTGAAGGATCTAACTAACAGGCAGACATGAGGCAAATTAATGAAAAGACAGAAGGGACATCTGAAGCAGCCAAGCCAAAATCAGAAAGTCTCCCTGCCTTTGTGCATGCATGTTGAGAACCGAGTCAGACATGGAAGTGAAGTGAAGAGTGGAAATTGAACCACAGGCATCTGCTTCAGGCAAAGGGTGGCAGTCATGGAATCTCCATGGAGAGAAAGCACAAGAGAGATTTCTTAGCTGAAGCAGTGCAGCACTTTTAATGACAGACAACAACTAAGATGTGAACTTTTACTGCAAAGTGACCCTCCCCCACAGAAGGGACAAGGAGGAACAGGGCAATACAAATGCTACATTTCTGTCTGGTTAAGGAGGAGATGCAGGGAGAAATAACTGCCTCTGCCTCTCAGGAACAATCACAAGATGCTCCCTCTCCAACAAAGTATTGAAAAAGGATATGAGAAAGAGGAAGAACTTACATCAGGTACCCTATGGGTATCAGTATAGGTTAAAGCAAGGTCAGGATAGAACAGAACAGCTAAGGAAAGTCTAAGAAACTAAATGAGGATACACACCCCTTTTATACACAAACACATGCATGTTCACTACAAGCTGAATTCTACCCAGTCACCTTCAACACTCTTTCACTTCAAGCAACAAAAATGCATTGCAGTCTACTTCCATTCTTATTGTTACAGTACATAAAAATTAAAAGGGAGATGCTATTTCCAGTTTCAGTGGACACAGAAAGATATTTTGCAAAGAAAAACACACAACAAAGGCTTGCTCTTTGATGGATCAAACACTGCACTACCATCTTTCCCCCAAAAGAGAGAGAGAAGCATAACATATGAATTAAGAGTTTTGTAACACAGTGGCTAGAATCTTGTTTGTGTTTGTGTGATGCCTTGGTAAATTTGCTAAATGCTATGCCCAGACAACAAGGATTGCGCAATTCAGCTGAACAATCAGCCACACAGTTCTCGACATGGCCACTGCACAACGCAGCTGGAGAAGTGTTTTCTGAATAGTATCCTTGGCACAGTTAAAGTTACCATTTGTGTAACGGCAAATCACAAAAGCATGGCTGCTCATTAGGATTTCAGCGAGTGATTCATGTTATCCCACAATTAAGTATAGTATAGCATTAGGCTCCTAACAGAACACGCTTTGCATAGCAATACAGAAGTATGCTCACCTGAATTTCATGGGGCTTACTCCCAAGTACAGTGGTGCCTCGACTTACGACCATAATCCATTCCAGAAGATGGACGTAACTCGAAATGGTCATAAGTCGAAGCACCATTTCCCATAGGAATGCATTGAAATGCAATTAATCCATTCCGGCCGAAGAAAAAAATCACCAAAAACAAACACACACACACACACACAAAACTGCAAGACTCATTGGAAACGTGATTAATCCCTTCCGGCCGAAGGGGGAAAAAGAAAAGAAAAGCAATCAAGCGTGCAAGACCCATTGGAAATGCACAGAAAACAAACGGAGCAGATCGGAAATGCACAGAGAACAAAGGGGGCAGGTCGGAAATGGAAAGAAAACAAAGGAAAAAGCAATGCAGCATGCAGGAAATGGGGAAAAAACCCAAAAAAGCAACCAAACCCCCCAAGTCCCATCAGAAATGGGGAAAAACACACACACACACAAAACCAAACCCCCCAAGACCCATCGGAAATGGGAAAAAAACACTCCAAAAAGCAACCAACCCCCCCAAGACCCATCGGAAATGGGGGGGGAGAAACCCAAAAAACAAACAAACCCCCCAAGACCCATCACAGCACAGAAACATAACCCCCCCCAGCTCAAAACCACGCTGCAAAAACACCCAGAACAGTTTTTTAAAAGCAGAAAACAGCACCTTACCTTACCAGGCAGCCCGAAGCCTCCCTGCAAACACACACACACACGCACACGCTCACTCAGAAGCAGAAGCGAGGCAGTCCCAAGCCTCCTCCGACGCACACTCTCTAACTGCTGGGGCGAAAGAGCTACAAAGAAGCAGCCTCGTCGCCACCTACAGTTAGAAATTTGAATTTCCCGCCTTTTTCCCCTGCCTTTTTCTGTTCATAAGTGGAAGCTCTGGTCGCAAGTAGAAGCAAAATTTTGCGGCTGGAGCTAGTCGTAACTCGAAATGGTCGTAAGTAGGGACGTTTGTAAGTCGAGGCACCACTGTAAGTGCATGAAGGACTCCAGCCTCAAATCACTCTTAACTAACACTTTTTTCATAAATGCTATTCTCCAGCCCTACTCCTCATTTTTGTACTCTAGTTTGAAACTATAAAGGATGAAAACATAATTTATATTAATAATTAGTGGCCTTCAGATAATCAAAAGGTGACACACAATTAACACAAGTGCACCAGAGACCATTAAACACCGCTTAGCCCATTTTTATTAAATGAAATTAGTTTTTACACAGAAACGGTATAAATGATCTTTCCTTCCTTTCCCACATGCTTTTTACATGTGGATAAGAAGTGTTTTCAGTACATATTTAACCCTAGGGAAAGGTATATTGTTGCTCTCAGTTTTCAGCATGACCTTATCAATCATTCCTTTTCTTCACAGTGCTAACATGTATTTCAAGAAACTAATCCTCAATACTTTAATGTGAAGAATAGGTAGTTCATGGGCATAAGACAACTGAATATCCATTGAATAGTCCTAGCATTCAGCTTATCCACCTAGTCTTGTTTCCATTCCTCATTCTGTACAGTACTTTGGAAATGGTTTAAGATTACATAATTGTTAAAATAACAAAATAGTTTATCTATAAACTTCACACTGGGGGGGGGGCTCCTAAAAGCCCCTATATTACTGATTTTAACAGACAGAAACATACCCACTGGTTGCTCAGTTTGTAACAATTATCTGCTAAAAGATTACAACAGCAATCACTAAAATCATATCAATTCTGTTCTGTTGATACTGTATGTTTGAATGATTGAAACACAGCACTGATTAACTTCCACCTAATTTGCAGACAAATACTGCAATTTGTATTTTTGGAACATGAAAAAATTACTGTTTGAGGCTAAAAGTCTCAGCATGCTACAAGCTACATAGGTTTTGATGGAACTATATAGCTTTTGAAGAATCACTTTTTTAAGATTACAAGGCTCAGAATCTACCAGCCAATATAGCTAGGGTCCATGCTGGCTGGGAGATTCTGAGAGTAATAGTTTTAAAGAAGTAATGTTATGTCTTTCCATCAAAACCTATGTAGTTCATAGCAAGCAAACCACATCTTACCTCATCTGAAAATGCATGTGTGTGCATAAAACAGTCACATGAAACCATTAAAGTCCATCTGTAACCCAGAATAAGGAGAGGAAAGATGATACAAGGGTTGAGTGAGTCGTGGTTCTCCCTCTGCTACTGCCCATTAGCAGAAAGAAGACAGACGGCAAAGCCAAGCTAAGCCTAGTACCACTGTCAATGCCTCATGCCCAAAAACAGGAGTTTTACTAATAAAACCAAGGCTTGTCATCTCTCCTTCTCAACTGCACAGCAGATTTGACCTCCAAGCATTATTTTCTGCAAGGAGGTCCGCAGGGATGTTTTTATACCTCCCACTGGTAACTTCTTCTTTTTTTTTAACATCTTTATTTAAGGACAAGGTAGGGTGTACAGAATTTAAGGGGAGATAGGGAAAAGGGAAAAGAATTTGGGGGATAGGAAAACACCGAGTATACAGTCATCTTATCTATTCATATTACCATAACAAATCAATTTTCTGCTTTTTCACACTTTGATTACCCTCCTGCTTTCACCTTATAATTTCATTTTAGTTTAATTCTATGTTATTCCAACATTATCTGGTAATTGCAGCCATTTATACAATAAATCCCATTCAGTTTCCTTTTGAATTGGACAGTCTTTCAGCCCATCTGACAGGATATCCTTTTTTATCACTTCCCATATTTTCACAATAAATTTCTCTTGTTTCAGTATCTCTGCTTTCTTAAAATTTTTAACATAATGCTTTTTAGTTTTAGAAGCTGTGTTGGTCACTGGATAACTCTTTATCCCCTCTATGTTACCTGGTGTCATGCCCAATAAAGGCAGTTCTAGAGTTTGTACACCTTCATTTAACTGTTGTTTGGGATCTAAAGTCCCCTCTTTCATCTCTTTCATCAGATCTTCTATTTTACTAAGACCTTCATTCACTTGCTGAAACCCTGTCATTATTGTCTTTTGCATAGTACTCTGCCATTCTATTTCCATTTCTTGTGAAACTATTCCAAAACTTTGAGATTGGACAAACCAATTCTCCAACATTTGATGTCTTAAATTCTTGGAGGTCATCTTAGATTTTCCAATGAATGGGATTTGTATTTATGATACTATATCCTTAACCAAAATGCTCACCCCCTAAATGTCCTTCAGCAGATTCCACAATTTTATCAACAAACTAGACCCATAATCATAAACCTCCCCTTAAATCTTCCTCAGATCTTTGTCCAAATATTATAATATAGAAGACAATTTTTAGTCCAGCCAATTCAAATAGAACTGTGGCAGTTATTTCTTCTTCTCCCGAGTCCAGCAAGTTACTATTATCCAAGTCACGCGTTGTCCGACAGAGAGAAAAAAAATCCAGACCAAACAACAGTCACAAGGTCTCAGACTCTCCAGCAGTTGTCCTTGTAGTCTTATGTTCTTTCCATTAACCCGTGATCTTCCACAGTTCAGTCGACCACGTCAGCTCCTTCTTTCTTCTCCAAAAACAAAAAAAAAAAAACAAACCAACCAGATTCTATTATCAGTAAGTTCACAGAGTCCAGAAAAGGGAAAAGAAAAATACATCCAAGCCAAACTGCATTCACAGAACTCAGTCTCTTAAATCCTGTCCAGTGGTATTACCGTCTGAGATTTTTTTCAGAAACACAAGATTTATTTTTCTCGTCTCACTCTCTCGGCTTTGAAACCAGCCTGCTGTATTAAGAGTTAGTTTCGCTTTCAAGCAGACTGGAATGAGAGGCTCGCCGCTGCTTTTCTTCTTTCAGCCAAATATTTTCACTCTTTTTTTCAGCTTAATGAGGCTATTTCATAGATCAAAGGCTTCAGCTTGCTTAGTTGTTGTTATATATTTTTGATGCTATATTGGTTGTCTTCCTCTCCCCCGGTAAAGGAGTTACTCACGGCTCAGTGCCAATATGGCTCCCGTCTCCAGTCTGTGCTCGGTGATTTCTTCAGAGGGAAGAAGTCCGGGTCTGCCTCTCTTTCTTCTCCTTCTGATGCTCACCATCTGCTTCAGAGAGAATTCTCCTATACTCTCCTTCGGTCCCCATTTCAAAAGGGGGACCCCAGACCGGACGGTTCCAGTTTTTCCAGAGAGCTCTTCTCTGGAGCTGCCGGCAGCGCCGCAACAAAGCTCCGCCTCCCACTGGTAACTTCTGAGGGAAGAACATGCCATCTAGCTAGTGAGAAGGCCTTGCAGTGGGTTGGCAAATCCACTGAGAAAATCCATGACTTCCTAGGCTTTTTTGTCCCTTCCTGAGGCATGGTTTATTTTTCAACTCATTTCATTTCAGGGGGTTGAATTTAGCGCTGCCACATTTTCAAATGCAAGTCCATCTCCTAGTCACAGCTTCCCAGTTGGAAGCTTTCAATTAAGGCATCATTTAAGTCTATTTTTTAAAAAAAAATCTGAAAAGAAGCTTTAGTAAGGAAATGGTTTCCCCCCCCCCCCATATTTTTCGATGAATACCAAAAATATAGTAAGCAAAAGTAATTCACGAGAAGAAACTTTTCAAACTGAGCTTTGGACACAAATCACAGTAAGTCCAGTTTCACAACAATCAACGGAAACCTGAGTGGAGATTTTCCCTCATCTGGAACAGCCCTAAGATAAATCTCTTTTGCAATTGTCTAAGGAGACAGACTCAACAGAACACAACGTTCCTCAAGACAGTTAGCTATGCATATATTACACAAAGGTACACTTTTCTTTATTATTTTGTTTTCATCCAACTAATCTACACATTTCAGCTGAACAGATCTACCATGTTAATGAACTCCAAGAGCAAGAATATTACATTTCAGAAGCATCCATCTCTTCTCTCAAAGGGATCCATCAGGGAATGTAATAGTCTATTTGTTTCTTTATTGATCTGATATCTAAATACAATTTTTAGAAAATGGGAAGTCCAAAAGCACCAGCAAGTCATACTGTAAAAATGCTTCTATTAAAGTTTGCAGAATAAAATGCAAGAGTTTATTTTCTTTCAAAAAACGCCTATAAGAACACACCATGTATCAGCTTAGAAATGCTACAGGCTAATGATCCATCTCACTATCCTTTCACTAGGTTTAGACTGACAACTAAATTAGCTCATGGAAAAAGCTCCTGTAGGCAACCAAGGAGGGAAAACCCCTGTCACCAAAAGTATATTGTATTTGGGGGGGGGGGGGGGGACTCATGATGGAAGACAGTGACAGCAATAATAGCAATCTATTGTCCACTCTTTGGTGAAGAATACAAGAGCTAAACAGATTCAATGGAAAAGATGTAACTGCAATTTAATACATTTGTCACCTGGCAAAACTAAATCAAACATTTAGGCAGAAGGAGCTGGCAAAGATGTAATGCTAGCTGCCTCTGAACCATGATTAAGTAATTGCAAGCTAGCTGAGGAACATGCAATGTCTCCATAAGCTCTGCTCTCTGAAGCAAAATTTTCCCCAAACCAAACTTCTCCATGACTGAAGTTTGAGAATCCATTTTTAAAAATATTTCAGATGAAACAGGATCACTGGGGCTCACAAAAACCACACACAGAATGAGTGTGGAGTTTTCTTTTAAGGCAAGAATGGGAAGGATAGAGTTTTCAAAGCTGGCCACCAATTTCTTCAACACAGTTAACAAGAAGCAAGCCTTAAATCTGCCAGCCCACAGAAATATAGTATTGGATCCAAGTCTTGTCATATCTAGAGTTAGACACACTGAGCTCAATGGAACTTAAGTTAAGCTCCATTTGGGAATTACATATTTGGGTGAATCCAACTCCCAAAGAGATTAGTGCCTAGCCCCACCCTGCTCCCATCTTCAGTTTCCTGAACTGAAGAAGTTCCAGTTCAAATGAAGATTCTCCATATGAATAAAAATTCTGGAAATCATAGTTCCTGCTCCTCCACTTATCTTCAGACACAAATGACAATGGAACGGGTATGGCTGTAAAATGTTTTATCTACCCAGATATGTAAAACTGGAATAGTGCTCTAGTAATATCAAAGTTACATCTCACTGATTTCAACAATGAGTGCATTCCACATCTGACTAAATCCGGATCCAATCAAATGCCTTTTATTATGTACCTACACAGCTAATGGTCTGCAATATCAATCTGATTTGTAAGTGTTTAACATCCAGTTCCTCATCCCTAACCAAACTGCCAAAGTGATGCTGAGTCTCAGAATCATGTGGTTTGCTTTTTTAAAAAAATATTATCCATAGCTTTGGCTAGTTTTGGGCAGTACAGGAATAAATGGTTCTGGAGGGAAAACAACTGATCTGAATCAGGACCACACAGTGGAGTGGAGATGTTAACCAAAACCTTTATCCCTAGTAATACATTTTTGCATTAAAATCCTCCCTGAACTATTTAACACACTGGGTGGGTAGATGTATATCTAGATGTACAGTCAGACAGACAGACAGATAGATAAAACTAATAAACACTGTATGGATATCACATCTATGGATATTAACCAAGAGAATATTCTGATAGAGTACCTTCCTAATTTCTGTGAAACACTGTAACTTTCCGATTCTAACAGTAACTTCCAAGTAATATACTAAATGTACCAGACCTTTGGCAAAAACCTGCAAATGTTAATACAGAATGTTTGCAGAACTTGTTCAATTACATGCTACTCTTTTGCAACTTGCTTTTGGAAAAAAACAAATAAATAAAAGATGAAAAGAACTGCCAAAGGTTTCACTACATTGTTAAAGAAGGATGGCTTTCCTCCCCTGATAATAACCCAAGAACAGCAGGTATTTTCTACTACCAAGGGGTATTTGGCATGTTGTGGCTAGCGTATCTTTAATCATAATAACAGGTTCTTTAGCAAGCATGATAAAATAGGTCAGATCTACTACTGTTTTTAGTTCTCATTTAAATCTGCAGCTGAAAGCTGACTAGCATTCCTAGCATAAAAGTCTGCATTCCTAGACTTACTTAAACACATGATCTGAACTAGAGATGACTCTCATTCATTTGCCTGCTAAATATGCTACGGTTGAATTCCTGTACATTCTTGAATATCCATCTAGAAATACAACTACAGTCGGACTGTAACAGTCTTATAACATGATATTATATAGAAAATAAAAGTAGTGTATCATCTACACAGGAAATGCAAAACAGCCCAGACTTCCACAAACTCAATCTGTAGTTTTTCCTCCCCACCTGGGACCTTCTACTTTTTAAAAAGCTGAATCCTTTCTCTTTGATTCAAAGCATGTAATCACTTGAACTGATAACTGAACACACGCACACATGAAGTAAATTGTGCTTTGGCAAAGCACCTTCCCCCTCACCTCTTCCTCCCTGAGGGAGGATGAAGCCAGTACACATACATGTGTATGTATGCATGGGCACACACGCGCACGCACACACGCACACACACACACAGAGAGAGCACCAGCACTCACCTCTCTCTGCATAGCCTCTCTCCCAAAACAATTTTTTTACAGCTTCTCCTGGGTGGACATGGTTTGTTTGTTTGTTTTACATTTTAACAAGCTCTC
Source organism: Intellagama lesueurii (assembly GCA_037013535.1). Taxonomy (NCBI): domain Eukaryota; kingdom Metazoa; phylum Chordata; class Lepidosauria; order Squamata; family Agamidae; genus Intellagama; species Intellagama lesueurii. The sequence continues at coordinate 83,388,788 of JBAJHW010000006.1, forward strand.
TTGTCAGCAAGAAAAAATGAGGAAATGGTCAAAGGAAAAACCTTTTTAAGGCAATTCCTTTGAACTGTGCCTTCTAAAGGCACTTCAAATGAACTGCAATTCCAATGCTCATCCTGAAAAAAATGTGTGGCCATGTATAAAATAACAAATTCCCCAGTCTGAGTTCACAGCAAGAGAATGGAAGTAAATGCACATTTCCCTTGCTGCATAGTCACACCCTAAGTCACAACTAGAGTAAGCCCAATGAATCAACAGAACTTACAGAGGAGTTCACTCACCAAATCCCTGCTAATTCAAGGAAGCTACTCTACTTGCAACTTATTACTGGATTTCAGCCAATGTCTTTCCAACATGCAAGTTAATTCTATGAATGTTTAATCGAATATAAATCTCACAGTGTCTACTTGGATTTATTCCCCAGTAAATGTTTTTAGAGCTGAGGTTTTGGAGTATTACATCAGTGATTAGTCTTTTCTTATTCTCAACTTTAGCTCCTTTTACAAAATTGCAATTATTCCTAATAATGACTTGCTCACCGATTTAGAGAAAATTCTAGTTAGAAAGGTTCAAAAAGTTCCAACTGTTGTCACTGAGCTGAAATTTAACAGAAACCTTACTGAACTAGCATATATTGCAAAACAGATCTCTGAGGACAAGAGATCATCCTTACACTAACATTCAGCATAAGAAAGCACTCTTTCCAATTAAGTCACACTGCCAAGAAGGCATACCATTCTTTGTTAAGGGGATATGACCTGTAGGCAGCAATGGTTATTAAAATGATTCCTCATCCTTCCCATTTTATTAGATCATTTTGCTCTTAAAGTATTTTCAGATTAGTGATGATTTGTCATTGCCTTCATACAAACCCATAATGAAGACACTGAGAAGAATCTAAGATTGACCTCCAAGGAACCCTACTTGATAGTTCATTCAATTCACTATTACTTTTCAGTGTAATAATCACAACAAACGTATACAGTACCTGTATTAAGAACTCCTTCCCATTTCTCAAGCTTACATATGAGTATTCCATGAAGGAGTATGTCAGGAATTTTGCTAAAGTAGTACACATTACACTGACTGTACTGTTGGTACCCAGAGATTTGATAGATAGATAGATAGATAGATAGATAGATAGATAGATAGATAGATAGATAGATAGATAGATAGATAGATAGATAGATAGATAGATAGATAGATAGATAGATAGATAGATAGATAGATAGATAGATAAAGGCATTTTCTATACTGCCTTTCAGTTATATATTAAAAAGCCCCTATGGTGTTTCATGTCCATTAAAAATATCTGTATAGTTAAAACTGGAGACTATTAAACCAAAACCAAGGCGTGTGTTACATTTTGAATATTTATATTTCAAATATTAGTTTGCTAGTTTGTTTATAGTAAATATGGTATTTCAGTCCTCAAAAGGGAGATAGGTAATTCCAAAAGAGTAAATAAAAGATCTGAAGTAGAGGATGTACCTTTCAGGTAACTTCATTTCTGGCATGTTGGTGTGGTAGACAAACACCAGAAGAAAGGCACTAGTGACTTAGTATACATCTAAAACATTGTTACTGCATATTACTGAAGGAATATTAAAATATTATTAAGGATGTGACAAAAGACTTTAGCCACATCTCCCTGAAACAAGCATGTGTACACTAATTTTATTCAAGTTTTTCATATCTGTTTCAGTTTACCTTATCTCTAATATTCACTAATAAATGCAGTGGTAAACAGGAGACCATATTTTCAGAACATAGCTGTGTCAACTTCCTATTGACGTCAAAGGTCAGATCTTTTTTGGAGGCACTATAAACAACTGTGATTAGGAAACAGGTATGGAAGTGCAGCTCCTGCAATAAGGAAGGAATTTCAACAGAAAAACAAACACCCTTTGTTAAGGCACATTTTGACAGTGTAAGTAAGGACTTTATCCTCCCTGCAAAAAAAGAATAAATAAGGAGTGTTACAGAAGTTTAAGCATACTGATAAAAAAGAAACCTTGTATGTTTCTGGAAAGGAGATGTAACTGTTGTAAGAGAGGAATACAATTATTTCTTCAAACGCCTATTATTTCAGAAATTTTCTCACCATGTCAGGTAAAGCACAGCAACAGCCTTACAGCCACATCAGTGGGTCATCAGTTTCACTTTAACTATAAGAAGTGGTGTAGTAGAGAGTGAGCATGTATATGTAATATGTGTAGAAGAGAATGTGAGAAAGTGAGAAAGGGTTGGACTACGGGCAGGTAAATGAGTTTTATGTGGATGAGAGATGTTTGTGTGTTTGAGAGAGTGTGAGAACCCCATCTACTTTCAGTTTTGCCATGTCTACTGCTGACATGTGAAATTTCATGGGCCAACCCTGACTATCTCTTAATTTGTTGACTTTGACAAGAAACCTACCAGCATTCCACACAAGAGTGTACCCTGTGAATCCATGGAATTTACCTAAGAGCTGTCTCACAATTTAACAGTTCAACTAGTTGACTCCTGTTGGAATCAGGAATAGAATTTAGGCCCAAGCATCATAGCAATAAGAAGAGCTACAGTTTCAAGCCAAAGAAAACATGTCATTTGTTGTTCCAACAAGCAGGAAGCACATTATTTTGATTTATGGCTGTACTACCATATAGTAGCCTCAAAGAGCATATCATCTTTCATGCTGAGATGCCTCTGTCAGTGACACTGCACAAAAATTGGAGCAGACTGTTTCCGCAAATAATCCATTCAATCCATGTACTTACTAGGTAAATAAACCAAATATGACAATAATTCCTCCACAAAGTGTATTCAAAGTGAGATAGATACATTGATATAGGAAACACAGGGATGCCACCAAAAATAGCACTAGCCAACTTCTCTAGTCTCTTGACATGTAGTGAAAGGGAACACATGAGCCTTATTCAGGCATTACTGTATCCAGCACTGTCAACACAGTTAGAATCACTTGCTCACATACAGAGCTCACCCACAAGCAGGGAAATCTCTTCTTCAGAACAGTCACTGGTCATGCAGAGAAAGCAACCACAGATCAGATTGGGATTAGGCACTCCTCTCTAACTATTTTGATGATGTGGGATACAGTTATATCTGAATAGGACTAGGTTTTACCATGTCACATTCAATTCTCCCATGCTTCTCCACTTCAGCCAATAAAGTGCTGTCACATTACATGTTCTCTTTCACATAAAAGCTGAGGGCTGCCATTGAGAGAGACAGCCACATATTTCCCACAACATGTTCCAGCAATCCAAGTTTGAATAAAAGGGAGAGAATTCAGCTAAAGCCTTCTCCATCACCATCAAAGTAAGATTTCTTTATGGCAAACGAAAAGTACCATATTTTTTCCGTGTATAAGATACCCCCATGTATAAAACGCCCCCCCCCCCACTTTACTAAATCAAAATTTCTTTCTTTGCAAGAAAGTGGAGGGAGAAAGTTCCTGCTTTCCCCCTACATTTTCGTTGCAAAAAGCAGCTTTCCCCTTCCAGGTTTTGCAAAGAAAATGCAGAGGGAAAGCGATTTCTGCTTTCCCCCTACATTTTCGTTGCAAACGTTTTGCAATGAAAATGTAGGGGGAAAGTAGGAATCGCTTTCCCCCTCCATTTTCTTTGCAAAACGTGGAGGGGAAAGCTGCTTTTTTGCAACGAAAATGTAGGGGGAAAGCAGAAATCGCTTTCCCCCTGCATTTTCTCTGCAAAACGTGGAGGGGAAAAGCTGCTTTTTGCAACGAAAATGTAGGGGGAAAGTAGGAATCGCTTTCCCCCTCCATTTTCTTTGCAAAATGTGGAGGGGGAAACAGGTGTTTTGATCCCTCCCCCCTCCTTACTTCTGAGTATAAAACGACCCTCAATTTTTCCTTTAATTATTTTAGGAAAAAGTGTCATTTTAAAGACAGAAAAATACGGTAATTGTCTGACAATTTTACCACTGTTATCTGACTCCAGAATTGTTCCACAGCAAAATACCTATGCTGGTGTTTATTTTCATGGATTGGGACTGAATTTTACATCAAGAACATGATTGTTTAAATGCCAAGGGCTCTGTTACAATAGGATGAATGACTTCTATTAACAAGTAATGGAAATTCCTTTACACTAATTCTGTTCAGCAACTCACTAACTTCTATTTACCACAAATAATAAACCAGTTTTCAGAATTCAATAAGAACACTATGATTTATGAAAACTAAGAAGCAGAAGTTCCCAATGTGTTCACCTTGTGCTTTATCATACAATATAGTCCCCCCCCCCCCCGTGTGTAAAACAAGATGAGAGGACAGAGCATGTGAACCCTGGACACATTAGACCTTTCTCTTCCTCAGTTCTAAACCACTGTTTAGCAAGAGGTCTGAACCAGGCCTTTGTCTGACCAATGTACTGAATTTTATTTATTAGTGAACACGCAGCAGTGACATTAAAAACAGCAATTATACAGGTCAAATATTAAATATTTTTAAAACACTCAGCTTACACAAACTCTAGTTAAAATTATTAATTAATTTCCTCTACTCATAGCAAAAAGGCCAACAGAAACTGTGTGATCCAAAAATTATGCAAAACAAACAAACAAACAAAAAGAATAGTAAACTTTTTTCCTTTTATACCCCAAAGTAATATTTTTACTCTGTATTTACAAATTCTTCATATTGGGAGGTGCATCATTTAAAAAATATTGCATACAAAAAAGAGATCCAGAGCTCAATACCAATGGAAGAAGAACAGGATGTTAACCTCCACTTCCATAGCTATAAACTAAATCTGGCAGGGAAAGAAGTTTATTTCACCCTAAGGCAAGAATATTTTCCCTATACCATTATAGATGACAAACCTTTCTAACCCATCATTGAAGTGTCAGAGTTTTGTTTTTTAAAAAATTGCCACAGCATGCTTAGTTGCCATGGCCTTGAGGTGATGCAGGAGTAACAGTGCTTTCAATATGTTTAATGTCATATTTGGCAGTTGATTTTTCCTCCTACAACTGGGCCCGTTTTGTCCCTTACTGAATGTACATAACTGAACAATGGACCTATTCCAGATAGCCAGAGGAGACACATCATGTTTCCGAGGGATAAGTTGACCACTAACATGCACAACAAGAAACACAAAACAATAGACAGGTCTTCTACTTAATGGGCAAATCTGAATTTTGAGTTCAGACTCTGATGGTATTAAGTCTCCAAACTGGGAATGCAGACTGCATGGACTTTCAGATGATGCTGGACTTACATCCGACTTACATCTCTCATTCTTCACCATCAACTACACATACTAGAAATCACTGTCCAACATAACCTAAAGGGCCACGTATTTGCCACCCTGCTTTACACTACGAATTAAGTCCAGACTAACTTATGACTACTCTAAGTCCCACCAATTTCAATGGGTATACTAAAAGTACAACTAAATATGGACTCAACCCAACCTCCTATACTACAACCAACAGTGGCACCATCATTACTCCTATGAACCCAACAGCATCAAAATTCTGGTTTGCGAGCTTGGCTGCAGAGGTTATGCGAAGACAAAAGTTATGGGAGGCTGGATGTATGCAGTGACCTGAATCATACAATCCAACCAATATGTAATTTAAAAAAAACTTATTTCCATGCAAAGGGTAAGAATATTTGATTTTCCAATGTTACCAGAACTGAATTTTATATGAAGTGTAAATGTATGTATAAATATCAGGTCCTGTAAAAGTGAACCTTTTCCCATAGATAGGAAAACCACTGCAACAGTGACTATGATGTGGGTGCCACTTCTATAATAAAATGATATATTAAACCACTTTGTCATGACAATTTCTTTTAGGAGACTAGCGAACAGAATCTATTCACAGATCTATTCAGAAATTTTTGAAGAATTTACATGGATTCACAAGTCCCACATGAGATTTCCTTATGTTTCCCTTTAGAAGCCACTCTATAGCTGAAATCCTGTTACTTAGCATAGTAAGTCATGAGTAGGTCCATTGAATCAGTGGGGATCTGGTGAATCAACTAAGTTCCACTGATTCTGTGGGTCTGCTCTAGTTGCAACTTAGTATGCTAAGCAACAGGATTTCAGCCTATAGGTAGTAAACATTACTTTGAAATCAGTCCTGGCAACGTTTTATCAGTGGTTTCATCAGTACCACATCCCCAGTGAGTTTGCATGGCAAGCAGGGAAAGAAACAACTTTATTTTCAAGGAAAAGAACGGTTCAGTGTTTTCTGCTTACACTGAAACTAAGAAGCCAGCTTCTCTTGATCTGAGAAGTTTGAGTATTAGAATGGAAATTAGAAGCAGAAGAGTCTGAAAGAAGTCAACGGCTGAAATCCAGCAATAAGTCACAACTGGAGGAGGCCCACTGAATCAATGGAACATTCAGAGGAGTCAACTTTCCAAATCCCCACTTACTCAATGAGTCTACTCTAGCTGCAACGTACTACTGGATTTCAGCCACTATCTATTATGCCAAAGTACAAAAAGTAACATTTAAAATTACAGCCAACCAACCTTTCAAAATCACATTTTAAAAAGTATTGGTAATTAGGAACTGCCCGTCAGGGAACAACAGAGCTGAGAAGCAGCCTGTAGCACAACATGATTGATGTGGAAGTCCAAAGCAGACTAGTGACTGATGAGGTGGTCTCCATACAACACAGGAAGAATGGAGAGAAAGCACCCTGCAGCAAAAGAGGAATGAGGAGACATGCTTTGCAACACATCAATAACAGGGTGAACAGAAGGTTCCCCACTTGCCACATATTTTAAAGTCCTGCTGATAAATGCAATGGTCACAAGCCAGTTAGTCCCACCTTTTGCAATCACAGGAGACCCAATTTAACCCCTGGGGTATAATTAATTGTACATCCTCTCTAAGGGAAGATTTATAACAGTATGAACTGGAAAACACCCCTCTATGGAAAGTAAGAACCTGAACAAACTCAATTCCTACAGTACACCTTCAGAGGCTTGGTCTTAAAACAACCTAAAAAAATTAATATTAAATTGTGACTGTCATTAAATGAATATAAAATTGACTTGTTATAATTAACAGTCATTAACAATAATTTGCAAAGGTTAAAAATGAAAAGAAATGTGACAACATACCATACATTCTGAATTTCTTTTGCAGTTTTTTTGTGCCACTGTTAATGCGGGAGAATTTTAAGAAAAACTGAGTACAGTATATATCTTAACCAATGCACATTTTTAGATCATGGCCAGTATTATTGTCGCAATAGTGGCAGCTTTAAAAAAACAAAAACAAAACAAAACCTTTATTTGCACCAGTACAAGCAGCATGACCCATCCATACAAGATGTTTCCTCTTCACTACCAGAAATCCAAACCCGTCCAGCAGAACACATCATATCATCATATGTATCTATTGCTAGCCCATTCACAGTGTTAAGACCAATGTGTGTTTATCAGAAATCACTAAGTCCAATGCAGTAGATAAAAACAGCATCAAGCCAAAGAGCAGCAACAAAATATTCATATGGAAAAAAATAAGGTAAGGATGTCAGGAAAATGATCATTATGAGTTAACTGTGAAGGAATCAGGGACAGCTCAATGGTTTAGGTATCTGGTTTCGGGAGACAGAGGTTGGGAGTTCGATTCCCCAGTGTCTTCTTGACAGGGGCTGGACTCGATGATTCATAGGATCCCTTTCAGCTCTGCAGTTTTAAGATTTCTAAGATGTGAGCAAGAAAAGACTAAAGAGCAAGAATGACCAGATGAAGTTCCTTAATGATAAGTGGACAGCAGAAAATATTGCCACTTGCTAGCCACATGAAATGGCTAGGACATTCTTGGATATCCCCATGAGAACTGTAACAGAAAAGATAGTCTGTGTTGAAGGGAATATGCTAAGAGTGTGTGCAAGAGAGTATAGCGAAAACATCCAGTGGTGAGGGTACAATGAGAAAAACGGCAAATTAAAGACAAAATTAAAAGCTGACAGTAAAAGGGAAAAAAAGGGGGGAAAGGCACCCTTGTAGTGCTGAGCAGCCTCCCTAGGGATCTGCTGTGGGAATGTGAATTTACTGTTTGCAGGAGTGCTTAAAGTATTTCACACCATCCATATTCAACTTGTACAGTTGTAAATCAAGCTCAGCATAAGTAGGCAACTTCTGCAAGTCTGGGGGCAGTTCTCTCACACACACACACCCTCCCTCCCTCTTCCTTTTGGACCACATTTCCTTTTGGTCCAATGTGCTTTCCAATGTGGGGAAATGTGCTTTCCCACATTTTTTCAAACTTTTTTTATGTTTACTTTTTTAAAAAAAGACTCCAATGATCGCAGAAAGTGGGAGCAACACCCAAGATTTCTTTGTTTCTTTACCTTCTCTGTTCATTTTAGGCCTAGAGAGGATCCTGTTCCGGAGCAGAAGCAACTGAAGGTGACTGGAGGCATAAACACAGCCTCTCCTCTAGCAGCCATTCTCAACGGGGATCATATGACCCCCTGGGGGCCCCTGGCACATTTGAAGAGGGTCACAGACTGGAAACAATTCTTAACACACCACCTTATAAGGTTCATCTTCCGACTTATACAATCCTGATTCAGTCTATATTTATTTCATATTGTGTTTATGGCTATGTCCCAAAAAGGTTTAAGACACACATGTAACTACAGCAGAATTGACTTGATGGCACACTATTATTGGTATTAGGATATAATTTAATGCCATGCAACTATGCACACAACTGGAGCCTTATTTTATTAAAAGCACACATCCATTTGTTCAAGTCATGTCCACTGATCCTAGTAGGGAGAAGAAATTAATAGTAATAATCCAACGGATTATGGAGCAGAGGTTAGTGCATAACCTTTTAATGAGCAGAATATTTAAAGACTGATGACACAGTATATTTTCACTTTGCAGTAATTTAGTGCAGGAGTTCACATTGATTACTTAAAAGGCCATTCAATTTTATTTCTTATATCTAATTGTTCTTTCTGCTCAGTAAATGGATGCCTGAACTGAGTACAATATTATTTTATTAATTTTGCATCATTTAAAAACAGTTCTGCCCTATTTCACTTGTCCGTGTGCCCTCAGAATGCCCTTCAGGTTTTCAACGAGATGCAGGTTATACCTTTCCCACTGATACATAACCTGCTGCAATCCTACAGTACTTGGTACTTTTAGCCTGAATTCAACCCTCCAGGTACATGGAACAGACAAAATCCCCAGAGAGGCCTTTCTTTCTTCATTTCAAAATACCATTAATAAATATATCAGATAATTTCCACCCAATAATTGGCAACATCAAGAGTATTTGGGGCAGCTAGCACCAAGTCTTCCATGGTATGTATCAAGGAGCATAGAGTACACTGAGATGTGTAAACCACACAAAATTTCATGTTTTTCTCCATACTCACAAAGGACTGTATTGGTGCAAAAAAAAAACACCACCCATTTTCTTAGGTTCACTTTAGCTCTGCCAACCCCGGTACGTAGCCAATTAAGTGACTTCCAAAAAGCCCAGTTCTTTGTGTGTTCAGGGGCTAAACATTCCTGGAGTTCCATCCATTTCAAGACTTGGGTAGTTCTTTCTTTCCATATTATAGTCTTGGTATTCTCTGCAGTTCTCTGATGATAGCCAAAAAGGGAATGCACATCTGATAGAGATGGCTTGAGGTTTTAACTATTAGCTGCTACCTCCCACAGAGATAGTTCCACAGAAGACAAGAGAGTGAAAGGATAAAAAAAGAAAGACTGCAATCCAATCTAACAGTTTCATCGTCTTTAGTGATGGTTTATTTCCATCATGGCGCTTCATGGTGCAGTGATTAACCTGCTGTACTGCAGACAAAACTGTACTCACAACCCGGGGTTCTATCCCAGGTAGTCCGCTCAAGGTTGACTCATCCTTCTATCCTTCCAAGGTAGGTAAAATGAGTACCCAGCTCACGGGGAGGGGGGGGGCAATGTGTAGTCTGTATAATTAACTCGTAAACCACCCAGAGAGTGCCTTAAGTGCCATGGGGTGGTATATAAGCTGCACACTTTGTTTTCTGCTTTCCAACACAGTTTTGTCCCAGACCTCTTAAGAGCTCTAAAATGAGTCTGAACGAAGAGTTCGAGAAGAGTTGGCTTAAGCTGCTTTTTCACAAAACTCATAAACTTGGGTTTAACTTTAATGTACATACAACATTCAATTTAACCAAAATTAGCCAAAAAAATTTTATTCTGATTCACTGTTGGTTTTCTTTTCTATTTATAACTAAAGGCTATCAAATTAAAAGAATTCCATCAATAGTTCCACCTTTATTACTTCCATATTCTCTGGGAAAGTGAATTAGAAACTAATCCTGCTTCTCAATACCTCCTCTTTTTTTGAGGTGGAGTAGTTCTAAATATTTATTTATTTATATGTCTGTTTATTTAAAATAGTTATATGCTGCTTTTCTCCAAAGGAACCAAGACAGCTTACAGTATTAAAAGAAACTAAGTTAAAAAACCAATAATAAATTATTATAACATTTAGAAAGCATTAAATAAATATCATATTAAAACTTGTAATAAGAACAATATTAAAAACACAAGTAAAACACAGAATAAAATGCTTCCTTTAAAAAATCCCCTTGGTCAACCATTCATTTAAAGGAAAGCCTGCCTGATGAGGAAGGTCTTTGTCTGCTTGTGGAAGGACAGCAAAGATGGGGCCAACCTGATCTCCCATGGGAGGGAGTTCCAAAGTCTGGGAGCAGCAACAGAGAAGGCCCTCTCCTGAGTCCCCAGCAAAAGTGCCTGCAAGGGTGGTGGGACTCAGAAAGGCCTCTCCTAATTAATATCTGGGTAGGCTCATTAAGGGAGATATAGGCTTTTAGCTAGCTCGAACCTAAGTCATTTAGAACTTTATAGGTCAAAATCAGAATTTGAATTGTGTCTGGAAATGGATCAGCAGCCAGTGGAACTGCTGTAACAGAGGAGTTTTACAGTATGTTCCCTATAACGAGCTATAGTTAAAAATCTGACTGTGGCACTTTGGATCTGCTACAGTTTCCAAACAATTATTAACACAAATCAGTTATTTTTCTCTGTCTTTTTGTTTGTCTATCACCTCCCACTTAGTGGCAGTTGTTGGCATCATATGCACTCCAACAGCAGTACACTTGGAGTAGGGAACGTGGTTTAAATGCCCATGTGAACAGTTGAGGACTGACAATTCAAGCAACAAAGGGCACATACAAGGGGAAGCTTCCCCCATTCTTAGTAGTAATATGGCTTAAGGGAAAGTGTGAGCATTTGGACCCATTACAGACTCATACATACTGGAAGGAGCCAGCACTGCAGAGAGTGTGATGTGCTAATCCACTGCAAATTACTCAAAAACCTGCTACCTCTTAGCATTAACTATAGTCAGTGAGGCTGCTTATAGGTGAAGGTAAAAACATCTGGAAGACTACAGTTTCTCCGCCTCTTCTTTGCAGATTACCCTTTGAAACAAGCTATTTTAGGACAGTTCTCAAAAAATCAAAGAGTGAGGATACCATGGAATCACAAAAAACAATGACTTCTTTTTAAAAATTAGACTCATCTGAAAACTCCTAGCACATTCACATCAAGTGTCTCCATATGAAAAGGATTCAGGCCAACAAAAACCCCTTTGCTAGAAAGAGATCTCTGTGCACATATTGGTACACATATCCAACTCCTGTTCATCAAAGGGTGGCCTGTGTGCATTGGCAGAAAGTGACAGAGTTAGTCAGAAAGCCTCATGCATTCTTTGAGAAAAAATGAAGAGAAAGGGATGAGGCAATCATCATATGCCTAAGTTGACAACTGCCAACTATACCCAGTGGGGAAATCTGACTGTCCATGTGCTGTTATTCTACTAGAAGAGTCAGCATTAGATCCCTGACCAAAATCCTTTTAATTTATATTTTATTCATGTTTCTTTTAAGCAACTGCTCATCATGGAATACACTGGTAAAATGAAGAGTGAAATGAAATGAAAATGCATGCTTTGCAGCTAGGAATTTAGCACAGCATAACTAGATATAAATATTCTTGCAATTATATTAACTCCTATTGATTCAGCACCATGATAGAATAACTGTTGCCCTAATAAGATTCACAGCTGCCTTATTTTTTAAGTTTCACAAATAGTTTACCTGGAACATTTACAAACAAATCAATTAATATTGACCAAAAGATCAATCTCTGCACAATATGAAAACAGTTTTGAGCTATTTGATGTTCCCTCAGAATAGCTTTACCTTCTGCTGATGAATGCTGATTTCCTTTCAGGTATTTCATTATACTCAGATTTTAATTAAAGAAGAAATAAGGAACTCTAAGTATTGTAGAGCTTCAATAACCAAGCCTTGCACTTCAAATGCACCTTGTCCGTGTGGCTGTTATTAAAGTAACTGAAAAGTGATCAGCAGAATATCTATTATCATATCCAGGTTCACACTGCCATTTGCATACACTTATTTTTGCTGTCATACACACATTTATTTAACAAATAACAACTAAGCACATTTACAACTGAATTATCAGATCTTGTAAGATCTACTTTGGGATACATTAAACTTCCATGCTGGCCAGGAGATTATGAGAACTGTAGGCCAGAATGTAACTTTTCTGACGTCTGCTGCTTACTCCAGTTTAGAATTCAAGGGAGAAGAAAAGGGGCTTTGACACCTTGGCTTGTTAAAATTATACTTTAATAATGCAATCCTAACTCTAGAGAAAACAATCCAAAAACGGCACCGGAGATGACACTAGGCAAATTCAAGACATGCTGAATCCAAAGCAATCCCAGTTTAGGGATTTTGAAACTCATCCAATGGTGTTTGTAGTCCTACCACCTCATGTTGGTGCTTCTGCAGTGGAAAGATCTGGCAGCAGGTATTGTTGTTGCCCATAGGATGACTAAATGTGCTCCTATTCTTTGGGGAAGCTCTTTCTGTATCCCCTTGGAAATCAATCAATAGGTTATGGACTGGAGTTGGCAGAAAAAGTGATCTAAGAAAATGGGGGGGGGGGGTTTGCACCGACACAGTCTTCTGAGATTATGAAGAGAGACAAGCAACTTCACAGCTACATTAGTGTAACCTGTGCCCCTCAACATGTACTATGGAAGCCTTGATGTCAGCTGCCCCAAATGTTCTTGATGTTGCCTGTTGTCCAGCAAAAACAATCTGATATATTTATTAATTGTACAGTAATGACAAGACAAAGAAGAAGAGGGGTTTTGAAAATTATTCAGGGCTACCTTTGCCTTGTCCTAACTTTGTGCCTAATGACATAGCATATGCTCAGGATGTGGAAGAAGTTAGGATCTGGCAGGACTTGGCTCCTCCCTTGCTCTGCCCCTTCTTGTCCCATTTTGACTCTTCTGTTGGCAGATAATCAGCTATCAGAGCAGTTTACTAGCACATCCTTCACTTGCCAGCCTCAGCATTAACACTCCACACCATACTATTTTGTCATATATCTCACTTGTAAATATCAACTCTTGGTTGTGCCAAGTTCTGTTGCAAACTGGATTACTAAAGTGACAGATACTTATCAAATATGCTGTTTTATCTGAGACATTCATGCTTCTTATCTGCTTTCTTGGTACCAAACCTTGGTAGAAAATATTTTCCTGGATATTAAATTACATATACAGTCAACCCTCAACTTACGAGCGGCTCTAGATACGAACATTTTGACTTACGAACCGCTCTAATAGGAAAAAACTGACTTGACTTGTGAACTTTTTTCAAGTTACGAACAGAAAAAAAACACGTGGGGAAGGCAGGGAACCTCCCTCTCCCCCCCCCGCTGCCCCCCGCACCCACCCCCCCGCAGCAAGCGCCACTTTCAGAAGCCTCCCGGGGGCAGGGGAAAAGCACCATTTTTTTATTTCAAGCTCTTTTTCCCTGCCTTCCCGGCAGCCATTTTGTGCTCTTCTCCGCTCCCGCCCCCCCTCTCCCCGCCTCTCAGCTGATCAGAGCTGGGTCTCAGAGGCTTCCCCGGGCTTGCCCAGCACGTAAAAAGGCAGTGGAAAAGCACCCGGGGAAGCCTCTGAAAGCGGTGCTTTGCCATGGGGGAGGGTGGTGGGGTGGCGGGCCTGCCCCCCGCCACCCACCCACCCACCCCGGCGGCAAAGCGCCGCTTTCAGAAGCCTCCCAGGGCTTGCCCAGCACGTAAAAAGGCAGTGGAAAAGCACCCGGGGAAGCCTCTGAAAGCGGCGCTTTGCCACGGGGGGTGGGGCGGGGGGGTGGGGGGCAAGCCCAGGAAAGCCTCTGAGACCCAGCGCCGATCAGCTGAGAGGCGGGGAGGGGGGGAGCGGAGAAGAGCACAAAATGGCTGCCGGCTCCCTGCTGGTTGCCAGCTCTCAGCTGTTTGGCGGTCTTTTTCCGGCTGTTCCGCCGCTACCAAGGCACTGTGAGAAGCCGGGCTCAGTCTACAGTACCTGGTAAGTGACTTTGTTTTAATTTTTTTCCCCATAGGAACGCATTAATAAAATTTCAATGCATTCCTATGGAAAATTTGGTTTCGACTTACAAACTTTTCCACTTACGAACCGACTTCCGGAACAGATTAAGTTCGTAAGTCGAGGGTTGACTGTAGACTGACTGGGTTTTTTGCTGCCATGGTGGTTGCTGTAATTGTGACTGTATGTAGACATATAGTCTGGATGTAAATAACTACAATCCTTGCAGAATACCACATCTGTGCTGAAAATCAACAATTTTATTTTCAAGTTCATTTCCAACCAACCTAGGAATACTGTGACAATCCCAGCCCCAAATTTTTACCATTAAAAATTCAAAGAATTTTCACAGCACTATTCTGCTCTGTGGCCATTAGGAGGCTGCAACTCTTCGAAATGTATCTGGACCACTGCCTGGTATATTTATTGCTACTTACAAATTAGACACTAGTGTAGGAATGCTATTTTTTGTAGGCTTTGTCTAAATGAGCATAATAACAGATGGCCAAATAGTGGTGTTATGGGCCTGCTAAATAATTACACCGCACTGAGCCTGCTTGTGAAACTAACAACAAGAAGAAAAGCTGTTACAAATCATGTTTAAAAGAGCACCTTGTCAAAACTTTCCACAAACAAAAGTATATAAAAATGATAAATATGAAATCGTGAAACAGTAATTGATGACACACCACTGAAGTCTAAAAATATATTTTAGTGTGTGGGGCATTACATTTAATAGCTAATTTTGTGTTGTGTGCACAAGTTAGAAAGATTCTAGGATGTGCTGTGGCAGTCATTAAAGTTTTCCCTGTCTTATTCAGAATTGCTGATTGTGCCACATAAAATGGAAAAATGAAGTGTGTTTCTTCTCCGAAGGCAAGATAGGGACATACTTTCCATTGCCTCTCAATCGAAGCTGAATATTTCATCCTACTATGCAACCTTTCCAATGTCTACAATATGACAACTCAAAGAAAGCAGCTCCCTATTCCAATTTCCATTGTTTTGACTGATCACTCTGTGGTCTATTAATTCACATTTGATCTATTTTAATTAACTACTTGTTTCTATTTAAAATTTGTATCCTGTATTTGAAAAATATTTTTCTAGGGTAGCTTTACACCACATGCATTTAAGCAGTAACAATAATAACAATAAAGATAGAACAAAAGCAAAAGTGAATTAAGAGATCAGCAGTCTATAAGTCACAAATACAAATGTGGGATTAAAACTGTTTCAAAACCTGGGGGGGAACTGATCCTCCCCCAAACACACACGTCAAAAGGAAAACAAAATAATCCTGGGGAGAAGATTTGCTCCACCACTGGAACCATCCACCTCTTGTGCCACCTATCATCATGATCAGATAAGAGAAGCACCCAGAAAAAGGCCTCTTAGCATACCGGGAGACTGATCTGGAGGCATACAAACCTTCAAAAGGTAATATTTTTATTACTTAATATACTATTGGGAATCCAGTGTTACATACAGGAAGAGCATCATCATTATCTTAGAACTGCATGGTAGGAAGGGGCCCTATGGACCATCGAGTCTAGCTCATACAAACCAGAAAAACAAACAACACAAATCATTTTTTTAAAAAACTATACAAAAAGTCCTCCCCCACCCCACCAGGACCATTTAGAAATATAACACATTTTTCCTATCTTTATGGATTCTCATTCCCCTTCCAAAATTGTACTGACTCTCGCGAAGGTACACATCCCTTCCCTTTTACTAATACACAATCAATACATTCTTCCCAAATAGCTGTAAAGTTATTCTTATTTAACAATCCCTTCTTTACTGTGATATTACACGTTATATATTATACCATTCATATAACTGGAAATTATAATTTGTTTCCCAGTTCCTAGCTACCAATAATCTTGTCACTGTTGTTAAATTTAAAATTAATTCTTTAGTTGAGCAATTTGCCACCCAGAGTAGACCTTTGCTCTAGATGGGCAGGGTAGAAGTCTAATAAAATAAATAAAATAAAAAATAAATAAAAATTACCTTGTTCCTGATCAAATATTGATAAGAGCACTATTTGGTCTTTATTATCCGAATTTTCTAGCCAGTCTTTTACGAGACTCGTATCCTAATAATTTGCTTTTCTTGATAAATTCTCCATATTTTGCTTCAAATTTCCTGGAAATTTCTCCAGCTCTACCACCAAATAATTGTTGTTAATATTTTTCTGTAGTTGTTCCAAATTAGAAACGTATTTTTAAGAAAGGGATTTTCTATATTTATTTATAGTATTGTTATTATGCTCTTATTAAGTTGTATAAAAAGAACATGAACGCAGGGTTCAAATTTAATTATTGTGATTCCATATCCAATCATATTAATTTACTGGACTGCAAAACGTGTCTTAATTGACTGGCAATATAATATAACCTTAAATTAGGAAGTACAACGCCTCAAATTTTTGAGTTCTACCATCTCTTTTGCCTTTTTGTCTCCATTACAGAATGTATTAATCATATTTTGCCAGTCTTTTAACCCAGTGTTCCCCAACCTTTTCCGGTCCGCGGACCGGCTGGGGAAGGCGGGGCACCCCCACGCTCACGCACCTGCGCGAACAAGTGTGCGCGCGCTCTTGCATGGGGGCCCGCGCGCCTGCACAAGCACGCGCCGCCATTTTGCGCAGGCATACGACCACTTGTGCGCATGCGCAAACAGCAGCACGCGCTTGTGTGGGCCCGCGCGCATGCGCAAACGTCGGTGCGGCACTCGTGCGGGCATGCCGGAGCGCGCGCGGATGCGCAAACGGGCGGCACAGGGGTGAGTGCGCGTGGGGAGGTCTCTCTCGCCGGCCCGGTCTGGCCCAGGCCAGGGACCGGCACCGGGCCGGGGACCGGGGGTTGGGGATCGCTGTTTTAACCCCTCTTTTGCTATCTTTATCAGCAATATTGTAAATAAACATTTTATCTTAGGTACCATATTTTTTTGTTGTTTAGTCATTAAGTCGTGTCCAACTCTTCGTGACCCCATGGACCAGAGCACACCAGGCCCTCCTGTCTTCCACTGCCTCCTGGAGTTTGGTCAAATTCATGTTGGTCGCATCGATGACACTGTCCATCCATCTCGTCCTCTGTCATCCCCTTCTCCTCTTGCCTTCACACTTTCCCAACATCAGGGTCTTTTCCAGGGAGTCTTCTCTTCTCATGAGATGGCCAAAGTATTGGAGCCTCAGCTTCAGGATCTGTCCTTCCAGTGAGCACTCGGGGTTGATTTCCTTCAGAATGGATAGGTTTGTTCTCTTTGCTGTCCAGGGAACTCTCAAGAGTTTCCTCCAGCACCACAATTCAAAAGCATCAATTCTTCGGCGGTCAGCCTTCTTTATGGTCCAGCTCTCACTTCCATACATCGCTACTGGAAAAACCATAGCTTTGACTATGCGGACCTTTGTCGGCAAGGTGACGTCTCTGCTTTTTAAGATGCTGTCTAGGTTTGTCATCGCTTTCCTCCCAAGAAGCAGGGGTCTTTTAATTTCATGGCTGCTGTCACCATCTGCAGTGATCATGGAGCCCAAGAAAGTAAAATCGGTCACTGCCTCCATATCTTCCCCTTCTCTTTGCCAGGAGGTGATGGGACCAGTGGCCATGATCTTAGTTTTTTTGATGTTGAGCTTCAGACCATTTTTGGCGCTCTCCTCTTTCACTCTCATTAAGAGGTTCTTTAATTCCTCCTCACTTCCTGCCATCAGAGTGGTATCATCTGCATATCTGAGGTTGTTGATATTTCTTCCGGCAATCTTAATTCCGGCTTGGGATTCATCCAGTCCAGCCTTTCGCATGATGTATTCTGTATATAAGTTAAATAAGCAGGGGGACAATATACAGCCTTGTCGTACTCCTTTCCCAATTTTGAACCAATCAGTTGTTCCATATCCAGTTCTAACTGTTGCTTCCTGTCCCACATATAGATTTCTCAGGAGATGGATAAGGTGGTCAGGCACTCCCATTTCTTTAAGAACTTGCCATAGTTTGCTGTGGTCCACACAGTCAAAGGCTTCTGCGTAGTCAATGAAGCAGAAGTAGACTTTTTCTGGAATTTTCATTTTACATACCACTATTCTACCAATCATGATATTCTGATTTTCCTATAATTATCTAGCTTGTTTTTATTTCTCACTGCAATTTATTTTTAAAAAATCTTCTTTTAATTTTTTTCTAAATTCATTGGAATATTCATATTTAAGTACTTTGTTAATTTTTGAGCCCTAAAACCCCATTTTTTCTAATTACTTGTTTTTCATCCTTATAACCAACTTGATTTCATTCGGATAATACACATTAATTAAGATAAATTCTTCTTTCCCCATTATACCTTGTAACATTATATATCTCCCATTATTATATTTTCAAATTTTTATCGCTTTAAATTCACACTTCTTAGAAATGATGATGTAACTTTTGAAGTTCCATAGGCCTAAATACCAGACCAACTAAAGTTCATTTACACCTTCCTTTGATTTATGAGTCTCTTGCAAAAAACATTATATCCACTTTATCCATGTTTAGCAACACCTCTATTCTTTTCCTTTTTCTAACACTCTTCAGGTCTTTTACACTTAAAGTTGAAATTCTTAAACTTTTAACCATACTTACCGTATTTGCTGGCCTATAAGACGACTGGGCGTATAAGACGAGCCCCCAACATTTCCACTCGAAATATAGAGTTTGTTATATACTCGCCCTATAAGACGAGCAATTCAACTTTCTAACTATAGGTGGCGCCGAGGCTGCTTCTTGGTGCTTTAGGTCTGTCGGCCATTACTGTATAGGGTGTGTGGCAGTTGAGAGAGCTCCGGCTTTCCAAGTGAGCCTGTGTGTGTGTGTGTCTGCAAGGAGGTAAGCTGCTGTTTTCTCCTTTTAAAAAACTTCTGGGTGGGTTTTGGCTGGGGCGGATATGTTTCTGTGCTGTTTTGTTGGTGGCTTTTTTTCCCTTAATGCCTCAGCAAGGGAGCTGAGTTTACTGTGTGTTGTTGGAAGTTTTAAGTGCCTTCCGTTTCTTCGGCCTGAACGGATTAATTGGTTTTCAATTCATTCCTATGGGAAATGGTGCTTCGACCTACGAACATTAAAAAAGAGGATGAAATGGCTGAAAAGCCTCCAGGCAGCCATGTGGCTGCAGCCATTTTGTCTTCTCCTCCACTCCTCCCCTCTCCCGACGATCAGCTGATGGGCGGGCTATTAGGAGGCATGCTGAGGCTTTCTCTGCACTGGAAATTCAGGGGAAAAAGGTGGAAGCTACCGGTATGTCTATTCCAACTGAAGTGCACCCGGCGTACAAGATGACCCCCCCACTTTGAGGCATGTATTTCAGGGTAAAAAAGTAGTCTTATACGCCGGCAAATACGGTATTTATCACCATTTTTCCATTCTGGTCCCATAATGTGAATATTCCTCCAGTTATCAACAAAATCTTACAACACTACCCCAACTCAAATCGCATTAACTCATCTCCCTCCATCCCACATCCTCAAAAAATAACTGTTTCTCCCCCAATTAATCCTCCAGAGTTCCATCACCTCTCTACAGACAGGTCACTGAGGGAAAAATAGTTCTTTCTCCCTCCATCCTCTATATTATATCCATTTGCACTCAGTGTCAGAAAAGCAGATATTTTTAAAAATGGAATTAATGAAGATGGGGTTGGTAGTGCAGCTTGCTACATTATATTTTGATGAAATCACTTGTACTTTTTTAGAGAAGTACTTTTTTTAAGAAGTACATTTTCATCTCCATTGGAGACTAGTGCATTAATTTATACAATCTGCAGTTAAAAGTTGCACTGATGGAGTTATATTGGCTTAAATATGCAACAGGCCTCCACCCTCTCTACCAGATTTCTTCTGTATCTACGAAACTGAGTACAAGGAGAAACAGAAAGATTAAGTTAAGCAATCTATACAGAAACATCATAAAATTGAAGCCAAATTCAGGAATGCTTGGATCACATTTACCAAACTTTTTCAAAAAGGATTATATGACTATATTGTCTCACAATACAACATTAGAATTTATAATCCCTATTCCATAATGAGATCTTCAAGTATTTGAAATTAAAATTGATGTACATGTTTTAAAAGTAAAAGTATTATTAATTTTAAAAATCTGACTTACATTTTTAAAAAATCCAATTCATATTTTAAAAACATTTTTTAAAATCATTTATTTTATCCACTCTGGTTTTGCTAGGCTTTTCCCCCTCATGTCTGACTCGTATCTCAATTCATGAATATTTAAACTACTGGATTTCTCTTCTGCAAACCTTCACTTGAAGTTCTGAAGTACACTAGACCCATTAGCTGAAACAGATCTTTGAAGGTTTGATGGAACTGATCCACTTTAATTTAAATAAATGGGCATTTTGTTATTTAATCCAAGGAAAAGTAGACTGAAACCAAATCAGCAAGAATCATGACTAAACTTTCAGCCAACTCATTCAAATGAATGGTTATTCCGACAGCAGAATAAGCTTTCTCCATTTCAGCTGACAGTCATCCCCTACAAATCTAGAAGTCTTTTCCAGTGCTCCCTGCCTCAATCACTATCCCTATATTTCTGTCTATTTTCAACTACATCTCCCTAGTTTCTTAATTTTCAGCTACCTAACCAGTGTGTAACAGCTGCCTTGTACCAGATGTTTCACTTTATTTTTCTTAAACATATTTTATTCTATTTTTCTATAACTTTGATAGATATTTTGCTGTTTTGATGGAGGAGGGTTGCTTTTTCCATTTGCCCTGAATTTGACTTCACTAGGGTCTGCATTAATTGGAGTGGCAGCTGAAACTTCTTTGAAACTTTATTCACCACAACCAGAAAAAAATGGGCTGGTGAAATTCTTTTAAACATGCTTTAATCTAGCTGGAATGCCAGAAATTGCTTCCAGATGTGCTCCATACAAAAGTCAATCATAGCTATTTATACTGACACTGTGCAGTCCAAACAATCTCAATGGAAATGCCATGTCTCCACTACAATAAAGCTATAAATGTCAGTTTTGTTGAATGTGGAGAGGTGTTGAAGAGTTCATGTTAGTTGGCTTTCAAGGCTATTTGTTACCTAGAAATAATTAAAAGCATGGTAAGGACCAAGATACTTTTAATACAGAGATCTTATATGTTGAGTTATTCTTAAAACACACCTGACACCTTCAAACCCCAAGTGTCACAGGTTACAAGTTGAATTTCATTTCATATACCAGAAAAATGTATCACTTAGGCAGGGGGCCAAGAAAAACTGAAGTGCTTGGCAGGATTCCCATGCCTTCTCCTATACTGAACACACACATAGTACACCTGGGACTAAAATCAACTTCAGAATAGTGAAGCAACAGATGCTTGCCATATTAGTCACTTTACCTCAGAAGCTGAAGAGTCTGAAGGAAAGAGGAAACTATTTTTCCAGTATCTAACAAAGGATTTCTGGGCAACTATGTCTTAATGGTTTTGGAAACTGTAGGAAAAAAAAACACTTCACTGCTTGAAAAAAAAAAGGATACAATATTTTAACAATATTTTAAGGAGCTTTGTGGTCCAACAGTTAAAGTGCAGCACTGCAGCTAAAACTCTGCTCACGAGCCAGGTTCAATCCCAGGCAGTTGGCTCAAGGTTCACTCAGCCTTCCAAGGTCAGCAAACTGAGTACCCAGCTTGCTGGGGGGGGGGGGGGCAGTGTGCAGGCTGCATAATTAAACTGTAAACCACCCAGAGAGTGCTTTAAGTGCTATGGAGTAGTATATAAGAAGCATGCTTTGCTTTAAAAGCTTTGGTCCAATTATAACAGATTTTCGCAAAGGAAAGTTCAGATTCAGATATCACATTTAAACAAGGAATCCTGGCTTAATAAAAGTCAGATGAGACATTACATTTAGCATTTCGTAGAAGAGACGCTTCTTCACATGATGAAAGACAACTGTTTGTCATAGCATGAGATCTTCCTCAGTTGTGTATATTGCATTTAGTACACTTTATTTTGATTACTGGAACACAAACATGGGCTGCATTTCCAAGTCTGACTGTTGAGATCTTTGAGAAAATCCCATTACAGGAGAGAAAATGAGTTGATCAGGGGAAATACACATTCTCCTTAGACTCTAGCAGTTTAACCACAAGCCATGGTATGAATGAACACCACGCTGGTCCACATGATTGTTTACTCCTCCCTTCATAAAAGCAGGTAGACAAAACCAAGGAGACAGCTGTTTTGTCACAACCTAGCATTATGCCTATGTGTGCCCGAACATGCTAGAATTAAGATTAAAATCAGAGTTTGAAGTTGTCTGACAAATCACAGCTTCCTTAAATGCACTTAACTATAATCCCAGGTTAACAAAATTATCCTTCCTGGTTTGTTTACCTGCTTACATGAAGGGAGGTGCAAACAAGCTGTCTGTATCAGCACATCACTCATTTATACTCTTATTTACCAAATCAGGAATCCTGTTTAGAGATGGGCATGAATCAGATAAATTGTGATTTGTATTGATTGCCAAGGTTGACAATTCATGAATTATGAATTTATGCTTTTTTTAATGAACTGACGATCAATTCGTCAATTTGTTTTTGACTTTAAAAAACTATAAAATGCCCCCCCCCCCGAGCACTTAGAGACACCAAATTCTCTCCTCTACAAGCCCTGCATGTTTGGTGAAGTTTGAGTTTCGAACATTCGACTTATACAACCACAAGCCCCCCCCCCAGGAAAGATCTCCCCCAGACACCTAGAGACACTAAAATCACAGAGAAGCTTCAACTGACGCTCCTCTACAATCCCCCCAAATCTGGTGAAGACTGGGTTTCAGACATCCAAGTAATGACAAAGTAGGTCCTCACAGGATAAAGTCCTTTAGCAGCTGGCTTGAGGAAACCCAATCTTCACCAATCTTAGTGGGATTGTAGAGGAGAGTCAGTAGGAGCTTCTCTGTGATTTTGGTGTCTCTAGGTGCCTGGGGGGGGGACTTTCTTCGGAGGGGCTCTTTGTGGGTGTATAACCTGGACATCTGAAACCCAATCTTCACCAAACTTGGAGGGATTGTAGAGGATAGTCAAAATCACTAAAAGTTTGTTCATTTGTATTTGTTGAGGGCATTGAATTGTATTAATATGAATCGATGAATTAGTGATTTTTGAATGAATTTGGTGATTCATTTTTAAATTCGTGCCGATCTCTAATCCTGTTCAACATGACATGTAAAGACAGCCACTGTGTACCAAAACTAGCCAAAGAGTTTCAAGAATTACAGTGAAGAACAGAATCAAGTAAATGAACGTTAAAATGCCATATTTTCCCCTGTATAAGACGATACTTTTGTCTAAAATATTTAGATTAAAAATTGAGGGTCATCTTATACACGGAAGTAAGGAGGGGGAGGGATCAAAGCACTTTGATTCCTGCTATCCCCCTCCACTTTCTCGCGAGGAAAGCGCTTTTCCCCTCCATTTTCTTTGCAAGAAAGTGGAGGGAGAAAGCACTTTCCTCGCAAAAAAGTGCAAGAAAGTGGTGGGGGAAAGAAAGTGGAGGGGGAAAGCAGGAATCATCAAAGCACTTTGATCCATGCCTTCCCCCTCCATTTTCTTGCAAAGAAAGAAATTTTAGGTTAGAAAAGTGGTGTGTGTGTGTCTTATACATGAGGGTGTCTTATGGTGGTTAAACTGCTGTACTGCAGCCAAAACTGTGCTCACGACCCAGGGTTCAATCCCAGGTAGCCGACTCAAGGTTGACTCAGCCTTCTATCCTTCCGAGGCAGGTAAAATGAGTACCCAGTTTGCTGGGGGGGGGGGGCAATGTGCAGCCTGCATAATTAACTTGTAAACCGCCCAGAGAGTGCTTGAAGTGCTATGGGGCGGTATATAAGCAGCACGCTTTGCTTTTGCTTTTTTGCTTTTATACACGGAAAAATACGGTAAGTCCTCAAAAACAAGTATAATGCTCCCAAAGGCCAGTAATTCCTTAGCATCCAGTAAAGCACATGACATAGTGGAAAAATAATTACTACTATTTATTTATTTATTTACTTATTTATATATTATTTTATTTAAAATATTTATATGTCAAAGATAAATGTCTTCATCTGCTTGTGGAAGGACAGCAAAGATGGGGCCAGCATAGTCTCCCATGGGAAGGAGTTCCAGAGTCTGAGAGCAGCAACAGAGAAAGCCCTTTCCTGTATCCCCACCAAACATACAGTGGTGCCTCGACTTACAAACTTAATCCATTCCAAAAGATGGTTGTAACTCGAAATGGTCGTAAGTCGAAGCACCATTTCCCAGGAATGCATTGAAATGTGATTAATCCGTTCCGGCGGGGGGGGGGGGAGGGTCACAAAAAAAAAAAACACTGCAAGACCCATCGGAAACGAAATTAATCTGTTCCAGCCGAAGGGAAAAAAAACTCAAAAAGCAAACAGAGACTGCAAGACCCATCAGAAATGCAAAAACACACACACACACACACACAAAAACCAAACAGAGACTGCAAGACCCATCGGAAATGAAAAAAAAAAAACACAACCAAAAAGCAAACAAACCGTGCAAGACCCATCGGAAACGTGAAAAAAAAACCAACCCAAAAAACAAACAAAGACTGCAAGACCCATCACAGCATAGAAACATAACCCCACCACCCAGCCCAAACCCACGCTGCAAAACCCACCCAGAACAGCCAGTTTTTAAAAAGCAAAAAGCAGCACCTTACCAGGCAGTCCAAAGCCTCCTCCAAACGCACACTCTCTAACCGCTGGGGCGAAATAGCTACAAAGAAGCAGCCTCTTTGCCACCAACGGTTAGCAGTTTGAATTCCCCGCCTTTTCCCCCACCTTTTTTCCAGTCGTAACTCGAAGCTCCGGTCGCAAGTCGAAGCAAATTTTTGCGGCCGGAGCTGGTCGTAACTCGAAATGGTCGTAAGTCGGGACGTTCGTAAGTCGAGGCACCACTGTATCTATGAGGGAGGTGGGACCAAGAGGAAGGCCTTTCCTGATGATTTTGATACCCAGGTGAGTTTATAAAGGAAGATATGGTCTTTCAGATAGCTTGGATCCAAGCCATTTAGGGCTTTATAGGTTAAAACCAGCATTTTGAATTGTGCCCAGAAATGGATAGGCAGCCAGTGGAGCTGCTTGTAACAGGGGAGTTATATATTCCCTGTAACCAGGCCCAGATACCAATCTCGCTGTGGCATTTGGCAATGAAAATCTATTGCAAGAATGTTAACACAGCAAGGTCCAGAATAGAGATCCATATTTTGATAATATGGATATATTCCTTAAACCCATGCAGTAATGCTCCTGATCTACTAGGTGTCTCAAAAGATGTAACTTGCACACTCTTCATCATGGCATATGAACTGTTGAGTTCCTGCAGCACTGGCCTTCTGATCAGACAGAAAAGAGGAACACAGAATAAAATATCCCAGCAATTAATACAAGCTATAGTACTATCCAGTCATTTAGTATGAATTTCATAGTATCACTTTATTAAAAATTATAATCATTTTGCTCTTCATTTAATTGTTAATTTCACTAAATTTTGACTAACAGGATCAGGCAGAGGACAACTAAAGGATATTGAACAAGGTCATGCATCCTTCATAAGAAGTAAAGCCTTTAAAGAAAGCACACGCACAAAAAACTATCAAGCTACAGTCTATGAAAGCAGCCATGCCTTTAAGTGGCAGAAACATGATAAGAGATAAATACAATAGTAATCTGGTACAATGAAATTTTCCTCATTTTAGCTTTTATCTAGTCTTTGATTTGGTTCCACAAGCAAGGTTCTTGCAGTCATGGAGCCCCAATAAAGACATGAAAACCATATTAATATAAGTTAATTGTAATTGTATTCCCACAACAACAAACTAATCTTTAAAAAACCCACAAAATATATTCAATACATGAAAAAATACATATTTTCCTCTATCCCTTAAACTACCATCTGTCTCCAAGTTGACAGATTCAAAAGATAGTCTGAAATCTGGTGAATCATATGAATCAAATAAGATTAGACACTCTTGACTCCCCTTTTCATAAAATAATTATGCTGACAATAGCAGTGTCATTACCCAGTGGGTGGAGTTCAGTTTCAAAGAGACTCAGCAAACAGAATACAGTATGCGTAAAACACCCTGGAGCTCATTATATGAAGGGAAAGGTGATGATCCTGAAATAAAATTCTATCAGTGTTGATGGTACAGACAAGTCTTTGGGCTGACATGTTATTCCTAAAGTATGCAGGCCATTTCCCATCCCATTTAAGAGACACAACTCTCATTCATTGTATTGTACAATAATAATCTACAACTGCATAGCATGGGAAAGTAGGAGAGAAGATTTATAAACAAACAACAAAATTCTAAGACACTTTTATCCAAATATTTCCTCCATCTGAGAATGATAATTTTTTCACACTAATTATGCCCTCTTAAGATGACTGCTCGTTTAGGATTTGCTCCAACAATTTCAAATCACTTAATACTTCCTCTTATTATTTTATTTATTACAGCCAAACCCTATCTCTTACATAAATACTGCAATGAGTTTTTCAAACAAGGTATTATTCAATATGGTAAGAGAACAAAGAGGTTGAAATAAGAATATGATTTCCCATGAGACAGCACTGTGTTCATGTAATTTAACTTCAAAACCACCCCAATATTTGAACAAGGAAGAGTTTTACTCTTGCACAGTTTAAAAGTGGCCTCCTTTTAAACCAATCAAAAATTCAAGTACCTTTTATTCTAAAACAATTTCCACATTTAAAAGAGTTTGAGAATTGTGGGTCATGGTTGAACAACTGCCTACTGGTCTCCTAAATGGGATGTTGTTTTAGTGCCAACACACAAGTAGTAAATCTAGAATCAAACACAAAGACCAGTTTGTATTTTGCTTCACATTTCTCAGAAATAGCTTTGGACAAAGGATGCTTCACAGGGAATGAAATCAGTCTAAGAGCTCCAATTCTTTCTTAATAACTGAAACTTAAAACTATTCCGTGGGGATAATGAGAACAATAGGAGATAGCTAGCAGTATCTGTGTAAAGTCAGTACCGCTTCAAGCTCAGTTTTAGACAATCTGGTTCAGACAACATCCAGGTGGCAGTTTTTAGGATCCACTCAGTCTTCTCAGACATAGCATTCCTGGTTTAAGTGTATTAAAACTGGCAAAAGGTTTAAGGACAGAGTTTATTAGACAGTAAACAAGCACCTGGCTCATATCCCTTCGTCCAGCCTTTCGCTTCCTTCTTGCATACTCTAGTATCAGTATTTCCAAGTACGTAGGTCTAATTTCAAGCCATTTTTAACCATGAATGAGCAACATGTGGCCCTCCAGATAATGTCTGACTGCAGCTCCATCAGACCTAAACAACACAGCCAGTGGTGAAGGATGAGGGAAGCTGTAGTCCAAGAACGTGTGGAGGATCATACGCTCTGACAGAAAATCATTTAACTAAATATTTAAACTACAAAAGTAATAATAGACAAACAAAAGTGTTTCAAGGATGGATAATAAAAGGGCTGTAAAGTAGCTTTTACATTTATAATAATTAGACAAGTATTATTTACAACAACAGTAATAAAAGTTAAACCAATCAGATGCATAAATCCTGTACTAATTCCATTCACAGATGTCAACATGAATAAAAAGTTTTAATCCCTCTTAATGTGATTCACCCACAGTACTATTACTAGAGCTTAACAACATCCTCATCATTATAGCCTTAGAAGATGTAGATTGGCATTTTATGCTGCATTACCTGTCAACTTGTAATGGAAGCTGTTCAAATAATAAATTACAATTTAAAACAGGGATAAACCATGCAAAGCGTAGTTCAGATCCTTACACTCTAAGCAACAGACTGGATGTAAGAAGTCACACACTGAGCACTGCATAGTCTGCCTACTCTGTGCTACATTTCCTGTTGAAAGCCATACAGTACGTACTTTTTAACCATACTGTATTATTCTCCAGAATCAACTTGTGAGAAACATGATTGTGAATGCTATATACTATACAAGAGATATAATCATGGTCCATCAAGTCAATTCTGACTTAGGGCAACCTTTTTAAGGTTTTCCAGGTAGACAATATTCAGAAAGGTTTACCTTCTTCTAGTAGTGCCACCATGGGACTGTGCAGCTTGCCCAAGACTTATACAGGCTGGCTCTACTCACAGGAGGCAGTGGGGAAATGAACTCCCAACCTCTGTCTCCGCAGCAAGTTACCTCAACTACTGAGCTATCTAGTCAGCTGTGTTTCACAAAAGCTCACACCAAAATAAATGTGATAGCTTTAAACATTCTACAAGACTTTGAGGTTTGTTTTTTTAGGTGAGTTGCAATACTATGAAATACTTAATTATTTTGAATAAAATGTTATGCTAGAAAACAACACTCCTTTAGTTGCCTTACCAATTACAGGAATTGGACAAGGGGAATGTGTCTCGGTTGGTTCTCCTTGACCTCTCAGTGGCTTTGATGCCATTGACTATGGTATCTTTCTGGTCCATCTCTCTGGAATGGGACTTGGAGGCACTGTTTTACGGTGACTGGTGCTGGGAGAATCCTGTTTGACACCCTGGCCATCAGCCTGCAGGGTCCCTCAGAGTTCTGTTTTGTGTCCTATGTTATTTAGCATCTATATGAAATCACGGAAGAGGCTGTCTGGAGTTTTGGGGTTTTGTGTCACCAGTATGTGGGTGGCACCCAATTCTATCTCTCCTTGCCATTGAAATCCAAGGAAGCTGTTTCAGCTCTAGATCAGTATCTGGTATGATCCATTCAACTGGATGAGGTTGAATAAACTGAAACTTAATCCAGACAAGTCAGAGGTGCTCCTGGTCAGTCAAAAGACAGATCAAGGAATAGGGATGCGGCCTGTGCTGGACAGGGTTACACTCCCTCTGAAAACACAGATGCGCAGTTTGGGGCTGATCCTGGATTCATCTCTGAGCCTGAATGTCCAGGCTTCAGCAGTCCCTTTGCACAATTAAAAGTGGTGTGCCAGCTGTGCCCATTCCTGGAGAGGTCTGATCTGCCCAAGGTGACATATGCCTTCCTTACATCCTGGCTGGATTACGGTAACATACTCTACATGGAGCTGCCTCTGGAAAGTGCCGGAAGCTTCAGTGAGTCCAAAATGCAGAAGCCATTGGGACTGGTCATAGGGATCACATAATCTCCCTCTTACAGCAACTCTGCTGTCTGCCAATCCATTTCCAGGCACAATTCAAAGTGCTAGTTTTAACCTAATAAAGCCCTAAACAGCTGGAATCCAAGCTATCTCAATGACAGCATCTGTCTTTATGAACCTGCTTGGGTGTTAAGACCACCAGGAGAGGCCTTTCTCTCAGTCCTACTACCTTCACAGGTGCATTTGGTGAATACACAGGAGAGGGCCTTCTCTGTTATTGCTCCCATACTTTGGAACTCCTTCCCGCAGGAGACCAGACTGGCCCCATCTTTGCTGTCCTTCTGTAAGCTGTCAAAGACATTTTGTCTTCAAGCAAGGTTTTGCTCAGTGACTGGCTGCCTGAGCGGGGTTTTTAAGTGGATTGTTGTGTCTAAGTGCCAGGCTTCCTTTTTGTGTAATTTAAGTGCATTCTACGCAGATCTTAGAGCAGTTTTTAGCTATAGTCAATATCCTATTCCTGCAGCCATCTTGCTAGCTGCAGTAATCTTGCTTGCTTGTATATTAGCAGAACCAAGCACCTGACAGTCTGAAAGCTTCATTCTACCCCATGTGAAAAATTGCCATGCATAAACAACTTCCCCCATCAAGCAACAAGTTTACCCTATTTTTAAAACACAAGTCTGCGAATAAATTTTTGCATTTTTCTATATGCCCAATCAACTTATTTAAAGAATAGAAATAATTTTACCAAAATATCATGTTGCATACACTTAAGTCATAAGAAGCTCTCATTCTGCATTTCACATATAATACAGTCATACATTGTTAAACTCTGAAGAAAAATACTGGATGAATCTAGCAGATGAAGCCAAGACATAGTTATTAGATGCATTACATCCTTAGCACATCATCTGTAAAAATGTCCTGGGTAAACTAACGCTCCAGGGGAAACCTGACCTTTAAGAGCCTTCCTAATACTACATCTAAATTAATATCACTGACAGCCACTTCAATCTAAGCTAGCAGGTTTCTTTCCTTCTGTCTAAAGAACCTATTCATCCATTTTACTTGTGAGTATAAATATACTCACATGTAAATTGATGTGTATCAAACCTAGCTTATGGGAGTTAAACAGAAACTATGAATGAAAAAAACACATAAGCTTCAATGTTAAAGAAAGTCATTGTGTGTGATATATACCATCATCATATGCTCTTTGAAGAAACTTTTTTTTCAGATACTAGTTTGTTCTCCCCAAGTGTCAAATACCACATCATATAACAGTTAAAAATAAAGATAATGTTTCCAAAAGTTACAGTGTTTGTGATATGCCAGCATAACTAAGCAAGAGGATTTGGGCCAATGGCTCCAGACACAATAGTTCCACTCTGTCCTGACACACACCACACCAAGCCACTGATCACACTTAATGTGCCAGAGGAAGCTAAACAGAAATCCACAGGTATTCATCTACACAGTAAGCCAGTTGTATGACACAGTAACCACGTTACTTAGGCTTAGGTTCACAGTGGAGTTCTGCTGGAATGCTTTAAACTGGTCTAAATACCAAGCAACCAGCATACCATGCAGAGAACGTGCTCATTCACAAAATGCCCCTAGAAGCCTAACTATGGCCTAATTCATAAAACATTTCAACTAGACTTAGGAAGACATAAAATGGTTTTGGACTCTAGTAAATTACTTACATTCATAAGGTGTGGCACTGACAGCCAAAAATGGATTTTACACACAGCTGGGTGAGAAAATATTTTTCCCTGTGTGTTAACAACATGCTTAGAGCTAAGTAATGCTTTTCACTTTGTGTATTTTCACTTTTAAAGTTTTAACACTTTTTCATGTGTCTCACTGAAAGTTGTTTAAGACTTTGAAGTGTTCTGAAGATGTATTCTCTGCATTTGTGGGCTATGAGCTCCTGTGTTGCAATGCTTTTGTCTTTTTGATTCAAATGTGACTTAAATTTTGCCTATAACCTAAGTTTCAATACCTGCATCTTTTTACGAGTTGCAAGGAGGTATTTTAAGTAAGCCTACAATTTCTGCATAACTGTATGACATTTGGATTTAAACATATGAGCCTACATTTTTTTCCTTACAATTGTAAGACTGTCTGACATTTTTGGATGAAATCTATAAATGATTTAAATAAATAGAACCTTTACAGAATTAACAAGTTTTGGAATTGCCTAGAATTACTGCAACAATAAAGGCACTTATAATGAGATACCCAGATGAGTTTGGAAATGCTTGTCACTGATTGTCTGATTTCATTCTGAGATTAACCCTTTACTCGGATAATGTCAGCTATGACAAATCATAGACTTCTGTACTTTGCCTGGGAGGTCTATAAATTTCTGTAGGATTCCTGGGGAATTCAAGTATACTTATCGAGTTCCGACAATGCAACTTCACAGAATACAGACTAGAAAGTTATCATCCAATTTCCAAACTCTTGCTCTACAAACATATTGCCTGCATCTTATCTGATGAACATTTTACATTTGAGATACAGTAGTACCTCGGATTGCCATAGCAACGGTGGTGGCGCTACAAACCTCCAGGCACGGGGAAACTTCCTTCGCAAAAAAAAAAAAAATGAAAAAAAACGTAAACCGAGGCATTATTTTCAACGGATTTCCATTCATAAATCGGAAATTACGTAAACTGAGGCATACATAAACCGAGGTACTACTGTAATTCTGAACAGTCTGGGATCAGCAATTAAAACCCAGGCACATAGAAACTTAAGATCAGTCAGGTGTTATTAACCTGACAACCACAGATACCATGAGCTTTATCAAGACTCACTGCTGATATACTGTTGCTGTTCTCTTGAATAAAGAACTGCTTTTTGTTTAAGAATATTATGTCAGGTCAGTTCACACATGATCTCTGAATGCAGACCAGCTTCCATCAGCTTCCACAGTGCATAATTATATTTACCACAATGTTTTTCATAGATCTATCTTTGTCGAAGAGAACAGAGGAATGAGGAACTCCAACTCAAATAAACTCTTATCGACTAGAATCCTATTTATTTATTTATGCACAGCACACTTGAACATGCAACTGTTCATGCACCTGAATATGCAAAGGGGAGCCAATAGGAAGGAAAGCCACTGTGTGAATATCTTACACACAAAGTTCTGTCCCACTGGATTTGCCAATTTCACTTTTTGAGGATGAATACACAATTACTTTTTCAGTGAGAAATTCTCACTATTTAGTTTCTTAAAAGTAGCTCCAAGACCATTTAACAAGAAAGGCATACACACCAAATCAACAAACAAGCAGAGCCCAATCCCAGTGCAAGCATACAGATTTATCTCACTCTTGTTGCATCCATGAACATAGGATACATGTCTGCAGCAAAAATGCATTTCTACAGATCAAGACTCCGGGCACGCTATTGGAGACAAGACACTTCTGTGCAACCCTGCTTCCCATACACACGCCAACTATGTACATTTTATCTGAAAAGGGCTTCAGAAATGGCAATCTTATCCTTCCATGGTGACCTAGTTTAAAATAAATCCTTCACTTTCATTAGAACCCTCCCCATCTTAACTACGTTTATGATATTCCAGCAGTGGACAATATGAAGCAGCACTGTCAATTTCAGGCATTCCAAACAATATATGAGCACTAGAAATTGAGATGTGATGCATACATTTGCCTCCACCCCAACACCCCAGTGGATGCCAGATCCAATCATCCCTTAGCTTCTGTGCATTGACCAGGAACGTTTGAATGAAGCTCTGCTTGCATTCAATTGCATGTGAATGGACAGCTTCATATGACTGGGATCCTTGCTGTATCAGGGTCCCTAGTTGTTTGTTCTACTCATATCCAGATGAACACACATATTTTCCCACTTTAACCTCCCTCCTCAACATGGGGAAAAGAAGGGCCAGAGCTCAACTTGCACACAGTTCATTGGAGCAGGGCAGTGTGCCCAGCCTCATCCAGGTCCTCCCTTCTACCATTCATGAGTTCTTCAGAAGACTTTAAAGAGGGCTGCTCCTGTCTTTGCCTTTGCCATGTCCAGTTCCAGGAGAAAAGAATATTACAGAAATATAAACTCATGTATTGATACACTGAAGCCTTAAATGCCTGGTCTTTTGTAAATCACCATCATCACCATTATCACCTTTGCTGATCTTTTCCTTTGGCCTGAGCTCATTTGCTCCCCCACTTCCCATGATACAGCCAGAGTGTACAAATGATATAGTGTGTATCACAGCAAGTACAATATTCTGTGCGGAGTATTGCCTCTCATATTGAGCAGATCACTCTGATTAATCAGGGTTCCCTCGCCGACTCACACCGACTTGGTCAGGTCACAGGGCACATACTGCAATTTCCTTCAGCTTTTTGTAAGTATTAATCAGGGGAGTCTGGGACAATACACTCTTCCATTTCCACTAAGATATCTTAACCAGCATTGCAGCATAGCGGCATCTGGTGGGATTGGCTGGGGCCAACACGTAAACCCACCATAGGCTGTGGGGGGAAGTGAAATTCTAATGAGTTACAGTCAAACAAATATCGTTCAGTCTCATAACCTCCTGCTACTCTTTTAAGAATCATCCTATTTCTGCAGCCTTATTTCAGAACTCACAGGCGGCTCAACTGTTAAGAGCAAGGAGGGGAACCATAGGAATCTTCAAGGCTAGTGTTTCTAACCAAGCTTTAATGACAAACACACACACCAACATACAGCAAAAAAATAAGAGATAATTTTTATATTGTTCCATTTTTCATCTCTGATCTACTTTTGACAATGCATAAAATCCTGCCCCCAGATAAGAACTGAATCAATCAGTGCTGTCTGCACCCACAATTATATACCATAATCTTTTATTCTGATGCCTTCAGTCTCATCAAATTCCAGATTCTAATAACAGGATCAAGAAATACAGTATTCAAAATATAAAGGACAATAGATGTTGCATTCTTTTTCAGTCTGAGGGCTGGAAATAGCATTTTGGTTATTTTTTTATTATAGCAGCAGGCACAAGTGTGAGTGACACAATAAAGATAGCAATCTCTAAAGGTATCAGATATCTTTAGCTTTAAAAAAATCAATATCAAATCCCAGGTTTATGGCAGTTTTCATTATTTATTTTAGTCACTCGAGAAAGAAACCAATGGGTACAATCCCATGGGAATGTTCATGTAGAAATTCTGATCAACAAATTGGATTCATCAAAAGAAACAGAGCACATGCACATGTGTTTATAGGGAGAAGATCTAAGTCTGCAACTCCCATTCCCAAAACCAAACGGAAGCTGTTAAACATGTCTCTTGCACATGATATTAATTTATATGTTATGGAAATTATGGAGAACTGATACCTTACAGACTGTACTGGAAGAATCAATGCACTGTTGACTGTTCCTACTGGGAAATATAATGGAGCTTACTAAAAAGCAAGCCTCTCGTTCTCGTGAAACGTAAAGATGCAAATCTCACAGCCTCCCACTTGCCTTGAGAAAGTCTTTTAAAAAACTCCCTCTGCTCTATCCACAGCAAGACTTCTCTGAATGACATTTTTCATTTTCACGAAATTTTGTGAGACTTCTCAGATGGTTCATGCTCCTATTCATCTGGAATAAACACCAATCTACACAAAAATTTTACACTATTCCTGGACAAAATGGAATCTTTACTGACAAGATTCTAAAAACAAACAAAAGAGGTCATTCAGCTGCACAGAATTTTGCAGTTTCTTGCACAAAATAACATGGAAAAAATAAAAATGAGGGTGGCAGAGATCAAAATCTTGCTGGGGGACAGGGAAGCCTCAGCAATAATTCTCTCCAGAATGAAGCTTGAAAAATCACCAAGAATGAGGAATTAATCAAGTATTCTTCATATCCCTACTGAAAGGATCAAATGTTAATTTGCCATCTAATCTTAGAGAACAAGCTCAAATTATAGCTTGATACTCTGGACACTGCAGGAACTACTTTTTCCTTGAAATCAAGAATAGGGAGAAGAAATCACAGCATAACATGGACAGGAGAGAGAGTAAAAGAACTGGAGGCTCTGTAGTATATTTGTTTGCGTAACTGCAAACCATAGCTTGGTGTTACATTTAACTAGGTAACTAACCATATTGAGACAGAACAGATTCATCAGACAGACCATAGGGAACATCTCAGTTCTCTTTTATGTCATCTCGATGAGGGTCACTTAGGGGGAAAACCTGAACTAATAAAAGCAAATATAGGGAGAAGATTTCCCTTTTCCAGCAAAGGATGATGTTAACAGATTCTAAACAGGACTTTCTGGGTTGTTGCTCTAGCACCACTCTTTTAAAAAATGGAAATCTTTAAATGCTACCCCTTTTCATCCTTTCCTAATACAGCTTTCTCCACTGTAGTATGCCCACTCTCATATTTCCATCGACGACATGTTCTTACTTTCTCTTTAAAGAGAAGGAAGTGCAGTTTAAGCCCTCTGTACACATAACCCCTCATGTCTATCCTTTGACTGGCTCTGTTCAAAGTCTAGATTTAGCTGCTGAGCCAAAACCAGCTCGAATTTCAGGATCATAGGGCGGAGAGAGGAAGAAACATCTATTTTCCAAAAAAAGGCCTCTTGGGTCTTCTCAAACACTGCACAGTCCCAGGGCACCCCCAGAAAAAGGGTATATTAAGCTACTTCTGAGTATTCTCTACCTCAAAAAACCCTGAAAAGAGTCACCATAAGTCAGAATTGACTTGACAGCACATTATTTATAGAATATATATATTTTTACTCAAACATAATCACATCTCCCGAACACTTGTTTTCTTCCCTGTGCTGCATCATACTAGATTTGAGAAGGCAAATCCTTCCTTCCTTCCTTCCTTCCTTCCTTCCTTCCTTCCTTCCTTCCTTCCTTCCTTCCTTCCTTCCTTCCTTCCTTCCGCTACACACTGCTTTTATATAACTAAGAGATCTGCATGGATCCAATTGCTGTATCCTATATGCAATAGCAACAGACACTCGTTTCATTGCTGTGACATATCTATTTAATTAACACAGACTCTGTAGTTACTATGAGAAACAATGAGCAAAAAGGCCTTACTACAAAGCCACATGCTATAATGTACCTACGCTGGGTACATTTAAAATCCAACTAAAAACATGGATGTACATCCAGGCCTTCCCTCCTGTCAGCACTTAACTCTTTTTCTTTTGCTATTTATTATTTATTATATTTTTTCACTGTTTTTATTATTGATTATGTCTGTGTTATATATGTATGTTGGTAGCCGCCCAGAGTGGTAGAATATACCAGATGGGCGGGATATAAATCAAATAAATAAATAAATAAATAAATAAATAAATATAAACAGAAAATGTACAAAGCTTTTTCAAAATGAAAACATCAGCAAAGTTTGCTTTAAAAATGGAAATGTCTCTGTACATTTTGAAGTGGTGCTTCACAAGGAACAGTACTATCAGTTGATACTGCTGTGTTGATTGAATCTTAACCCAAACCAGAACCACCAAAATCAGTATTAGAACAGCAACATCTTAATTATAGTTAGATTCAACAAGTTCCAAAGGGAAACTGACAAAAGCTAACATGTCAACACATTTAAAGCTGCAAATTACAGAATAAAACAAATTTTGAGAGAAAAGCACACTGCTTAACCCCAAAACCGTGACTTGCTATGACATGAGAACTGGGTTAATGTATCTTCTTTCCCCCCATCCTTGCATGCATTGATCCACATTGATCATTGCTTAGCAACCTGATTTAAAGCAAACCAAGAGGTACTTCAAATCAATTTTTGTTAAGAATACACAAAATCTTATGACCGAACTTCATAATCTCAGTAAACACTGCATCTTTATTGGCATAAGGACACAGAAGCAGCTTTCGCTAGTCTACACATGATGTTGATATTGTAAAAAGCAACTTACAATGGGTAGGAAAAAATATTTTTGATACAAACAATAAAGATCCTTATAACAGAATTGAACTACGGTAATCAGTTTTCTAATCAGCGTCATTTTATTCAACAGAACTGCATATAAATAATTTAGGATAAATAAATTCTTTACCACTGCCTTACACCCTGGTACAGAGCTTCAGTCTTTATGACTAATCTTCAAGCAGGACCAACTGTGTCATGTGGAATGTTTTTAAAGGGCAATAGAATTGATTTTATCTGAATATTTACATCCCATTATCTTGTATCAGGGCTGTTCAAGGATTCCAGAAGCAATTTTAGGACTCCAGGGGACAATTTTCTGCCGCAGGACCCACTATAGGCCGCAGTCACCCTGAAAAGGGGGTGAAGCCAGATCAGAAATGGCTGAATATCCACATTTTTAGAAGGGGGTAGGACTGGAGGAGTTGCCAGTAAAATTGTAAAAAATGGGAGGTTTTTTTTTATAAAAAATTATTTATTTATTGGACAGAGAAGCAATGCAAATGTTTCATTATAATATTCAGAATGCCTTAGCCAATTATCTTTGTACCCAGTAAAAAGGCCTGCAAAAAAACTGTGGATAAAACTGTTATTTGAGGTGGACATTAAAACACATTAAGGTAAAAAGGATAAATAAATGTGACTGTGCTTGTGGAAGTTGGCCTGTCCTCTGACTGTCCTTACTTTCTGTGGGGGGGGAGTGTCTAACTTTACACCCTACTTTTTTGCATACTACACACTACAGGGAAAGATTCTGCCTCTTTGGGGAATTTCCCTGCTGTCTAAAATGGAAGGACACACAGATATTGATAGTAGTGGAAAAGTATACCTGTCTTTACTAAACAACTGAGAGCAGAAGAAAAAAAAAATTAAAAGCCACAATATAAACAAAGCAGTCAAAGGCTACATAATACCTTGGAATCACCAACCACTCCCAAGTAAGGTGGATCTGTGAGGAAATCATATCCATTCACAAAAAGCAGGTTAGCATCTTTCTTAAGGATATTGGTTCTGCAAGGTGTCATCTACCTCACTGCCACACTTTTTGAATGCTGCTTAAATCTCTCTTCTCTCAAATACATTCCAGGATCATAAATGTTCCACCAAAGCTAGTCACACCCGAAGGAGGGATAGAAAGCCACAGTTTACTTCCCTTAATTGCCACTATAAATTGCCCACCAGGAAAAAAACACACAAGCAAAGATTTCATCGTTTGAGAAAATGGCAGAACTGAGAGGCAGTGCTGCAATATCAGCAAATAAGGCTGCAAGAAAACAGAGTGCCAAAAAGAAATAGAAAAAAGCACAGTCTCCATTATTTGTTTCTATGGGGAAGAGAACACAAAATCTTCTCATTGACCACAACGATACAGTAGTGAGAGCCACTGCATAATAGTATCAGATAAAATCTTCTATAGCCCAGCTATTAAACACAGACTAGACTGCAGGCAAATGTCACAACATGTATTTTTACCTTAAAAGAGGGTATTCCAGTGGCCGCAACACTTTGACAGAGAAGATGCTTTGCATATGGAAGATCCTGGATCCACTCTCTGGTGTACAGCCAGGAAAGGAATTCCTGTCTGAAAGCTGTTAAACAAGCAAATAGTCTGATCCTATGTAAACTGATTTCCTATGTTCTTAAATACAGTGCCTTTTGAATCTCAAAATATGAACTACAAACAAGACTAACTTTTGTTACAAAGGCAGTCTAATGCTCAATTTCCATACAGCAAGCATGTTGCTTCTTGGCTTTGGTCCTAAAACTCAATTCCACACTGCTCCTAATTCTCTTTGCTTCTCAAGATTGTTCTTGATTCAGTTAGGTGCCTCCTTTAACATAAGCTATTCATCGTTCCACACACAGGAGCTGTTCTTTCAGCTTCATTCACTTTTCACTTTAATTTCGTTTATGTTGACTTTCATTTGAGCTATCTTAATTCGAACCTGGGTAAAATTCTATGTTTACTGTTTCTTTGATTTGAACGATCTCCTCCATTAAGTCCTTAAGCGACAAGTCAATGGCCATTTTTGGCTCCAGCTGTTTGTCAAGAGGCGGTCAGCAACTGCCACAGCCTTTTATTTGTCTGAGGAACATTCAAATTGGTTTCAGGGCATATTTTTTGTTCCTGTTCCCTGCCACTCAAGCTATAAAATAGTAACAGATGACCTAATTTATAAGGTAAGGTTCATTCTTTTCATATATTGGCTCAAGGAAACATCTTCAGATGCCCTTGAGTTCTGCTAAATTAAATTCATAGTACAGACAATTATTTCCATGTTCACCTAGCACCATCTATTTCAGCTTCTCAATGTGCTATACAGATGATAATAGACAACATTGTTATGAGCTATGTTAAGAATCATCAGTCTCTGTTTTATTCATGGGGAGGCTGAGAACAAGGACAATCAAAGCTCCTGACTTTCTAATCTTCATTCACAAATAGTAGTTTTACACAAGTGAACAAATGTACAAGAGATCAGGCAATAAATCACAGAGAAATATCTTCCACTAGCAGCAGAAATAAAATTCAGATGTTTAAAAACTTCAAATCCTATTTAGTATTAAACATTTTTGGCAAAATCCAGTACAACTTCACTTGACCCACTGAAGCTTTGTTAAGTACACACTGAATCTAGTTGATTCAACAGATCTATTCCAGCTGGGGACAACAATTTGATTTCATCCTTGGGCTTCTTTTACATGAATCTTGCTCAGTGGTTTAGGTACCTGCTGTAGAGCCAGAGGCTGGGAGTTTGATTCCTCACTGTGCCTCCTGGAGGAAGAGCCAAGCCTGTGTAGCCTTGGGCAAGCTGCACAGTCCCAGGATGCCCCCAGAAGAAGGGAATGGTAAACCACTACTGTGTATTCTCTACCTAGAAAACTCTGAAAAGGGTCACCATAAGTCAGAATTGACTTGATGTCATGAAATTATTTATTATATTATGAAACAAACAATTGAGTAAAGCCTAGTAAGCTTAAATAAAGCTGGATTTCTAAAAAATGTGCATCATATTCTGTAATTGTGAGTAATTTCTTACATGTCTGATTGTCTCAAAACCAAGACTTTTCTAATATACACAGGCTAGAATAAAAGCCAGTTTAATGGATTAATAAATGCAGATGCACAAATGAAGCTGTCACGTGGATGCATGTGATGTTTTGTAAATGTTTAAACTTTGATTTTGTATGGGAATCTCTGAGGTAAAGATGGTAAAATCTGTCAGTTTTGTTTTCTGCCACATACATATTTTTAAACTCCTTTCAAATATGAAGATATGTGTGGCTTTGGTATTCTTTTTCAGAAACAGAAATAAACAATTATTAATGTTTATTTATATTGGCAAAATTAAATAGTTATACCTACTCCCAGCACAGAAAGGGCCATGACACATAGGTGCTAAATGAGAGCAGCCGGGTGTGGGGGTGGAATGTTACAGCCCAAATTCAGGACTAACGTGGTTAAATGGGGACCTAAAATACTGGTTAAATACTGACCTCAAACCAAAAGCACTGGGCATAGGGGCAACTTGATCAGACTGTTTCTCCTCCCATATTCAGGCTTTTAAACTTTCAAGTTCTTTCCATCTTGAATAGGAAGAAATGTGTGAATTTTAATAATTCTAATTCTAATAAACTCATATCGCAAACTCCCACTTCTTCCTACCCAGAAGCATCCAATTACATTGGATCAAATGTCAGCTGTACCAGTTTCAGCAATTCTGCATGGACTGGTGATGTACTCAGACTGTTCACTAAATATGTTTCTTCCCACAATGTTACAACATTAAAAATGACAACGGTAATAGAAACAACAAGAACTAGCTCAAATAATGGGCTAGTATTAGTAATAAACATACAAAAAAATACACTGTGAACATCCATCAGCTCTCCTTGTAGTCACAAATACAGATATAGTAGTAGCTTGCTGGATGGCAATAATTACTATTTACTAATAGACTAATCAGGTCTTAGACAGTTGAGAAAAATACCAAAGGAATAGGAAAGTAATCAGTCTCCAAAGGATTGAATCAGATACAGCCTCTAGGACTCTGCCCAATTTGGAAGTAAGACCTGGGCTTCTGGGCTCATTCTTCTACCTCCTTAAACACACATAAAAAATATCAACCTACCAAGGAAGATACTCATGTATACACTTCCCAGATACTTTTCACAGTGCATCAATTGACTGTTATGAGTAAGTTAAATTGCTATACAAAAGAACTGTAAACAATTAGCCTACAACAATTTATATTAACTTACTTTTACGGCTGAATCACACTGACTTTAGTGGTTAAGCAGCAAAGCAAATCTTGACTAAATATGGAATCTTATTTGGGAGCAGAAGGGAAGGAAATAGTATCCACTGTATTATATATTTACTAGCACTTCAACAAGCACAGAGTAGGACTCTTTATTGATTCATTAGAGAAAATACTGCTCAAAGGAAACAGATTTAAATTGATTTATGTGGTAAGGTTAAAAGACAACCTTCTCAAACTGGTCAACGTTAATAGATATATATGTGTATTTATAGAGCACATATCTCCTTGTCAACTTTGTTATCCATCTTCCTTCTAACTTCACTCCACCAAAAGAAGACGGTACTTTACAAGAACCATGTAGTTGTGACTAGCTGGCATTCCATTCACATTCTATGGATAGCACAGAAAGCAGCATGCTTTGAAAAGCTATTTTAATGGCTTTGCACTTTTGTTACCAAACATTCTGATTGCTATGCTGGTTTCCTCAGGCTATGACATATTAATTGCCACTGCTTAGTGCTTTCTCCCTGCATTATATAGAGTTTTAACAGTTCAGTCAAAGTGGAAAATATGCACACTAACAAACTACCATTAATTTGTCTTTTTAAAAGTACCTGAGTTTTGAAATATAGCAATTAAATATTTAGGACATTAGATATACATCTACAGGAATATTACCAGCATGTAAGTTTTAATTGTTGTGGGGTTGTTTAACAAATGTGCTTGCTTATTCATTTATTTAGATAGTTTTTTAAAAAAATCTTCAAAATAACTGAAGCTGCCTTCATATGTCTAGTTACGTCAGAGTAAACTTTACTGAATTTTATGGAATTTACTTCACAGTAGATATGCACTGCATATACAAATCTCTGCTGTATTTAAAACTAGAAGGATTACAATTATCACAAATGCATCAAATATGATTAATTTTCATAATCCAAAGAAGTATGGCAACAAATATATTGGCCAAAATTCTGCTGGTCAATGTAGTAAATCACAGTGGAGTAAACCCACTGAATCAATCGGGATTTGGTAAGTCAGCTCCTCTTGTAAGTTTCATTGATTCAATAGGCCTACTCTAACTGAAACTTTAGCACAGTAGCAGTTAGAGCAGGCCCATCTGAGTCATTGGAACTGAAGGGTGCCAGAACTAATTTCTGGCACATTAACCTGTCTCTGATATATGTTCAATTAAGCAGGGACAAGGAGATCCGATATATATATATATATATATATATATTTTCAGCTGTTTATTTTCAGCTGAAAAGAAGCAAAAATAATGGACGCAACTCCGTCCGCCAAAACATGCGGAGAAGAGCGCCACCCGCTTATTACAGATTATACATTTTATAAGTTTTTACAAGAGGGAGGCAAAAGGGGGGTGTAGAGAAGGAGGGGAAAGCAGGGGTTGCAGGTGCCTGGGCTTTTGGTAATAATTTGTCTCTCCCGGTTCCGCACGCTAGGCACCCAGGTCTCTTATCACTAACCAAGGACGAATTCCCAATTAGACTACCTAGTTGCAGCCGAAATGAATTCAGGCAGCCTCCCTCCTTTGTCTATTCCTGTCCGCTAAGCAGAAACCCTTGATATAATAGGTTTACACATTTATATAGCAAAGCGAATTACAGAAGCAAATTGGCTGCAGTTAGGCTAAGTTATTCATACACATACACACACGTGTTGATTTGACTCCTTCAGAATTTAAGAGTTGACTCGTCAAATTGGGCTTCAATACTTAAACGTATAGCACCATGTTTCTTGGAGAAAGGGCCTGAAGATCATATTGTTAAGCAATGTGAAATTAATGTTCTTGGCCAGTGTGAAATGATCGAAGTGGAAACTGATAAATGCACTTTATTTTGAATAAAATCAAAAGTCGACATTTATTTTAAATCAATCAAAATCGTAGTGGGGGAGTCATTCCCTGGGAAGAAAGACACACTATTAAAAAATTAACTTGAAAAGTTAGAGAAATCACACTACCTTTTTCTAGTTTGCTTGCTGTTCCAGCTGACCTGTTTAGT
This sequence comes from Intellagama lesueurii, assembly GCA_037013535.1. Taxonomy (NCBI): domain Eukaryota; kingdom Metazoa; phylum Chordata; class Lepidosauria; order Squamata; family Agamidae; genus Intellagama; species Intellagama lesueurii. Next base: position 83,432,622 of record JBAJHW010000006.1, read on the forward strand.
CTGATCAGATCAATAATGATCAGGAAATGGGTTTGACATTTGTGGCACTCTGGCTCCGGTGCAAAATTATTCTCTGATTATGTTATTAAATGATATTTTCAGTTCTTTGAGCTGTGATTGTTAAGAAAATTCATAGTTTAACTAAACACGGGAGGGTGGCTATGGCAACCCTTTATCCTCTACTTGTTTACTGCAACGTGAAGACACACTTCATAGCAGCAATTCAGTTTTCAAGAAGCACAGAAGCTACTCCTCTCTCGGTCTGTGACACATCTGTCCATTATGAGGGTATTTTTTACCATCAAAACACTTACGTCCTCTTATATCTGAGAAATGGCACACTAAATGGACTTAAAAGATAGAGCTCTTAACCTATGTCTACAGTTTCTTCATGATTATTATAGAAAAACACTCTCAAACCTTCAAAATGGAAAGCAAATCACATATTAGCAAATTGCTGTACCCAAAAGGAATATTCCGGAAGCTGGTGAGAACTCACAGTAGCACAACATTCCACCCATATTCCAAATAAAGCTAATACATAAGATATTCATAGTATGCCCATCCTCTGTTTCTCTCACATATTGTGTTAATATCTAATACTACTCACCAGCAAAGCATTACAAACTCTGGAAGTTACTTTTCAAAAGGAATTAATTTCAGTTACAGTCTCTAAACAACCCAGGTAATAAGTCACCTCATCACAGGTGTGAATTTAGAAAGTGTCTCTTTACTTTCTCATTATTCAAAAGGAACTGAAATATTTGCCTTTTACTTACTTTATTTTTTTAAAAAAATCAGAATGCTAAGCTACTGACTGGTGATACTAAACACGCCTAAGTCATAAGGCCACTCACATCCTATAACTATAAAGTAATTAAAACACAGATAAAGATATACCACAAAAAAATGTTTTCATACTTCATGTTACACTGTGATGTTAATTAGATCTTAGTAACTCCATAAAATAATTAACTATAATTAACTTGAGATTTGTAATTATTCTTTCCAAGCTATGGAGTACAGTCAACCCTCGACTTACGAACTTAATCCGTTCCGGAAGGAAGTTTGTAAGTCGAAAAGTTCATAAGTCGAATCAGCATTTCCCATAGGAATGCATTGAAAACCAATTAATCCGTTCCGGCTGTTTTTGGTTCTTAGGTCGAGGGGCGGTTTGTAACTCGAATCATTAGTTCCCATAGGAACTAATGCAAAGCCAGTTAATCCGTTCCTACCACTAGGGGCAGAATTTTTCTCTTTTTTTTCCTTTTAACCTAAGATGACTTAGGTTAAAAAAAAAGTTTTTTTTCGGTTCGTAACTCAAATCTAAGTTCGCAAGTCGAGTCAATATTTTTCTATCAGAGCGGTTCGTAAGTCGAAATGTTCGTAACTAGGGCCGTTCGTAAGTCGAGGGTTGACTGTATCACATGCAGAAATTGCTTGCTTGCTTGCTTACTTGCTTGCTTATTTATTTATTTGTTTGTTTGTTTGTTTGTTTGTTTAACTTCTATACTGCCATTCTGGCTACCAAGGCCACTCTTGGCAGTAGCCAGATGGACTTCTTCTTGAACATGACATAAATATGCACTGCCTTGGATTTGATCTGAAGCATTTATGTGGCCACCATTTCTTCCCTAACAGCATTTCTATGCTAAGGGAAAATAAAACTATGGTAAATAGTTTATTTTTTATACAATAGATTAAACATTTCTGTAGCATACAATAGTTTTACATTAGAGCTGCACATTCACTACAGTAAGAATTCTGTGACATATACCACTCAGAACCCCATTTTATAATCAAGGGCTGAGATTTGCCCATCTCAAAGAATGGCTCAAGCACCCTTATCTGAATGCTTGTCTCCCAATATTTAACCTAACATCACACTTAATCTTGCTTGGGCAGGGTTTTTCCCATATCCATCTCAGTCTATAGATGATATGACACCTCAAAACCAGAGAGGGCTATAAGCTTTCATTCATTCCAAATTTGTTTCTCTGAGTCCTAAACTAAGATTAAAAAGCACAACCATTCCTAAAATCAAAATGACTGTTAAAAACAGTTCTAAGAGAGAAGACTGCAGAGATCATGGCTCATATAGTAAGGTGATGATCCATAAATTAAAAGGCACAAGAACACACTGGGTGTCTCTTCCACCCAGATCTGATTTGATACTTCCAAATCAGTATTCTAGAGGAAAAAACTCGAAGATTGCATTGCTGCAGTAAAGACTGTTTCATAGCCTTGAGAAATGTTAATCAATAATCAAACAGTATGAAAATTAAAAGGAGAGAGAGAGAGAAGTTGGAATCTATGTGCTTGCCCCACCTTTTTCTCAGAATCTTGGAAGATTATTTTCAGGCAGAGAAGCCCTCTGCTGGTCAAGGATTTCATACAAGACAAAATTAGATTAAATCCAGATGTGATTTATTTTGTAGGAATTATACACATATACTACAAACAGGCAGATAAAAAGTAAGACTGAATTAATCTCCCCTCCTCTTTGCATTTCTAGCTTTTTCTAGTCCAGGAATATGCACATCTCACCACCCAGTCTTCACCTGCTAAAATCAAAAGCTCATGGAGAAGAGTCACAAATTTCTTTCCACCCCATCCCATCTCCTTGTAACACTGCAAAACCCATCCAAATGTTGCACTAATATTCTTCTGAAATTCTGTTGCTAAGCATAAGTCACAACTAGCGTAGGCTTGTGAAAGCACTGGGAACTTACAGAGGAGTTGACTCATCAAATCCCCACTGATTCAATGGGCCTACTCCAGTTGCATCATACAGCTGACTGCCTTTTAGAATTTTGCCAGGGTTTCTGATCACAAAATGGCTAGAAACACATGCAGCAAAAATTTACAGAGACCTTTGTGAACCTTCATAAAATCTAGAAGGGAGCAAGGAACATGAGCATTTTGGGGGCATGGGTTTCCACACCCTATTTAGGGTACACGCATATGTGGGAAAGGTTTTGCACAGGGCTCTAAAGCTTTTTCAGTGTAGTTTCTATCTTGAATGTGCTGACGTCTTTTCCTAAATTAATTTGTAAGACAACTGCATCTACCCTGGAACGCGAAGTTGGTTAAACTTACCATCATCATGAATTTTAACCTCCAGTGTTAAACTGTGAAAACTAGACATACTGTATGTGTCTCCCACATAATTTTTGCACCATCCTGTTTACATAAGCATCTTAAAGTACTGGAAGAATCACAGAATAAAATGATGACTACAAGGCCCATCCAGTCCAACCATACCAATGGAAAAAATCCCACCTAAAGCAAGATATATGCATATAGTTCAACTGCTTTTTGAAATCAACAGGAATGGGGGAAAATTGATTATAAATTCTTACATTTTGTTAGGCAAACTTTCTAAGCTATTTACAACACATGAACTGTTTAAATATAAACAGAAAACCTTCGAGAATACATGTTTAAATATAGTTTGTCCAGGAGCAACTAGATCTTGTCACTTCAAGAATTTTCATTGGGATCACAGCACTTTCTCACCCTATGTGTCACACTGCTCACATACCTACTATTTTAAAAAATAAATGGTAAGCATTTTAAATATATATGCACTTTTAATGTAATTTCTAGTTCAGACCTCTGTTTTCATTGATAAAAACAAGACTGCTGACCCAATCCTATGGCACCTTCTGACAATTCTGATGGGTCTAATCAGAAATTAGTCTATTCATTTTAATGAGGCTCATTCCCCAGTGAGTGGATTCTCTCAGACTAAATTGATATTTTTCAAGGTGAAATAAGTGAACTCAGATGGTTAAAAGACACTGGATGACCAGTTTCTGTTTGAGGCATATACTAACACTGTAATATAGAAATTTCCAGGAAGGTAGCCTTGTCAGTCTGCTGCAGTAAAAAATAATAATAAAAAGAAGTCCTGCTGTATCTTAAACATGAACTTTACAAAATTAAGTTTTATTTAGCGTACGCTTTCATGAACTCTAGCCAAATTCTGCAGATGCATTAGAGAATGAGCAGTTACTCATTTCATCACCATTCTAGTCTAATAAATGTCCCCTGTGTTCAGTGCCTTGACACCTGCCATTATAAGAAATATGACTGTCTTTATTCAGGTAAATGAAAAATAAAGGCACCTGAAAAAACCATTAAAGCTACAAGTTTCACTTGGAGCAAGTGTCCTGCACATAAGTCTTGTCAGTAAAACAGCTGAACACTCTTCCACTATTGTTGATCATCACTTTAAGTTGTGTGGATGTGTTGCCTCTAAGCTGGAGGTACTAATGAGTGAGCTAAGACCTTTAAAAGCACGGTTACCTAGCAGACTAGATAACAGAGTATAATCTAAATGCAAAAATGGGTGATACCTTTATAGACCACACTGGTACAATTCTGATGAAGTGGTGTTTAATCCAAAAAGCTTGTTTGTGTGATGATTTTTACTGGTCTATAAAGGTATTGCCTTTTTTTTGCATTTTGATTTTATTTTGTTATGACCACACAGCTGCCCTTTACTTCAACAGAGTAGAATCTGGAACCCTTAGGAGTAGAGGACACTTATGTATACTGACTCAGAGCACTGGTCCATATACCACACTATTTTCTACACCTAATCTGGCATAAATATTCCCAAACCCAGTGTGCTGAGGGTATTTTAGACTACATCTCCTATCTTCAGGTGGAATGCTTTCATGGAAATGGTCAAGGACTGACTCTTTCCGTACGTCCTATGACAGCAAGCACACTTAATTTGAAATATGTACTGCTACCATTTATGGGACTTGTGTCTATGTAAAGAAATAATCAAATCCCAAGTAATTAAAAGTATTTCTCTTGAAGTTCTTCCTTGCAGAGCCATTTTGTATCACTGTTTTTAACTGAAGACTAATAAGGACTTCATGTCCTTCAATCATTAGCCACACTGAAGTTGAACATGTAAAAGGAAATATAATGGGAAATAAAGGGATATTATAAATTGATCTAAATGGAAATAAGACTAATTTCACTATCTTTCTGCTCAACTATCTCTAAGTTGAGCGAGGAGAAGCTTCTTTTAAAAACATGCTCACGGCATACACACTAATAAAAAGAAGGTAATAAACAGGCAGCAAGACAGAGGTAGAAAATTACTTAAATTTAAGCAATCTAAGAATATTTTTTCATAGGGATTCCTTTCTTTAAAAAAACATGCACAATGTGCAACTTGCCCAATAAATAGCTATGACTATTTTAAGAATTTTACTTCAAAAATTAGACAACTCATCCTACTCCACCATACCCAATGGGAAAATTATGAGCCTAGATTTCCCTAGCTGGAACAACCTTTTTAATCAGCTGGTAGACACTTTGCCAGGCCGACAAAAACAGTAATCTACTATAGCTAAATGCAACCAAACAGTCTTCTACTGCTTCTGCTGTCTAAAACAAGGAACAGAAACAGGATGTTTACTGAGCCCAGCGTCTAGCACAGCTGCCTAGATTTGATGGGATAGGTCAAATTTTGATTAGACCTATCTAAAATTTCCCCCCCCCCATTCCTTCCTCCCTCAAATGTTATCCCAAATGCCCCAACAAGGGCTTAGGACTGTGGGAAGAGAAAAGAAGAGTGAATTCCCCAAAAATCGAGCAAAAAAATAAAAAAATAAAAAATAAAAAAATCCATGGAGACCCAGGTAGCATCAGTGGTCCGTACCGCCTATTTCCCTCTTCGGCGGATTGCCCAGCTGCGTTCCTATCTTGATGTGGGGGCCCTCACCACTCTGGTCCATGCGCTTGTAGTCTCAAGATTAGACTACTGTAATGCACTCTACATGGGGCTACCTTTGAGATTGATGCGGAAGCTTCAAATGGTGCAGAACGTGGCGGCCAGACTTCTTCCTGGGGTGAGAAAACGTCAACATATCTCCCCTACTCTGGCCGCCCTGCATTGGCTGCCCGTTTGTTTCCGTATTGATTTCAAAGTACTAATGATAATATATAAAGCCCTAAACGGTTTAAGACCTCAATATCTGGCGGAACATCTCATCCCATCTAGATCTACCCGAATCACTCGCTTTAGTCAAGCTGGGCGGCTGAGGGGCCTAACGCCAAGGGAGGCCTGAAGAGAAAGAACAAGCAAGCGGGCTTTCTCGGCAGTGGCCCCTCGCCTCTGGAACAATCTTCCCCCAGAAATTTGTCTGGCTCCCTCGCTGGGTGTTTTTAAGAGCCAACTCAAGACCTGGCTCTTTAGGCAGGCCTTCCCTCTTGTCAATACCTAATTTATTTGTTATTTTCAATTGTATTAATGTTGTTGTTTTATTTTATATTATTCTTTTTTAATTATTTTTTTAATTTCCAAAACAAATACAACAACACAAAATACTTACTAATACAATCTAAAACACAGTGCACCCCCATACCCACGGGACCCTTTGGAGCAATTCTTTTATTACGAACCTCCTTTCCAAAACTGTATTGATTGTTGCTTAGAGGCTTTCCCCTTTCCTTTCACTAATACAAATTCAATAAATCTATCCCAAATAGCATAAAAAATATTTAAACTTATTTCCCCTCTTTTCATCTTAAGTTCAGTAGTCAATTTGTCATTTAACGCAATGTCCCATACTTCGTTATACTAATCTTCTAATTTAATATGTTTTGTCTTTCCAGTATCTAGCTATTAATATTCTAGCACTTGTCATAAAATTAGAAATCAATTCTTTTGAGCAATAATCAAGTTCTATCTTATCAAAAATTGACAGCAAAGCAATTTTAGGATTAAATTCAATATCTTTTCCAAATATATCACATATTTCCTTAAAAATCAATTTCCAAAATTTCTGAATCAATTTACACTCCCACCACATATGATAATACGTGCTAATTTCTTCATCACATTTCCAACAGGCCTTAGAATAGTCTGAATTTATTATGTTCAATTTCACCAGAGTCATGTACCACCTTAAACTAAATTTTAAAAAAATTCTCCTTTATTCTTACCGACATTAATCTTAAAACTCTCATCTTCCAAATTTTTGTCCAATCTTCTGTTCTGATTTCTGTCTTTAAATCATGTTCCCAAATTGATTTCAATCCTTCTATTTCAGTCTCATTTTCCTCCTGATCCAAAATTAGGCTATAAATTCTACTTACTACTCCCTTCCTCAAAGCATCCTTCTGCATGTCTTCATGTGATGATAGAAATTGTTCATACTTTCTCTTTATATTATTCTTGAGTGTTGTTAGCCGCCCAGAGTAGACTTCAGTCTAGATGGGAGGGATATAAATAAAATAAAATAAAATAAATAAATAAATAAAAGCACTATCCACAAGCAAAGTGCTCATCATGGCAAGAAACACCCTCAATTTCTGGCACTTCATCCTACAAGGAATATGGTGGGCTATGGCATGTGGGGATGAAATGGAAAGGGAGGGATATGATTTGTTGTGGTATTGGGGCTGAGGTGGAAAGGGAGGAATACAATAGGCTTGAGGTGGGAAACAAGTGTAGTATCCCAGAAATGAAGAGTGTAACTTGCTATGTGAGCATTTTGCTGATCAAAAGCACCTGTTTGATCTGTGGGCAACTCACCATTGTCAAATTAGGTTGGGGGGGTGTAGTACGGGCGAATGGCGAAGAAGTCCAATTTTACCCACCTTGTCATGCAGTTAGGGAGCCTGCTAATGGCAGAAACATTGCCACTAGCACTCTTATATCTGCAGATCTTTCTGCAGGCATACTTGGAGTGTGCAGGGCAACAGTATAACCCCACTAATGCAGACTCCTTCCATTGGCAGAGGAGTACTTGTGCCCCATTTTCCTTAAGATTTATTTCCTTTCAACTCTATGAACTTCCCATTTCAGCCAGTAGCAACAGAAAACTGGAAATAAACAGGAATACTAAATAAAACATAGGGAGAAATGATGTCTCCATTGCTTCAGAGCCATCACTCACAAACGACACTGATGTTCTTATTTGATAGTATGTTGTTGTTGTTGTTGTTCTTCTTCTTCTTCTTGTATGCTGCTCACTCACTCGCTCTCTCTAAGCAAGGCAGACCTGCTTTTTCATTATTAGAGTTACGATACTATACAACTGGCACTGAATCTGCACTGGCATTTGTATAATGCTAAAGGCAAGAACAAAGCTTTTTCCCTAATCAACTTGGAAGGTCTTGATGAATCTTCAGTATTTCTACAGGCATAAACAGCAATGCTTTTACTGGGTTTTGTAATCTGACAACTGTCTGAAGTATCAGCATTTCTCATACTTAGACAAATAAAGACAATGGATAGCCATGAAAAGCTATTAACATCTGTTCAAAATCTGTACTTTCCCTTTTCTTCTTCCAGCACTTACTTCAGATAGCATTCATTTGTATAATTCCTTAAAGCAGTATGTCTTTAAGTGTGTTCCATTTTACACAATATCTCATTTATATAATTAGTGCTAACATATGGCTCACCATCAGTGTGGGAAATCTAGAATAATTTTTGGCAAGATGACAGACCTAAAGAGATATTGTTTCAAACTGCTTCTAAAGGAAATTAAGGAAGGAAACAGGAAAAGAAAAATGAAAACTTTTTTCCAAGCTGATGCTGCTGTCACATCAAGTGTGGAAAACATTATTATTATTTTTTTTAAAAAAGGAAAATATGAACACAATTTTTAAAAAACTGGATGTCTTAAGGGAAAGGGTACTCTTGGGGCACTTCAAGCACTAAACTAGATTTTAGCAAATACATGACCATACTGACATCATAACTCCAGTTTGATTGTACCTTGTTTACATTAAATACAGTTCATATTAATGCTGAGTTCATTTAAGTTCAGTTATACTCCAACTGTAATGGAAACCACAGAAGGATGCTGGAAGTTTCAGCCCAACAACGCACAAAGAGCTGCACTTTGCCCACCCTCAATTTATACTCATCACTAAGCTGCCTGCTATGATGTATCCAGAAGGCTTGCCTTTTGAGCCATGTTGGCAATATGGTAAAATAATCTTCAAAGTGAGATCCCATGTATGCATCATCACCACAAGGTAACTCCCAGAAATCACTTTTCCACCCACGGAGTAAATAAAGCCAAATTTGATGTTTCTTTGAGGTGTTTTCAGTGTCCCCATTGTTGTCAGTATTTGAAGTTCCTGCATTACCCACCTAAATGATGAAAAAAGTCTGCCAAAAGTTATCTCATGAGGAGAAAAGAATGACATGGAACAATTCTTTGATTCCATCTTCTCACTGTTAGCCTTTTTTTTCACTGTTAGCAGAACTCATCTTTATAAACAAGAGCAAAATTGATTTAAACCTGTGAACAGTGGTACAGTAACATAAACTGAAGCTGGAAACATCCCACCCCCATGAGTAAGTTGTGCCTGCTTTAAGAGTCAAATTAATGTGAAAATTTGACAGTTGTGAAAAGAAATTGAAGGTGCTAGTTTGCATCAAGGAAAATTGTTACACACTATTACCTTTCAGCAGAGAGCAGCCTCGGGCATCAGAGGAAGCAAAAAACACAGTGAAGAGATGATACTAGCTAAATTGGCACTATGGTCAGAATATTGTCTAGCACAACCATACCCACTTTGCACACAGATCTCTGCAGAAAGAAAGAGCTGCCTTATTATTTTTAGTGTTACAGGCTGTTCATTTGCATAAAGTAATCTGAAAACCAAGCTGCAGGATAAACGGAATATGACTCTTGCTAAGGACTGCAGCATACATTCTGCTACCAATTTGTGATGTTCACAGATCCGAAGGGAAGAGGGGTAACTTCACATCAAAAGAATCATGCAGTCAGCCAAATTCATAGTATGAGATTTTCAGAGCAATCGTAATATGTCTACTCAGAAGAAAATGCCATTTAATCCGAGGCAGTTTACTCCCATAGCAGCATGTACAGACTTGCAGCCTCAATGTCTTTTTATTGCTGCTGCAGTTTAATCTACCTGTATTAGGATAAAAATACCTACAATGATCCCAATAAGCTCTGAATCCAGTCTCTCATACCAGTGAGAATTCCAAGGTATTGACGGTTAAATATAAGATATATTTCTTTTTCTGCAGGCTTTTTTTTTTTTTTTTTTTTTTTTTTTTTTTTTTTTGGTGACATATACATATTTATGACTACCAGTGGAAAAAACAAATTTGGTCCACTTGGCTGCCAAAAAATGGCATAGGACATGTTTCCTTTCTTTTGTTCCAATATGTTACACTGGCTGGGAGGGGAAAAAATCAGACCAATGGGAGGAAAAAAACAGACCAATGGCAAAAATGGTAGGCCATTTTTTTTTCAAGCTGTTTTTTGTTTGCTAAAAAAAACTGTGCATGGCCAACAGATATAATTTAGAGACAATGTTTACAGCTGCTCAGTTCGCAATAATAAAAAATGTCTACATTGTAAGTTTAGTTCTATGTGGATTTGGCAACATAATGTGATGTACCCCAAATCCAAATGTGCAGCACCAATCTATAACGTGCCAAATAACTGTAGCAGTCCAAACATCAATAGTAGCATTCAACAGGAAATAGAATTTTCAAAAGCCGACAGGCTCACAGGTACAGAATTCCTTGCTAGTTTATGAGCACCAGGACTGAATTAGTTTCACCCAGTTTAGGAGTTTATTTTTTAAAATTTATTTTTTATTTTTAAAAACTAGGGATAAGGTAAGGAGTACAAAAGGTAGAGGGGGATATGGAGGGAAAAAGAGGGGGAAGGAGAACACAAAATGTACTGTCATCTAATCTGTTTGTTCATGTTGCGATATCAAGTCGACTTTTCGCCTTTCTACAATTTGATTGCCCTCCAGGTTTCAACTTACAGTTACATCTTAGTTTAATTCTATGTTATTCAAGCACTATCTGGTGACTCAAGCCATTTATATAATAAATCCCATAGTTCAGTTGCCTTTTGTATTGGACAGTCTTTCAACACTTCTGATAGAATATCCATTTCTGCCACTTCCCATATCTTCTCAATAAGTTCCTCTTGTTTTGGTATCTCCGATTTCTTCCAGTTCTTAGCATAAAGAATTCTGGCTGCAGTGACTATATATATAAATAGGTAGTTCTTCGTCTTATCTATATTATCTGGTATAATGCTCAGTAAAAACAATTCTGGGGTTAGTGGAACATTACAAAGCAGTATTTTTTTGTAACAGAGTATGTACTGCTATCCAATACTGTTTCGCTACTCTACAAGTCCACCACATATGGTAAAAGCTTCCTCTTGTGCTTCACACTTCCAACAAACATTTGACACCTCTGTATAAATCTTTGACAATTTTTCCGGAGTCATATGCCACCTATAAAACATCTTATATATGTTCTCCTTGAAATTTACCGATTTTGTGAGCTTTATGTTATTTTTCCATATTTGCAACCATTGATCAATATCAATATTATGTCCTATATTTTGTGCCCATACTTTTTTACAGTTTAGGAGTTTATTTGATGGGGATGCATTTGGGAGACACTTAAACAGGGGCAGGCTGTTGAGATGGTTAATGGCCTAAGTGTTACAAACTGCTTTGGGAAAAGGATATTTATTGCAGTAGTGGTGCCAGATACATCTTCCCTTCCTCTTGTGCATGAACTCCCAAGGCCAACAGTACTGTATAATTGCTTAAATAAATGGGGACAACCATTTTAGCCACTGTAGCAAGAACAACATTTGCTGAAGTTTAAGGATGAACTGATTTACTTTGACTAATTATTTTGTAAGCTAGACTGCACTTCATTAAAGCATTCTCTACGCGCAGAATTTTATAACAGAAGGATGAAGTGGAATTTTCTCTGCAAAGGATGAAAGAGACCTATAAAAGTCCATCATACCACTTGTTAATAACCTCTTGTCCAGAAATAGACATGTAATCTCTATTGGAATTTCCTTCAGTCTGCTAAAAACATAAGAGTCAAAAGGAACAGGCATTTTCAAGCTTAAACTGGGACATGCCAAAAACACAATCCAAACTTCAGCCGAAAAAACCCATCCTTGTTAACCATTTCCAACAAGGGAAAAATACTGGCAGACAACAGCATTATGTGAAATTCTACACAATGCCCTACAATTTTACAATGGGAGTAAACAAAACTGCCCTTTTCCTCTGCTCCATCCCACCCATTAAAGCCACAAAGTGAAAATGCTCATGCAAATAGTGGTGGCCCATGAATGCTGGACTAGGGGTGAGGAAGCTGGGGCCATCCAGATATTTTAGGACTCCAAATCCCATCAGGCCATACTAGTACAGAAAACAGTAACAGATAATGCAAGCTGCCATGGAAAAAAGTCTAGATCTTCTTCTCCTCCCCAAATCTATTCTCATTCAGAACATGACAGCAATAAATAGAACCCATTAACATAATTTTTTAGTTCTGTCTGCTTCGGTACCAGACTTAGTTTAGGCATCCTTCAGTCTTGAGAGACTATGGTAACGTGCTCTGTATGGAGGACTTGGAACAGCGTCTAGTGTGGCTGAGGAGGCCAATTTGAGTGTGACAATCCCTTCCACAATGAAGACAAATACAATCTGTCCCCTGTCCAGCTCCCTGATTTTGCTGGTTTCGGGACTGCCTCTTTGCCTCGGCCTGCTGGACAAGGGTCTCTTCAAAATGGGAGAGGCCATGATGCACCGCCTGCCTCCAGGCTGAACGCTCAGATGTCACGGTTTCCCATCTGTTGAGGTTCATTCCTAAGGCCTTCAGATCCCACTTGCAGATATCGTTGTATCGCAGTTGTGGTCTCCCTCCAAAGTGACACCAAGCAAGGGAAAATCTCAGAAGACCAGACTTAAGTGACTCAAAATGTTAACAACAGATTCTTTAAACAACACCCACAATTTCCTTTCAGATTTCAAATATTAGCTCTGTAAGACATATCCATTTCCATCCATTTAGAATATTCTTTTATGTGCTGAAAAGAATTCATTCCTTGCTGGTAAGCAGCTCCAGTGAATTAGAAAGATATTCAATTCTTCCAAAAAAAAAAAAAAAAAAAAAAACCTCAGGTTTTTGAATGTGGAATATTGTGCTGCTGTATCCATGATTCAAATTAACAGAAAACGGCCCGATTTTCTGCACAATATCATGCCCATGTTGCCAGCAGGAAAACGTTTTACATAGCAAATGGCAGCCTGAATGTTGACAACACCAATAGGTAAAGGTAAAGCTTCCCCTTGACATTTAGTCCAGTCGTGTCAGAGCCTAGGGGGCGGTGCTCATCCCCGCTTCCAAGCCGTAGAGCCAGCGTTTGTCCGAAGACAGTTTCCGTGGTCATGTGGCCAGCGCAACTAGACACGGAACGCCGTTACCTTCCCACCGTGGTGGTACCTATTTATCTACTCGCATTTGCATGCTTTAGAACTGCTAGGTTGGCAGGAGCTGGGACAAGCGACGGAAGCTCACTCTGTTGCGTGGATTCTATCTTACAACTGCTGGTCTTCTGACCTTGCAGCACAGAGGCTTCTGTGGTTTAACCCGCAGCGCCACCACATTCCTGACAACACCAATAGCAGGAGTCAAAACAGTCTACATACATGGTTTTCAAGCTTGGGTCCCCAGATATTCTTGGACTGCAACTCCCAGAAATTGTGCCCAGCACAGCAAGTGGTGAAAGCTTTGGGCAATTGCAGTCCAAGAACATCTAGGGACCCCAGTTTGAGAACCACTGGTTTACAGGAAACCCTCTTGTGCTCACTACAATTCACAAAGTGACACCAAGCAAGGGAAAATCTCAGAAGCTGACTCCTTTTTTCATGAGTTAACCACTTCTCATCCAAGCACAAAGCAACTGTCATAGCTGTTTTCAACAAATGTGAATGGTTATTTGTATCTGCTAGATCTGTGCCAAATTTGGTGCCAATGTGAAGCTCAGTTTCAAAGTTATCATGTTTTGTTTGGGCTGCCCCCATTTTTAGAAATGCCCTAGATTCCATTTTTCCATTCTTGGTACCTTTCACAGAATCTCCTTCATATTCCCCTCCAAACGCTGGTTCACCCTTGTTTACTTCAGCCATGCTGACTGTATTATAAAATCATAAAGCTGATTGGCTCAGAAAAAACCTCCTTGGGGAAGATTTCACTATGTGCACAGTATGAAGTGGCAATTTCTGTCTTAAACAAACGCCAAAATAGGACTGACCTCCACAGAGAGAAACAACTATGTAAATTAATCAGGGAAAGGGGAAATTAATGTTTGTTTCCTAGCAATTTTGCCAGCAGATTCAACTTTGAAACACTGTAGCTTTATAGATAATAAAGATATGTTTGTCCTCATCCTGTTATCTGCAGTACTTTCAATTTCATGGTGTTCTCATCTTATTTTGTCTCATCTTGTTATTAGTGTTCTCATCCTATATGCTTCTGGACTGTCAGTTATCACTTCTAAAATCTCAATTAAAATGTTAATTAAAACTGGAGCAACCTCAGTAAGTAAACTGCAACCTTTTCTAAGACACAGACAGTTTTACCTAAGGATAAAACAATCTTCGCTTTGACTCATATTCTGTAAATGGAAAAAAAAAACCTATTAATTTGTACTAAATACTTATTTGGTAACTATTCTACACAATTTAAGATTATGATTGGCTACAACAATCTACTAGCGAGAATCCAATTAGTTAGGCTGGTGTTAAGTGCAATGGCATAAACTGCAGCAACAATCTGACACTTGTATTTCTCATCACATACCAGCTCCTGCAACTGGCATCCAAAGAGGGAAACATGCATAAAGTTTTAACTAGCAGCAATTCAGGGCTGCAGTTTATATCACTGAACTTAAACTGGTGTAACTGACCAACGGATTCTGGTCATTAACCAAGAACACTAAGCTATGACTCAACCTGGTAAGCAGTCCTTCTCAAGAATTGTTACTCTTTTTAAACACCTTATGGACTGCACACAACACATATCTGCATTTCGGTCCCATCAAAAAGCAGAAACACATGTAAAAGGCAAGCTGACATTACCTGCCCGTTTTCCTGAACGTGTAGGATCCAACAGATGTTCTAGTTAGTCAAGTAGCATGCAGCACAGATATTAACTTAGTTCAGATAAAATGCTCACAAGTGTAAGTCTCAAATTCCTATAATCTTTTCCCTCCAGCATATTTCAGCAAGCAAACTTGCTGATGGAGGAGAGAATTCCATCAAAAGCTTCATAGTTCTAGTATGTTATTAATGTGGTTCTCTATAGCTGTGAGACAGCATGTATGAGTCAGAGACCACAAATATGAATACAATCTTTTGCCACTGTTTTTGTTAAATGTGGTTTATCACAGTTAATCTTAATGATGGTTTCAGAAAATAAGTCAGAATCATAAGCAATGGCCTAAATCTGATTGCTAATCTCAACTACATTGAAACAAGCCAGTGTGTTTCAGTATTTATCTGTGAACCATTGTAGAAAAACTAAATCCAGTGCTCTGCTTTACTTGTGACTCTTGATCAGACTTTTAAAACCAGGGAATGTCACAGCACAGATTAATTATCATCCCATAGCCTGCATGCAGTAAGTCGAAATAAATACACAGAAATAGGTTTGTGGCACATGCACTCCGCTTCTTATACACCGTAAATGTGTAGTTACAGTTATCTCTTGCCTCTTCTCTGATGAACTCAAGGTAACATATTACTTTCTCCCCCTCCTCCCTTTAATCTCGCAACCCCATGAGGCAGAGTTAAGCAGCAATTAATTAGCCAAGGAGGACATCAATGAGTTTATACAGAATACAGAATAAAAAAACTGAACTGCTATTACAAAAAAAGTCACTTTGAGATATATTCACCTCAATTTATGATTTATTAGATGACTGCAAGATAGATCAATGGATAGAAACAACTTATAGAAAACAGAACTTTTGACAAGGCTCAGTTTCCCCGACATATCTCTCTTTCAAGAGATACTGTGTTATCACTAGGTGGATGAAATGCTGTGTCACAGAGTCATACAGTGGCCTGTGAGTGACCCAAGATAGCCCAGTTATAGTGTGTTGCTAAACTTCCATCTCATTCACCATAAAGGCAGGGGCTATTATGTTACTATAACAAACCTAGGAAAACAATCTCAGACTTCCATTGCTTAAACACCCTAATATTCACTTGCAAGCCTCACATGTTATTTGGTGTATATAATTTCAGTTAAAATTACTATGGAATAAAACATATTTTTAAAGACTAAAATCATTAAAATTAATGTTATTAGAATTTGGAAAGCTCTGTCATTCTGGTATGTTTTGATTTATTTAATACTGAACATTTTATCCCAGTTATAATTGTTTTATTATACACCTGAAAAGGAAATATGGAACATTATAAGCTATAACAATTTCAAGAAATGCCACCATAGATAATTAACAGCTTGGAGAGATCCTACCTTATTGTCAAGCATTAAACAGGGTGGCAGCATTATAATTTTTTCCAAGATACATCAACATTCTCTATACTCTTACAGAATACAACTACCGAAGAGACAGACTCCTTTACCTTCTAGGCAGATTCCCCCCCCCCCCCCACTGTAATACCTCATGTGCGTACTTCCAAGAAAGACTCATGAGCACACAAGTTCATTAACAGAGTAAGAGAATCAATTGTAAAATGGAAAAGGCCGATCGAGGTCATATTTCAAACAGATTAATATGGTACATTCCATTATGCTGTAATCAGTTTCTCTCTTTCATACTATAAGCTCCAATAGTTTATTCTAATTTGGAAAATGGATAATTTTTTTTCTCTTGCATTGCACCTCCTTCAAAATGGGGTAAGCAATTCAAATGGGCTGCAGGCAGTTTGCATTTAGCATGGCCTTTGGCGCAGACTATGGTGATGTTACCAGCCATTTTTCTCCTTAATAAGAAAAACATTCAAATGCTACTAATATTGCTGCCTTGGCAAACTGCACTTAATAGATGAGACTTGCCCTGTATGTGACACACGGAGCATTAATCAATAGTGAATTTTATTTCAATTTATTACACTTGCTGTCTGAACAAAGTGGAGAGAAGCTTACATTGCTAAAATGTCTTGCGCTATAGATGCATAAATGATACAATTACAGGTTTTAGCAGTAAAATTCTTATTGGGATTAAAACTATATCCAGCCCATTATATAAATATTTAATTAAAACAATAAAGCCAATGCTACACTCACGGTAACAGTGGAAAAAAACAATGACAATCAGCTCTTTTAGTGTTCTTTCATATTCTCATATCTGAGAGCTTTTATCCTTATAAAGCACATTTATTGCACATCAATCTTTAAGAATAACAGGACTGATATATATCAGAATAATTCATAATAAATTACTTTAATCTTTGTTTCATTTAGGGTCCTTCTGCATCTTTCTTTTTTTTAAAAAAAATATGGTCATTAATGGTACATCCTATGCACCCTAACCTAAGCAACTGCTGGGTAAAAAAAGACTCATCAAGCTGTCTCCGTACAATAATCCCTTGGCAAAGGCCCTACACAGCCGCAACCCACAGGAGATTTCACACCTTCCAAGCCACTGGATAATTCTGCTTTTTTTTTACTCTGTGGTGTGTGACTTGACCTAGTCCTGTAAGACAAAGACACTCATAAGAAAGTGATGTGAAGACCCAAGTCATTTCTAATTCAAGTTTTCTCAAAGTGATGAAAGTGTGCAAAAGAAGTGTCACCTCATCACATGTGCTGGTGAACTCCTTAAAATCCAGATCACTATGTTAATATTTAATAAAACATCATAAACCTGCTATAGTCCATGTATTTCCCATTCATTGGCTGAAATGCAGTAGTAAATCACAACTAGAGTAGGTCCACTGAATCAATGAAACTTACATAGGTATTGACTCAACAAATACACACTGATTCAATAAGCTAATATTAGTTACAACCTACTATTTGCAGTATTTCAGTCATTTACTTAGTTACACCCATAACTTGCCTTTTCTGTTTAATGAACTCAAAGTAGCACAAATGGATCTCCTCCTTCCCATTTTACCGTCACAACAACCCTGTGAAAGACACTGTCCAGTCCCAGGTGACATAATGAGTTTCATGGTCCAGTGGAGACCTGAAACTGGATATTATAAGTCCCAGTCTGACACTACTACTGAGGTGTCAGGCCTTAAAAACTTCCCCTGTTATACTCTGTTTCCTCTGGTATATTTGATTCATTTATTCCTACATGGAAATCTGGAACTTAGAAGCACCACCATTTATCATATTTTACTAAAATTAGAAGAGCCAAAATCCTGTTGGTACTTTACATGTCTAGAAGAATCATGCATATTGTTGTGGCCAACATAGTGATGGGCACCTGCCAATCATGCACTTCATCACACTCCCAATCACCTACCTGGCACACATCAGGCACAGCATGAATTGGTTCTGACAATTTACACAATTCCTCTTCTATCCATCTACAATCCCAACAGGATTTTTTCCAAGAAAGCCCACACTGATATCAGCTTGTTCATCTGCTATCAAGTCCCACTTGATATGGCTTTCAAGGTACATATGAAAATGTATATTACAGAAGTACTGCTAGTTTAACCTTAAATCTCACTTTACATATTTTAAGGCTTTAAATATTTTAAGGCTTTGATTGTACAGTCATAAGGATTGAAATTATTTTTTTAAAAAACCCAAAATATCTGATCTCAGGCAAATAGCACTCCAATATTAAATCAACTATTTGCAAGCTGATCAGAAATGGGGAATGTATAGCCCTCCATATGCTGGGCTAGAACTCCCACTTCACCACTAGCGAGACTGCCAAAAATTGCAATCCAGCAACATATGGAGGCAGGCCATACCCTCCCTTCTCCTGAATTATTTCATAATAGTGGTTGTTTCTGTAACCACTTTACACTAGTGAAGAATGGAGGGTACATCCATTTGTTACCTGTTGAAGAGATTATGCTTTGTTTGTACACACTTACAGTGTTTTACCTGTAATAACTGTGAGAACACATACACTGCCTGCAGTTCAATTAACACAAGAGATCTTATTAGACTGCTTTTCAAATCTGAGGCACACTAATTCAGGTTAGGCAGTAGGTGCCTGAAGAAAAAGGAAGTATTACTGTGCCCTGGATCAGAGGAAACAGAACAAACTTATGACAATGGATAAGCATTTATCAAGAGTTTCCTTTCAAAAGCAGCTAAAGAACCTGATAATAAAAGCCCCTTGTGACTGACTATCCAAGTTTATTGCTCTGTAGCTCTATAGTGACACTAATTTCATCAAACAATTAAAGAAGGAAATCTGCACTGCTACTAAGAGGATATTGGTTTAGCTATTGCTCTTGCACAGATTTAATAAAACTATTAAGAGATGCAAGGCTATCAACAAGAAAGGTTGATGTATTTAAAGAAACTGTGAGAGTTCCCACACTGCTTCTAAAATCCATGTAACAACTATTCTGCAAATTATACACTCCACAGCAATACTGTTCCCCTGGTCACATAGCAGAGAAATGTGAACTACTTAAAATTAGCTTATTTTTTGTTGTAGATGTCTAATGCTCTTTGTTAATCTTGTTTTCACAGTCATCAGTATTGAACAGGTGGTACATGTGGAAGAACTGTCTATTTATCACTGAAATATTATCAGGAACCTGTCCTTCTCAGTCTGCTACCCAGAGTGTTTTATTATGACCTCTATCATCCCCATTTAGCCCACTTTGTGGTTTTCATAGTCCGAGATATCTGGAGGGGAACAGACTAGGGAAAGCTGTTTTGCATAAACATAAAACTGGCCCACCTTGAATAAAGTCAACATAAGCTATCAATCAAGAGGCACTGCAATTGATGCATATTAAAAAATGTTGTCAAACAAAATTTTATTTAGTTATTGAGCAATATCAAGATCTAGGCCACACTCCACTCCAACAGCAGCCACAAGCAAGATTTATTTGTGCAAATTAATAAACAAATATACCTATGTCAGAAACTAGCAGAGAAAACTACGAAGTCTTTTGATAGTTTTCTTATCACACACCAATAAATTGTGAAGAAAGACTATGGATAAAACCCCCAAGTACACACATAGATGTCTCACACATCCACTCCACTAAACACAGATATTCAGCCAAATAAATCCATCTGTCCAGTGGGGTGGAGAGTGCATCACCAAACAGCTTACAAAGGCTGACCTCAAATTTAGAGCTGGCCTGCTACTATTTTTTTGGTAGACACCTGGATCCGAGCTTATTTCATCTGGTATGAAAGAAATGCTACGGGGGAAAAAACACTGTCTTTGCTAATTCTTATAAATGGCTACCTGTTTCTTGGTTCAACCAAAACATTTGGTGCATAAAGAGAACATGTTAATTCACACCAAGGAAAATGCAGCACATGTAACTGCAACTACCCAATTCATATGCTGTAAAGAGCTTGAAATATCTGCATTTTGATGCCTCCCCAAATCCTGAAGCCAATCTGACAGTTACGTTCCAAAAGATTAATTTTTCCCACCTCTGCCCGAAGCCCAGTATATGTGTATGTAAAAAATATACATCAACAATGTATCTGTTATGTGATTTGGTATCAGATAGAATGCTATGTCCTTAAAAGATGTTTATGAACCATCCACACACACATCTGCATTCTATTCTGGACAAAGTAATGTATGAGAACAGGATCAGGTTCCAGAAAAAAATAAGGATATTTTGAGAGCTAGGACTTGAGACATGTCTCAGAGGACTTGAGACATGAAATCAGAAATACTACATCCAGGATACTGATATCCTGATTTGTCTAGCGCAGGCTTCTAACATGCTCCCTTCTTTCTCTAAAAGAAATAATTTTCCAACAGATAAAGCTGGCTGCTGCTGAATGAATGCATATTCTCAGCATATTCCACTCGAAATTTTCACCTTAAAGTTATTTAGGGAAGTTCTGGAAAGTTAAGATGGTGGGGGGATTATTTAGAAAATAAACTTTATCTTTTATTATCTTCCTTGAATGCTGCCTTACTCTTAAATTTATTGTTACTATGGGGTACTAGCAGATGTCTATAATATACTTTGAATACTTCTACAAAAACTGCATAGACTGATAAAATGTTTCCACACTTCTTGCTCAGCACATGGCTTTATTCTTTGATATTTTCTATTAAACAAAATTCCTTTTCCAAAATGAAAATTCAGCAGAATCTCTAACCGCACCTATATTTCAACCTAATAGTAACTGTGCCATTAAGCCTTCACCTACGTTTCCAATAATGCCGCACTGCATATATAACAAGCAGTTATGTCCTTCAAAGTCTCCTTTGTAGCTGCTGAAGTATCAGAGTACTAACATTAAGCTTCCTTTATAGACAAAATGTGCATATATAAATGGAATTATTTGATTTACTTGTTTAGTTTTCATGAACCAAACTATCGCCACTTCCAATCCACATTCACACCAGTTATAACCAAGTATGAAATTCTAAGATTTTCTTTCTAAATGGAAGACTACATGCAATGCCACCTAGGCAAACAAATGCTTTATGCAGAGGTCAAAAAAAAAAATGACAGTCTATTCCACTGGTTCTTAACCTTGGGTTACTCAGGTGTTTTTGGACTGCAACTCCCAGAAGCCTTCACCACCAGCTGTGCTGGCTGGGGTTTCTGGGAGTTGCAGTTCAAAAACACCTGAGTAACAAAGGTTAAGAACCACTGGTCTATTCAACCTAGAAAATGGTTGGGAATAAAGCAAGAAGAGGATAGGGCCACACATATTATCCCCCTCCAATACCACCTCCATAATTAGATTCTTAGAAAGATTCTAATTGCCACAAATGTGATGTGTTTTCCAAGACAAAATGCCAGATGAAAGGACTATCTTCATGGGGATGGCAGTTTGCAAGCAGGGAAAAGTTTCCTTTCCTTGCAAGCTGCAGTCACTACAAAAACTTGCCTGGGGAGGAAAAAAAGAATGTTCTGTTTCTGTTAGAGAGCAACTGTTTGTCTTTCTTGGAACAAAAGCACTGAAATACAGTAGATGTCTAGGGAGAAATGAGTGGGGCAAAGAAGGGTGCGGATGAGAAGGCGAGGTTGGATGCCATCTTAACTAGTTAACACAGCTGAGGACCAGCTGAGCTGATACTGAGGCAGCTGAGGCTGTGCTTAATCCAAACTAGAGATGGGGATATACGTATTCGTATACAAATGTGAATACCCCTGCATAGCTGGACGTAACAAGGGGGCCGGACCGTCCACTCACACGTTTGCTGCCGCCGGCGGCTCCACTCTCCCTTCCATTCGCTCCGGAGCTTGCAGTCGGCTATCCACTCGTCAGACTGGCAGGGAGACTCATCTTCCCTCCTTCTGCCAGGAGTGGATAGTCAACTGCGTGCTCTGGAATGAATGGAAGAGAGAGCGGAGCTGGCGGCAGCAGCGGATGCATGAGTGGACGGTCCAGCACCAGGGGGCCCGCCCCTTGTACGTCCAGCTCTAATCCAAACTCCTCTCACACCTAAATTGTCGGAATGCATTTAGGACTGCTGCCACCCGGGCCTAATTTTGTGAAAGCATAGCACAAAATTACGAATGAAGGGGCTCCTCCCTTGGTTCAGCTGATCCTAGCCAGAGCAGCAGTTGTACTGGGAGATCATCCTTCCGGCAACCAATCATCCCTCAGATCAGCTAACTGAAGAGGGTTACTCTGACAGAAGAGCAACTCTGCCAACACATGAGGATTCTCCTGTCCCAATCCCACCACAACTGGTGCCTCTGAGTTAGGACTATACTGCTAAATAAATATTTATACTGTATACGTAAATTTACCAAGTTCTTCTCGAATGGGTCCACTGTGGCCTTTCTTGTCCACTAAAGCAGATCATCTTGCCTTACACCAGGCAGAGATTATGGTGCTCACCATGACTGTACAAGAAATTAGAAGGGATGCATGGCAGAAGCAACAGTTCAAGGCACAGCTGAGAAGTCAAAAGCAACACTGACTATTTCCAGTTTTCAATCTGCCATACCCAAGTGAAAATTTATATGCTGAGTACTGCAATTCAGCCAAAAGAAGTGTGCATATTCCTCCTCAATGATACAAATAAAAGTGGCAACCTGCAAGTTAGAAAACTGGAAGAAATGTAGTTTATTCCTTTGCCTATCCCTTTGCTCCATATTATGAAACAATCAGAGCTGTTTGTACGGTATGAGGGGTGGGTGCCATCTGAATTATTTCAGTAATCTGTGACATGCCTTTTCTGATATCTGTCCCATATTTCTTGGTCCACATCAAATGGGGGGAGGGGTGTATTCTGAACTCCTGTTGCTCTTTTGTGATGAAAGGAAGTCTATTATTTTAATAGAGACCCTCTCCTACGTAACAGAAACTCTCAGTTTCTGTCAATCCTCAGCTGTTCCATATTTTGAAGATTTAGAAATAGATGGCTTATATACATCACAATTTACATATTATAGATGCCCAAAGCAATTCAACCTTTTGGAGCATAAAAAAGAAAATGAAACAAACTTTCCAGCACAGAAAATGAAGAATCATACTCCTTTTTTAGCCACTCAAATATCATTGTCTGAATCAAAGATATGTCAAATAGTATTTAATTTCACTATGAAATATTTCTGATATCAATGCAAATTTTTATTGAGATCCCTAAATATACCTGAACAAAAAATGTAGTTTGCCAGTAAGGGTGAATGGCCAAACAGCCAGAATTTGTCACAAACTGGTGATAAATTGCTTGATGGGATGCAAACTATAAAACAAAAATATAAAAAATCAGAACAATTATAAAATTGACATCACAGACACAATGACAAATGGAAGCAGGTGAAATGTTACAAGACCTAATGCTGTACACAAAAATAATTGATTTTTCTCTCATTATTGCTTAGGTGATCACAGTGTATTAGGTACTTGTTGTCTGCTTGCGCTGTGTTTTATTAATGCTCCAGATCAGACATCCAATTTGGAAATCAATGCTTACTTCATCATTTTTCTCTGAAAGCTTATATTATTCACAATTGATTTAACAGAAATGAAAGGCTTACCATTAGCAAGAGCCAGCTGCTGACACCTTGAAGATGAATTATTGAACTGAAAGTGAATTAACTGAACTATCATCAAGACCATTGTTTGATGTCTCTCCCACCAAAGCTGGTATATTTATAATTGTAGGAGCTATACAACTGAAACTAGCCTTAATAAAAATGAAAGAAACAATGAAAAGGAAGGAGGAGCTACAACTGAATGTTTATTTGCCTTTATTACAGATCTGATCCATTCCCATTCAAAATGAAAAGACAAGTTGCTTTCACATTAAAATATACACTTCTTTGGGATAAAAATACATGCTTAAGTGAGATACTTTCTTTAAAGCCAAATGATAGAAACTCCAGATGCTAGGAAATGCATAAAACATTACAAAGAAGACTCAAAAAAGCAACCTTGGCAGGCCATCTAGCCTCAGCCCAGGGCCCTAGAGAAGAAAGCAGTGCAAAGGTGTAGACAGATTCAGACCTCAAAGGTGACACGGAGGAAATCCTGGGATACCGACACCCAGACAGATGAATCATAAATGGACAGTGAGAAGGAGAGCCCCTTGGAGGAGAAGGGGAAGAACTTGGGGCTGGAAGCTATAAAGGTTGCCCTAGAGGAGATGAGAAGAAATTCAGAGGAGAAGTTAAGCGAGAAGGAGCGGACAACTCTTAGTAGGAGGACAGAGCCTGAGATGACGCCCCAGAAGAGACAGGCAATGTATAGAACACCGTGGGGGAGGAAGATGAAGACCCCGAACTTGAGGGTGGGGAGAGGGGTCTTGGTTCAACTGCAGGTTCCCAAAGGAGAGGGCACAAAACACAAAGTCCTCATCTTGCCCTTATTATTGCGGGGAACAGCATGAGGGGTCAGGAAATTAACATACAGCATACGTGGGGCAGGGAACCCAATCCAGACACAGCTACAATGCTGATGGAGGAAATTGCAGAAGGAGTGCCAGCACTGGGTGGTTTTGACGTAAATCAAATTGATTTAAATTGATTTTTTGACAATTTAAATTTTAAAAATCATTTTTTAAATTTGAATCATGATTTGAATCATGATTTAAATCAATTTGATATTTAAAAAATCATTGATTTTTATCCATCCTGCACCAGCATCACTTGCAAGAATAGCAACAATCACAGGTTTTAATCTCCTCCAGACTCTAGCCAATAATGCACCATATGCCTCACTGTCACTGTGGGTCCACTCAGATGAGGAGATGGAGCAGGGTAGTCCATGGCACTGATGGTGAGTGGAGAATCACACAGAGAAGGCAGAGGAGAGAAGTGCACTACAGCTGCTGAGTGGGCGAGCACATAGAGGAGACAGGGGAGGGAAGCACACTGCAGCCAGTGAGTGGGTGAGCTCACAGAGGAGGCAGGGGAAGGAAGTGCACGGCGCCCATGGAACACCTGTGCAGGTGCTGGGCCAAGCCACCGAAGTGTGGTTCGCTAATTGCTAACATGCGTTGGATTATGGAGAAAGCCAGAGTTCCAGAAAAACATCTACTTCTGCTTCATTGACTACGCAAAAGCCTTTGACTGTGTGGACCACAGCAAACTATGGAAAGTTCTTAAAGAAATGGGAGTGCCTGACCACCTTATCTACCTCCTGAGAAATCTATATGTGGGACAGGAAGCCACAGTTAGAACTGGATATGGAACAACTGATTGGTTCAAAATTGAGAAAGGAGTACAACAAGGCTGTATATTGTCCCCCTGCTTATTTAACTTATATGCAGAATACATCATGCGAAAGGCTGGACTGGATGAATCCCAAGGCGGAATTAAGATTGCCGGAAGAAATATCAACAACCTCAGATATGCAGATGATACCACTCTGATGGCAGAAAGTGAGGAGGAATTAAAGAACCTCTTAATGAGGGTGAAAGAGGAGAGCGCCAAAAATAGTCTGAAGCTCAACATCAAAAAAACGAAGATCATGGCCACTGGTCCCATCACCTCCTGGCAAAGAGAAGGGGAAGATATGGAGGCAGTGACAGATTTTACCTTCTTGGGCTCCATGATCACTGCAGATGGTGACAGCAGCCACGAAATTAAAAGACACCTGCTTCTTGGGAGGAAAGCGATGACAAACCTAGACAGCATCTTAAAAAGCAGAGACATCACCTTGCCGACAAAGGTCCACATAGTCAAAGCTATGGTTTTTCCAGTAGCGATGTATGGAAGTGAGAGCTGGACCATAAAGAAGGCTGACTGCCGAAGAATTGATGCTTTTGAATTGTGGTACTGGAGGAGACTCTTGAGAGTCCCCTGGACTGCAAGGAGAACAAACCTATCCATTTTGAAGGAAATCAACCCTGAGTGCTCACTGGAAGGACAGATAGTAAAGCTGAGGCTCCAATACTTTGGCCATCTCATGAGAAGAGAAGACTCCCTGGAAATGACCCTGATGTTGGGAAAGTGTGAAGGCAAGAGGAGAAGGGGACGACAGAGGACGAGATGGATGGACAGTGTCATTGAAGCTACCAACATGAATTTGACCAAACTCCGGGAGGCAGTGGAAGACAGGAGGGCCTGGCGTGCTCTGGTCCATGGGGTCACGAAGAGTAGGACACGACTTAACAACTAAACAACAACAACATTTATAAAGCTTATTAAGTACATTAAAATCCTGGACTTGTTTCCTCCAAAGTAAACCACCCTCAGAAAAGCAGCTATATATAGGAGTGCAGACTTTTAATACACATTTTATACATATTTTATACACTACATAAAGTGTATACACACATTTCACTTATTTGAAATGTAGTGTTGGAAAAGAGTTTTACAGATAGCATGACTTGTCAGAGAGATAAGTAAAGCAAATTAAGTGTGGACTCTCACTAGAAGCTAAAATAACCAAACAAAGGGTATTGTACTACAGTGGCATCATGAGAAGACAAGCTCACTGGAAAAGGCAGCAATGCAGGAAAAAGTGCAATACAGTAGGAAAAGAGGAAGAATGCACATGAGATGGATTGACTCAATAAAGAAAGCCACAGTCTTTGTTTGTAAGACCTTTTGTCTGGTGTTGCTATCAAAGCAGGACCAGGAGCAGAGAGACAGGGATTCAGATTTGAGGAATAAACTATGATACTCTTGCCTGCTTTGGGAATGAGAAATAGAGAAACGCAATTGCTACACACTTCAGACATCTAGTCCCAGGTGTGTTGGTTGTCTTTTACTAGGTGTTTGCTGTTAGCGAGACTCTTCTAAATATTCCGGTTCTGCCCAGTACAAATTCAGCGTCTAAACAGAATCTTGAAGTACTTGCTCTTCTCAGCAGAAACTGCAGAGCTAAATGCAGTGGAGATTAAATTTTGAAGGTTGCTTTTTTCACGGTTTTATGAAAGAGTCAAGTCTCTCTCTCTCTCTCTCTCTCTCACACACACACACACACCCTAAATTTTCAATAATCAGTTGCTTCAGGTCAGTATGTCCGTTTCCTCTCATTACATTTAAACAAGCTTGATGAAACCACCCGGTCCCTCTCTCGCACCTTCCTGCCTTAATTGGAGCCTTCTCTCCTTGCAGTCACCTCCTTTTTTCATGGCTTTATGAAAGTCAGTCTCTCTCTCACATACACCCACCCTCCCTCCCTAAATTTTCTACAATCTTACCTTTAAACAAGCTTGATGAATCCACCCTTCCCTCTCTCGCACCTTCCTTCCCGCCTTATTCAGCTCTGGCAGAAGTAGTCATTCACAAGCCGGATTGACTGCCCGGGGCTGTTCTACAGCGGTAAACAATAAAGCCGGCTTATCTCCAATGTCTAAAAGAACTGATCTACAACTGCCTGAACCACGGAAGGTAGCAGGGACAGGTGGCTTACAGTTTGAGGTTCAGCTGCAGGGGTGGGGGGGTAGCACTCTGCTCATTACCCCCAGGATTTTCATTTTTACCCCATTTGGGGTAAATTACCCCTGTTCCCCAACCACTGGGTTACATGAATAACTGCCACATTTCTTAATCTCTCCACCATTTGTTTCTCACACTCTTTCTCTCTCACACACATACACCCCACATAAATACTGAGTGGCAACTAATCACTTGGGGTAGAGTCCTGTGCACTCCTTCTGCTTGTACAACATTCAATTGTTCGTGCAATCAGATAAGCTTCCTACCTTGTGCGAGGAAGTATCCAGAAAGATCTCTTTGAACAAGCATGGAAACTGTCCAAACTATGGAATGGACTGTTGCATGACTTGAAGGAACAAACAGGATTCTACCCTCATATGCCTGCTTATGCTACTAAGTTTATACTGTGAAATATCCTTTTGCTATTTCTGAACTTGACAGATAGAGTTGATCTGTTTACCAAATAGGGTTTATCTCCTTGAAACACAACTGGCCCAGAGCTTAACTACAGATTTAATTATGTAGGTTTACCAAAAAAAAATTTAAAAAAAAATTAAAGGCACACTAGACGTTAAGGAAAATGCACATTCCTTATTATTAGATCATTATCTCTCCCAGTCTGTATTTATCTGTCAATGACCAAGCTCAAAACAAAGCTTCATGGAATGCCAGACACATAGATGAGGGAAACCATGGTGTTTTTCACCACTTCAGTAAGTACCTCTTCTAGTGACACATTTAACCTACTGTCTAATTTGAAGCTAAATGGCAGGTCAAATATTGAACCTTCCAATCCACAAAAAGCTAGATGCTATACTAGAGGAAAAAGTGCAATAAGGAAAAGTCCTCCATGTGGACCAATATCAGACACTCATCTTTTCAAAAGTGTAAAGGAATGCAGGCAGAGTGTAAGTAAAGCAGTAACAAACACAGAGCAAAGGAGCAGTTATCCAGAGCTGCTAAATAGCGCAAATGCTGGGATCCACTAACCTCTTTAAAACTATCCAAATCCTATTCACTGCATCAGAAGTTTAAAGAAGTTTTAAAGATACGCACTACTTTGGAAAAGTAAGCAGCTTTCCAGATCTAAATTTACCTGACATGAATATGGATTCCTGATTACTCTTCCCTACCAAACTATAAGAATGAAGAAATTTCAGCGACATCTTAGCACTGATAATAGCAATTCAGCTGATTAACATGATTCCCCCCCAGACACACTCCAAAAACACTCCCTACTAGTTTTGTGCATATAATGGTTTTATAATTCTACGTAATAAAAATGTTCCTCAATTCTTACATCTGCTATGTGTTAAAAGGACCCATTCTATAGACAGAATTTGTATTACTCAAGATTCTTCAGAATTTGGTTCTAAGGCTAAGTTATAATTAACAACAATCTAACCAGGTATACATTATTGCACAATAAGGTGGTAATGCAAGATCAGTTGAGATTTTTTCCAAACAACTACGTCTAAACTCTAATTCAGACATTTTCTCAGTGCTTTTGTGTGAAAAAGTGGAATTTCTAAGACAGCTTCCCAAATTGAATGACTTTGCATTAGCCAACCACTTTTTTTAAAAGATCAGCACAGTTCACTATTTCTTAACTGCAGCCAACATATTTTATACTCAGAAAAACTGCCAAAAGGATTTCAATATTTATGCAAGAAACACATCTGAAACCATATATTAGATAAAGATGCCCTTCCCTGTTTCCTAGCCTAGATTGTCATAATATACAGAAGAATATATATTCACAGATGTACAAGAAGGGGTTTAGCAATGTGGGATGTGCCATACTGGTAAACTGATTTCAAGTTCAAAAGTTCACTAAGTGGTTGACATCACATGTTGCATGATGGCTTACATGCACGAGAGATGGATAGAGGCCTGGGAGTGATAAGAGGCAATCATCACTGACGACTTATCACCCAACAACTGTCGACAGCACTTTCACACATCTTAGTTATCAATGTGATCATGTGAATAATGCAATGTACGAATTCACACTTAACAATCCTATCTTTGAGAGGGAAATAAGATTAGGCTTCCTGTGCAATGCTTCAAGAGACAAAATACAGATCTTACCATGTAAGACTGGCAAAAGGCTTGTTTAAGTTGATGATGAGACAAGGTGCAGAGGAAGGTGATAAATAATGGCATTCAGTATTTCCAGAAAAGAAAACAGAATAAGGATAAAACAAGAGGACTTAGGAATGCAACCACTCAAGCACGTGACATATTCTTCAAACCCCAGAAGAATCACATTTCAGTATAAATGTATATAAAACCAGTGCATAGCCTGATTCAAGGCTTAGCCAAGGATCTCGTAAAGCAAAACAGTGTCTCCAAGTACATCAAAGGAAGGCCCTTTCATCACCACTGCATAATCGCAACAGGCACCACTGTGTTGGAAATTACAAGGACAGGCTCCTTAATGTTAAATTGCATGCTAGTTAAAGCATCCTCCCTGTGGCATTCTTCTTGTGATTAAACTGCATGCTAGCTAAAGCACCCTTCATTTGGGGCAGTGGCATTTGTTTACCTCTTGCACCATGGACAATGAAATAATTACCATATTCTGCTATCCCCCAACACAGATGTTTTTTTAAAAAATAAAAAGGTTCATTGCTATCACATAACTAACAGGATGGCCACAATCCTATTGCAGTGTTATGCTGGCAGAAGGGCAATGCCTTAACTTGCTATGGCAAATTGCTAATAACTAACAAGTTGCCACTTAAGATTCTTTATCACACTTGGCACACAACTAGGAATCCAAACAATGGCTTGCTAATTTGTGGCAATTTGCAGCTGCAGGTTACGCTGCTGGCCTTTCTGCCAGAGTAACCTGATGACAGGATTTTGACCAACATGTTGTTTGTCTTTTATAAAACCTGGTTTCTAAGTACACTTTACCCTTTCCTCTTTTTATCCAAGAGACTAAATTTTGTACAACAGCTTCACCAGTCATGATGTAGAAAATACATGAGCAGCTCAGGACGAGAAAAGGGACAGAGGGGCCTATGCTGGAATTTTGGTGCCAGCCACTTTAGACCACAAAACACCCACGAAAGAAGCTCAGTGCATGTGTATGTTAACAGCCTGTGTATGTCTTACTACACAGTGTATGACATCAGTCCTTCCTCATGTAACAGGAAAGACAATTCCATGAGCTGGCTAATTGTAAATATGGAGAATGTTTCAAAACACCTCTCCTTTCTATAAGTCAAGCAACAGCAAAATGCTGTCATAATGAACACTTCAGCAGCTTTACATATAACAGTATGGTTATGGTTGTATGTAAAGGTGTAAATTAGTCCAATTTAAGTAGTTAGGTTAATTAGTTGGGAGGAAGCCACTCAATATTTACTCCTCTCTCTCTTAGTCTCCACTCTGCAATATGATCTTTTCTCTTAACAGTATTAACCATTAAAGCTAACCAAATCTCCTCTTAACTGTACCTTATAAAGTAGTTTCAAATTCTGATGTGATATAAATCCCAATGTATTGTCAGTGAAAGCTGGACACCTAGTTAACCCAAATTCTGTTTAATGTCAGTCTTAATGTAGTATATTCCAGTGCCAGCATTATTCTTGAAGAGAGCAAGCAGGACTGATGCATCAAGAAGACATATCCCATGACTAAGTAATCAGGAGTCTTATAGGTATATTAGCTTCCTACTTTTTTAAAAATCTCCTTTAATTAATACTTAACTTACCACTCATTGCATCATAGCAACTCAAAAACAGACGCAAGCAGCTAAGAAGATGCCACTTGACAGGCCCTCCACCTAGAAGAGGAAAAGAAGGAGATACAAAGAGGACTATTAAGAAGCAAAACAACAATTTATCAAACATTTCCAGGTTCCACAATCACAATGAAATAAAATATACTGTAATGACTTGCAGTTCTGTAAACATTAAATGACAAGAGCAGAGAACACTGAGGGGCAGTGAATTACCTTTTCCTTTTCTTAAGCATGACAAGAAATCACACAACATTATTTTAATTAACAACTACTGGGCAAACAGATTATGTGACATTAGTTGTACTGCTTGACAGTGCATTTCCAGGCCCAATTTAACTTCCACAAACTAGGGCTAGAATTTTAAAAATGAGCACTCAGTCAGTTGGGGAGGGTTTTGGGCCCAATGAGAAGTTTCGTGCATAAAGGTTTGTTTTCTGTATTCCTTGTATTTCCTGGCACCATGAGACATTGTTTGCCCCAATGCATTCCACTGGCTGTAGAAAAGAAAGGGGATGTAGTTCAGTGGCAAATATCTACAGACTTACTGGAACATCTTCCCAAGTCCTTCAACTTGTTTTTTTAAAAAAATGGAAAGCTGCTGGCATTTGGGGGAAAGGGTTGGTGTTCAGGTGATAATGCCACAAAACATAGTTGTAGTTCTGCTTGGATTCTGCAAGTATTTGCTACTGGAAGAGCTATTTCCCATGCCTTCTTTGACCTTGAAAAGAATGTTTGACTTGCTTTATCTGCCTTGCATGCCAGTTAGATCTGTGTCCACTCTGGGTAAAATCAAAACAAAACAATGGTGTATTGCACCTAAAAACTTGATACACAAATCTCTTTCTCTTTAAAAAAAATAGCCTTCTGACAAACTATGGTGTTTTCTGATCAAATTGAACAGTTCAGTTAAGCTCTTGTGATACGTCACAAGCCAAATTTCATGATTCATGTAGTCTGAGTATACTATACCCTTGTGAATTATACACCTGTTAATGTACTAATCTAGGGATGGACTTGCTATTTTGTAGTAACAGCTCAAGGAGCAGATTTAGGATGCCACAGAAGAGCAGCAAATCATTAGGTGTTGTTTTTTTAAATTACTGCATTTTCACATCAGAGACGGAGAATGTATGATAAATTTTCTTCCTCAGATGCCAAAATAATTGGATGGGCCTTAAGTACTTTTATACAGAGGATGGTGGGGACTCCAATACTACTCCATTAGAAGCTTTTGAGGATTTTAGGACACATCTGATACAAGCCTGCTCCTCATCAGATTGCTATGAAGGTAATGTGAAGTCTCATCTCTTCAACTTATTCAAAACAGACAACACTGGCTGAAATTCTGTTCTGGAGCTACACTTGCATAATCCAAAACTGAGCAAGAAGTGGATAAAATCATGCCAAGGTAGAAGTAGTATTCACAAAGGAGTTTCACGCCACTCAACCAATTGTGCAATGCTAACTGCCTGAGCCTAATGCCCTGCATATACTAATTTTGCAGGATTTCAGTCATTGAATAATGAATAGATTTTTCCCCAATAGCCCCACTTGTTCACCATAGCACACAAAGTATATAGAGCAAAAAACCAAAAAAGGCAAACAGGTAGGTAAATTATTTCATTACATAATGAAGGAGTAAAACTTGATGTGCAGTACAAAGTAAAATAAACCATGAGACATAACTGAACTCCCCTAGATTAACTAATGTAATAACAACTGCTTTTATCCACTTTGTGAAGTTGGAAGAACAATCTTTCCCTAGAAACTCAATACTCAGAACAAGAATCCCAGAAGAAATCAAACAGATAAAAGTGCATTCTAGAAACTTTCTGAATGGTAATCAATAAGCCCAAACTTGCAGAGTGCCTATGAGCCATGATGCAGTAAGTCAACTGCATCAGTATAGCTACTGTGGCATTCAGACATGACCAATAATCTGCTCATCAATTACCCAATACATGAGGCACACAAAGCCTCAGCAATGTGATTACAGTAGGACCCCATATTGGCTGGTGATCCCCCTCCATGGATACGAAAAACCATGAATAATAGAGAATGCTACATATATAGAATGGTAAAAGGAAAAAGAACAGAAATTAATTTTCACAAGCAGTACCATTCATAGCATGGTTTCTGTCTCCCTCTAGTAGCTGGTTCTGGTAATACATGTGAAAATAGGTTTTTATGGATTTAAAAAATATTTTTTTACATTTTCAGACTGCCGATAACTGAATCAGTAGATATTGATCTCATGGATAAGTGGGTTCTACTGTACTTTCTTGGTGCTCAAAAGCCTTTAATGCATATGGAATGTTGCTGTTGTGTGCTGTCGAGTTTCTTCCAACTTATGGTGTCCCTATGAATGAGAGATCTCCAAAATGTCCTGTCCTCAACAACCCAGTTCAGCTCTTGTAAACTCAAGCCTAATGTTTACTTTAGGAAGTAAATCCATCTCATATTTGGTCTTCCTGTTTTTCTGCAGCTTTCAACCTTCCACAGCATTATCGTCTTTCCCAGAAAATCCTGCCTTCTCATGATGTGCCCAAAGTAGGGCAGCTTCAGTTTCATCATTTTTGCCTTCAGAGATAGTTCAGGTTTCATTTGCTCTAGGACCTACTTGGTCATCTTTCCAGCAGTTCAGGGTATCCACAAAGCTTTCCTCCACTACATTTCAAACAAATCATTGTTTTCCCTGTCAGCTTTCTATAATTTTCAGCTTTCACACCCATCCATGGTGAAAGGAAATACAAGAGTGTGGATGAACTCAATCTTGGTCTCCAGTGACAAATCTTTATGTTTGATGACCTTTTCTAATTCCTTCCTTGCTGCCCTTCATAGTCTCAGACTTCTTTTGACTTCTTGGCTGCAGTCTCCATTTCAATGGATGATCAAACTGATGTATACAAAATCTCTACTTCAATTTCTTAATAGTCAGAGCTGAAGTCTTGTAGTTGCATAGTCATGGTTTTTTCTTCTTCTTAACATTCAATTGGAGTCTTCTTCTTTTACTTTCTCTGAAAGTCACTTCAAGTCATTCCTGCATTCTGCCAGTAAGATGGTGTCATCTGCATATCTGAAATTACTGATGTTTCTTCTGCCAAATTTCACTCCTCCTTCATCTGAATCTAGTCTGGATTTCTGTATGATTTATTCTGTTTAACAGATAAGAGGATAAAAGACACCACTGTCTGACACCTTTACCTATAGGGAACCATTCTGTTTTCCTATATTCTGTCCCAACAGTAGCTTCTTGTTCACAATACAAGTGTGATTGGGTTCTTTGTCTGTTAGAGGCGGGTCTTTCATTTCGGCGGGAATTATACACGGAGACGAAGATAACGGTACAACCAACTTGTCTTTATTCCTTTTACTTTCTTGAACGTCAACACAAAACGGATCTAAACCACTTAACTCGGATAATAACTTATAACTTTTAACATTCGCTGTGTCTCTTCCTTTCATCAATTCCCCCCCTTTTTCATCCCGCATTGATCTGGTTCGGTTCTGCTCCATGCTGGAAAGCTCAGTGTTGCACATATCGTCCCACAACAAGGGTGCTTCACATAATTCCCTTCCAGATATGGCAGGTAATTCGTAGTACCAATGTATGTTATTTTCTTTCCCGTGTCCTGCGGACGAGGTACTGCCACCATTCTCCATCCTGTTTTCCCTTCTATCTTTCCCTTCTCTCCTAGACTAGGAGGATCAGGTAACAATCCTCCCCCAGTTCTAAGATTGGGAAATTCTCTCACCAATTCCACTGTTGTGCATCTTACTGGTTCTTCTTTCTCTGTCTGCGTACTCTTCTCTTTCCTGTCATTTCTCTCCCCTCCCCCTCCTACTCCTTCCTCCTTTATATCCTCCCAACTCAATAAGTCTGACTCCTCCCACTTTCTGGTTTGTCTATCCTCTGCTAAGAATATCTCTATGGCTCTGGTCCTGCCTGTTCCTTCATCCTCTATCTTGATCAGCTCCCCTACAGCACATCCAGTCAACATCTCCTGTCTGCACTCCTTGGGGGACGGCTCACTAGGTTGCTCTCCTTCACACGCCCCCCCGGACGAGTGGGCCGTCCTCTCTTCTGTATTCGTCCCCCTTTCTCCCTGTCGGGAAAAATAATCAGCATTAGCGTGGGCACTCCCTTTCCGATACTGTATCTTGAAAGTGAACGGTTGTAAACTCAGATACCACCTGGTTAACCTGGGATTGGTATCCTTCATGTGATTTAACCATTGTAACGGTGCGTGATCTGTTATCAATACAAAAGGTGCTCCTAACAAATAATATCTCAGTGTTTGTATCGCCCATTTCACGGCCAATGCCTCTTTTTCAATAGTGGCATATTTTTGCTCTCTTACACTTAATTTCCTACTAAGATACATAACCGGGTACTCCATCTCTCCTTTCCTTTGCGATAACACAGCCCCTATTCCCCTATCAGAGGCATCCGTTTGTACAATGAAAGGTATGTCAAAATCCGGGGCATATCTACTAGGGAGTCCAGCCAAAATTTCTTTTAATGTTTCGAAGGCTCTACTCTCTTGACGCCCCCAAACTACTTTATGATATTTCCTTTTCCGGGTTAGATCACTAAGGGGTGCTGCGATTTGTGCAAAATTGGGGACAAACTGTCGGTAGTATCCTGCTAAACCCAAAAATTGTTGTACCTCTTTCTTTGTTTGTGGTGGGGGCCATGCTGTTACTTTGTCTACTTTGTCTGACACAGGTTGTATCCTTCCTTGTGTCACTTGAAACCCCAAAAACTTTACTCCTCTGCGTGCTACCTTGCATTTGGTAGGGTTAACCCTCAACCCTGCTTTCTTCAGTTCAGTCAAGACTGCTTTGAGGTGTTTTACATGTTCCTCCCAACTTTTACTATATATGAGAATGTCATCTATATACGCTCCAGAAAATTCCTTTACTGGCTCTAACACTTTGTCCATCAATCTCTGGAAAGTGGCTGCTGCGCCATGTAACCCGAACGGCATGCGCGAAAATTGGAACAATCCCTTGGGGGTGACAAAAGCAGTTTTCTCTTTGTCCTCTTCTCTTAGGGGTATCTGCCAATATCCTTTGGTCAGGTCTAAAGAGGTCAAGTACTCGGACCCTCCTAAACGCTCTAACAGGTCATCTATTTTTGGCATGGGGTAGGCGTCAAATTTAGATACTTCATTTAGACGTCTGAAATCTATACACAAACGGGCGCTGCCATCAGGCTTAGGTACCACCACTGGATAGCTCCTCCAAGGGCTATTAGAAGGCTCTATTATACCTAACTTGAGCATGTCTTCTACTTCTTTATTAATCGTCCTTTTCAGATGATGTGGCCAATTTCTACTCCCGGACCTCACAATTACTTGGGGGGTAGTATTAATGGGATGCTCAATCAATGTAGTATACCCAGGTAAACCAGAAAACACCTCCTGAAATTGTTGTTCGAGTTCCTCCAACTGATCCCTTTGGGGTTCCTCTAATTCAGGGTCTATCTCTATTTTGAGGTTTTGTTCGAGACAATCACTAGCTTCAGGCCCAAAATCTTCTTCCCCAACCTCCCCCCATAGGGCCTCTCTTTCTTTCCATTCTTTTAGCAAGTTCACATGGAAAATTCCTTTCTTCTTCACCTTATTTGGCATCCATATCTCATAATCTACTGGACCAACTCTCCTAAGTACCTCATAAGGTCCTTGCCATGTTGCAAATAATTTGGCTGATTCTGACGGCATGAGTAACAACACTTTCTGTCCTGGTTCAAACTGTCTTATTTTTACTTTAGCGTCGTATCTCCTCTTCTGTCCCTCTTGTGCCTTATTTAAATTACTTTTAGCTATTTCTGACACCTTCCTCAGATGTTCTCGCATTTCAATTACGTGTTGTACTATTGATTGTGCCTCATCTTTACCACTTTCCCACTTTTCTCTCACCAAATCAAGTATACCTCTAGGATTCCAACCATACATCATCTCAAAAGGAGTAAACCCTGTGGACGCCTGTGGTACTTCTCGAACTGCAAACATCAGGGGTGCCACCAGGAGATGCCACCTCTTAGGTTTTTCCATAACCAATTTTCTCAACATACATTTTAAGGTCTTATTAAACCTTTCTACCAGCCCATTGGTCTGTGGGTGATACACTGCAGTGTGGATAGGTTTTACCTCTAGTAATCGCCACATTTCTTTGAGGGTTTGACTCATAAAATTAGTCCCCTGGTCTGTCAGAACTTCCTTAGGGAATCCCAACCTAGTGAATACTTGTAACAACTCTCTTGCCAACGTCTTGGCTGTCGTAGACCGTAAGGGAATGGCCTCAGGATATCGGGTGGCATAATCTATAATTACTAAGACATGAGTATGTCCTCCTGCAGAACGTATTAGGGGTCCTACAATATCAACCCCTATTCTCTGAAAAGGTTGGTCTACTAAGGGCATGGGAATTAGCCTTGCACCTGGTCTAGGTTTACTTTGCGTCTTCTGACATTCAGGACATGTCTGACAATACTTATCTATCTCTTTATCCATTCCTGGCCACCAAAACCTTTGTTTTATTCGTGCTCCCATTTTCTCACTGGCTAAATGTCCAGACATCGGGATATCATGTGCTAGTTCTAGAATTTTGTGTCTCCACTTCTGTGGAACAGCCAATTGTTTACCTCCTTCTTCATTTACCCAATATAATAACCCCTCGTCCATCACTGTCCCTTTACCCCCCTTTTTTATCGTCCCCACCTCTCTGGCTGCTTGGAGGTGTTCTTGTAGAGTAGGGTCATCTTGTTGCCATGCTCGGGTATGTTCTCTAGAAGTCTCCTGCAAAAAATCACCCTCATCTTCAATCCGTGCGCATTCTCCTTGCAAACCCTCTCTTGAGTTCAGTAGTGTCTTGGTCCCTACCCAGTCTCTTCCTAATAACATATCTCTGGATAGTCCTGGAACAATCCCCACCTTCATTCTCCGTATCTCTTCCCCCACTTTCACATTCGCCCAAGCCGTCTTGTAGGCTTTAGTATCGCCATGTATACATTTTACCACCAACCCCTCTTCCAATCCTCTAGCTGCAAGACTTCGAACCAGAGTTTTCCCGCATCCTGTATCAATTAAGGCTTTCTTCTTTTCCCCGTTAACCCATGCTTCCACCTCCCAACCTGTCTGTTCTATCCCTGCCGATGGTTTTGCTGCGCCCTGGCTTCCTACCCAAGAGCAATCCGTTCCTGGGCAGTCCCTTTTCATGTGTCCGGACATCCCACAGCCGAAACATACAGGCCTCCCATCCGGGCCCATTTTCAAACCCGTTCCTGGAGCATATAAGCGATCATCAAAGGTGATGGGTCGCACCGGTCTTGGGCCCATAGGTTCGAAGGGGCGGCCACGAGGTTTCGTCGTCCCTTGCATCTCCGCGCTTCTCCGAAAGTCTCCTCCCCAGCTTGCTGGCGCCGTTTTCTCACGTGTCCTTCCACGCTCTCCCGCAGGGGCGGAGTTTTCCTTTCCTGCATCCTCGGCCATGCTGTAATCCTCCACTAGGCGTAGCGCTTCCTCTAACCGTTTAGGATTATTCTTCTGTACCCATCCTTTAAGATTCCCGCCCAATGTTGTTACTAGTTGCTCCATAATTATTACTTCTAGTATTTGTTCTTTAGTCTTTTCCTCGGGTTTGATCCACCGGGTCAAGTTAGCCCTCATCCTCTGCACAAGCGTACGGGGGTGTACTCCTGTTTTCATTCTTAATTCTCTAAATCTTTTCCGATATGCTTCCTCAGTGAGGTTCAGAGTTCTTAATATAGCTGTTTTCACTATTTCATACTGAACCGCTTCCTCAGGGTTCAAAGTGTCCACCACTTCTTGGAGCAATCCTGTCAAGCAAGGGACCAAGATCAGAGTCCACTGTTCCTTCGGCCACCCTGCCGCAACGGCTACTCTTTCGAAGGTATGTAAATACGCCTCGGGATCATCACTGGCACTCATCTTTTGAATACGAATAGGAGCAGGGCCCGCCACCAACCCATTTTTAATTACAACATTGTTCTTTACACCTTTCTCTTCCTCCGCTTCTCGTTTCATGATCTTTTTAGTTAACATCGTTTGTTGTTCGGCCCAAATTTTCTATCAGTCTTTCTTGTCTTTCAATAGTCTTCAGCAGTTTTGACATTTCTTCCTTTCCCGCCTGAAAGCCCGCCCCACGTTGGGCGCCACTGTGATTGGGTTCTTTGTCTGTTAGAGGCGGGTCTTTCATTTCGGCGGGAATTATACACGGAGACGAAGATAACGGTACAACCAACTTGTCTTTATTCCTTTTACTTTCTTGAACGTCAACACAAAACGGATCTAAACCACTTAACTCGGATAATAACTTATAACTTTTAACATTCGCTGTGTCTCTTCCTTTCATCAATTCCCCCCCTTTTTCATCCCGCATTGATCTGGTTCGGTTCTGCTCCATGCTGGAAAGCTCAGTGTTGCACATATCGTCCCACAACAAGGGTGCTTCACATAATTCCCTTCCAGATATGGCAGGTAATTCGTAGTACCAATGTATGTTATTTTCTTTCCCGTGTCCTGCGGACGAGGTACTGCCACCATTCTCCATCCTGTTTTCCCTTCTATCTTTCCCTTCTCTCCTAGACTAGGAGGATCAGGTAACAATCCTCCCCCAGTTCTAAGATTGGGAAATTCTCTCACCAATTCCACTGTTGTGCATCTTACTGGTTCTTCTTTCTCTGTCTGCGTACTCTTCTCTTTCCTGTCATTTCTCTCCCCTCCCCCTCCTACTCCTTCCTCCTTTATATCCTCCCAACTCAATAAGTCTGACTCCTCCCACTTTCTGGTTTGTCTATCCTCTGCTAAGAATATCTCTATGGCTCTGGTCCTGCCTGTTCCTTCATCCTCTATCTTGATCAGCTCCCCTACAGCACATCCAGTCAACATCTCCTGTCTGCACTCCTTGGGGGACGGCTCACTAGGTTGCTCTCCTTCACAACAAGTTACGCATAGGGACAATCAAGTACTGAGGCACACCCATTTCTTTCAAAACAACTCATAGCTTCTCATGACCTAAAGAGTCAAAGGCCTTGCTGAAGTCTATAAAGCATAGACTGATCTTGTCCTGAAATTCTTTGGTGCACTCCAGCAGCCAGTGGATATGCACAATATAATCTCAAGTGCTTCTTCCTTTTCAGAATTCAGTTTGAACATCAGGCATTTCTTGCTCCACATAAAGTAAAAGCCTTTGTTGCAACATCTTGAGCATCACTTTGTCTGCATGGGAAATTACAGCAACAGTCCTATACTTATTGCACTCCTTGGCATCTGCTTGATATTCAGGGCTTGAAAAATTTTAGAATGTCTCACCAGTCAGTCAAAAATTTCACCAGTCAGCATGACCGGACTATAGCCTTGCAATTTATGTTAACAAATTTAAACTAGGCACTTGTTCACTTTTATTTCTACGTACAAACCCAAAATAAATTGTATTACATACACGGTATTCACCTATGTCTTCTTAGTAGAAAATGCACTGCTGTCAGAGGTGTTGCACTTGTGTCCTTGAACATCCCTGGTAGTTTTAGCACTGAAGTACCATTTATCGATGGCTTTAGTAGGGTTAAACTGTGGTAGTGGAGGTCCATTTAGATTCACCATCATAAGGTCATCTAAGCTTTTAGTCTCTAAACACGATCTGAATTTATTTTTGATCAGATTCATCTGGCTGAAACCCCTTTCACAGCTAACTGTAGAAACTGGTAGAACAGAGGCAATTTTAAGGAGCTTCAGAAGAACAGGAAACCTACCCCCATGGTGGTTCATTGCCTTTCCCAGTAAATCCACTGATGACAGACCTTTTGCACATATTTTGAATTCATACCATTCATCCAAGGCTTTCTGAATTATGTCTTCTTTGCCCTTGTGTTGCAAAAGGTCCTTGTAATGAGATACAAGTATGGTTACTTCCTTTTTACCAAAACTTTCCAAGGACGTTTCTGGCCATGTGAAAGTATCAAATATTGACATAGATGTTAATATGCCATCTGTAGCAGTGTTCAAAAAGCGCATCTTTATGTCAGCCATTCCCATCTCAATAATTTCTTTTCTATCACATTCAAACTTTTTTTGTCCATTTGAAATTTCATCAAGCTGGATTTCATTGTACATCCCAGTCACTGAAATATTATTTATAAATTCATTCTCCATAGGTCCTGGAGTTTTTTTCAGTTCTTCAAGACTGGCTATTGTTTTCTTGATATGAATCTGCACTTGATTGATTAGCAGAGCAGGCTTCTGAAAAATCAAAGAAAGTTTTTTCAAAGGCAACAAAAAATCATGGAGAAAATGCAAGGTTCTTAAGGATCTGTACTTTTTAAGGGTCTTCAGAATGCCTTTAGCTTTGTTGCTGTCGCTCTCCTTCCCACAGCTCACATTTTCAAGGTGTGTCACAAGAGATCTCCAGTTTTGAACGACAGCTTTGATAGTCCCCACTTTGCTGGCTACCCAACGTACTGTATGCAATTTCTGCAATTTCAGCAGTTTTGTTGACAGAACTTCTGCTGTTTCTGGCAACTGCTTTTGCTTTTTACTGGACCTGTTGTAGAATTTGTACACAGAAATTAGGCAATGGTCAATTTCATCAATATAAGATACTCCTTTAAGTGACTTCAGCACACTTAACTGACGTTTGTGTGCAACACAATGAACAGTTGTGATATGATTTGCACAATTGGTAATTTTAGTTGCCAAACCATTAACACCCCCTATCATCGAAGGTGCTCCATCAGTTGCCAGGCCAACTAAACATTTTCCATGTCTCCAATCCAAGTTCACTCTTTGGAGTTCCTTGTCTATGGTGTCTAGGTATCCTGAAGCAGTGCTATTTGCTAAGGGAGCAATAGCTAAATATGATTCCTTGACACCACTAGCATTTATATACCTAACATAAATGATACATTCCTCCACGTCAGATCTATCAGTGGAACCATCTAGTAACACAGAAACAAATTCTGAGGCTTTTATGTCAGCCACAACATCTTCTTTCACACTTTGTGCAATGTAATGTATAAACTCCTTACACTGTTTATTATTGGTATATTCTTCTAGCACTTCCACATTAAGTTTACCAACAAGCTTGGCAAGACCTCTAATGTCAGTAAAGGGCTTATTGTTTTTAGCAATATAAAACCTTATATTAAATAATACTTCTAAATGAAATAACATTTTTTCGTCCATCCTTTTTAGACACTTTGCCAAGGAAGAATTTTCTGGGTGTTTTTTAACATCTAATGCTTCCATGCACCTCATGTGTGGAGCTGACAAATTGTGAAACTTGAAAGTCTCGTGACAAAATGATTGTTTGAATCCATTAACCACACGTGAAGATGAATCGCACAATCTTTTGAACTGATGACATACTGAACATCTTGCAACACCACTCTCAACATTATACTCTAGCCATTTAAACTCCTCCTTCCACTTTAACAAAAAAAATATTTTTCCACTTTTTTGACTCTCAACTGCAGACCCAGCACTAGAAACACATGGTAATTGCGGGGCACCTTGTACCGTACAGTTTTCATTGTTCTCCGATGTTGACATAGGAGATTGTTTTTGAAAAAAATTAAACAGATTTTTTTTGCACCATTTCTTTACCCCTCACACACGAGCAATTGACAGGATTCACCAGGCCAGGAGTTTCTACTTAGGACAGAGTAATTATGGAACGTTTGTGTTCCCCGTTTTACTTCTGTGTTGCTGCAGCGGCGCGTAGAGCTTGCCATGGATGCTGTGCAGTTGCTCACCCTCACTCACTTGCCCGCGCACGTGTGGTGCATGTAGCCAGTCTCCTGATCATGACGCACCTAAATTCCTACAAAACCAGAAGAGCGCATTCAGTCTATAATTTTGATTTTGTCTTCCTACCTGCTGTGCTGATTCCCAATCTAGGGTTCCCCCCAGGTGTTCTTGGACTGCAATTCCCAGAAGTCTTCACCAGCAATTGGCCAGCACAAGAACCAGTCCAAGGACACCTGGGTGACCCAAGATTGGGAATCACTGATTTATACCCTCAGACTTGGGTTGCTTTATTACCTGCGTGCCTGTGGGGTCATGAAGCTTGTATTTTGAATGCCTTTCTTTTGACTGTCTCCAGCAAAAATAAAACTGAAAGCAAAAGCGCCTGGCCTCTTAAGGAGCCACAGTTCCCTCCCACCCCAGGATGTGTCCTCGTTCTGTTGAAATTGGGAGCAGGAAATCTCCATATTCTCCAGCATGGGACTACTCTACATTCTCCTGCAGAGCTATATCTCTATGTACCGCTTGAACTCGCTTCTCACGAGAATAGGGCAGTTTTCCTTTTGCAATGGGAGGGGGGGACTGCAGGATTAGAGAGAGAGAGACAGGCGGAGGGGAAGGAGGCAGGCAGGGAGGGAGCTGTGACTCGTCGAGCAGCATTTTTCACTCATCACAGAGGAGTGGACAAGTGCATTTTTCAAGCCCTGTTGATGTTCCATGTGCACAGTGTCATACACATTCTCACAGAGTGCACATGAATGCTAAGCTATTCTCCTTTAAGGCAGTGACAACTCCTACAGCTGAGGCCAACAGCTTCTTCCGCAAAAGCCCTATGCATCTTCACTCAGAATTTGTCCCACTGTATTTAATTATGCTTATTCCAACAAAGCAAACCTGCAGAGGACACCTTTAAATTTCATTTCACATCTCTTCCTATGAGCAAGACAGAAGTTAAGCAGGTGACAGGAGAATCTTCCAAAAACAAAGACCACATTCAGAGAACACAAAGGCAGGTTGCTCATCTTATGTTAACTTAGCTGTTGTCTGGAGCAGGAACTGGCAAGCCACTCCAGTATCTTTGCCAAGAAAACCCCATGAACAGAAACAAAAGGCTAAAAGATATGACGCTGGAAGATGAGCCCCTCAGGTCAGAAGGCGTCCAACATGCTACTGAGGAAGAGCAGAGGACAAGTACAAGTAGCTCCAGAGCTAATGAAGTGGTTGGGCCAAAGCCGAAAGGACGCTCAGCTGCGGACGTGCCTGGAAGTGAAAGGAAAGTCCAATGCTGCAAAGAAAAATACTG
The DNA here is from genome assembly GCA_037013535.1 of Intellagama lesueurii. NCBI lineage: Eukaryota > Metazoa > Chordata > Lepidosauria > Squamata > Agamidae > Intellagama > Intellagama lesueurii. The sequence goes on from JBAJHW010000006.1 coordinate 83,477,266, forward strand.
CATAGGAACCTGGAATGTAACATCTATGAACCTTGGTAAGCTGGATGTGGTCAAACAGGAGATGGCAAGAATAAACATTGACATCCTGGGCGTCAGTGAACTAAAATGGACGGGAATGAGCTAATTCAATTCAGACTATTATCATATCTACTATTGTGGGCAAGAATCCCGTAGAAGAAAGGAATAGCCCTCATAGTCAACAAAAGAGTGGGAAAAGCTGTACTGGGATACAATCTCAAAAATGATAGAATGATTTCAATACGAATCCAAGGCAGACCTTTCAACATCACAGTAACCCAAGTTTATGCACCAACCACCGATGCGGAAGAGGCTGAAATTGACCAATTCTATGAAGACTTACAACACCTTCTAGAACTGACACCAAAGAAAGATGTTCTTCTCATTATAGGGGACTGGAATGCTAAAGTAAGGAGTCAAGAGATAAAAGGAACAACAGGTAAGTTTGGCCTTGGAGTTCAAAACGAAGCACGGCAAATGCAAGAGAGCAGGTTTCCAGCTACAAATACTTGGGCATAATCCTTCACGCCTCGGGTTCCTGGGCCCCCCACATAAAGAATGCAGCATTGAATGCTCATAAAAGCGTAGCGGCATTAACAAGATTTTTTCACACCAAAGGAGGTCACCATATCCCCTCAGCCATTCGGGTTTTCAAGGCTAAAGTTGTTGCTCAAATGCTCTACGGGTGCCAATTGTTTGCTTTTTCTGACCTACGTCCTCTTGAGGTAGTTCAAACCAAATTTTTGAGATCTATTCTGACTGTACCACCCTGTACACCTAATGTAGCCCTTCGTTTGGAGGCTGGCCTAATCGCCATAAGAGCACGCGCTAAAGTCCACATGTATAATTACTGGCTAAAGCTTCTCTTCTCTTCAGAAGACTTGGCACAGATGACACTTTTTGACTCCTTTCAATCAGAATGGAAACTACAACTTGCAAAAGAAATAAGGCAAATGGGCTTTTCCACCAATGTTCTTTTGGCGATGGGGCATGTCGGTGCTAAAGCAGCACTCAAACAAAGAACCTGGGACATAGAACTTCAAGAGAATATGACACAGTTAGGCAAATACAGTGTTGTTACTAATAATTCCTTTACAATATCTTCATATTTGACGAGCACAATGTCAACAAAGACCAGAAGAGCCTTCACATTAGCGAGACTTAATGTTTTACCCTCTAAGCTCATGGAGGGAAGATTTCAACATATACCTATCTCGGATTGCCTGTGTCCATGTAATGATGGCCAAGTGGAAACTGTAGGTCATGTCTTACTGTATTGTCTTTTCTATAGAGACCTACGCACCAACCTCCTGAGCCCAATCATTCTCAGATATCCAGGGAAACCTGATGAATTTCACATCAAGCTACTTCTTTCAGATCAAGACTCCCTTATTACATGCTCTGCAGCAAAATTTTGTGCAGCAGCAATGGCACAGTGCTCCCTTATAGTCTCCTGAGTTCACAGGTTGACTGGTTATAGCATGAGGGTGGTTTATTGTCGAGCGTAGAGAAATGTTGTGGTCCCAACCGAAGGGAGGAAATATTTACAGATCTTTACAAATATGTAGGAAGGACTCCCTATAACCCAAAGACCCTGTCCAAACCAGTTTGCCCTAGACGATCCAATGGTTCAAAGGATAAGTATAAAAATGCTGTACTTGATTCTGTAATTGATGTACACAATTATTTGTTGTACACTTTTTAAATTACATTTTGTATGTTTTAACCATATAATATGTTTAATTAACTGGCTGTACACCTTTTTTTAATTGCATTTTGTATATTTTAACTACATAATATGTTTTATGAACTGATTGTACATTTTAAACTGCATTTTGTATATTTTAGCCACATAATGTTTTATGAATTGGTTGTATATTTTTTAACTCCATTTTGTATATTTTAGCCATAAATATGTTTTATGAGCTGGTCACCCGACCGTAATAAATAAATTCAAATTCAAGAAAGCAAAGTGGCTGTCCAACAAGGCCTTACAAATAGCAGAGAAGGGAAGGGAAACAAAATGCAAGGGGGATAGGGAAAGTTGCAGAAAATGGAATGCAGACTTCCAAAGAATAGCAAGGAGAGACAAGAGGGCCTTCTTAAATGAACAGTGAAAAGAAATAGAGGAAAATAATAGAAAGGGAAAATCCAGAGATCTGTTCAAGAAAATTGGAGATATTAAAGGAACCTTTTGTGCAAAGATGGACATGATAAAGGACAAAAATGGTAGGGACCTCACAGAAGCAGAAGACATCAAGAAGAGGTGGCAAGAATACACAGAGGAATTATACCAGAAAGATCTGGATGTCCCGGACAACCTAGATAGTGTGGTTGCTGACCTTGAGCCAGACATCCTGGAGAGTGAAGTCAAGTGGGCCTTAGAAAGCATGGCTAACAACAAGGCCAGTGGAGGTGATGGCATTCCAGTGGAACTATTTAAAATCTTAAAAGATGACGCTGTGAAGGTGCTACACTCAATATGCCAGCAAGTTTGGAAAACTCAGCAGTGGCCAGAGGATTGGAAAAGATCAGTCTACATCCCAATCCCAAAGAAGGGCAGTGCCAAAGAATGCTCCAACTACCGTACAATTGCACTCATTTCACACGCTAGGAAGGTTATGCTCAAAATCCTACAAGGTAGGCTTCAGCAGTATGTGGACGAGAACTCCCAGAAGTACAAGCTGGATTTCGATGGGGCAGAGGAACTAGAGACCAAATTGCTAACATGCACTGGATTATGGAGAAAGCCAGAGAATTCTAGAAAAAATCTACTTCTGTTTCATTGACTACGCAAAAGCCTTTGACTGTGTGGAACACAGCAAACTATGTCAAGTTCTTAAAGAAATGGGAGTGCCTGACCACCTTATCTATCTCCTGAGAAATCTATATGTGGGACAGGAAGCCACAGTTAGAACTGGATATGGAACAACTGATTGGTTCAAAATTGGGAAAGGAGTACGACAAGGCTGTATATTGTCCCCCTGTTTATTTAACTTATATGCAGAATAAATAATGTGAAAGGCAGGACTGGATGAATCCCAAGCCGGAATTAAGATTGCCGGAAGAAATATCAACAACCTCAGATATGCAGATGATACCACTCTGATGGCAGAAAGTGAGGAGGAATTAAAGAACCTCTTAATGAGGGTGAAAGAGGAGTGCGCAAAAAATGGTCTGAAGCTCAACATCAAAAAAACGAAGATCATGGCCACTGGTCCCATCACCTCCTGGCAAATAGAAGGGGAAGATATGGAGGCAGTGACAGATTTTACTTTCTTGGGCTCCATGATCATTGCAGATGGTGACAGCAGCCACGAAATTAAAAGACCCCTGCTTCTTGGGAGGAAAGCGAACAAACCTATCCATTTTGAAGGAAATCAACCCTGAGTGCTCACTGGAAGGACAGATCCTGAAGCTGAGGCTCCAATACTTTGGCCATCTCATGAGAAGAGAAGACTCCCTGGAAAAGACCCTGATGTTGGGAAAGTGTGAGGGCAAGAGGAGAAGGGGACGACAGAGGACGAGATGGTTGGACAGTGTCATCGAAGCTACCAACATGAATTTGATCAAACAGTGGAAGACAGGAGGGCCTGGCGTGCTCTGGTCCATGGGGTCACGAAGAGTCAGACACGACTTAATGACTAAACAATAAAAAGCTGTTGTCTTAATTTACCAAGTTTTGAAGAAGACAACCAGACACAAACAGCAGAAGCTTTTGGTAAGAAAATGCTGGACCACTAACAGAGGAGTTAAGGCAGCAATGAATGGATCACATCCAGTAGATTTCTTTTCATTTCAAGTGGTTACACACCTCAGTGACTGTAAGTCAAATCAAGGACAGAAGCAGTCACCAATCAACACCAGACAATGCAAGAATTACAAACCCTACATCCAGCAACTGTATCTCTAACAAAACCTTAATGTGGGTCACTGCTTTGGTTTACTGCCTTGAGTTGCAATCCAAATTGCAACACCATACTAGATTGCTGCCTTTACATAGATCTATTAAAATAATCCATGTCTCACTGTGCTAAAAGCAGAGAGCAGGTGTGCTGTAAAATAGCCTTTCCAACATAATTAGTTCCAAACACATCTTGTTCAGGAACCAAGCCACAGAAAGCTAAGATCACCTTGCACTGCTCTGTAAAGAAGAAATCTCACGGTGATTTTAGTAGTTATGGGAATGATGCAAGAACATACTGGCCAAATTGGCAGTAAATTACATATTTTGCATGCCAAAGCTTCCAAGTTAAATTCAGTTCTATCGCCAGCAAACTGAGTAACAAGCTTCAGTTAACTAGCCAATAAGACCTCTACCTGAGAACCTAAAAGGTTGCTGTGAGTTCCAAACAGAGATACAGTCTGACCTTTTGTTCCTTTTATCTCTTGACTCCTTACTTTAGCATTCCAGTCCCCTATAATGAGAAGAACGTCTTTCTTTGGTGTCAGTTCTAGAACGTGTTGTAAGTCTTCATAGAATTGGTCAATTTCAGCCTCTTCAGCATCGGTGGTTGGTGCATAAACTTGGATTACTGTGATGTTGAAAGGTCTGCCTTGGATTCGTATTGAAACCATTCTATCAATTTTGAGATTGTATCCCAGTACAGCTTTTCCCACTCTTTTGTTGACTATGAGGGCTACTCCTTTCTTCTACGGGATTCTTGCCCACAATAGTAGATATGATAATCGTCTGAATTGAATTCGCCCATTCCCATCCATTTTAGTTCACTGACGCCCAGGATGTCAATGTTTATTCTTGCCATCTCCTGTTTGACCACATCCAGCTTACCAAGGTTCATAGATGTTACATTCCAGGTTCCTATGCAGTATTTTTCTTTGCAGCATCGGACTTTCCTTTCACTTCCAGGCACGTCCGCAGCTGAGCGTCCTTTCGGCTTTGGCCCAACCACTTCATTAGCTCTGGATCTACTCGTACTTGTCCTCCGTTTTTCCTCAGTAGCATGTTGGGCGCCTTCCGACCTGAGGGGCTCATCTTCCAGCGTCATATCTTTTACCCTTTTGTTTCTGTTCATGGGGTTTTCTTGGCAAAGATACTGGAGTGGCTTGCCAGTTCCTGCTCCAGGTGGATCGCGTTTAGTCAGAACTCTCCACTATGACCTGTCCGTCTTGGGTGTCCCTGCACGGCATAGCCCATAGCTTCTCTGAATTACTCAAGCCCCTTCGCCACGACAAGGCAGCAATCTGTGAAGGGGAACAATTGGCTTTAGCCATCCAATTACAATACCAAAGAACTGTTTAGCCAGAATAATCAAATTCTACACACTCCTACGTACAGACTCCTAATTTACCACTAAATATACTTTGAAGAAAGTTTGCAAAACTATCAAAGTTATCAAAATAAATAACCAAAAGAAACTGATGAGGAAATGAGAGAATTATATTAACGGTGATCTCAAATCCCCAAGTGCTCACTCTCATGAAACCAACATGGCAACTTTCACATCCACGAGAGAGGTATCAGTACACCTGGGGAATTCCCAAGGTTTGTGGAAATACAAGCAACCTCTGGCGGTGAAGAAGCTTTCCAGGGAACAGTTCCATCAGAATTTAACGGCATCAGCAAGCACAAAACTGACTAGGGGGGGGGGGGGGACACAAACCTCACTTGGGGAGAATAGTTTCCTGGAAGAAAACATGGTTAGACAGGAGCAATGTGCACTACAGCATTTTGTTGCAGACTGTATGATACAATTAGTCAATATGATCATATCACAAGCCCACATTCATACAACCTCAGATTTCATCCGTGACATCTCCAAGAAAGTCTGGAAATGAATCCTTTCTGAAATGCTGCTAGATGGACCACTGGTATGGCTCCATGTACAGCAGTTTCTTGCATTATTAATGGTGCTCATGGAACTTTCCTGAGAATATCCAAATTCACCATGAGATTATTTTCTATCATTTGAGCATCATTACTTTCTGCTAAAATAGGTAAAGTTCAGAACTGTATTATTCCTTCTCAGGTCAACATGTTGAACAGCTTATTGGTTCACTAACAGTTAATAAAGGTAAAAATAAAACCGAAGAAAGTGGGACTTTGTTTTAGATCTGCATAGATTTCTGAGCTGCAAGAAAGCAATCTTGAAAAGTGCTGAGGAGTGACATACAAGGATTCTCTACATACGAATAAATCTAGAACACAGTAAGCACAGCATGAGTAATAGTTGGTGCCCATTTGGGTTGATAAGGCAGAAGGCATGGTAGCCCAAATACACAGGCAGGCACTCATTCAGACGCTGCCTCATTCTCATTACACTCACTCATTGCACAATTCACTAAAGGTGCACAATTCAGTGAAGGAGTACAAAAATACAACTCCCCTCCACCAAAAAAAGTGGTTACCTCCTGCTGCTTCTCTCTCTCCTCCCAACCACACACTCACAACAGAGTTTGAGGCTGGGAGCTCAGTAGGTGGGGAACACAGTTAAGGCCTTGCCCCTCTGCCTCTAGCAAGGAGGCAGCTGGGAACAGCCTGATCCTTAGATGGGCCATGTCCTATTTGCCATAAAGGATTAGCCTACATAGGACAGTACGTACATTAATACGTAGCTCAGTCCTGTGCATTTTCTATTTCTCTTTTTTAACTGATACATTTTAACTGATTTGCTTTTATGTTTAAATTATATTTTTGGATTTCTATTTTGCTTTTATTATTAACACTACTTTATAGTGGAAGGGAAGGATTGTGATCTTGTGTAATTCCCTTTTCGTCTTCATCTGAATCTCTCTGGATGGATGACTCGAGGACGCCACCAGTTTCTAACGAAAATCCTTTATTTTGCGACAACTTGTTTATTTCAACATTAATAACAGATTCCATCTCTTGCTTCAGGGACATCTCGCTTTTTTCCTTTAACCATAACAAATCCCCTTCTAACTACATAGAAGTAGAACTCAAGTCTCTATAACACCACTTCGGTGGAACGCCCAATTCATCGGGTACATCTGTAGCTAACCTTATTGGGGAGGGTGGAAAACCCAGCCCACCTGTGGTTCCTATACTTTCTTGCCCGGGTTTGGTCTCAGCCTGGGCCAGAATGGACTCGTCCCATGGGGTTTCCCAGGATGCTCTGGACACGGCTTGTTCTCCCATCTTTGAGCCTCCTGCTGCTGCCACTCTCTGAACTTTCTCCTCTGTTCCCTCTCTTCCATCTCACCCCAGTAAGGTTGTTTTCTATAGGTCTTTCTTCTCCATTCTTTTTCAGCATGTTCCCTAGGGACGTTAAACTCCGTCCACTCACCTGTCCAGGGGTCTTCTTGTACTATTTCCACCCAGTCATTTTTTCTTTCATCTTCTTCCCCCTGCATCCAACAAGCTTCTCCTTCTTCAATTTCCGACTGCCCCTTTCCCCCCTTCTCTTTCCTTTTATCTCCTCTCCCTTCCCCACTGAAATGACATCCTCTGGTGGCTCCTTCTTCTCTTTCTCCTATTGCCCCTACTCTTTCTAACATAGTCCCTTTAGGTCCTCCTCCAGGGTGGGTATCTGTCCTTCGGTAACTTTGGCCAAGGAGGCGGATGGTACACTCTGAGGAGTGCCCCTTGAGGTACTCCCAGACTCACAAGGATACAAATTTAATAAATACATAAGTAAGATGACTCAAAATAAGTCCAAGTGTGCTGAATTGGGCTTATTCTCTTGTACATATATTAAGGATTTCTGCATTCATTAGCTAAAGGAACACTGAAACTAAAAATACAGCAAGTGTACTTTCACTGGGTAGTTATGTAGGTTTCTGTATTTAATCCTATTAAGAATAAAAATGAGCAGATTCTTCAGAGTTTCCTTTTATCTTTTCAGAAAATATGGAAAGCAATTATTCTTGTTTATGCCTGTTTTATATGCTGAATTAATACACTGATAATCTCTAATGTTACAGCAAAGTATAGTCTAATTCTATAATAAGTTTACAATATGCTTCTGGTAGTTGTTTACGACAGAGAAGTTACTAAATGCTAAACCACTACAGTGGGGTCTCGACCTACGGAATTAATCCGTATTGGAACGGGGTCCGTAGGTCGAAAAGTCCGCAGGTCGAAAATGCATTTCCCATAGGAATGCATTGAAAACCATTTAATCCGTAACTGGCCCAAGAAAATGCCCCCCCACACACACACAAAAAATTTTTTTTAAAAAGGGAACTTACCTTTCCGAAGCCTTCCAGGGGTCCCCCGCCGCCGCCATCACCGCTGCCGGAGGCCCCTGAGGGCTTCGGTGCCGCTGCCGGAGGCCTCTCGGAGGTCCCCCCCCCCGCCGACGCAGGCTTTCCCAGGGTGGACCGGGCCTACCAGGGGAGGGCTTCCCCCGGTAGGCCCGGTCTACTTCCTGGGAAAGCCTGGTAGACCGGGCCTACCAGGGGAGGGCTTCCCCCGGTAGGCCCGGTCTACTGCTCGGGAAGGCCAGGCTTTCCCAGGGAGTAGACTGGGCCTACTGGGGGAAGCCCTCCCCTGGTAGGCCCGGTCCACCCTGGGAAAGCCTGCGTCAGCGGGGGGGGGGGGAACCCCCGGAGGCCTTCCCCACCGCCATGGGAGGCCTCTCGGAGGTTCCCCGCCGCCGCCAATCGTGCCTCCGAAGCACGATCGGCGGTGGGGGTGGACCTCCGAGAGGCCTCAGATGGCGGCAGGGAAGGCATCCGGAGGTCCCCCGCCGCCGCCGGGAGCTGAGCCGCGCCGGGCGATCCCGGCCATGCTCGGACTCCTGGACTTCCGCCGCCGCCGCCCGGCTCCCAGCAGCGGCGGCGGGGGAAGTCCAGGAGTCCAAGCATGGCCGGGATCGCCCGGCGCGGCGCGGCTCCCAGCGGCGGCAGTGGGGGGGGCCCCTCCAGATGCCTTCTCCGCCGCCATGGGAGGCCTCTCGGAGGTTCCCCCCCGCCCCCGCCGCCGGGAGCCGAGCCGCGCCGGGCGATCCCGGCCATGCTCGGACTCCTGGACTTCCCCTGCCGCCGCCGCTGCTGGGAGCCGGGCGGCGGCGGGGGAAGTCCAGGAGTCCAAACATGGCCGGGATCGCCCAGCGCGGCTCGGCTCCCGCCGGCGGCGGCGGCACCTCCAGATGCCTTCTCCGCCGCCATGGGAGGCCTCTCGGAGGTCCCCCCTGCCGCCGATCGTGCTTCGGAGGCACTATCGGCGGCGGGGGGGGGGACCTCCAAGATGCCTCCCATGGCGGCGGAGAAGCCCTGGAAAGCATCCGGAGGCAGATCCGCTGCCTACGGACTGGAAGGGGGAGGCAGGGAAAGCGCCAAATTTGAATTTGGCGCTTTCCCCGCCTCCCTCTTCTGGTCCGTAGGTCGATTCTCCGGCCACAAGTCGAAATGAAACTTTGTGGCCAGAGAAGTACGGATGTCGAAAAGTCCGTAAGTGGAGCCGTCTGTAAGTCGAGACTCCACTGTATATTTAAACAAACAAGATTCTATGCTGACTTGCTATTGAAATACAAAAGTTTATTTATAATAAAGGACTTCAATAATGAGAGAGAAGACCTGTGCCTTTACCAGCTGCAGTTTCCATGCAGCCTTCAAGCAGAACCTCATGGAACATGGTGCAGTAGTCCAGTACCTAGTTCACAAATGAACAACTTCCACCAAACCACCAGCTCAAATTAATGAAAAGTACTCGCAGAGGCAGCTGCCAGCCAAAATTCAAGCTGTTACAGCCGATCATGGCTACAAAGTTCTAAACTTGTATGGATTAAGCTAACGGTACACAATCCTTTTCATGAGTGCTCCCAGCCCAACCTGATAACAAGGTATGTAGACCATCACCACTTCAATTTTCTTTGCCCTTCTTTAAACTTGAATCAATCTACTATTGAATCAATCCACTCACCAGCATAAACCAACCCAGCAGGTAAGTGACCAAGCATCCAGTGACAAACCAAAACATACAAACTTCCTTGCCTAAGTCCAAACCCAGTTCTATTTTCACAGAAAAGTTCTAGCCAATCTGTTTCTATTTAGGATAGACCACTGTCACCAGGGCCATGAAATCCCAGAAGAATAATGTACCAAAGTCAATTCGTTTGGGTGGTATTACTACTATTTCTGGCAATAACCAATGTCAGAGTTCCTCAATGAAGTCCAGGAGGCTGTAGCTGAAGATGGTTCCCAAGTATGTGGGTTTTTCCAAGAAGCAGAAGGAAGGAGTACTCAACAACCATCTCAGTCAATGGTAAAAGCACCCAAGAGTGTAACATAACTTTAGGTGAAATAAGTCTGCCTGAATTCCATAGGGATGCTGACATCTCACAGCAAAACCACACATGATGTTTTAGATAAAACTTGCAACTGCATCACTGGACAAATACAGCATCAGACTTATTATTAGATAAAACTGTCTCAGGCAGCAGACCCCAGCTTATTTTAATTTCCCTATTTGTTATGTATTAATTTATTTTTATCGTGTTTTTAACATTATTCCTTATATTGCTGTTAGCCGCCCAGAGTGGCCTGGTTGCCAGATGGTGCAGGATATAAATTCAAATAAATAAATAAATAATATTTGTCCTGAGTTCCCTGGCCATTTCTTTCCTTCTGTGTATCATACGATCTGTCCCTCTAAAACTAATCTGTTGTCTCTGGCATAATGTAAGTCTTTGTCTCATTACCACTGCTGATGTAAAATTCAACTGCCAAGCCAGTTCACTTGTATATGTAGAAGTGGGGAAATCTTGTCCATTGCCCCAGAAAGGAAAACATTTTGTGACAGTTCTGGTCAAATGTGAGGTATCAGGCCAACACATATAGTGGACATATCTTCAAAGATTCAGGTTGGGACTGCAGTACATTGAAGCCCATAACAGTGTCCTGATCCAGACGGGTTTGTGGGGTAGTCTGCACCTCCAACTTAGACTGCAACTACATTGACAAATTCTTCAAGATTTGCTCTGCATTTAGCATGAGTGAATTTGAAGTATTTTTCAATGGTCACATGACGCAAAGGCCAATGTGAATATGCTTGGTCCTTTTTGTTTCCAGTTTGGAGTTCTTCCCCCTGCTGCTGAGGGCTTCTATTTTTTTTAAAGTCAGAACAATTTCAGCAACGTTTTTCCCATGTGATCATTTGCTTCACTCTACAAAAAGACAGTATTTGTGATTCTGAGTGTTGTTCAGGTGATGTATTAAGCTGGGGCATGATGTTTGGGGACAGTGGGAACACCCAGCCCTGCAATCTTTCTCCCTAGTTGCCCCAAAGTATTTTTTTTAAAAAACAACCTACCATGCTTAGTGCTAAATCACCTTATTTCATTAATATATTAGTTTAGCACTAGATCACCTCCAAACAGACCCCCCCGCCCAAAAAAAGGTAAGAAAGGAGAACTGGTGATCATTAGGTGGACTGTATCCAAGGAAGGGAAGTTGTGAGCACATATCAAGTTGCATCAGATTGAGGGTCACTGTGGACAAAAACAATCTGGGGGCTTTGTGTGATCATCTAAACTAAATCAAGCTGCAGCAAAGCCAAACCACTCTGCCTCACACCCTTACTTTTAAAAATCTCTTTCCACAATTGCAAGTTCATGAACAATTTCATACACTACTTGGTGTCACCGTGACTTTTCAAAAGCTACGTTTAAAAGCCACACTCTCCTTCCCACTGTGTGTCAACTAGAGGTGTGCTCATTTGTTTTTGAAGTATCACTCCCCAAATTCTCCAGGCAGCACTGCTCTAAGAGAATTCAGGGAGCTGTAATGCAAAAAGACAAATCTGCACAGCTCTAGTCCCAACCCTTCCCTTATGTTCCTACCCTAGTCGCTATGCCACCCTCTCCCTAAACTATCAGAAAAGGAAAACTACAAACAGAGCACAAAATAGGCTAAAATCCAAAAAGCAGCTGCAGAGAACACAACAGAAAAGTCAAAGTCACAAAGCTACCATATATGGTAAGAAGTTTTAGTTTTTAAATATTGTTTTTTATAAAATGAGACTATTTTGTTAATAATATATCATTTTTATATTTAAAAACCTTTAAAACAGAACATGCGACCAAATCACCCCACCAATGACCCCAAAACACATTGACTAATACACGACTGAGCTTCTGCTGAATGGGAAGTAACACAACACCAGTAACACCAGATTGTACTGCTTGGTCAAATGTTACCACATAATAGTGGTGTAGTGGTGCAGTGGTTAAACTGCAGTACTGTAGTGAAGAATGCTCACAATCTGAGTTCAATCCCAAACTCAGGTAGCTGGCTCGAAGTTGACTTAACCTTCCAGCCTTCCAAGGTCACTAAATTTGAGTACCCAGCTCACCCAGAGAGAGCTTTACGCACTATGAGGTTATCTATAAGCAGCACACTTTGTTTTGCTTTATAAACAGAGAGCATGGTTTCTTCATCAAAATCACTGCCACACAAGGGTCACAGTCTTGCATGTCTGCAGAAATTTCATACTAGCCAGTGCTCTGAAAGTAGTAGGTAAATGTTACTACAGTAAAAAACAAAAACAAAAAACAAACAAACAATCTATTACCATGTTATTTCAAGTTGATATTCAATGCCTTGGTACTTCATAAAGCAGTGTACTACAGGCATCATCACTGTAAAATGTTACTTCCAAGCTCTGGACACAGGCAAGTGGGGCCACATTTCTCTGAATATACATCTGGACATGCATGTGAACACATGTGTCACACATCTTCTAATCTAACTCTGACCAAAGTAATGCAATTGGTGTGAATCTTGACAGCGAATTGCTACAAGTTAAGAAGTTAGCATAGGCATTTGTTGTTGCGTGGCGAGTCACACAATAGCAAATGCTTACATTTACTTCCCTACTTGCTGTAATTCAACAAGGAGATTTACACCAAGTACATCAGGCCGGGATAAAAACTGAACAGAATTTTGGCCTCTACGTAGAAGTCAATCCCTTACCTACACCTTGATCTATCACTTTTGTTATCTAACAGACTGAGGGATAAAACTGGTACTTGTGGAAATACCTGAAAAACAGTTCTATGAAACTGGTAGGCATAACTTGGCATCAGCAGATGGTATTCTTTTAAAAAGAATTATGCCTACTTCAGATGTATGTGAAGTTTATATTTTATGATAAAAGAGATATAGTACTATACAGATACAAATAGATTTATATTTATAGCCCACTTGCAGGTCACCAAATTCAACAACAAGCTATGTCACAACCTCATTATATGAAGGATTGCAAGAATGGTACATTTTTCATATGTAAGTAGGCCTTTATGTATCTGTTCTTCAGCGCCCACACACAAACCTCCTCCCATTTCCCTTAATTTCAAATTACTAAACAGCAGCCAGGAGTTTTAAACATCTCTGCTTCATACTTTTCACCATCCAAAAATGCTAACTAAAGCAACATAAATGTCAACAATATCCAAAACAAGATGTTCCCAAACTCCGGGTAATAAAACTTAGTTTTCCTTTTGCAAAATCAACAGATGCAGCCCCAAAGGACACGGAGTTACAAATTTCATTCCAATCCAAAGCTGTTCAGAATTGGACAGAGATGCTTCAGGGGAGATCAAATTTGCATTCAGGCTGGATTGCATTCAGTAAAATCTTCAGCCTAATCTAAAATTAGGACTTTTCATCTGACTTTCCAAGCAAGTGCCTCTTAGTCTTAGAAGAGATGTGCATGCATCAAAGGTTATTTTACACACTGAAATGAGGTTAGTATACAATTCTGCTATTCATTTATGCAAACGACGGTAAACAGAATTATAAAAGACGGATAATAAACAGCAAATGAGGTTCTTTTGTTCCCCCGCTTTATGTTGTCAGACTTGTGAGCATAGTTTAGTGTTTCCTATTCATGACTTTAGATTATCAAATTACTCCCTGATGATGATGCCTCAGATGTGTTTTTGTCTGCAAATGAGAAGAAATAAAATACCAAGGCATTAACGTTAAATTACAATTGTTAATGATGTAAATACAAAAATAATTACTGCATCGTATCATCAATTGTTATGTGTTCATTACTGAAATCCTTGTAAAGCTTTTGTTTTCTTGTTACAATTATTTTTTACTTTGTTTTTGGCCAGCTATTTTATTGCCTCAACAGTACTTTAGCAGCACTCAGCAGTTACACAACCCATTTAATCCTGTTTAAAGCTTCATTTAAAAAGCTTCCGTTCTGACACTTTTAAACTGCCTGGCCATGTTTTCATTTCTCTCTGCACGCTGGTAAGTACAGGGATAGAAGTCACAGAGACATTTGTCACAAGATTATCTAAAACCCAGCAAAGAGTTAAAAATCTTCCACTCTTAGCACTCCTCAAAAGTAATTCTGCTAGAGAACTCTCAATTTAAGCAGCAACTCCACCGGGTAGTTCTAGCCTCAGTACCTCTTCCACTAAGCATGAGATTTCTTTTGAGATGTTGTATTTCTGGCTACCTGTGTTTTTGGATCCTTCCCAAAACCTACCAAAAGTAAGCTCATCCTCATCCATAAACACGCTTCCTGGTTTTGTGGATGACAGCTAAAAATGCCATCGTCACAGTTTCTTCTGAGCCTGTGACCCTTTTCCCTCGGGTTAACTCTTTCATCATTTTGATGGATTCCGGCTGCTTCACTGCCCATTAAACACCCAAGCTGTTTGCAAACCTGCACTTTGAGTGTGCACAAAGAGATAATACCAATGCCAAAAAAGGAGGGGAGGGAAGAGAAAGAATAAAGGGAAGGTTTTTCTGCTCTGCCTGAAAAGCCACCTGCTCTGGAGCTAAAGCCAAACTTCTAACACAGCCATTTCTGAACTCGTCTTAAGTTTCAGGACCGTTTTCATACAAGAAAAGCAAGAGGGGCCAAGACTGCACATGTGAGATTGGGCACAGCACGGGCTCAGCCCCGCAACATCGCTGCTCCTTGGGAATATGCACCAATCAACAGAACAGGACATTAGTATAAAACGGATAAACCATACGCATACACATTATATGCACACAGCCGTCCTCTAACGTCGACCCTAGAAGGATATTTGCAAACTTTACTCTGCCTCGCCTCTGTTTTGCAACTATTGCAACGAGGGGGCGGGGAAAGGGGCAGCGCCGTTCTCGGCCAGCCCAAAGGCTCGCGGAGGATTTCCGCGCTTGGTCGTCCCTAACCAAACAAAAAAAAAAAAAAAACAAAAGCAAGCCCGTCGAGCGCAACTCGCTCGCCAAAGCCGAGCGAATTCATCTGCATGGCGAGTGCGAAGAGGTGGGAGAGCGCTGCCAATTCTTTCTTCACCTCTCCCCTCCCCTCCCCTCCCACCTCGACAGCACAGGTGCTTTAATAACAAGGCAGCGAGGAAGGAAAAGGAACCGCTCGGAGGGAAAGGATCCCCGCTTGGCGCATATGTTGCCGCCTAGGCGCCTTATCCCTAGCTTTGCAAACCAGACGTTCTGAGGAGCCGGGATTTTGTGCCCAAGACGACCAGAGCAGCTTCCAAGAAGGCACCTGGCGGCGGCATCCTCTGCCGGCCCTCAACTTATCCCACCGCCCTATTTCGCGCGGGTGGGGGTGGTTTTTAAAGCCATGCATAACATGTCATGCAAGGGGATGAACAGACAGACACGAGACATATACACACACAATGAAGAGATATCCGCACGGCCTTTTTTTTTCTTTCTTTTTTTTACCTCAGGCGTGTGTGGATGTGTGCGTACACACACACGCGCGCGCGCGCTGTCGCCGGCTGCCAAGCAGCGCCCGCCGCCTCTTCGGAGTCCAAGAAATAGCAACCACAGGGATCCCCCGCCGCTGCCCCTCGCTAGTCCACGTGCCGCTCCGCCACGCCCACCGGCCGGGGAGGGGGGGCTTCAAGCGGCTGATTTGTCTCCCTGGCGTGGTCCCACTTTGCTCTTGCCTGTCTCGCTCTCTCGGCTTCCTTCCCTTCATGGTCCTTCTTCAAATCTGTGGAGAGGAAGGATAGCTAGGGCAGAACGACAGCTTTTTCCAGTGGTTCTGCCGACGTTAGGAACATGAGAGAAATATTGTTGTTGTCTTTGTTGAAATACAAAAACCCAGAGCCAACCCCAGCCTTGGGCCGTAGTGAGGAGGTTCTTCCACCTCAGGTGGCAGATTTGGGTTGTCATAAAAAAAATCTGCACAATGTCAATTGCTTAATTAGTTGCTTTCTCTTTGTACAGGTTTTTAAGCTGTCAGGAATGTGAAGAGGTACATGGGAGATTCAGCTGCAAAAATAACTTGGTTGGCTTTAAATAAGGTGCACCTTGGCTTTTGGGGAGCAATTTGCTATTTGCCTCAGATATTATTATTACTGTTTTGACTTATATACCACCCCATAGTGCTACAGCACTCACTGGGTAGTTTACAACTTAATTATGCAAGGGACACATTGCCCTCACTCCCAGCAAGCTGGGTGCTTCTTTTACCAACCTCTGAAGCATGGAAGGCTGAGTCACCCCTGAGCAGCTGCTCAAGGTTCAGCTACCTGAACACCTTGGGATTGAACTCAGGTTGTGAGCAGAGGTTTCACTGCAGTACTGCAGTTAACCACTGCACCACATACAAATCTGGGGAGTCAGCCTTGCCTCTGCCCTGCTTCCTAATTTCCTTGACATATTAAGCAAATCAAACCTTCTAACTTGAAGAGGATTGAGCCTTTTCTGTCTTCCACATACATCAAACTAGAGTGTGTGAGAGGTGCATCTATTCTAGGACCATTTCCTCCTGATCTCAGAGGACCTGGCTGTAGATACTGAAGGGAGAATTGGACACTTTACTACTGTGTTTACAGAATACTGGTATTCAAACAACATTCTAGGCTGTGCCCTAAAGAGCAGATTAGATGGAAGGCTTTTGGGAAATACCTGGGAATGCATCCCTTGCACTTTTCTTGGCATGTGACTATTAATAGCTCTTCAATACCTTTGGTTGAATTAATTAACTTTAAAGCAAATGTGCCCAATTATTAATTGGGCTAAGCCTGAGATGGCCATGTAAAAGAAGAACAAGACTTCTATTATTGAGGAGAGCCTGTTTCAGAGATTGAGCAGGTAGAAACTCAGTCTCTGTCCCTACACAATTTTCACCCAGGTCCCATGAAAATATACTGTTTCTCTTCTGATCGTATGTGATGATTTATCTCTTTTTAAAGTGAAAGCCTTTCCTTTAGCTCAGTTTGGCACAATAGACAGGGTAGGATGAAGGTTTCTAAGTTGGCCTGACTTCCAGATACCACTTATTTTGGAAATATTAACAATTTTGTTGTTGACAATAAGGAAGTTATAAACCCTAAAACTGAGAGCTGTCAGAACAATATTCTGAACAATAATAATACTTAGCATGTACTACTGAAATAACATTTCAAAATCCTTTCAACAGTTGTAAGAAATTGTCTCCATGTTGCCTCAGAAACAGTGTAATTAATAGAATCAGATTAAGACTGGAAAGGCCTATATTCAAATCCTCACTCAGCAGTGGAGCTAGTGATACTGAATAAACTATTCACTATCTTTTGTCTATCTCACAAGGGTGCTATAAGGATAAATGAGGGAGAATCATATATATTTGAACTCGTTACATGTTGTCAAGTTGGAACTGACTTATATCAAACCTAATGGTAAGTGAGATATTTAAGGAGTGGCTTTACCAGTTCCACCTCATCCCAGTGAGTTTCCACGGCTGAGCAAGGATTCAAACCCAGGCCTCCCAAGTCCTAATCCATTACTCTATCCACTATACCACACTGGCAATATACCCTCTAATTTTCAGCTCCGCTGGGCAGGGCTCCGCCTCTCCCGCAACTTCACCCCTGCGTGCACGTGCAATTCACACACACCCCCACGTGCTGGGTTCCGTCATGACCGGAACCTAATGCAATCACTGCACAGAGGAGACAGCTGTGCACAGGGAGGCAGAGACACCCGCATGCACATGTGCCCAGCTTAGCAGGAACCTTGCACACTGGATATCTGCTGCTTTCTCTATACTTGCTAGAGTTACAATATTTAAAAAATAATAATTTCAAAAGCTTAAGCTGAGAGGGGAGTTGAACTAGAGATCTGATACCTTAATCAATAAAGTACAATAAAACAATGAATACTTCAAAGTTAATAAACTTCAGAAGTCAATAAAGAATGTACCATCACTAAGAAACATGATTAAAATGGACCAAAAAGTTACTTACAAACTTTGAAAGTGGGGCAATGCAACAGCAGTCCAGAAACAATGGGAAAAAATAAGGAATGTGGCTATCAGTTTAGGCTTCATGGAGCCTAAATAAAATCCACATTTTGAGTGGCTGTGAGTGAGTCACTGACTCTCATCAGAACAACAATAAGCTCATGGAATACAAGCCAATTTCATTTATGGCTGAATAAATGAAATTTATTAAGAATCTCAGACTGGAAGGTACCATGCTTGGGTCAAGAGTTGGATAAAGACCTTGCTGAGCACACACACTGAATGCCTCATTCAGTGTGTGTGCTCTTAAACACACTGGTAAGCATATGCTGCATAAGAGTTAACATTAAAGTTACATGAACATGGCAATCTGATACCATGTGTGTCTAGAGGGGTGGGGAACCTTTGGCACACCAGGTTTATTTATTTATTTATTTTCGGACTACGACTCCTAGAATCTTCAGCATGTATTGCCAATGATAAACCAGAGATGGACACAAGCTGCTGGTTCGGCAATTTGTGTCCGTTTGTTTAGTGGCTGAACAGGTGTTCGGTACTTCAAAGCCCTGCCTCCTCCAGTGGGTGCCCACTCGCAGGCAACACCCCAGCTTTCCTGCCCTGTCTCTTCCGGGCACTGCCTCTGAATGGGCACCCACTGGAGGAGGTGGGGCTTTGAAGTGCCGAACACCTGTTTGGCCGCTAAATGAACTGACACAAACTGCTAAACCAGTGGTTCGTGCCCATCTCTAGAAAGGATCCTGAGTGTTGTAGGCACAAACTGGTTGTTAAAGGTAGCAACACAGATGCTGCTGCTTCCCTCCCTGCCTCCTCTGCCTCAAACAGCCACCCACCAGCCTTGGCTTGCTTGTTTCTTCCACCTCCTCAGCTAATCTCCCAGTCACAAGCAAGAGCACAGACGTCTCTGCCCCCCCCCCCTTTTGTCTGAGTGGGAGATCAGAGAGGGAGGGGCAGAGGAGCCTGAGCTGTTGCCAGGGCTGGAAAAGCATTTGAGGAGGTGGAAAAAACAAGCAAGCTGAGCCTAGTGAGTGGCTGTTTGAGGCAGAGGAGGTGAGGGAGGAGAGCAGCAACAGCTGTGCTGCTGCCTTTATGAACTGGGAAGAACCAACCAGTTCATGCCCATCTCTAGTCCAGAAATCTGGAGTGCCAAAGGTTCGCCACTCCGAGAGATATTTTTATATAAGAATACTCATTTATACTTTCATTTACAGTATATAAAGACAAATTTAAGCGACACTTAAATAGTACATGAAGTGAGATGAAGGAATTACATGAGTGAAAAGGATGCTTTTCCTCCAATTTCCTTCAGTTTTTTTAGCCACTGTTGTAGTAGGAGGCATGCAACAAGAGCTTTTCTTTGCACACCAAACAGTGCCTGATTGGGACTACCACATATAGAAAAAACTGAAAACCTGCCCTGAACAGTCATCCAGTTTATTCTCTTGCTTCTGCATTTGTTCAAAAGTCATCAGTCATACCAAGAGAAGCTAACTGTGCTCAATTCCCCAAAAACTGGGCACCAAAGTACTGAGCAAATATCATTTCTCACATTATTGCATAGAAGAATGCAAACATTCACACTTGAAATTTTGCATGGCTAGCAATGTTGCACACACACACTCTGTCATTCATCATAACCCGCATTATTAAACTATATGTTTCTTACAGTACTGGTACATGTCTATTGGAAGTTGTACACCAACATACAAAAAGATTCCCAGATAGAACCAGGAATCTTTTATCTACTTGTCTTTCTAAGTAACTACTTATTGATGAGTGCATTGAAATTTCCAGACATTACTTCTTTCCTGCTCCTTCTCTGAAAAGATCACTTGTGCTTTTCTTTGGAAGAAGAAACCACATGCCTCCATTATATAAGCAAAAGAAAACTCATAAAAGCCAGCACCAGGGCCTTTTGTACACCAAATTAGGATTATAATTTTATTTTAGTTTGTTTCTCAATGGATCTACCAAAACAATGTTTATCTTTTCTAATCACCAATTCCAAGCATACTTGTTTCTTTAAGAACACTTCTCCCTTCAAAAATGCTGGAGTTAGGGGCACTGGACCCCCGTGCAGTTCAAAATCTGTGTATATCTCTTATGCCTCCCAAAACATGACTGCAAACTACAAACTACTCCCCCCCCCCCCGCAAAAAAAGCAGGGTGCTGCTGTGACTTCTCTCAACCAGCATCAACTTCCCGGCATGCCCCAGCACCCTCCCTGGCCACCACATGGAGCCAGCCGGGCCACTATCAAACTGGGGACTGCTGCTCCGCCAACAACAGGGGCTTCAGTAAGTTCAAGATCCACCTTTCTCAGGCCTCTTCCTGGAGATAAGCAACAAAGTATTTATTGAATATTTATTTAGTGGAATTTTTCTTTCTTCTGTTGTTTACTGAAAAAATCCATGTATAACCAAAACCATGCTGCTCGGAACTGTGAAATTCAAGAAAGAAGTGTAGTCACAAACTGAGCATCAAAATCATTCTTAAAACACAAATCAGAATATAAATACCACAAATTTTGATAACTTCAAAATCACATAATTTGCTCTGCTTGAGATAATGTATCCTGGCTAGAATGGGAGCTTCATTTTCGTATCCTGAGGGATACAAATACAAAGCTCAGCGCTACAGGTGCCACGGCGGCCCATTCCCACCCCCCCAGAACCAGCCTGGTCCACTCCTCGCAGTGTACACACCCAATGGCAGTTACATTACACCAATCGCAGACATAGTCCTGCCAGCGCTGCCCCGCCTCTCCCCTCAGCTGA
The DNA here is from genome assembly GCA_037013535.1 of Intellagama lesueurii. NCBI lineage: Eukaryota > Metazoa > Chordata > Lepidosauria > Squamata > Agamidae > Intellagama > Intellagama lesueurii. The sequence goes on from JBAJHW010000006.1 coordinate 83,498,209, forward strand.
CTGCTCAGCAGCTCAGCAGGGAGACTCATCTTCCCACCTCCTTGCTGGGCTGGTTCTGGGGGGTGGGAATGGACCATTGTGGCACCTGTATTGCCAAGTTTTGTATTCATATTCCCCAGGATACGAATATGAAGCTCCCATGTCTAATCCTGGCATCCATCCATACATCAGGCTGAAAATCCACAGGTAACCAGTGTGATCTGCACCTGGAGTCTGCTTAGGAGTCTCACACGTGGTGACACTTTCTCATCTGCATATCTAAGCAAATAATCACTCTTCCTCTTCCCATCTAGCAAGTTCAGACTACCTACCCATACCTACTTACCTGGATGTAACCTATTCCTTAATAGATATGCAAAGATGCGCACTGTCATTTACTCTGAAGAAACATTAGCTCTTGGCAGTGTTACACAGATGTCATTAGAAATTTTAGTATAGTTTCCCTATTGTCTAAGCAAATATTCAATTTCGGTTCAGTCATCTCTAGGATGACCAAATGAAAAAAGAGGGCAAGCTTCCTAAACCTTTAGTACATGCCTGGAGGAGGAAATTTCAGGAGGTGTAGCTTGCACTAAAAGCTGCACCCACTGAAATTTCCTCTTTTGACCATCTATTAAAAGATACAGGAACCCTGCCATCTTTTTCACTTGGTCACCCTAATCATCTCTAATGGCATTATTCCTGTGCATTTAATTTTTTTAAACATATATAGAAACATTGTGCAGAGCGGAGTACTAAGCCACAGAACCATAGTAATTGCAGGTATTGTCCAGACTTGACATTATGGTTTTAGCAGGTTTTTTTCATTCTGAAGTTGTACATGAACTATATCTTTTAAAGCCTTTCTCCTTATATTACATAACCTTGATGAGCTGGGCAACATCCAAAACATGTAATTTGATATTAAGCATAGAGTCCTTCCTATGCTCATTTATCTGGCAGGAAGCCCTATTTAATGCAATGGCATCTACTTCTAAGTAAATATCCATGGGATTGCACTCCGTGGCTCCTAGTACTTTTAAAAAATATTTCTACCTTTCTACCTTATCTGTTAAACATGAGAACTATCCTACCTTCTCTCTCCGGCAATTTATCTTTGTTTAGTGACTGCAGTCTTTAGAGATAAACACAATGGAGGAAAAACAGATGGATCAGAGTTTTGACAGCCATAATGAGTTCATGGAAGTATTATGTAAACATTATTAAGTGTAATAAACACATGTCAGCATGAAACAACCTTGTGTGACAGGGTGAACTTTTTTCCCCCTTCATAATGTCTTTTTAACTTTATGTAGCTTGTGTAATAGGAGTTTGGCATTGCTGCAGCCTTGACGGGAAATCTTTATGCTGTAATAGATAGGCCAAGTTGAAAAGAGTGCCACTGGGAGACTGTGTGCTTTCATTCATAGATGCTCTGCATTAAGTGGGTTGACAGCAAGGCTTGTTTCAAGCTTTTCCACTGTTCAGGTGTCTATTGAAAAGTCTTTGTGCCTCTATTATTTATCCTTCAGAGTATAAACAGTAACATATTGTCATTATATATGACAATACATATTGTGGAACTGCCATCAGGCCACTTTTCCGTATAGTCACCACACTTATGCAGATACGTATCTCAGTGGTTTTATCAGGAACAGTCCGAAAAGTATTTCCATACCCCCCCTTAAATATTAGTAAAGTATAGGGTTAGAGAAGCCTTTTATGTCCCTGCAAATCTTGAAAAAAAGTGCAGTAGGCAGGCTTGAACGTGAAGTGTTGGATTATATCCTCTACATGCACATCGCCTTTAATTGTAATATCTTGGTCTCTAAGACAGGTGACTTATTGTGATATATTTCCTTCATCTTCCCCCTTTGGAAAAGAGGTATGGGGCTACATCAGTCTTTCAGACTTGAAGTTTGAAATCATGTCCCAAATGTATATACAGTATATCACAGAAGTGAGTACACCCCCTCACATTTCATAAATATTTTAGAATATCTTTTCATGTGACAACACTGAAGAAATGACACTTGGCTACAATGTAAAGCAGTGAGTATACAGATTGTATTACAGTGTAAATGTGCTGTCCCCTCAAAATAACGCAACACACAGCCATTAATGTCTAAACTGCAGCCAACAAAAGTGAGTATACCCCTAAGTGACAATGTCCAAATTGGGCCCAAGTTTTCCCTCCCTGGTGTCACAAGTCACAAGTCTCAGGTGTGAAGGGGGAGCAGGTGTTATCGCTCTCACTCTCTCAGACTGGTCACTGGAAGTTCCACATGGCACCTCATGGTAATGAACTATCTGAGGATCTGAAAAAACGAATTGTTGCTCTACATAAAGATGGCCTAGGCTATAAGAAGATTGGCAAAACCCTGCAACTGAGCTGCAGCACGGTGGCCAATAACATACAGTGGTTTAACAGGACAAGTTCCAATCAGAACAGGCCTCGCCATGGTCAACCAAAGACGTTGAGTGCCCGTGCTCAGCGTCATATCCAGAGGTTGGCTTTGGGAAACAGATGTATGAATGCTGCCAGCATTGCTGCAGAGGTTGAAGGGGTGGGGTGGGTGTCAGCCTGTCAGTGCTCAGACCATACGCCGCACACTGCATCAAATTGGTCTCCAGGGCTGTCGTCCCAGAAGGAAGCCTCTTCTAAAGATGATGCACAAGAAAGCCTGCATACGGTTTGCTGCAGACTAAGGATAGGGATTTCTGGAACCTTGTCCTGTGGTCCGATGAGACCAAGATAAACTTATTTGGTTCAGATGGTGTCAAGTGTGTGTGGTGGCAACCAGGTGAGGAGTAGAAAGACAAGTGTGTCGTGCCTACAGTCAAGCATGGTGGTGGGAGTGTCATAGTCTGGGGCTGCACGAGTGTTGCCGGCACTGGGGAGCTACAGTTCATTGAGGGAACCATGAATGCCAACATGTACTGTGACATACTGAAGCAGAGCATGATCCCCTCCCCTCAGAGACTGGGCCGCAGGGCAGTATTCCAACATGATAACGACCCCAAACACACCTCCAAAACGACCACTGCCTTGCTAAAGAAGCTGAGGGTAAAGGTGATGGACTGGCCAAGCATGTCTCCAGACCTAAACCATATTGAGCATCTGCGGGGCATCCTGAAATGGAAGGTGGAGTTGCGCAAGGTCTCTAACATCCACCAGCTCTGTGATGTCGTCATGGAGGAGTGGAAGAGGACTCCAGTGGCAACCTGTGAAGCTCTAGTGAACTCTATGCCCTAGAGGGTTAAGGCAGTGCTGGAAAATAATAGTGGCCACAGAAAATATTGACCCTTTGTGCCCAATTTGGACATTGTCACTTAGGGGTGTACTCACTTTTCTTGGCAGCGGTTTAGACATTAATGGCTGTGTGTTGCTTTATTTTGAGGGGACAGCACATTTACACTGTTATACAAGCTGTATACTCACTGCTTTACATTGTAGCCAAGTGTCATTTCTTCAGTGTTGTCACATGAAAAGATATACTAAAATATTTATGAAATGTGAGGGGGTGTACTCACTTCTGTGATATACTGTATATCAAATTCTTCAACTATCTCAATGTTCAGCAGAGTTGTTCATTTAGAAGCAAACTGGGCGGGCGGGGGGGAGGATTAAAAACATCAAACAATACTTGGGGCTGACATAACAAATCAATATTTTTAAACCCTTTCTGGCATACTTTTCACTGCAGGTCTTGAGAATCCTTTAGCTTTCTTCCTCCATCTCTACCTAGAGGGGAAAAGGGGTGTCGTTAAGGGGTGGAAGTCAGCAGAAAGAGCAGCACTGCCTTTTCCCTCAGGACATCGATGAGGACTGGGCCTAGATATGGAGGGGAAAGTGCCTGGTTATAGGAAGGTCCCCACAGAGACTTATTTTTTGACATGGTTACATTGGTGGGAAAACTGAGTCGGGGCCGTTGAAATCAAAGGCCTTATTCCAATCTGCTTAAAGAACGGTCATTCCTCTTGACTTCATTCTTCAACTTGTGACTGTTAAAAAAAAATGTCCATGTATAACAGTGCCCCAACAAAATGAGAACAGATAAAACAATGGATCAAAACAAGGCAAAATTGAGCCATCTCACCTTTTCTGCATAAGAACCATGATCTTCTTGTGGTCCCAGATGAAAGGTGCAGTGGGCAACTTGTTTCCCACCATGTACTAAGTCTACAAATCCCATTATTTCATGAGAGCTGCAGTGCAACAACACAGAGGGAGCAACAAGTTCCCACCCTGCCCTATCATGCCCCAAGCATTTGTGTGTGGCTGACAGGGACTCTTTCAAGCCTGACTGCTGGGATTGTTTCTGTCTGAGAAAACAGTGGCACCAGGGCCCATGGAGAGTGATACAGCACTGGGGTATCATCAAAGGGGAGAAGATCGTTCATTAGCTTATTGTGGAAAAGGAGCAGAAAGGCAGATGCATGTGCAATTTTCTGTCTTGCATGCCTAATAATTCACCTGGGTTTCAGTGATGTACAACCTGATAGGCAGGTGACATGATCTGTTGTCCTTCTGCAGGCAGCACAGTATCCGGGGAAAGCTCTGAGCTCCAATTACTTTAAATATTTGTTAAATGATTGTCTTCATCTTTAATATCAGCAGTACAACCACCATTCTTATTTTATCAGAATTAGTTTTAGAAACATACCTATTACAGTCCTCCCCTTTTATCTTCTCATCTACCTTTCTCCACTTCAGTAAAATGAGAAATGAGTACATTTTCAATAAAATTTGCTTGTCGTACCAGGACTACATTGTCAGAACAGCCTAGAATCAGGAAGGGTGGATATAAATTAATATTATTATGCAGTTACACATATTTTGACTGAATGAGCAATAATTCTCAGGAAGAGTAGCAGAATTTTGAAGATATGTAACCTACCTGATTGTGTTTTCCCACACAACCATTTTAGATCTCTTGGTGACATGCGTTGGATTGGCACAAGTTTCTGACACAAAATAGTTTAGCAATAGCAACTAACATGAAAAATCAGAGGGGGAAACTGTCTGTCATCACTAACCTTATACTAATTGCTTTTCTCTTAGTACTCCTTGTTGGAGTTTTTGCAACATCACATGCTGCTTTTAGCACATGTGGCTAGAAGGGAACCTTTCTGGGCTGGGGTGACTGTCAATCATTAGTTCCTTCTCTGCCTATGATTCAAAGAGAGCTACTCCTCTCTGCTAAGATCTTTCCCCCCTCTCTTTATTCTGTTGCAGTCTGTCTGTCTGTTGAGGCCTATTGTTGTAAGCAGTCATGTTTGTTGTTCTTAGTTTTTGCTGTAGATCTGTTCAACTGTAAGTAAAGAAACATGTTTTATTCTTTCTACTGTTAATGTCTCATAGTGAGCTATTGAGACTGTAAGCAGTTAATGGGGAAAAAAGGGATCAATCAACTTTGGGGACTTGAAGCTATTCTGCTCTATATTCCTGCACTTTGGCTGTGCAGCTAGAAGAATGTTACCAAAATCCTAAACACTACAACACTTCTCAGCTGTAAGATATGGGTATTCATAACTGAATGCCTTTAATAACCAGATCTTTGTGTGCTATTGTCCATTTTGAGAGTTTTATATTTGAATCCTGGCCTTCTGTTAATCATTTGTAGATTTGTAAATGCAGGATATGGTTCCTGGGGTTTAGCAGGGTACTCCTCTCTCTCTCTCTCTCTCTCCCTCTCCCCAACTCCCCCCCCCCCCCCTATTTGGCACCTGACTCATTAGAGGACCACAAGGCGGTAAAAAGAAAAGAGCTCCCACAAGCTGTTAGAGAAGCAGGAGCAGCAGAGATAATTCTGGTGATTTAGTTTTACTTGTACAAAACACATATTTTGAGGGACACAGAGGATATTTTCAAGTGGAAAAAGATGTCTTAAATACTGTGGAATGTATCTCAGGTTACAGGTTTTAAGAAATTAGCCTGTAGAAAGCCCCATTTACATAAACATCTGAAAATATCTGTTTTGATAAATTTGTTTAATATTCTTGTGCTGTTTGGCAGAACTGGACTAATGAACCAGCATATGGCTACAAACTCAGTCATAACATGTGGTGCAAAAGGATTTGGAAAAGGGATTTGCCGAGCAGGACTGGGCTGATCTATGGCATGACGATGTGGCCATTTCTTGAAGTGATTTTCTCAGAAAAGTTAATTATAAGATTTTTAGCAGATGGTATGTAACACCTGCGCAGATTTAACATTTATATGAAAAGGGTAATGGGGCTTGTTTGAAAAGATGTGGAGAGAGCAGCTTTTAAAAATCATATGTGATGGCCTTGTAGTTACAGTCAAGAAGGTTGAACATTGAAGGAGCCGAACAGATTGAAAAGATAAAAGGCCATGATATTCCCTTCAGACCAATGTTAATATTGTTGAATCGGATGACTGGAAAGACATGGAATTTTATATTTACAAAGACACTAACTAATTTGGTTGTTAATAGCAGCCAAAGTATATGTAATCTCAGCTCCTACAATTACCTAATGGTCATATAAATGTCAGAATGCTGCAATTACACAAAAAGAAAGGTTATGAGGATGGCTCAAGGTCTTGGAAAGAAGGTCACATTTACTGAAAACTGGGATTCCTTTCTATAAAGAATGTGTATTTTTAAAACCTTCGAAAAGAGAACAGGATAAACTTGCAAAGTTAATATGGTATATGTCACAAAAAGTGAAGATTTTTATTTCATATACATTGCTGAGAGCAAAAATGTGCTTACTCTCATCATACAGCTTGGATAACAAATTGTTTTATATTGTGAGCCTTGGTGGGGACAGAACTAGAAAAATGTGTTAATGATATCATATTGTTCCTTTTTGGTTCGAAAATCAACCCTTCAATTAGCGCAACAATAAGTTGAAATAACTATTTATGTCAATAGCACAGTGTGAAGAAATACTTTCTTTTGCCAGTCCAAAAGCAACCATTATTAGCTTCACTGGCCAAATTATAGTCTTTAGAGAAAAAGAAAGAAGAGTTATGAGAAAAAGAAAAGCAACTTGCCATCCTCCAGATGATGTTGGAGTTCACCTCCCATCAGCACTGGCCAGCATAGCCAACCAAAAAGAACTCTAAAGGGAGGGCATAGCAGTTAATCTAAAGCAGAAAGGATATAAAGCAAGAAGTAGGAAATTTGTGGTGTCCCAGATGTTGTGAAACTTCAGCTCCTTCTAGTCCAGCCAATAATGACAAGAATGCTAGCAGCTGTAATCCAACAAGATCTGGAGGGCCATACCTTCTTTTCGTCTAACCTTGAGCAAAGCACAGTAGTTGTTTCCTGAGTCTGGTCACAGGGTCAAAAATGAGTGGCTGAAGCAACAGAGACCCCTAGGGTCAACAGTTTCCAACATGTACACTAACCACACAAAATGGAGAATGTGACTCCCATTGGGGGAATGGGTTTGCTATGCAAAGAAAGGTGCTGGCCCCAGTCCTTTCCACTGGAGTACCTGGGAAAGGTTGTACTGAGTGGCCAATCAAAACAGGTTGTAGACAGAATATTCTTAAAGCTTTTTAGGGAAACAGAAGCCTTAGAGAAGGCTGTGGCCACCTGCCACTTCAGAAGAAGCTGTTCAGTAGAAACCCAGAGTTAGATTCCTGGGAAAAGCTCGTACTTACTAGGTTCTGCAATAAAGTAATGCAGGGGTAATGTAAAAAGCTATGTTAACATGATCAGTAGAAATAGGGGTTACAGGAAAGTCCAAAAAGATTGGCAGGAAGTGTGGAAGTGCATGTGAGATGGAATTGACTGAGAGAAAGAGAGAGGAAAAATGGTGGAGAATTGTGCAATGCAAGACAGTTTGGAACAGCGGAGGAAGGAGGAGAGAAAAGTAATCTGGAAGACAAGGTGCTTTTGTGTTGACTGAGAATAGGAATAGATTATAGCACAGAGGCTGTTTATAATCTAGAACTATATAATATATTGTGTAAAGAAAGCAAGCACTTTTATTTAAGTATACACTGCAACTAAATAATATGTACTGTAGGATAAAGTAGCACCATGTATCTATATTAACATCTTAAATTTGTATTATAATAAAATATAATTTGCTTTCTTTCCACCATTCTTGCTATTCATTCACTAACATTGATGTATGACTTAGAAGAGTTCATTAACTTAATATTGTATCCTTTGGCCTCCCATGAAGCAGAGAACTGTGGACTTGAGAAAAGGTCTTAGTGTCAGCTTACTACTGAAGGGAAATATTAAAGACAGTAGTAAGTACTGAAAGTACTGAAAAGAGACCCACAGTGATTTCTGAATCATGGTTTGGGATCACATTACTTGTCGGAGTGTCTGACCCAGGGGTCTCCAAACTTTTCACAGTGAGGGCCACACCGGATATTTTCAAAGCTTTTGAGGGCTGAAGGAACAGGAATGTGTGTGTGCGTGCGCGGTCACATACACATACACACACGCACCCCTCCACACACACGGACTCCTGCATGCACACATGCCCCCCATGTCCCCCAACACTCATGCACACCCCCGCACACCCCTGCACGCATGCACAGATGCCCCTTGCATGCACACACACACACACCGTACACACACTGCCTGCCCGCACAGATGGACACCCTCCCCCCCCCCCCGCTGAAGGGAACAGGCCGGACAAAACGGCAACGCGGGCCGGATGTGGCCCACGGACCGTAGTTTGGAGACCCCTGGTTTGACCCACCAGATCCTCCCAGACCAAGCTCCTCTAGGTGGTCACCCTGAGGGAGGCCCAAAAGTCCTCTACTAGAGGCAGGGTCTTCTCTGCAGTGGCCCTATCTTTATGGAATCAGCTTCCAGAAGAGCTACGCCTGGCTCCCTCCCTTTTGATATTCAAAAGAAACATTTTAAGACCTTTATTTTTAGGGAGGACTTTCATACTGATCCAGGTTGTGTGAGAGATCGATGGATCGATGGATCTATCTATCTATCTGTCTATCTATCTATCTATCTATCTATCTATCTATCTATCTATCTATCTATCTATCTATCTATCTATCTATCTATCTATCTATCTATCTATCTATCTATCTATCTATCTATCTATCTATCTATCTATCTATCCAGTTTCCTGTCCTGCTACATTGTAAATTGTTTTTGCACCATCGGGTTTCTTATACTGTGAGTGTTTCTAATATGGTTCAATTTCATCTGTTAAACTGCCCACAAAAGTGCTTTTACATTCATAGGGTTGTATATAAATAAAATAAATTAAAAAAAAATAACAATAATTAATAAGAAGAAGAAAGGGGAAGGAGGGGTAAACTGTAAAGGGATTAGGGATTACAGGTATGGGCAAAGAGATTTACATGAAGTGAGTGATTTCAGCAAAGGAATTTTAAAGTGATTTCAGGTAACAGCTAGTGGCTGCAGCAGAAATACCTGTTCCAATGACTGAAAAGAATGCCAAGGCCTTGGACAAAAGGGGAGAAGCAGAACACTGGGTGACTGAAGCCAGGGATTTTAATATCATCATTTCTGAATGACGCACTGTTAAGCTAGCTAGCAGCTGCCAAGGAGGAAGAAGAACACTTGTGAGATGCTTCACAGTACATCAAAAGAAAGGGGCAGGTTTCTGACACTGCTGACTAAAGGGTACAAGAGAAGGCACAGGGAGACAGGCTGAGAATGGATATTGTCCATATAAAAGCAAATTTCAATAGCCCACCATTAGCCCAAAACAGAATCCTGCTAAAGTACTGCTCCAAGAGGTGAGGGCAAATGCTTTTATCTGGCCAGAATCCTGTTGGTATTTGCATAAGATTAGCATAACTTGCCATGCTAATTGAGAAGATGCCAGGGTACATGACCAGGCATGTGACCAAGACATGCTTCAGCACTTTGTCAATTAGTCATAATTAGCCACATTAAGTGATGCAAATCTTACATGAACACCTATAGAATTTTAGCCATTGTTTGTTATTGGTGTTGCCAGGAAGAGGTTTTAGTGATCCAAGATATATTACACAGGTTGCTCAACTATGGCATGGTTCTTTAGTGACCTTCAGAAATTAACTTCTAATTATTCAAAGAAATGAAATGTGTACATTGGGAGTGGGGCCAGCATGCAGCACGTTGTTCTCCCCTTTCATACATTCCTTGAATACACAAAGGCTAATTTCTTAAAAGGACTTTTGAATTCCACAAAGGAGAAAGAAATTTACCCTTCCAAGAAATTGTGAGATGGGGCAAAAATCCACACATTTTTTAACCACACCATTGTGTCTGAATATATAAATGTCTTGCATAAGATAATGTGTGCCATTCCTTCCTGTGGGCACCCATGGAGTGCTACACTTGGTGACAACTTTTGCAATGGGAACACAACCTACCAGCTGTCCCCAGGTTACCAAGAAGGACCATTTTTCAAAGGTTCAGGCAACACTGGTGAGTATGTGAGTCTTTCATCAGTTCTGGCTTATCCAAACACAACAACAGCATTTTCTAATCACATTAGTTGATTCAAGTTTTAACTACTATAATGCACTGTATGTGGGGGCCACTCTTCAAAAGTCTTCTAAAACTATAGTTGGTATACAGTAAGAGATTGCCAAAAGGAAGTGGTTGGAACATTTCACTCCAAAATGGTTTGAGGACATTGGTTGCTGGTTCGTTTGTAAGTTCAACTCAAGGCAGTCCTGACTAGTGTGTTACAACTGGGAACTCCACTCCTATTCTAAATGCAGGTTCTGAGATGGAATGGGAATCTGTTGGTTACTTCTTTCTCAAGGTCAGTGTTTGGCTTTTGGGAATGGGAATCCAAAGTCTGTCTGTACCCATTATTCAGCAGTTGATAACAGCCTGAGGATCAGGGACATAGAAAGCTATAGATTCCATGTGTAGAAAAAGAGCAGTGGCTAATAGGTGGGTTGCCTGGGCGTTGGGAGAGACTGCAGTTCCCTGCCCTGCCCTGCCCCCCCCCCCCCGGATATATATCTTGTGCCAAATTCAACAGGCTTTTAACTAGTCAGGTAGCTGCCTGGATAGCTCAGAGGTTTAGGTATCTGGCTGTGAAGCCAGAGGTTGGGGATTCTATTCCCCAACAATGCCTCCTACAAGTAAAGCCAGCTTGTGTGGCCTTGGACAAGTTGTACAGTCCCAGTGCACCCCCAGAAGAAGGGAGTGGTAAACCACTTCTGAATGTTCTCTACCTGGAAACCCCTGAAAAGGGTCAACATACTGTAAGTCAGAATTGACTTGATGGCACGTGATTATAATTAACTTTTAACTATTATTAACTAGTTGAAGCTAATAGCCACTACTTGCTTTGATGAAAATACTATTATTTCCTTGATTTCTCCTGGATTTCTAATAGTGGCAACCAAATTCCATAACATAGCTCCTCTTTGAGCACTTCTGCTGACTTCTGGTCTGCGTTAATGCAAGGACAAATTGAGCTGAGCTGTGAGGGCAAAGATTTTCATCTTACTCCTTTCCTTCTCTGAGTTATACAATTATTTAAAAACTGCAATTATGATTATACAGAAGCATTGAAATATACTCCTGACTTGTTAAAGCAATTGGTGCCTTGTGAATAATTAAAGTAAAAATTGCCAATGGAGTTGATGCCTCTGTGGATCTGTGAATCAATTAAACTGTCAAAATATTGCTGTGCAGTCCCCTCAAAGGAATCTTTCTCCCTAAGTGTGTATTTAAGGACAATTTTACTGTATTTCTGCATAATTAACAACTACTGTAATATATGCCTATTGTGGTGATTTAGACACTAGCTTTTAAAGGAATATGCTAATATTTGATTCTGTGGAAGCGAATGATTACTCCACTGTCTACTATCCCTTGCAAGAACTCCTGTTTCATCAATTATTTTGTGCTTAACATCTTTTGCAATACTTTGGATGTTGTACTCAATTTCTTTGTATAGAACTGGGAATAAAAGGAGCTTTACAGCACTACAGGGATTTATAATGGCAATATCACTTACTCTGCTTCTCATCTCTGAGAGTGAATGTCTAATGTCAAATTAATTTGCTAATACTAGGTTGGTTTATAGCAGGTCCTGGCCCATGTTTCAAATAAGCTGCATTACTAGCAACATCATCATCACGCCCCTCAATGTATTTCAAGTTTTTGGCAGTCATCAAATATTTGAAGGGTTGTCATGTGGAAGATGAAGTGAGCTTGTTTTCTGCAGCACCAGAGGGTAGTGCCCAAAGTATAGCTTAGATATCTGCGGAGCCAGAAGTTGGGAGTTTGATACCCTACTGTGCCTCCTTGACAGGAGCTAGACTTGATGATCCATAGGTTCCCTTCGAGCCCTGCAGTTCTAAGATGATTATTTATTTATTTATTTATTTATTTATTTATTTATTTATTTATTTATTTATTTTATTAGACTTCTACCCCGCCCATCTAGACCAAAGGTGTACTCTGGGTGGCATTACAAATTTTTAAAAACAGTGAAACCAATAAATGTATACTATGAATCCAAGATGGCAAAAATATCAAAATTTAAGATACAGCAGGAGGGAAAGCCTGCCCAAATAACCAGGTCTTAACTTTACTCCTGAAAACACCCAGAGAGGGAGCCAGGCGATCTCCATGGGCAAGTTGTTCCAGAGGCGAGGGCCACTGCCAAGAAGGCCCGGTTCCTCGTTCTTTCCTTCTGGACCTCCCTTGGCGTTAGGCCCCTCAGCCGCCCAGTCTGGCTAGAATGAGTGACTCTGGCAGAACTGGGTGGGAGGAGGCGCTCTGCCAGATATCGAGGTCCTAAACTGTTTAGGGCTTTATATGTCATAGTTAGGACTTTGAAACTGACGCAGAAACGAATGGGCAGCCAATGCAAGGCAGCCAGAGTGGGGAAAATATGGTGGTACCTTTTCACCCCTGTAAGAAGTCTGGCCGCCGTATTCTGCACCATCTGAAGTTTCTGTGTCAGTCTCAAAGGCAGCCCCACGTAGAGTGCATTACAGTAGTCTAATCTCGAGACTACGAGCACATGGACCAAGGTGGTGAGAGCCCCCACATCAAAATAGGGACGCAGCTGGGCAATCCGTCGAAGATGGAAGTGTGCGGAATGGACCACTGATGCCACCTGGGTTTCCATGGTGAGCACTGGGTCCAGATGTACACCCAAACTGCGAACCTCACTCTTAGTGGTAAGAGTCCCCCCCCAAAAGAGAGGGAGCTTCCCAAACCACTGATGTATGGGCCACCCACCCGAAGGACCTCCGTTTTGTCCGGGTTCAGCCTCAGTCCATTCTTCTGCATCCATTGCTGAATGGCTTCCAGGCAGTGTTCAAGGGACGAAACAGCATCCACTGTTGTTGGAAAAAAGGAGATGTAGAGCTGAGTATCATCAGCATACTGATGACACAAATGACATTATGTAATTGTTGGGTATTTATTGTGTTTATATGTATTTTTAACATGTTGTAAACTCCCCAGAGTGTGCGTGCACTATAGGATGGTATACAAACTGAAATAATAAATAAAGTAATGGATTTAAATTACCAAAAGAGAGAGAGAGAGAGAGAGAGAGATTTCAGCTCAATGTTAGGAAGAACAGTCTAGCAGTGAGAGCTGTCTGTCAATGAAATGGACTGCCTTGTAGGATGGTGGATTCTTCAACACTGGAGGTGTTTAAGCAGAGGTTGAATGGCCATCTGTCAAGGATGCTTTAGGTCTGGATTTCCTGCTTTGGCAAAGAGCTAGTCTTGATTATCCCTGTGGTCCCTTCCATCCCAAGCAGCACTCAAGCCATCTTGATCAGTCAAGCAGGCAGGCAAGAAGAGGGCAAGCTGGTTCCCTCTCACCTGAATAGAGATTGAGGTGGAACCAGATTCTTTCTCCACCCAAAGAGAAAAGCACTCTGAAGCGAGGGAAATATATATAGAATGCTTTCCTCTTTGGGGAATATATATATATATGAGATGTGAAGAGAGGGTGGTTTCGAAGGAGGGGCCAGTCTGAAGGGACATGAGTTGGCAGCTATATGAGGGGAGAGGAATGGAGAAAGTGACCTGCCAGAGCCAAGAGGGAGGGACCTTTGAGGTCCCTGGCTGCAGAAAGAGTGCTGGCATTTGACACTCAGTTGGTTGGCACAACTGCACCACTGGTGACATGTATTTAAAAGGGGCGGGGAGTAATACATGCTGTGTTTTCTGAACTTTAAACATTTTATGAAACTTCCTCATTCACAGTATAGTGCCCAGTACTAGTAACAAGCCTCAATACAAAAAACAAGTGACACTTTACATTTATTATTTCTAACCTCTGAGGTAATTCTTAAGTAATTTTCTTTTTGATACCATTTTTTTCCTGAGTGACTGGTGCCAATGTGTTGGCATATGAGACCCTGGAATCCATACACAAGTGCTGATTGATGCAGTGACTGACATAGATGGCAGAATAACTATCACTCCTGATAGTTAGCTAGTTGCCTGTGTGAGCCTGTTAGCCATCACTGAGCTGTTATCGTATTTTACTGGAATGTGCTGATAACAAGATAGCTGTTTTTTTGGTCCATTATTGGAAATTCTGTGACAGGAAACACTGTTGTGTTTTGCCATCGAGGGGCTCTTGTATGGCTGTGTGTGGAAGGAAGGAGTATTAAAATAGCATGAGCCACTTGACAAGCATATTGACCAGGAAAAGAGTAAAACAAGCACAAACAGGAGGAGGGAATATGAGTGAAAAACCGACAGACACACTGCACATCCCTGTCAGTTCAAAAAGATGCCCTTCTTTGAACACAAAGAAGGATTTTCTGTCTTAATTAAAGACCTCATTCTCTTTGAGCACAGGACAAATGTACTGTGCTTGTTCCCCAAAGGGTTGCCGTTAAACAATAAAGACAGACAAAAGAGCCCCGTTTATCCCTCTTGTGTCTTGGGGAGGATGTGTTTTTGCTTCCATTCAGTTTGATGTGGATGAAAGGTGGTGAGGAGCAGAGAGAGAAATCCAGGAAATGAGAGGAAATGGTTGTCTGCAATCTCACCAACTTTATCCTTATTTTACTTCTTGAGTCTGCCTGAAGATACAGTGAAATAAAGTTGGAATTCTTTTGTTCCTCACAGTTATTAAAAAGATGAAAGGAGGTAAAAACAGTGACAGACTGCAATGTACTCTATTGCTATCTTGCAGACTTGCAGTTATTCATGCCGTCTGCTCATAACTGCATGAAATGAGGAGCTGGTGCACCCACACTATTTCTAATGATATCCATTGTTCCTCTGCCATTCCACTTCCACTTGTTACCATTAAAGTTTATTCCTTGTTAATATAAAGCAACTTCATAGTATGTCTTGACCTAGATGACAGTGGTTTACTTCTGTGCTATTGTCCTGTCCTCACCTCTTTATTCACAGGAGCCTTTCCCCCCCTTTCTTTCAGCTTGAATGTTGAATTTGTGCCTTTGTCACTATTGCCAGCTTATTTATTCATCAGCAGTTTTATTTTAAATTCACTTTAGAATCAAGTTACCTTATGTTCTCATAATCCAAGTATTTCACAGTCCCATTTCTTTCAGAAGAACAGTAGCAAATCCGTACCTTTGGAATATAGAGTGCATATATGGCAGATTGCATTAGTTAAGAAAAATATTAGGTTGGATACAGACCTACTCACACTTAAAATGGGGCCACTGAAATCAATAAGCTGCACTAAGTCCCATTGATTTCAATGAATCTACACTAAGTATGATGAGTCTGCGTCCAAGCAGTTAAAATATAAACCAACAATGCCAGAAATGCAAAATGATCTCTTTTAAAACAATAAGAAACATAAATATGATGGCCACATTAGCCTAGCCTCTGAAATCCCCAGAAAAGAAAGTTGGGAATTTATAGGTATTCCCTTTTAGTTAGCAGAGTAAGATAAAATGATTAGCCCAGTTTCATCAAACCCACCCCTCTTTGATTTCCCTAAAACAACAACAACAACAACAACCCTAGCACTTTGGTGGTATAAAATTCCTCTAGAAGCATTTAAAGTAGAAAAAAGGTTTCTTTACTTACAGTTGCAATCAGTAGTTTTAGTCAGAAGAATAAAAGAGAAAGAAAAAGAGTAGGAGTTTCTGCCATGTGGGAGAGACATCCTTCCATGCGTGCCACATGGAGCTGGGTCAGGGTTGAGAGAGAGAGAGAGAGGGAGGGAGGGAGGAAACAATGGAAGCAAAAAAAACCCACAACCCCCCCCCCCCAAAAAAACAAGAAGAGGTGTGGAGGCTTGCCTCAAATGCCAGAAGCAGGAATTAGAATTTTAGCAATTGGTTAGTGGCAAGAGGATAAATACCTTACATTGATACCCAGTATTAGTGCAGTGTTGATACCCAGTGTTAGTGTACGTGAGATTGTTATTATATCAACAAAGAAGAGGGAAGAACAGCCCCAAAGCTAGAGAACTGGCAGTACTTCCTCATGATATTCTTATATAAAACATACGTCAGCATACCATATCCAAAGAGACAATCCATACAAAGAGAATGCCATTTCTGGTTGCTACAACTAGATCAATAACAAATATTTCTTAGCTGCCTTGCTCACTATCCATTATGTGACATTGTCTCAAATTAGAGCTTGGAATGCGTCGTTTTTTAAAAGCAATGCATCAGAGTTTACTGTCAACTTAAGTGCTGTTATTCCACGCATGTTACCATACATACAGCATGCTGTTAATGCTCTCTTCTTCTCAATATTATTCTGTAGTGGTATTATTATACACATATACTTTCAAAACTCTGGAAGCCCAGGTGGACTCGGTGGCCAGGGGCGCCTTCCTTCAGCTGCGGAAATTATACCAGCTACGGCCCTACCTGGACGAGCGGAGTCTCATGACAGTTACACACACACTGGTAACATCTCGCATAGATTACTGCAATGCGCTCTACGTGGGGCTGCCTTTGAAGACGGTCCAGCGACTGCAACTGGTTCAGAATCAAGCTGTGTGGCTGGTGAGTGGTGGGGCCGCTAGGGAACACAGCAGGCCGATTCTGTTTAAATTACATTGGCTACCAGTCGCTGCCCGGGACCAATTCAAAGTGCTTGTTTTGATGTATAAAGCCCTAAACGGCTTAGGGCCTGGATACCTGAAGGACTGCCTCCTTCCATATGAACCTACTCAGCAATTAAGATCTAGCCAGGGGGCCCTCCTGAAAGAGCCATCCCTCAAGGAGGTATGAGGGATGGCTTGTAGACAAAGGGCCTTTTCGGCAGCTGCCCCCAGACTATGGAACACCATCCAAAGTGAGATTCGTCTGGCGCCGACGTTGATGACATTTCGGCGCCAGGTCAAAACCTTCCTGTTCCAGAAGGTTTTTAATTGAAATATCAACTGTGGGTCCTGATGGCAATTTTTAGAGCACTGTATTTTTACTTATATTTTAATTGTTTTATTTTTTTACTGTATTTAAATTGTTGAAAATTGCCCAGAGACCTTTGGGTAGTGTGGGCGGCATATAAAATAAATAAATAAATAAACAAACAAATAAATAAATAAATAAATAAATCTCCCAGAGTGACCCCACAACAACTTTTTCAAGCTTTTCATCAATAATGTAAGAACGTTACCTTTTTTATACACACACATAACTCAGTGATTTAGATATCTGGCTGTGGAGCCAGAGGTCGGGAGTTTGATTCCTTTTGGATATGGTGTGCTGCTGCATGTTTACACAGCTTTAAAGTGCCATGTGTCATGAAACTATCTCACCAATAACACATTTGGGATTTTTTCCATGATGAGGGCATAACAACATTTTAATGGGGAAAAATGCAATGACCTGTAATACTGCTAAGTTTTTTATATATAATATACAGTAATCTTAGAACTGCAGAGCTGGAGGGGACCCTACATATCATCAAGTCCCAGCCCCGGTCCAGGAGTCACAATGGGGAATCAAACTGGTTATTGGTGAGATAGTTACATGCACCATGGCACTTGAAAGCTGTTTTTCACATCTCTGTAGTTACCCAGCAGTGGCGGTTTTTAGAAATTAAAGACTTCCTCCCCATCTTGCAGTCACCAACGGCTTCCCTGTGACAAAAGGGATTCTGCAGGAGTCTAGGAACCTTTGGGAAGGTTCGGAATTTTGTTTTACTTCTGTGGCTCATGACACCTTACACGGTCTAGCTGCAGGAACAGGATTTCAGCCATTGGATGAAGGGGACGTGTTTCATCAACTCGTATAAAGTCTTATTCAGTGGTCTAATCTAGCTGGGACCAGAAATTGGATTTAGCCCTAAGGTTTTTCTTTCTTTTCTTTTATTCTGTCTTTTTATTCTTTTTATCCTAATGTTGCCATTTTCATATCTGTGTCATGATGATCTGCTGTTTTCAGGGGGCTGATACACTACAAATCCAAAGTCAAGTACAGCTATAGCATTTATCCTTGCCTACTGTACTGCATATGATATTGATCCTCTTGTCATTTCTGGTATACAGTGCTCTGTATTAGAGTAATTGCTAACTGTTTATATTGCATTACTGTTATCTATACCATTTCTTAAAATAAGAGATAGTATTGGCAATATAAACTGTCTATCCCAAATTCATTGGCTAAAATCCTTTTCTTTGTTATTTATTTATTTGATTTATACCCCGCCCATCTAGACCGAAGTCTACTCTGGGTGGCTAACAATAAGACATAAAAGTAAAAGCAATATAATAAAATAAAAACAACAGTGATAATATAATTCAAAATGGCAAAGTCATTAGGTGATGACAGGACATAGAAGGCAAAAGGCGTACCTTTCAGTGCCTTCCAGCTGGCACTTAATGAGTCTTCACTGGGATTGTCAAAGGTGTGTCAAGCCAGCAGATGTGCATGTTCTTCCCCACCAAGAATCCCAACAGCAACTCATTAGCTGCCAGGTAGAAGCCACTGAATGTTATGCTGCTTGTCTTCCAAATGTGCAACAAAGTGTAGAGTTTCACCCATTATCTTAATTTTCCAAATTAACAAAGGAGGAAATAGTTAATAAAACACATACCATATAATTTGTTTCAGTTTTATGTGTGGGTTCCAGAAGACCCAGAAGGAGCTCTGTTTGGCTGATATATCTGCCATCTCATTTTCACCCTTACAAATGAAAAGAATCAATTTTTGTACATCCTACAACCAGTCCTTTAAAGGCTTTCTCTTTGGGTAACTACTGCATCTGTCCAACCAATGTAGGATGCTAGTTCTTTTCTACAGATACAAAGTGGGTCATGTTTCATAACATAGTCACAGTAGACCTACATATAAATGAATGTTAAAGACATGTGTACACATTTCTCTGGATTGCACATCCTTTATTCTATGATGCATGCTGACAGTTACATAAAATATACAAGTATCCTGCTCCTTGATAGAATTGTTGTACAATAAGAGACAATTGCCAGGCAGATATAATCTGTTCTCTCCATTCTATGCACATACTTCAAACCATTCAATAACGTCAATAATTCAGGTGTGTTCAACACCAATCATAAGAGTTTCTATTCAGCAAATTGTTTACACTGCAACTGAACCATCTTCTATAGAGTACCCAAAAGCCTAAACACCCAAGGCTGCTGATGGAGAAAACGATGATCCTTCTTAGGATAATGGCCAGAATTGTACTGGTTAGTGACACCAGCATGAGAGCATGAGTGCAGTGGTTTAAATTGCAGTGATGAATAGCCACTAGCAAACAAGTCACCACTTACCTTCTTTGTTGCACACTAGTCATAAGGACAAGAGACACATGCAGCTATTTGTTGACTAGACTCAATCCACCACTGCAGTTAATGCTGTTGTATTTCAACCAGCATAACTAATCAATAACCAATTCTAGGTGGTTTAGTCTCAAACTATGAAAATCTTTAAAAGCCTAAACAAATATTTTAAACTGCACTCAGATAGAGACTAGGAGCCAGCATAGATGGCTGAATACTAATATATGCTAACATTGTCCAGTTCCAGGTGGCGCCATACAGCAATGTTTTTATTAGACCAAAACAGTTCAGGAAGCTTTTTAGGGTATTTGTGGGCTGTGGAGTATAATAAAGCAATGTTGCTCGCATGGACAGTGCTCAGAAAAGTTACTTTTTTCTGCTACAGTTTATAGAAGTATCTTTACTGGTGAGGATATTTCAAAACTGGGGTATCAGGCAGACATTGTAGTACTTCTAAAAGCAAATAAAAAACTTTTAAATAAAAAACCATGGCAATATAAGTGATCCTTTAATAACAAATAAGTCCATGTTTAGAAAATACCTTTACTGAATTAATAAAGGTATTATTGTCCAACCTCAGACTTAATTGCTAAAAAAAACCCTGTTCAGTGCATTTCTTTCTACCTGCCTTCTCTTAAGTTGCTCTGTTTTTCAGTAACTATAACACTAGACTATATTCAAGGATGGCACCATGTACAATACAAATTAGTCACCAGTCTAAGAGGTTATTGAAGCATGTAAGACACTAAGTCCCAGCTCTTTAGGAATAGCTGTGACTATAAAGAATGTAGTTGTTTGGCGGTACAATCCTATACATGTTTACTTAGGCATGAACCCCTTGAATTTAATGTAGCTTACTCCCAAGCAAATGCATTCTGACTTGCAGCCTTAACTAGGTTTGACTTTGTTTTTTTACAAGCACTGTCCACATTTTCTTGTCACAGTTCCTAAAGGTAACCCAATAAATTTACATATTCTTTTTCCATAAACAGATGTAACCTTCTAGGTTTTGAAGAGTGGTGAAAATGCAGGACTGTGATAGAAAACTACTGGACACTATATGTCACAAAGATAGAATAAAGAAATTAAAAGCAGGCACTCTTGCATGTTGAGGTATACCTGTTTAAGGAGGGCTTAAACTTCCTATTTAAGGAGGGCTCATTTTTCAGTCTCCGCTTCTTGTTCTGCTTCAGTTCTCATATCACATTGTTGACATTTGTGGAGAGGCTTCCAACTTATATCCTAGCCCTACATGTGTAAAAAATATCTAAAGAGCCAGTGCATTTTATTTCCTGCACAGTCAAATCTGTAATGTGGTCATTTTGAGGCAGTCTATTATTCCAGCTGCTTTCCTCCTTTATGGATACTTGAAATTTATGGCTTCCATGATATACTTCCCAGCAGACTTACCACTGAGAGTCAGCAGCTCTACAAATCTTCTGCCAGCAGACTTTCATCTTCCCAGCTAATTTGTGTACTTGTGAAGGAATGTGGCCATGAATCATGGAGAACACCTCAGTAAAAGCAAATGTCATCTTTTTCTCAAGCACACAAATACACACCCAGTGGCAAGTGGTGAGTAAGAGCTGTGCACAGTAGTGTACTTAATTTTGTATTTCTCAAACCATGTCACATCATTTTCTTCACAATCTTGCCATTTAGCCTATATGTAAGACTTTTTGTCAATATAATCTCCAAGACATCTAAGAATAGATTTAATCTGCTAAAAAAAAATAGCCATAAACTCCAAAATAAGAACTTTAGAAAGAGAGACAACTTTTTTTCTGGCCCATGGCATTGCGATCTCACCTGGGATCTCTGCAGAAGTGATCATGAAGTTCTTAGTCAGTTATACCTGAAAGGAATTCAGCTGTACATTGACACAGAGTGGCTGACTCGAACCATATTTATTGAATAAATGTTACTTTAACTGACTTTCAGGCATGTTCTCACAACACCACATTCAACTAAAAACAAATAAATTGCAGTAATGTGAGAATCCTCCTGGAATTTCATAGGCATTTTCACGAAATAGATTTTTGTTATTGCTCTTACCAGCTATTGATGTTTGAGATGAGAGAAACATTATGTAGACAGGTGAGTAGACTGTATGGCATTATCCCTCCTGGCTGGAGGTAATGGGAGTTGTAGTTAAATGCATCAGATTGAAGAAAAGAGAAGAGGCAGAAAGAATTAAATATTGCTGTGAATCATCTAGTATATATATTTATTGAAAGACTCACATGCATACCCAAAATCTTAAGCTACATAAGGAATTAAGTCATTATCTGTTTGCCACAGAACATCATCCAGTACTCTTTACAGAGCTTAATTTCTAATAGGAATTCCTAATATCATTCATATCTCTGTCTGTTATTATGGGATGAGCATTCCTTTTGCTGCAGGTGCCTCTGAGATAAGAAATACCGCTGTAAGGCATTGTTAATGCAGTTTGAGCACATTGTGAACAAACTCATGCACAGGTAAACAAACCACAGCAGTGCTTCAAGCAATGGCAGCACCCCTAAAAACTGGGGTTTCAGAACATTTCTTTGCTCTCCCCCCCCCCTTTGGCTGCACAATCTTTTCTAAGCACTACTGCACAGGCAGGTATGGCTGTGGCTATTTTTCATGCTAAGCTGAAAATAAAAGCTTGATGAACTTCCTGTTCTTGACGTATGTAGTACACTAAGCAAGAACATGAAGAGAATGGTCTCTTCAGTTAGCTCAATGGAATAGCATACTTCCAACAACATTAACAAAAGCTATTCTTGAGTTTCCCTGCACAGTTTAAAAGCTCCTCTTTGTGTTGTTCCTGAATATTGCAACATTTTCTTTGAAAATCTAAAGAGTGCTTGTTCCTCTTCATATACTTACATAAACCAAAAAAACACAACAGGATGGACTTTGAGCAGTAGCTCTTTTTCTATCATAGCATCTTCAGGAAAGTGTTCTCTTAGCCTGCTACTTAAGGAAGAAAAATTTAAGCAAAGTTCAAGCATATTTAAGTTTTGAGTATATGAAGTGAGAAAGACGTAAACACTGCAGACGTCAAGGGAACATATTCTCAGGTCGCAGTGTACTCAGTTGCAGTCATGCCCCTTAAACTTAATTGTGAAATGTATCCACAGTGATTTGTTTATTTGTCTGGGGTGCCTGCATCTGATGGTGAACAAATTCTCTGAACATAAATAGTGAAAAAGCTTTCATCACAAAGAGTTGACTACCTGAGAAGGGAGAGTTTCTACTGGTGTAGACTCTCTACAGAAGCCAGAAACCTGATTTTATCACGTTCTGGCTTATTTGGGGAGTGTTAGGAGAAAAGGTAGAATAAAACTGTTTTGAATAAAATAATAGCACAATCCTAAGTGTAGGTGGTCGTGGTCAAAACAGATGAACTCCACCCTCCAAAAGGAATGCCGGAGTAATCAATGTGTAAGTGTACAGGACTAGGCCTGTTGTTTCACTTGGTTTACATCCCCTCAAGGTTGATGAATCATAAATTACAAATTTACATTTTTTTTCTGACAAATGATGAATTGATTCATCAATTTGTTTTTGATCCCAAAACCCTATTAAATGGGCCCCCAAGCATCTGGAGACACCAAATTGGCAGAGAAGCTTCCCCTGCCTCTCCAGAAGCCCTCCAAGTTTGGTGAAGATTGGGTTTCAGATGTCTGAGTTATACACCTACAAGGACCACCCCCAAAGGTGAACCTCCCCCTGGCACCTAGAGACACCAAAATCATGAAGAAGCTTCTCCTGACTCTTCTTTACAACCTCTCCGAGTTTGGTGAAGATTGGGTTTCAGACAAGTTATATACCCTCAAAATGGGTCCCCCCAGGAAAGTGCCCTTTAGCTGCTGGCTTGGGGAAACCCAATCTTCACCAATCTTGGTGTGATTGTAAAGGAGAGTCAGTAGAAGCTTCTCTGTAATTTTGGTGTCTCTAGGTGCCTGGGGGTAGCTTTCCTGGAGGGTGCTTTTTATGGGTGTATAACTTGAACATCTAGAACCCAATCTTCACTAAACTTGGAGTGACTGTAGAAGAGAGTCAGAGGAAGCTTACCTGCAATTTTGGTGTCTCTAGGAGCTGGGGGGCATTTTATATCCCAATGAATCAATCAATCAAAAATCACTAAAATTTGTTGATTTGTATTCTTCAGGGCATTATTTGTACGAATACAAATCAATGAATTAGCTATTTTTGTATGAATTTGGTGGTTCCTTTTTTAAATTCGTGCCCATCTCCAGTTGTGGGGATAAAGTGGGAAACAAAAAAACCACATCATCTTGAACTCTCAGGAACATAGATGGATTACAAAAAGAATATATAAATAACTAAAGAGGAAACTGTGGTAACTGCAGACTGACTTACCTAAGAGAAGTAATCTGAGCCTTTCTTGTGGAGACAGAGGGGATCCAATGCATCCAAAACGGATGCTTCCCCTCTTTGTGACATCCTATTTTCATCCCTAACTGTGGTGGTTATGCCTGCAGAGCTTTCCATGAGTGTAAATGTGTCTCTCCCTATCCCACCCACGAAGAGGATCTCTGTCCCATCCTAACCTCTTTGATACAGCTAGGCTTGCTCTACTCCTTCCAAAGAAATGTTTTAAATTTGGTGTGTGTGTGTGTGCGCGCGCAGGTCTACTGGGTCCTATTTCTTGTTTCTGGCAGCAAAATTGTGTGTTTCTGCTGTGTGTCTATTTTACACCTGTAATCCACTTCAATCATATTTTATTTTATATTTATCATCCAAGTGCTTTTGAATTGTGGCAGTGGTTCTCCTACAGTCCACATCTCATAAATAAAACGGCTGCATCCTGCAGAGACACATTTTTGGGGAAATCCAAAATGTCTTCATCATCAAAGGGGGGAAATATATGAGTATAAGAGTTTACAAGTCAGAAGCAGCAATATTTTGTGAGGAAGAAAGGGCTGCTTGAGAAGATACTATACTGCTATTTCCTTTATTTCTACATGTTTCAGGTAAATTGACTGATATTTTAATTTCCCTGCATTAAACAAAAAAACGAAGTGAAGGTTGTGAGGAAAATATATAACATTGTGGTTATCATATTTTATGGTTATTACTGTGTACACATTAAATATGAATTAATGCAATAAAACAGTACATTTCACATAAAAAAATACACTGAATTTCACTGCCTTTGCTGACACGCTTCATGTATCATTATAATTACGGGTTGCAAATCTTCAGGAACAGAAATCCTCTTACACTTTTGTTAAAATTCTCCCCATTGTCTGAAACAAGATAAAATAAATACATTCTGAACTTTTATGCATATTGTCCAACCTAACAATAGAAAAAAAGAATATTTACTTTTGATTTCTCTTTAATAGGTATCATCAGGAGAAAAGGCATACATCTGCGCTGCTGAACATTTGAGGCCTGACTGTGCACTTATTTTATGTTTAGAGTGCTCTAGAGGGCCATCGTGGCAATTTAGCTACAGGTGACTGGTATACGAATTGTGCTTTTGCGGGGCTAATATGGGTGTAATATTGTGGCATAAGGAGAAGCGACATAGAGAAGTGCTTCTCTGTGTCACTCCCAAAGGAGCTTTCCACATATACGTATTTGTATTTCCATATGTTGTTTTAATTAAATGTTGTTGGATGTTTTCCCTATTGGATACACACATACACCCAACCTTTAAAGCAAACACACTCTGTTGGGCTTACAACAATCAGTAAATTAGATATAGCCCCAACTAAGCATAAAGCCACTGTAACCAAAGGATTAGAAACAGCCGTTAAAAATCCTTGGACAGCCCTTGCATTAGATAGAGTGAGACATCTCCATCAGGCAGTAGATACTTATCTCTAGGGATGTGCATTCAGATTTGGAAATATTCATATGTCACTAAATAATGCCAAACATATTCAAATCCAGATAGTTCTGAGTATCTGTAATAATAAGTCCTAATATTCAGAGTCCCGTTTACTCCTATAAGTTAGAAAGCAAAAGGCTAGGTTTCTGCTTGCTTGAGGAAGAAGTGAAAATGAAATCTATTTCTCACATCCTGGGGTCATTTCTTGATAAACGTGTTGGAATTATTTGCAACCTTCATATGCTGCCTTTGAAGAGGTTTTGGCTGGGAGGGACCTTTCTTTACTGGTGTGAATGTCAATCAGTCCAGTAGCAGCCAATTGTTACCCTTCTGCTACAGAATTTTTAAGAGAGCCATGTCTCTCTCCTCAAGTCTTCTTTTCCTGCCTTTTTTCTTTTTTCTTTTTAGTCAGACAGTCTGAAGACAGTTAGAGCTATGTTTTAAAGTCGGTCAGGAGTCTGTCATGTAGTCAGTCATAAAGCTAGTTAACCAGTTAAGTTATGTTCATATGACTAGTTAACATTTTTCTACAGAATCCTGTATGTTTTGATCTACGAAGAACTGTGAGTAAAATGGAACTTTTTATTCTTTATTTTCTCAGGGTCCCTGAATGAATTATTGAGACAGTAAGTGCCAGATGAGGAGAATGAAACAATAACGGGTGGTCTACTGTGGGAGACTTGAAGCTAATTCTGCTCTATACGTTCCTGAATGTGGTGTAGCTAAAGGCTTTTAAGCCAAAAAAATTTCCACACTCTGCCAATAAAATGAAACTTAAAGACATTCCAGCACCAAGGATGGTTGGGGCAGAAAATTAGTGCTTAATATTTCTCTAAAGTCAAAATGAACACTGACATTTGGTGTCAGTACTAAAATATCTACTGAAGCCATTCTATCCCAAGAGAACAAGTAGGGTGGATTACCTTATTACAGGAATGAACTGATTAACGTAACGAGTTTTAATCAACAAATGCATTGATTCTGAACTTTTGATTTCCCAAATGCTTGGAGTTCAACTCCTTAAACCATCAATCATGGGCCATGCTACTGGAGCTTCTGGTAGTATAAATTTACAGGACCTATGGTTAAAAATCACTGGATTATTGCATTTATCCAGCTTGCTTAAATTTGGATTTAAATCCCTATTTTTAAAAGAAGAGTTGTTTTTTCCCTGGGAGGCACCATCTTAAAAATGTTGATATGAGAGATAAGGGAAAATACTTATTCTGAGATGCACATTCCATTTGAAATCTTCATAAAAGCCAGTGTGGTGCAATGATTAAACTAGGATTGAGCAACTGGTTCTACAGTTTTGTGGTGTTTTGTTAGTTTTTGTCAACAACTCCCACCAGATCTAGCCAGCATGTTCAGTAATGTGTAAAAATGGGAGTTGCAGTCCAAATGCATCAGGAAGTTCATATCCAAAGGTTAGACTCCTGGATTGGGCCTTGGGAGATATAGATCCTGACTCCAATTTATAAGACTCCTTGGGTTACTTGGGGATCCTCACTCTCTCTTGGAGCCTATCTTGCAGGCTTGCTATGGGGGTAAAGTAAAAAAGGGAAGAGCCATGTACACCATTTTTAACTCAGTGAAGGAAAAGCAGAATAGACATAATTAATAACATAAATTTTAAAAAAGCACATAAGTTAAATGTCCCTTTCAAGCTTCTTAGACAAAACAGCTGCCAGTTACTCAACATTCCCCCTCCTCCTTTCCCCTGTATTGAAACACATACGGCTCTCTTTTTTGGCTGGAGATGGAGGTACACAGAAATGTGGCAACCTCTTATGAGAGAAGTTGGGATAAAATTTAGTTTATACACTAGGTAATCCAATTTTAGCCAAAATAACAGTAGCACCTAGCGGTTCGGAGGGAGATGTTGTCCTTGGGTTGCTCCCCTACTTGGTTGGCATTAAATGTCCATATTTGATTGTAGGCGGTGCTCTGGTCAGCTGTTCAGGATATCTTTCATAATTCAACAAAAAAGAAAAAGAATCATGCAGTCCTTGTACACAATCCAAAGGGCGATACATTTATTAAACCACTAAAGGAATCATTTTTGGAGTTGTTTGGTTTTTGTTTGTTTGTTTGTTTTGTCTGTAGCAGGCATTGCTCTGTGGTGCCCAACCTGATGAAGATCTGTGTGGATCAAAGGAGAGCTTCTGTCTGTAATTATTTAGTGGTCTCATAAAGGTATCAGCCACCCTCGTCCTAAGATTGTGTACAATGACCATACGGCTTTTGTTGTTGTTGTTGTTGGTCAGGGCCTATCAGCGTTTATCAATCTCGATTGTCTTCTTTCTCCAGTTGTACCTATTTATTTTCCTGTAGCAGGTTGTCCTTGGAGATGTCTGCTTCACCTCTATTGTGCTTTCGTGTCTAGTACTTTGAGCAGCGACGGTTCATTTGGGATTGGGGTCCTTTCCCTTCAAAGCATCCTTCATCCCCTGAAGAGATGAAGTACACTCTGGAGGGGCCAGGCACGGCCCCAGCCTCCTGTGCCTTTGGAAGAAAGCTGTCAGCCAAAATGTCAAGTCCTTCTTCTGTCCACATTCCTCCTACTAAGGAAGTTCATTTTGGCTTTCCTCCCACAAGCAGGACTCTGCAAGGTAGGGTATGACATATATGTTGCAACACTAAAAACAAGACATTTTGATTGAATTTAAAGGTCTTCATTCTATGAGGAAATGTGTGCTAAATACCAATTTGCATGTTCATCTGCCTTTGCCAGTGCCTCTGGTTGATCTAAGAAAAATTGATGACAGATGCTCAAAACTGTTAAAAGTACATACTTAGGATAACATCTGGCATACTTTCCTCTCATTTCTTAACTTAGTTTTGTTGCTATTCTGCCCTCAGGGCAATACATTATCCACAGTCAGAAAAAAAGGAATGGAATTTACTGTAGACTCTAGTTAAAATCTCAACTCAAGGTTGTAATATCTATAAAGAAAATATGGCTGAGAAGATTGAAGCTTTGATAGGATTGTTCACATACCTGAGCAGACAGTAGAATAAATAGGGAAAATGTTATCTTTTGTTCTTTACACAAGTTGCAGCAAACATTGGTGACAAATGCCTTTTATTTTCTTTTGATGGGATGTGTTTAACAATATATAATCATTATCAGTCAATACCACAGCTGATAGTGGGTGTCAGGAAAGGTTTTTTATTATTATTATTGGTGACCTTTAAATGCCACAATCCCAAGCGATCAGGTAGAAAGAATATCCCTCATTTCAGCAACGCTTTTAAACAAACCAAAGTGCTTGTGGGGATAAGTTTCGCCTGATGCTGTCTTGTGACTCTTGGCTGGTTTTGAGATGCTGTACAAAGTAGAGGGGAAAATCTTTTTCCTGATGAATTTGAAGTGGTTTTGTGTAAAATTTGGGTACAGCTGAAAATAAGCAGTGTGATATAGCCATATTTTTATTGTTTCGTTTGTTGTTCTAGAATACTAGGGCAGCCATGTCTTCCACTGGATGAATGATGCTGGTCAAGAAAAGTATCCCTAATGAGTACTATAGTCACTACAGTATAGTCATTACTTTCTACATCCCAGATGTTTTTGGATCTTCCCTTCTGAAGTAGAGAGTTATGCTCTCAGATACGTTTATGATAATAGTGAGGCCATGCTAGGGTCTTGGCAATTAGTTCTCATTTTCATATTTCTGATGACCTTAAAGATGAGAATTGCAGATTTCTCTTAGTTTTAAGGGAACTTTTGCCCCCCAGAATGTTGGTTGTTTTGGCCTTCTGAGACAAACCATGGATTACTTACTCTCAGTAAAAGCTGGTTTTGCTTTGCTAATACCTGAGCTGAACAAACTCAGTAAATGCACCAAACAACCTGTTTCAGCCTATACTCCTTGGGTGGGCAAAGTGTAGCCCCCCAGTTGTTGGCAGATTGTTGGACTGCTCCTTGGTTCTATCCCAAATAATCAGTGGTGAAGAATGATGGGGATTGCACACCAACAACATCTAGAGGACCAAAGGTTTCTTACCCTTAATGTAGTAGTAGGCATCCTTCAGTCTCGAGAGACTATGGTAACGTGCTCTGTATGGAGGTCTTGGAACAGCATCTAGTGTGGCTGAGAAGGCCAATTCGAGAGTGACAATCCCTTCTACACTGAAGACAAATACAATCTGTCCCCTGTCCAGCTCCCTGATTTTGCTGCTTTCGGGACTGCCTCTTTGCCTCGGCCTGCTGGACAAGAGTCTCTTCAAATTGGGAGAGGCCATGATGCACCGCCTGCCTCCAGGCTGAACGCTCAGATGTCAAGGTTTCCCATCTGTTGAGGTCTATTCCTAAGGCCTTTAGATCCCGCTTGCAGATATCCTTGTATCGCAGCTGTGGTCTCCCTCTGGGGCAATTTCCCTGCACTAATTCTCCATACAGGAGATCTTTTGGAATCCGACCATCAGCCATTCTCACGACATGCCCAAGCCAACGTAGACGTCGCTGTTTCAGTAATGTATACATGCTAAAAATTCCAGCTCATTCTAGGACTACTCTATTTGGAACTTTGTCCTGCCAGGTGATACCAAAAATGCGTCGGAGACAACGCATATGGAATGTGTCCAGCTTCCTCTCCTGCCGTGCACAAAGGGTCCAGGACTCACTGCAGTACAGGAGTGTGCTCAGGACACAGGCTCTATAGACATGGATCTTGGTATATGCCGTCAGCTTCTTATTAAGCCATACTCTCTTTGTGAGTCTAGAGAACATGGTAGCTGCTTTGCCAATGCGTTTATCCAGCTCAACATCTAGGGAGAGGGTGTCAGAGATCGTTGAGCCAAGGTACACAAAGTCATGAACAACCTCCAATTCTTGCGTGGAGATGGTAATAGAGGGAGGTGAGTCCACGCCCTGGCCCATTACTTGTGTTTTCTTCAGGCTGATTGTTAGTCCAAAGTCTTGGCAGGCCTTGCTAAAATGATTATGTGTTGTTGGAGGTCTTCATGTACAATCCTGGAAACTGAATGTTATTTTGCAAGACCTTGCTTTATTAATAGAAATGAAGGACAAATAAGTATTGAAAGAATGAGAACTCTGCCAGAGTGGGCAAAAGTTCTGTAAAAGTATGCTTCTGCACTGTTGATTTCCCACCATCCAGATGATGCAAAACTTGATTGAATAAGTTCCATGCTTTTCCCCTTGCCTCTCTGTGTTTTTCTCCAACTTTATTTCTACTAGAGGCATGGCTTATTTTGTTCTGGGATTTGTTCAGTCAGGCACAGCTTAGCGCTATAGCACTTCCCCATTTACCTGGATGTTGGAAGTGTCCAATGAGCACTCTACTTGGCTTAATGTCTATTATTCCCTATTTAAAGAAAACCAAAATCAAACAAACTGAAAATTGCAGTGGTGAACGTGAGTTGCCATATGAAAGTTTACCTTCTTTATTTCCTGTTTGGCTCTGAGGCAAATTTAGGAGCCACAGGTGCCAGTGTAATGGGGAGGGAGTGATAAGAAACACAGGAGCAAACAAACAAACGGACAAATGAAGAAAAGCTCAGCACTGTCTGGGCCACTCTAAAATGAAACACTAGCTCTGCACCAGCTTTCTCAAAAAAGAGAACTAAAATGGAGAAATGCAATAAGTTAAACAGTTATTAAAGAGTTCATATGTGAAAGTGGATATCTTGGTAAGCCTCACTTCCCCCTTTGTACTGTAAGAAGCATTTAACAGGTGGTATCAGAAGCTTTTAGTCAGCTGTTATCCTCATTATTTCATGACTTTAAAAAAAGGTCCAGTAGAGAAGCAAAGAATTAGGTTTCCTGGGCATGTCTTTAAGAACTTATCTTGAAGGTTTCCTGAGATTTTGGAAAGAGAAAATAAGTGTATTTTAAAAGATTTTTTAAAAAAAAGAACTTTGGACAGAAATCCCAATGAACTCCGCCCTCTTCCAGGACCAAGTGGCAGAAAATGGAGCAGAACAAAGGCTGAATCAGGTATCTTACTTAACTGTTCTGTTCCTTCAAGGCAACGATGACAGGCTGGTTTCTTTCTATGGTGCCTGCAAAGAAAGGGGATACAGAAAAAGCTAGGGCTAGTGTGCTTACGGAGAGTTGGGCACATACAGTTAGAATGCTCAAGTGTCCGATAAAAGCAAGGCAAAAACTGCATCAGTTAGAAACAAGTAAGCCTTTGCACTGAGCAGATTTCCTGCAAATAAGAAACAGAGCCTAGATAGCTGCTTGTATTCTTGTGGAGGATAATGAACATATTAAACTTTTGTAGGAACTGGAAGGAGGTTCTCATCTGATTAGTCAGATATATGAAACTGAAAAACAGAATCAGATTTTGAACTTAGCATTTCCACTGGCCATATGTGCAACCTTGCTCTAGATGCAATCAATCATAGACTTGTATATGACATTTGGCATGAATCAGACACAGACTGCCACTAGAAAACAGTTCAAAATGTTGAAAGTGGATGAATTTTTCAACATGTGATAGGAATGTCCAACTACCCAAAATTCTGAGATCAAATGTTTGCAAAATTACGGGAAGCTCTGAAGTGCCTAACCGGTAAAAGACCTCAGACTGGTTCAGATTCTTCTCACCCACATGAAGAAAAAGAAAGTAGACAAAGGCAATATACATGCATAAATCTTTATCAGTGTGAAAAGGTTTGTGAAACTACGTAACGTGAAGTAGATTCAGAGGGAGATACATGGTTTTCCATATGTACACATGGCATCTTGCTGAGTGAAGTTGTTTCTTCAATGGCACTTACCTTTGTTTTCTTGAAGCTACCTGCTTCTACTTTGGAATATAACCCTCATTGTTTGTCTTTTGTTTTTGTTTGTTTCTTTATTGAACTGTTGCTTTTGTCTCCCCTTTAATTGTACTTCTTGATATTCATCTCTTGTAAAACTCAGTGGCATGTATCCAGTTGCCAGCCCATTGTGTAAATCACATTGATTCAGTGGGTTTACTCTCCCTTAAGGCTAGCAGTTGGATTAGGGCAATACATGTTTAAAAAATAGCAAAATTGATTTTCTGTGGCTTCAGCTGATTTTTAGAAAAGCACCTGCTGGACTTCCTTTTGAGAGAAAGGAGAAAGAAAGTTTTCAAGACCATTTTTGTGCTGTACTTTTGTCTCTATAAACTTCACATGCAGAGGCAGGGATGGTAGTGTCCTGGGATATTTAGTTGTAATGCGGTACTTCTGTGAAGGTCATCACTTCCTTCCGTCACGATGAGTAATTGACTCAACAAGAAGTTCATATTGCAGTATGTACTTTCAGAAAATGATTCATGTTAATGGTAAGTCTCAAGGGATTGATGCCAAACAGAAGCAACACAGCTAAAGCTTTAAAATGATTTAGCAATATGGAAGCCCACTGAGCAAGAGCTCATGTAGACACAGCTGATGATAAACATCAAAAAAATAAAAAATAAATACAACTAGAAGTCATAAGACTGGATAGACAATAAATCTGACAGTTCAAGACCTTTTGGGACACGAATCATAAAAAATAAAATTACTTACGCAGGCATTCCTTGATTTTTGCCATATGTCTTTTATAGGATAGTGAACGAAAGACATTTCCAGAGTCCTGACATGTTGGTGCAGCATAAAGAGGCAATTGTGTCAAAAGTATCAAAAGATGCTATTGAGGAAACATTCTAACTCTATTCACTTGCCATTATCTGATGTTTGGAAGAAATTTATTTTCAACAAAGTAGTATTTGAGTGGGTTTTTTTTTTAAAAGACTTCTTCAATACCATTTCATAAGCGGTGACAGAAAAAAGAATTGAAATTCTTGGGGTGTGTTTCGCTGACCCTGGTAGCAGCATAATCCAATTTTGCTGCATGGCATTCACAACACCTCCTGCTAATTTAAATGTGCTGGGAATGCATGAGAAGCCTTCCTTCATGGGCTGAGATAGTAGATGAATGTTGGTGTTTTGAAATAGCCACCTGTCTCAGAGTCCCTCTCATGGAAAGCTAACATGTTCCTGTTCATGGGAATTAAAATCCAATCAAAATATCTTTCCAAGCTATGAATTGGGCGGGGGGGATATTCCTCTCCGGAACTTCACAATATAATTATGTATATATTTTGGATAGGTTAGTAATCTGTTCCATTCACCTGTAAATTTACAATCATGCAAGATTCATATATAAGATTCATCACAACTCATTATCAATATACTGAATATTTGTTCTTCTGCGAATATTTCAATTAATACATTTATTTATCTGGAAGTCAAACTTTTATTTAGATCTTGAATATGTGAAGTTAATTATGCAAAAGAGCATACCTTTTTGTCCAAATATCTGAAATCTGATATTTTACCAATGTGAACTGAATTGATCTTAGGAAGGTCCTAGTAGGTAAAAGAGGCTGTTTCTCTCTTCTGTAGAATTCTTTACAGATAGAGAAGGCTCTTCTGTTCAGAAAGTTGCCATTTACATGTAGCAGGTGTAGAATTGTACAAGGAGGAGTGGGGATAATGCAAGGTCCATGCACTCTCCCTACTTTATTCTAATTTAGAATGCTCAAAGGGGGCTAATGTGATATGTGTGGATGTAGGTGAACAGCTGGGCAGAACTATGAACAGGTTGGATAAGCTCATAGGCAGCTTTATCATTAGATAAAGTGTGGCAGAGGTCAGTGGATGAGGAACGGCAATGAGGTGCTAGGAAGACAGAGCTCTGCACACCCTGAGCCCCTCAGGTGTGAAGGATGCTATCTCAACACCAATGTTGAACATGAAATTGGGCGTGGAGGTGGTGCATTTTGAGGTGGTACATTAAAAAGCCAGATGCAGGGGAGGGGTATCAGGAGACAGGTATCTAGTTGTCTTGTGTGCTCCCAGAGGCATCTGGTGGGGCCACTGTGAGATACTACAGTATCTCTTACAGTATACTTACTACAGTATCCCTGGAGATACTACAGTATATCAAATATACACTGATTTACATCACATTTTTCCAATGCCTTAGAGTTGCATTCCAGCTGTTTGCGTCCTTAGTTTATAGGAGGTAATAAAGTTCATCTCCATGCTATGAAAAGCTTTACCTGAGAAATTCTGTGCACCAACCTGTTGTTAAAGGCAGAGCTGAAAATTCTGAAAATTTTGAAATCCGAATAAGATAAAGCATCAGTAAAACTATCTTTGGGTTCATTCAGATGAAACATTTTCTCCCATCTTCAAAATGTACCTAGTTTAGTGTTGATATAATAGGTAATTTCCCACAATCCATATGATGAAAGACTTTCTGTGGATAAAAGCAGTGACTTAATCCCTGACTTCCTGTCCTCTTTTATCTCCTGAAAACTACTTTCTTTCTGTTGCTGTATGTTGTAGGGGGCAGAGTTTAGCCTCATGGCGCTTCTCATTAACTTCATTTTTGCAGTTTCATCTTCTCAATCAGGAGCTATCAATCTGCAATCAGTACAATTAGCAGAAAATTGCTGCAGATTTCTACATTTTCATAGGAAAGAAATGGAGAGAAGCACTTTGCTTTTACAAGTACAGTGTAGCCAGGAATTCCATTAAGTCCTGCATTCCTTTGTGATCAACAAGGTTGAAGCAGGAGAAAACCAGGAAGGGGGCAGGAAGTGCTTTCCCTTTGGAAAATCATAATCTTCTGTATTCTATCTCCATTAGTCTTTTCTTCTTGAAGAAGGAAAAGAAATATGTTTTTGACATCCAAAATTTTCTTTCTAAGCTTCAGCTTCCCTTTTTCCTTTCTGTACCTCAAATTTTTGAGAAAATAAATATTTAATTTTTAAATTTAAAATTAATTTATACAACAAATAAAAACCATATTTTTACACAATAAGACATTGTGCACAGTAAAGTTATTAGCGATGGTAGGCATACAATACTTCCCACTCACAAGATTAAAGTAAACCATCATAGAGCAGCTTCTGCAGCTAAATGCAGGATATAACCTTGGCCTGGTAATAAGGGTGTATGGATCTCCAATAAAAAAAGGAAAGAGTAGGAGGCAGGATAACCTTTCTAGAAATCGAGAGTGAGTGAGCTCAGGAACAATGCTTTTATTGGAATTCATGAAACTTTCCGGTTCACCAGTAGCATTACATTTCAATTTCAGTAGCTGAAAGAGCAAAAAGCACCAGCCATCAAATAAATATTAAAAATGATTCTCCTGTCTTCTGATGGGACTTGTCATTTAGTCAGTAATTATTTTATTAATGTCAGGCTTCAGATTGGAGAAATCCCATTTTAGTAATATTAATCTTCCATGCCAAAGATCAACAATTCTTCTTAGTTCCACTGATGTGCACGTTTGACACTCAAGTAAAATCTTGTTCTGTTCCTTGAGAATTTGGTGACCGGAACCACATTGATTAAGCTATCAAAACTAGAAATGGCAGTTAATGGCCTGAAAGCAACTGTCATCAGTTTTATCGCCCACTGAAAGCTTCAAATTCTGCTTCAGATTTGAAGTCGAGCTTCAAAATCTGTCCTTTCAAACCATTTGGTTTTTCTTCAGGCCTTGAAAGAAAATTTCATAAAACCTTACACAATATTATAAGCAGGGATAGACTGGAGTGGAAAAATCCTCTTGTACAGTATTACAAGAACTAGCCAGCAAATTATTTAAATTTACAGACAAATTGCACAGTTCTCATGGGTGTGCAGATCAGCAGAGCACCTGGAAAGTCCAGTGTGAGAGAATTTCCTCACTGACAAAATTTTAAAGGCTGAATGCTGGAAAGAAGTGCTGCACTGATTAAATATACCTGGAACTTTCAGAGCAAAAGAATTAGGAGCTTCACACACACACACACATGTACAGCGCACTCATGATGAGTCACTTGAAATCTTGTGAACCTGGATGGTGGTGCGTATGTGTGCATGTAGGTATTCTCTTTCATGAGTATGTATTAACAATAGTGCATGTTC
The DNA here is from genome assembly GCA_037013535.1 of Intellagama lesueurii. NCBI lineage: Eukaryota > Metazoa > Chordata > Lepidosauria > Squamata > Agamidae > Intellagama > Intellagama lesueurii. The sequence continues at coordinate 83,534,620 of JBAJHW010000006.1, forward strand.
ACATTTAAAGGTAACAGGGTTTAGATGTAAATGTGAACTTAGTTACGTGGAACTCATACTATTATGGGCAGAAACTAAACATTTCAGATAAACCAGAGTAAGTTTTTTTTACTGTGTGTTATCTGAAAACAGGTGTGAGAGTGCCAGTTTCATACAATCTGTTTTAATGTGAATCCTCACATTAAAATAAGACATGAAACAGGTCTGCAGCTGGCCAGTGCTGGTAGGCTTCCTGCTGCTACTGACAGTGCAGGTGTTGGGGGCAACCGTGCCCGCTTGCCACGCAAGGAGGTAAAGAACTGCTGGAGCTGCCATTCCCACAGCAAAAACAGCGTTCCCAGCTGGCCAATGCCAAGGTGGCTGGAAAGTCTCCATGGCACTGGTCAGGCAGCGATGCCATTCTTGTCTCAGGGCAGCTCCAGTGGCTCCAGTTTTGCCACATGACAAGCCACATCCCTGCTGCCATCAGGAGCTGGAAAGAGTTCTAGCACTGACTGGCCCGAACCCTCCTGCGGTTTGAAAATGGTGTCAATGCATGCTTTAAAAAACTGCCAGTATTTGCATCGTGTGAAACTACCGAAGTCGCTGCAAAGTGACTTTGCCCCTTTCTCTAAGTGTAGTTGCAGCCATGAAACTTGCTTGCAACTTCCAGGGGCCTAAATGCAGCCTCCCATCACTCCTGGCGACCGTTACCACACCCATTTCCCAATCTAAAAAACCGGGGGTGGGGGAGGGGAGGAAACCTGGATTCCCCTCATGTGCTCATGGAAACAATTTGCTGTGTGTGGGAGGGGCTTTTAAAAATGTTTTTAAAATATATTTTGGCATTAGGTGGCACAAGGAGGCTGTTCCAGTTTTAAACCCCACTTTTTGTAAGGAAAAAAAACATGCAGCCCTCTTCCATGACCAGAAACGTGATACTTGCTGTGGAATCTAGCTAATTTAGTTATAAGTGAACTCTCTAGCCCTTGTTCAAACATTTATGGAACAGCGGTAGCAGTCACATTCCTTCTGCACACAGTTCCTGGATCCCCACCCACCCAACTTTGATCTAAAGATTGAAAAATCATATATAAGCCAAATAAGTCCTACCACAGGCCAACAGGTTAGCTCTTGTTAATATTTCACTTACATGCAGGGGCAGGTCTTCAGACTGGGTAGACCAACTGTTTGGGCAGGGCTCGCCTACCTTTCAGCAGCAACCCTTCCCCCCCCCCACCAGCCACAGGTATCCAATAGCTACTTGCATTATGCAAATGAGGAGGTTGGGTTTCAAGCTAGATATAGGTGGTTCCCCAAGGGAAAGAACTCCCGTGAGTGTCACTCACCACTGGATTCAGATAAGGACTGCACACTGATGCTGAAAGTCACTGGGAAATCTGCACTGAACTCAGGTGCTGATATATATGGAGGTTATGACATTCATTTATTTATTTATTTATTTATTTATTTATTTATTTACTCCGCCTCTCTCCTTAAAAGAACCCAAGGTGGCTTACATCACTTAAAAAGACAATATTTAGAAATGAAAAAACAGTAACTATACAAATATTTAAAAAGAATTAAACAAGTATTATATTAAAACGGTAAATAAAATTGATACTAAAAACACATTTAAAAGCAAGAGAGCACAACAATCCATTTAAAAAAGCCATCTCAGACTGCTAGTCATAATGTGTATATCTGCACAGAGTAATAGATTGGGCAAACTGGGCTTTGACCCACACACAGGTAAACAATTACAGTACATATGTCTTCAAGTTTCCACAGGACTCATTGTGTCTTTCATTAAAAGGAGGTTCCAAACTCATTCTTGTTAACTATATTGCATCCTTATGGTGACATTTTCTTGACCTACAGGAAGTAAACACCAGTGTTGGTAATTCAGTGTTTGTCCTGTACAATTAGCATTATTTTAGTGCTATCTCAAACTATTCTTTTGAATTGAGTGCAGGAATGTGCAATAGAGTCATTTGTTTCAGAGGAAGAAATCCATCATTTTCCAATATGTCATTTTTCCTCCTCATTTTTTGGAATTCCATGATAGTTATTGTAACTACCAAATGAACTTAACCTACAATTTCATCATTTATTCCAGGTGAAACACTAGTATTAACTGGACTACATAGATTCCAACCCATGGCCCCATAGTGAAGACGAGACCATGTTAGATAGCAGACCCAAAAGGGATAGGTTCCATTTGCTATGCTAGTGGCTATTGTTCATGAATGTTGAGTTTCCTTCATCCTACAAAAGATCTTTCAGTTGCCCAAGTTGCTACTGCTTCCCATTCAAGATAACAAACCTGCTGTTGTTTATAGTTTCATATTACATTCAGCCTGTCCTCAGATTTTGGGTTGAGTACCTCCCTCCCCTCACTCAGACAATGAGGCCACCTATGCATCTAGGAGAAATAAAAAAAAAAGACACCCTTGATCTCACTGGGAGTGCATAATTCTGTTTGCTTCAGTACAACTTCTGATTCATCTCTTCAGTGTACAAACAAACCAGATGTTGATGCAAGTTGTGGTGGGGATAATATCTCAGAATAGCCGATTGGTAAACAGGATCTCAGACAGGCTTTTAAAAAAAGGAAAGGAAAGGAAATATTTTGTGTGCATCTATCTATACATGTGACAACAAAGTAAGGTGATGGTTAAATAGCAATGTGTGATGTGCGAGTTAAAACCAGTGCCCACTGTGCCGTGTTGTTTCACAGTTCCACTCTCTCAGCATTTCAATTTATTGTACAGTAATTAGATACTATTGTTGGTTGAAATAAAGGAATCAGCGCCCAGTAATTACTTCACTGTAAAATGTAATGAGTTTTCGAGTACTGGCTTACTGTAAAAATTGCACCATAATAAATAGAATGCTGTTTTCCTGCTATAAACTTGCAGTGAATTCTCTTAGTGTATTTCTTCATGAAACATGTTTATGTGATAGTCTTCCAATTTTATGGCTGAAGTTTATCACTATAAGGTGCATTTCATGACAGCCGAATAACTACATTCAGTTAGACTTGTCACCATGTGCCTTCAGTATCAAGACACATGCTGATTGTATCAAATACTGTTGACTGTCTTAGTGCTGCAAATAGAAAAGATGATTACATTGTTCTGTTTAGATGTGATGTAATATTATTCACATTGCAAGGAAGTAAAGGTCAAGGTTGTCTAAGAAACACAGGATAGATTGGCTGTTGAAAGCTTTGTAATGTGTTGATAACACACTAATAGTCTCAGAACTAGTTTTACATTAATGTTTCTGTGATTTCTTACACAAGATGCAGTATTTGTGGAAATCAAGCAGGTCACCAGCCACATCTAGGAAAGCAAAACAATGCCACAGGAGACAATTAAAACAAAACTAAAAAAATCATTGATTGCAGTACAGAAAGAAAGGGACAATTTTGGTGAAATTAAATCGCACAGAAATGGTTGCACTGAAAATCCCTTGACAAAGACAAATGGTAAGGAGATATCAGCTAGCTTGCTCTCAATAAAATACTTCTAATAATTATACTGAAAACAAGAAAAAGAAAAAAATGTTAGCTTCCTAACTGCAGGAATGACTTCTTAGGTGCGAAACCCTCAGAACAAAATAGGAGAACTTGCAAAATTTAGTTTTTTTGGGGGAATGTAAATCCTGAAATCCCCCAGGTGGCGTGGCCACCAGCCATGCTGGATAGTGAGATTCAGTGACTTGTAGTCCAAAAGAGTAACTTCCCTTCAGGGTTCTTTTTTTTTTTTTTTTAGTGAGAGAGATTATTGTTTTTCCATATAGCCTTATAGAAGAATAGAACTTGTTCACAAGAGTCATCGTTCCTTGTGCAGAGAATAACCAGTAGGTCATAGATGTGTGTGATTATCTTGTAGCCAGCATTAGTTGTGTTAGCTTTCTGGTCAGCATAATGCCTGTGTGCCCCATGCTTCCATAATAAAGAATCAGTTGAAAGTTGTAGAGTATTTTCAGCTTTTAGCCACTTCAAGTCCAGTTGCTGGCAAACAAAGACAAACCATCATGCTAAATGTAATTGCCGGAGTCATTAATGATACTAATCCAGGCTAGTTTGTGGGCAATAGTAAAGGACTGCTATAACTGCCATTATTTCAACTTGAATTGGTTTCCAAAATTGGTTAACTAATTTACATGATGGAAATAAGGAACAAGATTACTACAAATCTTTGAACACTTATCTTAAACGGTCATCCCATAGCAAATGAAGATGATGCAGTTACCTATTATCTGTGGTATGTCTTGTGATGCTGGATGAGACAGATTTCATCAATATCCTTTGCAATATAGCAGGTCAGCAACTAATCAACAGTTGTCATGCCAAGTCTTTCTTCCAGACTTCCTGTAGGCCTACAAGAGAGAACAGAGTAGCTGCTAACAAGATTTTACATAGGGCAGACACTAGATTTCAATAACTTGCTGTGGGTCTTTCAGAGGGAATGAAGTCTCTGGTGGCTTGCCTAAGGAAAACAGGGTTGGCAGTAAAGCATAGCATTGGCTGGATCTGAAACTGTGTCACTGGAACATCCTATAGCTGGGACTTGAGAGGGATATGCCGTTAAGAACAGAAACCATTCCTCAGCAATTAAACTGGAAAGACATACAGTATATCACAGAAGTGAGTACACCCCCTCACATTTCATAAATATTTTAGTGTATATCTTTTCATGTGACAACACTGAAGAAATGACATTTGGCTACAATGTAAAGCAGTGAGTATACAGCTTGTATTACAGTGTAAATGTGCTGTCCCCTCAAAATAACGCAACACACAGCCATTAATGTCTAAACTGCAGCCAACAAAAGTGAGTACACCCCTAAGTGGCAATGTCCAAATTGGGCCCAAGTAGCCGTTTTCCCTCCCTGGTGTCACAAGTCACAAGTCTCAGGTGTGAAGGGGGAGCAGGTGTTATCGCTCTCACTCTCTCAGACTGGTCACTGGAAGTTCCACATGGCACCTCGTGGTAATGAACTATCTGAGGATCTGAAAAAACAAATTGTTGCTCTACATAAAGATGGCCTAGGCTATAAGAAGATTGCCAAAACCCTGCAACTGAGCTGCAGCACGGTGGCCAAGACCATACAGCGGTTTAACAGGACAGGTTCCACTCAGAACAGGCCTCGCCATGGTCGACCAAAGAAGTTGAGTGCCCGTGCTCAGCGTCATATCTAGAGGTTGGCTTTGGGAAACAGATGTATGAATGCTGCCAGCATTGCTGTACAGGTTGAAGGGGGGTGTGTGTGCTCAGACCATATGCTGCACACTGCATTAAATTGCCCTCCAGGGCTGTCGTCCCAGAAGGAAGCCTCTTCTAAAGATGATGCACAAGAAAGCCCGCATATGGTTTGCTGCAGACAAGCAGACTAAGGACATGGATTCCTGGAAACATGTCCTGTGGTCTGATGAGACCAAGATAAACTTATTTGGTTCAGATGGTGTCAAGCGTGTGTGGTGGCAACCAGGTGAGGAGTAGAAAGACAAGTGTGTCGTGCCTACAGTCAAGCATGGTGGTGGGAGTGTCATGGTTTGGGGCTGCATGAGTGCTGCCGGTACTGGGGAGCTACAGTTCATTGAGGGAACCATGGATGCCAACATGTACTGTGACATACTGAAGCAGAGCATGATCCCCTCCCCTCAGAGACTGGGTCACAGGGCAGTATTCCAACATGATAACGACCCCAAACACACCTCCAAAACGACCACTGCCTTGCTAAAGAAGCTGAGGGTAAAGGTGATGGACTGGCCAAGCATGTCTCCAGACCTAAACCCTATTGAACATTTGTGGGGCATCCGGAAATGGAAGGTGGAGGTGTACAAGGTCTCTAACATCCACCAGCTCTGTGATGTCATCATGGAGGAGTAGAAGAGGACTCCAGTGGCAACCTGTGATGCTCTGGTGTACTCTATGCCCAAGAGGCAGTGCTGGAAAATAGTGGTGGCCACACAAAATATTGACCCTTTGTGCCCAATTTCGACATTGTCACTTAGAGATGTACTCACATTTGTTGGCAGCGGTTTAGACATTAATGGCTGTGTGTTGTGTTATTTTGAGGGGACAGCACATTTACACTGTTATACAAGCTGTATACTCACTGCTTTACATTGTAGCCAAGTGTCATTTCTTCAGTGTTGTCACTTGAAAAGATATACTAAAATATTTATGAAATGTGAGGGGGTGTACTCACTTCTGTGATATACTGTATCTAGGTTGCAAAAGTTGCATGGGATACCAGGTGTCAATGCAGAAAACAATATGCTGAACAAGACAGGTATGATACAGGGGGGTTCTGTGTACAAATTTTCTACACTGGCTTTATGGGGCACAAAGGAAGATGAGCACTGTTTCCCAATAATGGATTCCCACACATTTTTGGGATCCAGTTCCCCAAACCATTCGTTATTGCTCATGTTGATTGAGATTTCTGAAAGGCAAAGTCCAACAACATCTGGAAAATGGGACCCACTACATAAAGTACTTTCCTGTTGCCCTCTTGGCTTTTACGTCAAGTAGAGTAAAGCCATAATAGGAATAGGATATCCCAGTCACTACTCCTTAAATCTTCCTTTCTTGGTGCATCCTATGTAGTAAAAGGACAAAAGCAATGCAACTGCCTTTGGATATGACATACTGTAGTATAATTTTGCTGAATGGAAAAATTCCACCCAATGGTAATTCCAAGGTTCTGTTTAAGGATGGAATCCGTGGAGAGGGCTAGATATAACAGAGCCATAAATTGGGTAGATGCTCCAGGAATGTCTAGCAAAAAAAAATAAAAAAAAATAATAAAAAAAAGAGATAGAGAAACTCTTTCACTGACCAGCACTGATCTTTTTCTTAGCATGTTGCCATTTCTGTGCTGTTGACATCTTGCCTGGTCCAACAGCAGTCTGTTCTTTAATGAAACTAAAAAGTCAGTATGAGGTTATTCCAGGATTATTTAAAAACAATTTTAGTCAGAACTGGCTGTGCTTTGTCAGAAATGTCCAGCAGGAAAGAGAGATGTAATCTCCAGCTCTTATGGCTAAATTATTGTTATGGGGCATTCACATTTATAGCAGCAAACACTGCATAACAAGGTAGCATCCATCTGTTCTTCTTTAGCATTCTGAAAGTTCTTACTTGATTGCCTATTACGACACCATGCTCCCTGGATCATATAATGTACAGTCCCGCTTACTGAACACACCTAATATTATTTCCTGTATTTGCTATAACTATTCAAATGGAGGGCTGAAAAGACAAATGGCCTTTCATTGTGAAGTCTTAAAACAAAACAAAAGGCACCATATTGCCACTTTAGGGACCCATTTGTTGCCTGCTGATGCTATTAGACATGTCATTTCAGTCCTGCAGTTAGCCATAAACCACGTCTTTTCTTTTCTCTTTTTTTTCCCCCCCAGAGAGAAATAAATGCCTGAAGGGAAACAAGAATAGAAAGCATCCTTAAAATGAGTGATTTACAATTGGTGGGGAGATGCAATATGAAAATTATAGCCTTCTTATTGTGAGTGTCACATTCCAAGCTCACTCAGGGCTGCTGTATTAAAAGAAACCCACAGGCCATCTGGCTGGATAAGTCTGCATGATGTGAAAGCTTTCTGTGTGGCAGAGTTGAGAACAACATTCTGTATTAGTGCATGAATGGAATAAAAATGGGAGACAGCAGTTCAGTCATAATATATCACAAGCTCCTCTTTGGAGACCTCATGAGTTGTTCAACAGCAGGGTTCGTAAGGAAGCAGACCAAGATCTGCTCCTAGATCTCTCAGTAATTTGTAGTTAGAAAGGAAATTTTGGCAACAGCAAACCAACTTTTTACCCTTCTTAGTCATGTGACAAGAATGTGTAATCTACTCTACTACTCACAGAAGGCTTAGCATAGGTTTCCTCTTGCTAGGACTCAAAACGGTAAGAAAGATACAAGGGAATGTTTAGGGAATGGGAAATTGCAAATATCCCAGGACAGGTTGGTTTCTGTATACCATGTACCAATTACTTTCCAAATTTTCTTGAAGTAATCTACAAAGTTATATATTCAAAACTTATTAAGTAAATAACAATATAAATAAAAATAATGTTTTGATGACAAAATATTATAGCAGGACGGCCTTACAGCAACATGTTTTCTTGGTCAGAATCCTGTTTAGCATAGTAAAACACATTAGAGTAAGCCCATTGAATCAATGGGGATTTACTGATTCACCTCCTTCATAAATTCCATTGATTCAAATGCGCCTACTCCAATTTGATTTACTAGGCTAAAATAAGTAATGGTTGTTGTTGTTTAGTTGATAAGTCGTGTCCGACTCTTCGTGACCCCATGGACCAAAGCACACCAGGCCCTCCTGTCTTCCACTGCCTCCTTGAGTTTGGTCAAATTCATGTTGGTAGCTTCAATGACACTGTCCAACCATCTTGTCCTCTGTCGTCCCCTTCTCCTCTTGCCTTCACACTTTCCCAACATCAGGGTCTTTTCCAGGGAGTCTTCTCTTCTCATAAGATGGCCAAAGTATTGGAGCCTCAGCTTCAGGATCTGTCCTTCCAGTGAGCACTCAGTGTTGATTTCCTTCAGAATGGATAGGTTTGTTCTCCTTGCAATCCAGGGGACTCTCAAGAGTCTCCTCCAACACCACAATTCAAAAGCATCAATTCTTCGGCGGTCAGCCTTCTTGATGGTCCAGCTCTCACTTCCATACATCGCTACTGGAAAAACCATAGCTTTGACTATGCGGACTTTTGTCGGCAAGGTGATGTCTCTGCTTTTTAAGATGCTGTCTAGGTTTGTCATCGCTTTCCTCCCAAGAAGCAGGCGTCTTTTAATTTTGTGGCTGCTGTCACCATCTGCAGTGATCATGGAGCCCAAGAAAGTCAAATCTATCACTGCCTCCATATCTTCCCCTTCTATTTGCCAGGATGTGATGGGACCAGTGGCCATGATCTTAGTTTTTTTGATGTTGAGCTTCAGACCATTTTTTGCGCTCTCCTCTTTCACCCTCATTAAGAGGTTCTTTAATTCCCCCTCACTTTCTGCCATCAGAGTGGTATCATCTGCATATCGGAGGTTGTTGATATTTCTTCTGGCAATCTTAATTCCGGCTTGGGATTCATCCAGTCCAGCCCTTCACATGATGTCTTCTGCATATAAGTTAAATAAGCAGGGAGACAATACACAGCCTTGTCGTACTCCTTTCCCAATTTTGAACCAATCAGTTGTTCCATATCCAGTTCTAACTGTTGCTTCCTGTCCCACATATTGATTTCTCAGGAGATAGATAAGGTAGTCAGGCACTCCCATTTCTTTAAGAACTTTCCATAGTTTGCTGTGGTCCACACAGTCAAAGGCTTTTGCGTAGTCAATGAAACAGAAGTAGATGTTTTTCTCGAACTCTCTGGCTTTCTCCATAATCCAGCGCATGTTAGCAATTTGGTCTCTAGTTCCTCTGCCCCTTCGAAATCCAGCTTGTAAAGTAATGGTTAGTGTAGGCCTATTTAAATTAATGGAACTTATGGAAAAGTGGACTCAACAAATCCCGATTGATTCAATGGGCCTATTCTAATGTGATTTACTACAGTAAGCAACAGGATTTTGACCAAAGTTTTCTTTCCTCTGGACCACGTTAGTAGATAATACAGGAAATTCTGTTTCCCAAGTCTTCTCTTCTTGTAAGTATATATAACCTAGAATTTCTACCACTGATATGGTAATGATCTTATTGGCACCTTTGCAACTCTCACAGTCGTCCACCCAACATGGCCACTAACTAGACATTATGGTCTAAAACATACATTTTTGCATGTTCTGGTATGACACTAGATGAGGCCTAATCTGTCATGAAACAGAGTCAAACCTCTACATCTGTCTTGCTCCCAGGCACCCTTGCCCAAAGGCTGGCAGCCTGGGGGGATGTAGAATCAGGGTGAAAGCAATGCAGCAGCCTTGCAAACAGAATCCAACAGGAGATCCAAAGACAAAGTCCAAGAGTAACCCAATGTCAAGGCAATCTAGTTGTATCAGAAAACAAACAGTGAGAGTCCAAGAAGTGTAGTTAAACAGATATTTCAGCTAACCATAAAATTTACTCATCGTACTTATAATAATAAATAATGATAGAAAGCACTGCTTTCAGGAGCTACATAATGATGAACCTAATCTTTTTATATATCAGTACATCTACATCACAGTAGTTAGTTGGTTGGTTGGTTGGTTGGTTAGTTAGTTAGTTAGTTAATTTGCTTGCTTGCTTGCCTGCTTGTTTTATCGGGTCTTGTATAATTGAATTGAATTGAATTGAAAAATTGAATTCTTTATTTAGCAGTAGGTAGGTAAGAAACTGGAAAAGACCCTGATGTTGGGAAAGTGTGAGGGCAAGAGGAGAAGGGGACGACAGAGGATGAGATGTTTGGACAGTGTCATCGAAGCTACCAACATGAATTTGACCCAACTCCAGGAGGCAGTGGAAGACAGGAGGGCCTGGCGTGCTCTGGTCCATGGGGTCACGAAGAGTCGGACACGACTTAACGACTAAACAACAACAAAGGTAAGAAACTAATAACAGGCAAGAAACTGACTGCAAACTGTAAAGGTACTGTAAAGGTTAGAATACATATACACTTCCTGATTGAAGATCATTTCACTTTTGGACAGTGCAAATGTCTATTATAGCAAGCAATGTCCATGAAGGTATACTGTACAACATTTCCTTGCACATAATCTGCAATGACATCCAGAGTATAACTGGTAAAGGCCACAGCATTTTTGTTTGTGCCGCCCAAACTGTTACACACACTTGAATTTGGCGCCTAGCACCAGTTTTCTGCTTTTTGCACCACTAGGCAGTTCAAGCTAAATGTGGTCACACTGGAGTATAACTCTCACTGCTACTGGATGACAGACATCACTCCCCCTTCGTGTCCCACTGTTCAATACATTCTGCCAGTGTGATATGGAAGCCATAGCCAGCTCCTCTAGCAATACAATTAAGCTCAGGTGCCTCATAGGACAATACAAAGCCAAAACAAGGTGGGGGGTCCTGGCTGTTCCTCAACATCTCCATATTGAATGCATCCTGCCATCTGTTGATGTAAGCAACAAGCACAACTCACAAGTTTTTTTCTCTTCCTAGCACTACACTAAGGCCCTGGTCACATGAGGGAAATGTTATGTAGTTATCCACCAGTTATGTCAGTATTTTTTCCCTAGTCACATGATGCAGAGTTAAGACCAAAACATTTTCCTGGCTTGCGGTGTAACTGCAGAACATTTTCCCATCACTACGAGGGTTCTGCTATTTTGTACCTTTGTTGTACTGATGCATTCCTTACTGGGATTGCCTGTGTGCAGGACCTGCTCTGCTTCTTTTCAGAATTGAAGCCAGGAAGGTGGCAGCCATTACTGCAGCGTGCACATTTTTTTAAAAAAAATTGTGCATGATACATCATGTGTGTAGGCATCCTTCGGTCTCGAGAGACTATGGTAATGTGCTCTGAATAGAGGTCTTGGAACAGCACCTTGTGTGGCTGAGAAGGCCAATTCGAGAGTGACAATCCCACACTGAAGACAAATACAATCTGGGGACAGATTGTATTGTGTGATACATCAATACATTGGTAAAAGTATGTCACGGGGGGGGGGGCTGCCATTACATTACTGGCAAGTAAAAAAATTTTTATTTCATGTGGGAAGATACATTGAAACATTGGTATGCCAATGTCACGGGGGGGGGGGGGTGATCACCAGTACAGCTATGTGGATATTCCAAGTCCAATGTGTGCAATGCATTTCTGCAGGAGCAGCCAGTGCAACAGAGGGACACTTTCCTAAACAGAACCCCCTTTCTGATCAATGTTCTCTCTAATTTCCACACACCCCATGTGTAAGTCCCCCCCCCGCCCCGCTGCATGGGGTTCTGTTGTGACAGAAATGAAAGCGGCTGGAAAAGATATCTGTGGGTGAACAAGGGGGGAGGAAAGCTGTGCAGAGAGGGGTGGAATCAAGCATGCTTGCACAGTCATGCACCTTAGAGGGAGCCTTGTTTCTGATATATTGATGTATTGATAAATATGTTTCTATCTATCTATCTATCTATCTATCTATCTATCTATCTATCTATCTATCTATCTATCTATCTATCTATCTATCTATCTATCTATCTATCATCTCAAGGGACTAAATTGCCTCTTGAAGCAAGAGAGAAAATAAACTGGTACCATGGTGTAGACGGCCATAATGATTCAAATAGGAGGAAATAAATCAATAGTGCTAAAAGTTCTTGGGACATTTGTCCTGGGATATATACCACATGACCATAATTCCGTACAATAAAGGTATGGAAAGTACAGAAGAACTAGAAAACATTTCCCTTGTGTGACCAGGGACTAAGGGTCATAAGGCAACACAACACCAGAATGTGATAAGGTATATTTGCTGGTCCCAGTACTCCTTCTTTCCTACCTTATTTAGGCCTGAAAGACAAAGGCAAAGTGCAGGTGAATGGAGGTTAACTTGTAAGTTAGTGCAGTTTGTGAAATTGTACACCATCCTTCCTGATCACAGGGCATGTCTGTTGAGGCATGAGCCTTCCTCCAGTTTTAAGGTGAGAGGGTTTTTTTTGGATAATCAAACCTACTTCCTTTGTTAGGTGCATTATGCGCTTTCTTTCGCTCTCTGTATATGTATGTGTGTGATTAAGCCTTCACTGTTTTCCCCATATAATCTTAATGTTCTATTAGCACCTTCTTTCTGTGGAATATAAAACAAATCTGCCAAAAAAAATGCTGTGAAGAGGAATGCTAAACTAGCCCTCCTGAGGCGTATACATGAATTCCCCTGACAAACGCTTGAGAAATGCTGTACTAATCCTGATGAATAGAGACCTTCATGGTTTTTATGTCCCTTTAACTTACAATTTTCCCCATTTCACTGGTTGTGACTTACAGACAACAAGTAAATTGACTATAATAGAACTTGGTTTTATGTAGCGCCTTTCACACTCATGGAATCCCAAAGCTATTTAAAAAGTAATGGGTTGCTCAGTGATTGTGTAGATGAATATAGCACCCATCATGTGCTCCCCAACACTCCAAGTGCCTTGAGAAAACAAACCTATTAAGAATGGAGACATTGGGTTCATGTACTCTTTTAAAATTTTGATGAGATTTGATAGAATTTGATTTACCTTTGGAGAGCTGTAAAAATCTGATTAGTTCTAACCAAAGACAGACAGAAGGAATTTGAAGCCTGGCATATGAACCTTGGCTTGCTCATTTAGCAAATGATTGAAAGATTGTTATTTTTTCCAAAAGCCAGATTAATTTTCTTGTCTTTAAAGTGGGATAGTACTTACTTTGCAACATTGTCATGAAGGAGGATGTTGATTCCAACTGTATCAAATTATGAAGCCCAGACACCAGTACTTTAAAACAGTACGGCAGTCCCCTGTTGATGAACAATGAACAAAATATTGTTAGAAGCTTCTCAAAATGTGGAGGAAAGTATCAGAGCCCAGTTGCAAATGCCTGTACATTTCGTCGTCATCATCATGTGCCGTCAAGCCAATTCTGACTCACGGTGACCCATTTCAGGGTTTTCTAGGTAGAGGATACTCAGAAGTAGTTTACCCTTCCCTTTTTCTGGGGGTACCCAGAGACTGACCCAGGCTGACTCTACTAACACAGATTCTTAGTTGAAAGTATGAACAGCCTCCATTTAATGAATGTTATGTTAATGTGAAAGCTCTCATCATGTTCAATGTATAGTGGCTATTTCATTAGTGCAGATTTTGTGATATTGAAATTATCCTGAGTATTCTGGGACTTCTGGTCCAGACGGTAATTTTTCCAAGTTCAGATATTATAAAGTACTATGCATCGTTGCTTTAGGTTACCCTAAAGGGAAAGCATATTTTGCAGCAAATGCATGGCTCGATTTAATGTCTTTGGATTTTTAAATTATATGGAGATTTTTGTGGCGAGAAAAGACCGGAGTGTAAGGAAGGGCATTTGCTGTGTCCTCAGTAGGGAAGCCCTGGTGACAATCCACCTGCTGTGAGAGGTTAGGTCTGCAATTTGAATGGAATAGAAGACCGAATACTGCCGCATCCTGTCCAAAATTGGGCAGTGGGTGAGACTGATGAACAGTCAGAAAACCCATAATTCAGTTCCCCACTCATTGTGAAGCTTTCTGGGTGGTCTTAGTCTCGCCACTATTTCTCTGCCTTACCTGAAGACAAAATGGGATCTAGGTCCAGTGCAATAAATAAAAAAAAAAAATATAGGCAGCTCTACAGGTTACTGCACAGTCCAGGAACCAAACATCTCAATCTTTGTGTACCACCCATGTGGTTACTAAAATAGACTTTCATTGCTGAAAAGGGCAAATGGTTCCTTTTCCTTCTCTTCTTCTCAGTTGATGAAAACAAGAGGGTATAGGGACAGTGGAGTTGAAGGGAGTTGCTTCCTATGCTTTGAAAACTTTAGGTGCTTGTAACCTTGCTTTGGTGCATGGTAGGGATATTTACTAGAATACAGTGCCAGTCAAGCAACATTTTAAAAATAAGGTGCAGCTAAAAGTTAGGAATGATTCTAGCAATGGATCCTCCCCTGCCAATGGGTGAATATATGAGGGAAAGGGGCAAACAGAGCATATGGGTTATGCATGAAAGATTCACATCCAGGGCACAACATTCCTCCTGCTTCTGGCATATACTCTGCAGAATCCATGCAGCTTTTGTTGGAAGTGACTGGATGCAGCTCAGCTTGCAGTGAACATGCATATGTTTGCATGAGAAGGCACAAGCAAAGAGAAATAGGATGTTTGTCCAATTCTCTAGACTGTCCTTTACCTTCTTTGACCGATGCTGTCTGTCCTTAAACCTAAATCAATATAAAGTTGCTTGTGCCACTTCTTTCTTCTTACTTCTCTCTTGATCTTTAGTTGGACAGGAGATATTGTGCCTTTGTTCCCACGGTGAAGGCAGTCATGATTCATGGCATCTGCACTTTAGTGAGATAGTACTGGGATTACTATAATCTTTCCCATTTCAATGTATATCTCTGACAAACACAGTTGTTATGTGCTTCCAACTTAATGGCAACCCTTATGAATTAGTGATCTCCAGAAGGTTCTGTCATTCACAGCCCTCAAGGCCAAGGCTTTTTTTATTGACTCAATCCATCTTATATTCACTTGTCTTCTTTTCCTGCTGCCTCGAACTCCAATTTTTCAATACTAGCTTTCTTATTTTCTCAACACCCCCTCCCCCAAATCTTCTTTCCAAATGTGACTTTCCAAGTCTGTTGCTCATTTAACTATTCTGATATTCAGAAGGCTAAATCCACTGATTCACTCACTTGCAGCTTGCTCTGCTAACAGGTGGTAAGTTCTTTGAAGTTTAAAGGGAGCAGATAGCTTAGCTGTATGTCTTATGTTTTGCTTTACTCTATGCTGTAAGTTTTCATTTGCTGTTCCCAGATAATCAAGAAAAAACTGATTTTCCCCCTCATCCCCTATGAGAGGGTTAGATACTTTTGTGTGCTACTGATGAAAATTCTTGCATGGGTGGGAATTGTTTTCTATGCAAAGCAAAGTATGCTGCTTAAAGCAATCTCTGGCAGTTTACAACATAATTATACAGGCTACACATTGCCTCCCCAACAAGCTGGGTGCTTAGTTAACCAACCTCAGAAGGATGGAATGCTGAGTCAACCTTGAGCTGCTATCTGAATCCATTGGAATCCAACTCAGGTCGTGAGCAGAGTCTTGGCTGCAGTACTGCAGTTTAATCAATGTGCCATGAGGCGAATTGCATAATGTAGAACAGTAATAAGTTTCATTCCTCCCAGCCTCCCCAAAAAACAAGGTCTAAACTTTGATGAGGATGTCCAGATATGGAGGTAGATATGTTCAAAGTAAGTTCTTCCATCTATTAATAAACAGAAAGTAGGATTTGTTCTTCCAGTGTTGCAGTATCAGTTGTTTAGCCGGGTATGGAGAATCAGTTTTCTTTGACTATTGGTTAATTTTCCATGAGACAGGAAGATGATTGAACAAAATATTTATGGCTATAAAATTCAAAGTTCACTGTGTTCCAATTAATATGCATAATAATGTCTCCCCAGAAAAAGGCTAAAACTAGATAGAGCCCAGGCATATATTTAAGAGATGGATCAGGTATATTGCATTATCAACAATTAGCAAATTTTCTCAAACCTTTCTTGAAAAATCATTGTGGTGGCCAACATACACAGAACATAATTTTATGCTGAATTAGCTACACCTTTAGATATATGGATACCATGGGTAGAGAAGCCAAATCTGCCCTCCACTGGTTAGAAAGAATAGGACATTCCTATTCTTCATTTCATACATTCTATAGTTCAGGAAAAATTAAAAAAAAGGCTGCATGGTCATAGAAACAATTTCTATATTAATTCTATGGGGTCAGCACTGAATGGTTATAAATAAACTGTAAGGGTTTCTTTTTCTGTACTGATTGAGTAAGTATAGACAAAACTGAGGAAAATGCTGAAACACTTGAAGCTGCAGGGTCAAACTTAGTAAATGCTGAAACTGTCAATATTGCCACTCAACTGAATTTGGAAAACCATAACTATCCACCAATTTGGAAAGCAGGAAAAATTCATCATCTTAATCAGTCAGTTCATCCATATAAAGTCCCTGGATCTCTTTCAGGTGCAACGAGTTTAATCTGCATTTAATTAGCAGTTTTCTTAGCTCATGTGAGCTAATAAGAGACAAATATGGGGGCACCTTTCCAAAGTCTTAAATTATTGATGTTTATTCCACTAATTTCCACTCTTCCTTCATCTGAAGTTAGTCTGGCTTTCTGTATGATCTGTTCTGTGTACAGACTGAACAGATAAGGGGATAAAATGTACCCTTGTCAAATTTTGTACTTTCCCAAAATGTACCCTTGTCTGACACTTTCCCAGGGCCGGTGCCAGGCTTTTTTGCGCCCTAGGCAAGACTAACTACTTGCGCCCCCCCACCAATATTCAAAAACAGACAAATTGTAGGAAAAACAGAAAGTACAAAAGTTGAAATTGTGAAAATTTTATTTTAAAAACTGAGAGAACAAGTAATAGAACAGTCTTCAATTTTCTTTCTCAAATACAAAACAGTTTTAGCACACAAATCATTCTAAATAATCCTATGAACTGTAATGTCTCTTAAATGTTTCTGTTTTTGCCACATCAAAATCTCATTTTGTGTGCCTTTTCTTTTGCAAATTTTGTCACTGATTCCTTCAGGTCAATGGCTGATGCTTCGGCATGTTCAATTGATATAGCTGCCAAACCAACTAGTCTACTTTGCAGCATTGTTGAGCGTAAATATGTTTTTATAAGCTTGAGCTTTGAGAAACTGCGTTCACCACTAGCCACTGACAATGGAAGTGTGAGAAGGATCCTTAGAGCAACAGAAACATTAGGCACACTATCCAGGAATTTTTGTTGCACTATGAAGAGAAGTACTCCTTGTGATGGCATAGACTTTGGAAGTCTTCGAGCTATTGCTATAAGTTCACAGCACAGATCTTCAGCATCAATATCTTTGTTTCCATTGTGCATCAATAATTTTTCCAAATTCTTGCAGGCCTTAAGTACATCTTCAGTACATTTTTTGTTGATCTTGTATATGTCATACAGGAAGCCAAACAAGGAATTGTATTGTTGTAGCTGTTGGAATCCCTCTTCAACAGATTGTATGGCCATGTCTAAGACAGCATAATAGAAACTTATTTTGAATTCCTGCTTTGGATCTTGTGGTGCTTCCTCTTGTGCTTCATACTGCATAATTTTCTCCTCCACTGCTGCTTGTCCATTAGCCCTGTTTGATTACTTATAACCCCAGGAAGTAGATCACAGTGGCTGGTGTCAATGGGACATTTGTAAGAAATAGGGATTGCAGCAGGGGTCACCTCGGGGGGGGGGGGGACTCAAGGGTACGCAGTACTGGCAACTCTGAAAGTGCTTATCTATTTATTTTTACTTACCCAGTGGTTTTTTGCTTACTTCCATTGATGCCAGGGATGATATATGCAAATGAGTTATCCTAATGAGATACCAGCAGCCCTTTTTCTATGAAATGACCCTTGGGTTGCAGTATATAGAAAATTTTTATAAGACTTTATAAATAATTATATTCCATAGCACTGTTGTGGTATTTATCTTAAAATTTTAAAATATAATTTTTAGTTGCATTTTTTTCAAGAAACTAGTCTGTATCAAACTGTGCCTCTCTCAGGTCAGTTCTGTGCTCCTCTGAGTTCAGTTCTGCACCCCTCAGGTCAGTTCTGCGACCCTCTGAGGTCAGTTTTGCACCCCTTTCAGGTCTGCGCTCTAGGCGGTCGCCTAGTCCGCCTAGTGGTAGCTCCGGCCCTGCACTTACCCCATAGGAAACCATTCTGTCTCTTCATATTCTGTGCAGTGGAAGAAGGATGGGAAAAAATCCCCCGAGGAGCACCAGGAGAAGCAGCCCAAAGTGCAAGTCCCAGCCAACCAGGACCAGCTCTAGAGGAGGAGAAGGTGAAGCAGCCTCCATTGAAGATGCAGGAACCGGGGTTCAGACTAAGATGCATCCACCCTTTTCAACTCAACTGCTAGGCAGCAGCGGTAGCTGAAGCTGACACCATTGGAGGAGGCAATGACAGTGACCGTCAAACTAACTTTTATTAGTACCTGGCAATGGTAAACTCCTGTTAAACGTCTCTAGCCATGAAAACCCTATGATGAGACAGTCCATTGCTAAAGCCCATATAAAATTCTGAAACAAACTATTATTTGTATTAAAATATTTGCAAGGGCTATAGAAAGAGATTCCCCTAAGAACATACATTAACTGAGGTATAATGTTCTTTTTCAATAGGTTTAAATTACCCCACAGGGTCACAGTGAAACATACCCATTTCTGCCAGTCCAAAGATATTTCAGCAATTATTTTATTAAAATTTTACTTTATTGTTTATGATAGATACCTATGTATTAATATTCCAGAAATATGCAGTAACATCTGGACACCAGCACAAATATCATTCTGCAAATACAGAGACAACATGATATGTTGTTGCCTCTTGGCATCACCTCAGATTTCGTCCAGTTGACAGAACAAAAGGACACATCTCCAGAACTATGAACTGCTTTCCTTCATGCTAGAAGAGAAGACTGAGATTCCAAAATATATAGCAAAATATTGTGTGGATATTTTTTTTCTCTAGTTCTTCTTTGGGGGGCATTTTCTTCTTTCATCTTGTAAATTTTTGTTTTTTCTTGTTCTTTTATGATTGGAGACATTTAAAAATGCATTTTAAAAAACTTACTGCACCATTTCTATAATACACCCAAGTTGTACTAATTGCACTAAACTGTTATAGCTGCTGATTTGTTGCATGGATTTTTAAAAATCAGAAGCAAAGGAGACCAATCTCTCTCTTTCTCTTTCTCTCTCTCTCTCTCTCTCTGTCTCTGTTTTGGACAAGCAGCACTCTATGCTTGGTGTCTATGTACTTTACTTCTGAAAAGAAAGGACACTTGTTCTGTATAGACCATCACAGAAATATTTTGCACAAACTAGAGAAATCTTGACATGTTCCTCAATCTCATTCTTACAATGCAGCAGTAGTGACTCATCCATTTGGACAACTGCAGCATTACCCCTCCTCAGCTCAAGCTACTCTGAGGCTTCCATTCTTGCCTGCCTCCTTGCTGTATGTGTGAATGTTAGCCCACCTGTCTGGGTGAATTCCTTTAAGAGAGGAATTGCTGTACTGTGATCATTGCTTTGTTAAAAGTTCTGCAACACACATTAAAGGTGTTGTAGATTCATATAGTGAAGAGAAGGATTAAAGTTTAAAGTTCATGCCACTGTCTGCTTGGGCCCCTATCTATATTATCACATTCCCTCCCTCTCTGCTTACTCTAAAATAAAGTGAATAAGCAATATAACATCTAGTGTGTTTTTTTTTAAAGCAATATCTCTTAGGCCTTCAAATGTGTTCTTCTCAGAAGGGAGTCAGGACAGAGAGGAGAAAGGGGAAGAGCTTTGCATATGGGATTTGGAAGTGGAACAGGTGTGATGGGTTGAAGCCAAGGAGAGTCAGCATCTATTGCTGAGGTCAAAAGATAACTCTGCTATCTTTTTTTTTTTTTTACAAGATAAAGTCCAATACTGTAAATGTTTATTTTGGGAAGGAGAAAGCAAGTAATTCTGGGCACGGGTGACTCCATATAAATTTGGTCACAGGGCCTCACCTCAGAGGCAGCGCCTCAGTTTCATGCAGAGCAATAGACTGGAAACCACACATCAGCCGGAATCTTGTTGGCGCAGCTCTGATGATGTCATCAGCCATGGCCTTTCATCTTTAATTAAACGTTCCCTATTTCCTGCCTATGTTGTAAGGTTCCCTAGGATTCCCTTTTGACTTGGGGAAGTTTTTATATCTGAAAATCACTGCCACCAGTCCCACTACTGGGATTAGGATCAGGACTGCAGCTCATGATGCCATCACCCTTACATGCACCAACAAGATTCTGGCCATTGTGGATCATGAAGACTATTTCCCCTGGGCTCTCAGGCCTCAGTTGTCCAGATTTGCCCAGCATTTGGCAGGTGGGTGTTCAGTAATATAGTAACATCTCAGGATGAAAAACCCAGGTGTCTTCTGAAGAACAGAGACAGGAACTGTCAGCACAGCATCTTTCTTGTGCAGAATTTCAGAATCAGCTAAATTAAAACCCCGTTAGTTACAATGAAGTGTTTTATACTGGTAGTATTTGTAGATTTTACTAGCTGGCTTTTTGCATAGCCATAACCTTTTGCAATTCAGGATATCTGCCATAGTCCCCCCCCCCCCCAAAAAAAAGCTTTAAAACTTTTTGCCATGTTACTTCAGTCAAGCAATTAAAATGTGAAATTTTATAACCATAGTTTTGCCGAATAAACACTTTGGGGGTCCCATGACTTGTCAGTAGTTGGCTATAACACTAATAAAACTAGTGTATCGTAGATAAGATTTTTCTCTTATTGCATCTACAAATTAGTGTTTCGTTAAGCATTAACATTAATTGACAATAGTGGATTACTGCTCTGAATAATACTTCTCTGTGCATTTCATGCTGTGATTTTAGTTTGAGTCTTTCAATGAAGGTTGCTTCTAAAAATAATCCTTGCTGGAGTATAACCCAAGAGTTTAAAAGAGTTTAAATTATATGCCTAAAGCTTTAATTTGGATTTAATAAGCCTGTTTTTGTCATGTTTATTAAACTCACTTGACTTTTCAAAGAGCACCCACTGAGGCTTATGAATATGCAGATTGGAAGTGTGGTTGGTAAAGAATGAAACTAAACTACACCTATAATAAAGATGTAATCACATTTTTAATTATCAATTAACATTTAAGTAACTCAATTAGCATATAACCGGAAATAGCTATCCACCAGAAAATGAGACATCATTGACAATCAGGATGTGCAGGAGCTAATTTAAGATGTGAACTCAGGGTGCTGCTAAACATGACCCGACTCAACATTACCAGATTACAAACTACATCAGTGCTGCCTACTTTCCAAAGTGCAAATAAAGTGGAAGACAGTACTTGTCTTTTTTCCTCCCTGCCATTCTTCCCCCAATTCCCCTACTATAGCCAATAAGATAGCTCAGGTATCTGGCTGCTGAGCCACTGGTTGGGAGTTTGATTCCCCACTGTACCTCCTACAAGAAGAGTCAACCTGTGTGGCCTTGGGCAAACTGCACAGTCCCAGGATTCCCCCAGAAGAATGGAATGGGAAACCGCTTCTGAGTACTCTTTACCTGGAAAACTGTGAAAAGAGTCACCATAAGTCAGAGTTGAGTTGATGGCAAATGTTTTTTATCATTATTCAGTAGAACACAACTTTTTCCCTGCAGGCTGTGAGATTTTCTTCTATAGGTGCCAAAATAATTTGACCAACCTAGGGTACTAGGATTTTCCCCCTTCCTGTATGGCTTTCCCACTTCATTTATTTGTATAGCTGAAATTTCTCATTTGTGGCACATCGTTTATGTAGCTCCTGTTAAAGATCTAGTTGTTTTCCCCACTCTTCTCTTTCAGGAGCTATTTAAAAACATACTTATTAATATGAGCCCTCAGAGAATGAATAAATATTCTATCTGTCTTCTGCTGCTGTTTGTTTTTTATTTTTGTGTTGAATTTTATCAGACATTTGTAATTATTATTTCACATATTTGTGAAATGCACTGTGTGTTTTTATGTAGAAACTACATTGTAGACTGCAATAAAAATACAGTACATACATAAACAAGAGAGAAACTGCATTCTGTATCTGAGGCAGGAAAAGATTTTCTGCTGTCTTGTTGAGCTCTGCTTGAAACTCTGCTACAAGCCTTAGTTCCTAGAGCACCAGCCTTTCCAAGAGTCCCTCATCTGGGTCTTTTCTCTCTTCAAGGACTGATTGATAACCATCCCTGAAACTGGATCCCTTGAGAAATTGGAAGAGAGGGACTGCACATGTCTAAAACAATGCCACTTTCTGAGTTGGCTACAGAATAGCTCAGAGAGCTAGAGGTGAGTTTGGTGAGTTGATTCCCTACTGTACAATCTGGAAGAAGCAGCCTATGTAGGGAATAATAAACCACTCCTGGAAGAATCTGAAAAGAGTTGCCATAAGCTGGAATTGACTTGATAGATGTATTATTATTATTATTATTATTATTATTATTATTATTATTATTATTATTATTATTATTATTATTATTATTATTATTATTATTATTAATAATAATAATAATAATAATAATAATAATAATAATAATAATAATAATAATAATAATAATAATAATAATAATAATAATATTATTCAGAAACACCAGGCACAGTCAACATTATAAAAACATTGACTGGTATTATATAACAGATACAAGTTTTAACCAAAAACCTAAGTATCTGTTAAATATCTGCGCAGTATTATTATTATTATTAGTTTTATTTATATGCCACATTTCTCCCAACAAGGGACCCAAAGCTGTTCCTCATGTAGGCTGTATGTATGCTGTTCCTAATATTGCCATTTTTTTTTTAGCTCTGATGGTGTGATTTCTGAGATCTGCAACTGCTTATACAGTGGTTCCTCAACTTACGACCGTCCTGACTTGCGACCAATTTGAGTTAAGACTAGCTCCGGTCACAACATTTTGCTTTGACTTGAGACCGGCGCTTTGAGATACGACCAGAAAAAAAGGCGGGGAAATTTGAACTGCTAACCGTTGGTCAGCGAAGAGGCTGCTTCACTGTAGCTCCTTCGCCTCAGCGGTTAGAGAGTGTGCGTTCGCAGAGAGGCTTCGGACTGCCTGGTACTGCTTTTCGCTTTTTAAAATTTTAAAAACTGCCTGTTCTGGGTGAGTACTGTACAGGGTTTTGCAGCGTGGGTTTGGGCTGGGGGGGGGGGTTATGTTTCTGTGCTGTGATGGGTCTTGCAGTGTGTGTTTTAGTCCCTGCTGGAATGGGTTTGTTTGATTCTGTGGCTCCTAGGGTTTGGGCTGGGTGGGGGGTTATGATGGATCTTGCAGTGTGTTTTTTAGTCCCTGCTGGAATGGGTTTTTCCCCCGGCTGGAACGGATTAATCGTGTTTCAATGTATTCCTATGGGAAAAGGTGCTTTGAGTTACGACCATCATTCCGGAATGGATTAAGTTCGCAACTCAAGGCACCACGGTAGTACTGGGTGGTTTCTAATATTGTTTCCAAACCCCAATGACTACGGGGACCACTGAAGTGTGTTTCTTCCAGAGGCGAAATGTTTCAATTGCCAGGTCTCTGTACTTTGTTAGTTTTTCCAATTCTTTATTTTCAACTGTGGCATCCCCTGGAATTGCAATGTCAATGATCCAGATATTTCTTCGTTCTATTACTACTATGTCTGGTGTGTTATGTTCAAGGTGTCTGTCCGTTTGGATCCGGAAATCCCACAAGATCTTGACTTCGTCATTATTATTATTATTATTATTATTATTATTATTATTATTATTATTATTATTATTATTATTATTATTATTATTATTATCGTCATCGTCGTCGTTGTCATTGTTGTTGTTGTCGTTGTTGTTCAAAAACTCCAGGCACAATTTGGTTATAAAAACAAAGTTATAAAAACATTGACTGGTATTATATAACAGATGAGGAGGAGGAGGATGATTTCTATGACATGTCATTTTTTTCCTGCAACCTATGTTTGATCTTCTGGATAGGTTTGAACATGTTTATGAATAATCTGGTGAGAAAGGCCACATTACTCATAAACCTGTTTGAACTTGCTTATGGGTTCAAATGTAGATTGCAGAGAAAATGTGAAATAGAAATCCTCCCCATAACTTTTATTATGCACTTATTTCTCAGCATTACCCTTTGGTTGGGGGCCAACCAAAGGGTGAAAATTAGGAGTCAGATCCTAAAAAATTGTGGGTAGTATATGTCTGCAAAATCACTGATTCTTGAATTTCAGGAAGCAAATTGGCAATTGTTTTAAATAGTTAACCAAATATTTCGGAATGACCCCAGTTGCCAAAATTCGTATGGGAAGCAGGATGACCTGACCACACTTTCATATTCTTTTAATCTCCTGCCATAATGTTTGGTACTTCATGATTTGTGCACTTTCTGTAATTTTGAGATTGTTTATTGATGGAACTTAAACTTTTATAAGGTAATTTATCTTTGTTACCTATTGTGAGGAGATCACTACTGGTGCCCTTAACAGGCCTTCTGGAGTATTCAGCAGAAGGTGTAAACCCCTGGCTCCAGGTGGGCACAGATGGCATGATGAGGAGGGCATAGAAGAGGAGGCAGAAGATAGGACCCAGCTGGTTGAGAAGTTTGGGACCAAGACTATTGAGAAACTGCGGGGAATAAAGGAGGCTAGACAGAGGCAGAGACACAGGAGTCCACAGAGTCAGAGGAACAGGTATGGGGTGAGGCTGCTGAGAAGCTGGACCCCACCTTTTCTCCAAGAGGGGTCATAGATTATGCATATACAAAGGACCTATGGACTAGGATCCTGGTAAAAGTGCAGCTCCCGGAAGGAAGGGGATGCAGAAGGGGTCCACCCGTCCTATGGTCCCCAGGGTTGCCTTCTCGCTCTGCCAACCAGGAGAGGCTCAGTACCTGGCTGGGTACTTGGGCCCCACTGCAACATAGAGGAGGCACTAGAGGTGCAAAGGCAGAAGGAGTTGCATCAGTGTATTCAGGAAGGATCAGGAACACACAGAGACATTGCCTGGTATCCAATACTACAAACTGTTCTTATAGGGTGTCAGGTAGCTCAGGACCATGATAAAGCCTGGATGCCACTACCAGTTGACTGATTCCCCAAATCTGGGGAGCCACCTGGGGACTACTGATGGCAACTCAACTCCCCAAAGAATGAATGGGTCAGGAAGCGACTGGTGCCCCTTCTTTCCCTGTACCTCACCCGCTGACCCTATCAAATCAAATTCAAGTATCTCTGGGAGTTTCCAGTTCATGGAGACCATGGCCAAAAAAGGCCTTGCCTGCTGTCCCGGTGATGGCACTGGTTGCACTGGCATTTATCTAGAAGTATAATATCTGGCTTATTAAAATCACCTGTTTCATCCATGATAATTTGCTTGTCCCAGTATAGTAGCGCAGTTTATTATTATTATTATTATAATGTTAGACCCTAGACATCATGAGGTTTTTGGGGGGCACACAGGGGCACTTTGCATTAAATGATAATGCATATGATTTTACTTATTTGTAGAACTGGCAAACTAGATGGGACAAGAGCCATGGCCTCCTTTCCTCTGATCATTCTAGAATATGTCAGGAATGTTGTTGATATAATGTTGCTGACAAGCAGAAAGGAGTAACTTGAATGGTATTCTCTTTAATTTCTCTCAAGAATTTCTAATTAGCGAAGCTGGCAAGTCTAAGGAGGGACATCAGGGCAAGAGCTGGGTACTCAACATATCCAAGATGTGTTGTGATTTCTAAATGGAAAATGAGCTGTTTTGGTAAACACTGACATTAAAATATGTAAGTATATTGGGGCATTTTGAGCTCGCTTTTTTTTGTTTCACTAATAGTTAGACTCTTAATCTGAGTGCTTAAAATGTCATGCATTCTTTACAAAGATAGGTACGAAATCTTAAAGGAAGCTTAATTTTAAAAAGCTATAAATAACACTTCAGATTTAATGTATTTAGGCTGAACTGAAAGTTTGACCTGATTTATGTTCGGTGTATTGTTTAAATTTAAATGTGCACTTCTCCCCTCATGTTCAATTACCTTTCAATCAATGCAGTATCTGCACTGGTTTTCTTTTCTGGAGGTTTGTCATGCCTTCCTGGTTCAGTATTTGCAGCCTTTTAACCTAATGGGTTTTCAATAAATAGATTTTGGGGGGGGGGGGTGGAGTGTGGGAAAAGCATTGTGACCATGAGCTTACAGCTTTGTCTGCTTAGATAAAAGGCCCAAGGCTTTCCTCATGACACACACTTTATAAGGTTGAGACTGGCAAAAGAGTATGAGAAAAGCAATACATTTTTTTTCCGAAGAAAAGTTCATAATAAAAAATTAGAAATTGTATTGATTTGTACTACATATCTGTGGCAAAAATAATAATAATTGGACATAAGCTTTTACAAGCTTTAACTACAAGTTGGTTATTTTGCTTTAATTCTTATTTGGCCTTGTTCAGGATAATAATGTATGGCAACTCTGTAACCAACATTCCTTGTTAGACGAAGCAGCCATGTTTCTAGAAAGGGTATTGGGGCAGAGGACTTGGTGCCACCCATTTCCCTCCATTCACTGGTGGAGAGGATGTGAAGTGATCATGGAGCGAAAGGGCTTCCCACACACTCCTCAATGCATACAAAATATAAAATTACATAATGGGCTATTTAAAGGTCACATTATAGCAAGAAAGGAAGGAAGGAAGGAAGGAAGGAAGGAAGGAAGGAAGGAAGGAAGGAAGGAAGGAAGGAGTATAAACACCAAGAATTAAATGAACGATTTTTTTTGTTCTATGAGGCCAAAAAGGAGCATACAATAAACAAGATTATGCCAAAAGGTACGAAGCAAAAAGGTTGGTACTACAAAGAAGAAGTTAAAAACTGGTGTGCAGCTTGTTTTTCAAAAATTTGGTTTTAATCTTTATCATGGCAATACATACAAATACAAACCAACAAAAAAAAAAAACCCAAAAAACAGAGTAGCAGCTGAGTATCAAGAAACTACAATGTGATCATAGTCAACTATGGCACAGCATTTAAAATTTGTACTTTAGAACTGTTACAGCTTTCGGTTTTTCCTAAAATTAAAGTAATATAAATAATCAAAATTACAGTTAGCTGCCCTTTCATTCTTGAACAGAAGAAAAGCCAAGTTTGCTAAACATTTGTAAGTCACTGAAAGTATCTGCAGTTGGTTGATCATAATTAGAACCTAAAAAGCAGAGCAAAGGAAAGTGCAAGGGGTGGAATCCAACTCTAGCCCACCATACAAAATTCTAACATTTAATTCTTCAAGGATTATGTTACGATAATCTGTATTTTTTTTCAGGATTGCTTATGTAATTAGAATGATTAGGATGACAAAAAAATCACCCTGAGCCATGGAAAATCTTAAGGGAGCAAACTGAGAGAAAAGAAGTCTGAAAAATTAGACTTGTTCACAAAAGCTCACATTAAAATATAGCAGTTAGTTGTTAAGGTGCCACAACATTTTGGTCTTCTTTGTTTTATTTTTGTTTGTTTTTGCCTGACAGATTAACACAGCTACCTCTTCTAAAACTGAGAGTAGGTCTTTCATTCCAGGTGCTTCTAATATTTAGATGACTAATATTTTTGCTGAATTGTCCAGCAAACTAAAGCAGGTCCAGGAGGCAAACTGCTGAACACTGGAGGATAAGGTCCCTAATTCAAGACTGGATAGAATTCAAACCTTTTTTTCTGTGTGCATGTGTAGAGGAGGAAAAACATATAAGGCCTCAGTCTAGGCCTTGTTGGGTTTAAGCCGTAATATCTGTGAAGATTCTCAGTCATCCAGCTGAGGTTATCTGGAAGTTGAGTCATGGCAACTGGACTTCTTTCTTGTTAGGTTGAAATGTTTCGCTACTCATCCAAATAGCTTCTTCAGTCAGTTTAAGCCAAAAGCTCTAAACTGGGCCAATGAGGTATCCATTTATGCTCCACACCAGGCCATGTCTTGTATTAATTGGGAGCTGATATATTCTCTCATCCCTAAAAACGTTTGCCTGAGTTAAGGACAAAAAAAGGGGGAACAAAAGAAAGCACAGATTTGCCAATGGTTAATATTTACCACTATATACAAATTTGGAAATAATTTCCTTTGTTTATAAACAAATGTAATACTTACCATCTCACCACAGTAGGGACAAGTATGGTTTTAATGGTTTTAAAGTTTTAATATTGTTGTACGCCACTCAGAGACCATTGGTAATGGCGCGGCTAAAAAATCTTGTAAATAAATAAATAAAGTATAACTAGGTGTTCTGAGTCTTTTGCCTGTGTAAAAGCTCTGGATACACTGTTTCCCCCTCTTAACCTTTGTTTTTAAACTAGGTTTTTAATCTCTTCAAACAGAGGATACCCTTAGATATAGCACTGCACTTTATGAAATAAGTCACATAGCCACACTATCCCTAACTGCAAATTTGAAACAGTAGAAGGTAATGGGATCTTCAAGTTTTGGAAACTATGGGACTGCATAGTGAATAAATAGTGCTAATCAAAGACTGTGGCTTCTTAATGATAAAAACAAGAACCTGGGATATCAGAATGATCTTATTGGAATGTCTTAAAGAAAGCAATTAAGACAACAACGTTTAGCATACATGCATTATAAAAAAACAAATATTAATATTGCTGTCTTTTTTCTGTTTTGGGGAGAAACAAAAGGGTCATAGTCCTACGGGTACAATGTGGCATACACTGGAAATCGTACAAATGATATGCCCAATCTTGCCAGCTGCCTATTGTGCACTTGAACATGACCAGGTTGCACAATCATTTATGTATGGAATGCATGCCTGGGTGTGTGACAGATGGGCAGCAAAATACAAAAAGCGCTTGTGCAATTGCCCTTCCATGCATAGTGTTTTGCAATACAGTTTTGGCCAAAAATCTCATTTTTCTAAAAATTGCCAGGAGTTTAGTAAGCTTATGCTATAATCTTTGACACACACTATAAGCACTGTGCATGTTTGCTCAAAAATTTATCTGCATTCTTTCAGACATATTCATAGACTTATTTAGCATTGTAACCTTTAAAATATCACTATTTTCTCATCTCCTTAAGCTCCTTGAATGAATGTACAGTTCAGAGGTACTGCAGCATACACATATTGCCATCTTCTGGTGAGTAAATTGTTGCAACACCAGGTAGTTCCACGATACATCAGCTCATTCCATAGAAGTCCTTCTTTTGCTTTTAAATAGATTAAGAAGTCCTTAATGTTTTACATTTAGATTTCTATTTTATTTACAAGGTCACTTTCTTTTCTTATGAGTCAAACAATAAATCAGGCACAGTCATTTAAGTAACATGTTTCCCGAACCAAACAGAAGGTAAATTCCTGGAACCAGACCAAAAAGTGTGGCCCTTTTGGCAAAATTTCAGCAAATTTGCATCTATTAAAATAGAAAGGACTGTTGTGAATAGGAGTTGGCACTAAAGACGTTTGTTCCTCCATTCTGAACAAGAACAATGCATATCCGAAAGGTATTGCTCTCAGTCTCGATTGGTGTCGTAACAATCTGTTGGCTACATAGCATCGTAATGTTATTGTGCTGACATGACTACTACAGGGGGTTGTGACCAAGGCTGGTGAGTGGTCAGTATGAACCCTCACCTCAGACCATAAGCTTCCTTTTCCCCTGGACAAGTTTCCAGAATAGATTATAGATCAGTGAAATGCAAAATAATTATTCTCTTCTGGCATACAATTTTAAAAGACATAACATGAGAAGAAAAAGAGACAGGGAAGGAAAAGGAGAGAACAACAGAACTCGGGCACCAGTTCTTAATGCCCTAAGATTCTTAGAAAGACCAGAGGTAGTGCAGTTGTAATGCTGTAATAGTTGTAATGCTGCCAGATGCTGCTGGTTTTCTTATCATGACCAGCAGCAGAACAGAAGCAAACAAAGGAGGAGCCTACAAATCTTAGCCAATGGAAGTGGCTATGCTTCCTGCCTCTTTCTCGTTTACAACTTGATGGAATAGCTACTGGATTGCACCTGGAGAATGGGAAATCCTGAGGAAGCTATGGGTAAAAGAATGTAGACGTGGCTGTACAAGAATTGAAAACATGTCATTCTTTGGTGTCCAGCCTGAGTGCCTGTTACATCTGATTGCATGAGCCTCTGATACCATTTGTTTTCTGTGGATGAAACTGTTTCCATAAAGTCAGCTTGTATTGTTCTCAAATACTGCCATAGTTGTCCTTCCCCAGATTTCCCCCAGATTAAAATAAAATAACATGGCCCTGCGGATAGAGATGGCTTTGGGATTTTTTGGACTGCAACTCCCAGTATATTCTATTAATTCCTCATCCCAGATTCAGGAGGATGCAGCCCAGAAACAGAAATCTATAAACCAACTGCATTTACCTCCATCAGAGCCTTCTTTGGCCTACTTCTAATCTGAAAAACAAGAGAGCTGTCCTGCTGCCTCTTGGGGAGGCATAGGTCTTCCTGGGAGGTGTAGGTTTCCTGTCCATACAGAACACTCCCAAAGAACTGTGCCTCCCAGCAAGACTTGCACCTCCAAGGAACCCCCAGGGCAGCTTCCTTATTTCTGAAAGTTGAAGGAGGCAGGAGAAGATGCTGATGGAAGTGAATACAGCTGGTCTATAGACTCCTGTTTCTGAGCAGCACCTCCCAGAATTCTGCTTGGGGAACTCCTGGAGATTTCTGGGAACTGCAGTCCAACACACTTGAAAGTCCCATCCTTACCTCCAGATGTTGTTGGACTGCAACTTCTATCATTCCTCACTACTGCCTGTTCTAGTTATGGCTGATTGGAATTGCAGACCAACAACATCTGGAGAATCACATGTTCCCCAGTCCCGATATAGATATTGCTAGTTAGTTTTAAAACACTTAAAGTAATAATACTGTAATTCATATCCATCATTATATAGAACAGCTCATTCATATTTTACGAGTAGAAAAGAATGAATTCCATGTGACTAATGGTGCAATTACATTGACAACTAATGTGGAAAATGCCATGCAGGACGTCATTGTGAATCAGCCCAGTTTTCCCCTTCTAATCTATAGTGTTTTCCTCTGCCTCTGGAGTTTTACTTTTTGGGAATCAAATGCATTCACTTTGGTTCAAGAGGTGTGATCACCTGTGCCAATGTGGAGGGGCTCAAGTCATTCCGGCCAGCTACAGCAGCAGTAAGAGAGGCAGGGAATCAGGGGAACTGGCTGCCTTTTGAATCCTCTCCTCTTCATTTCTGGTGTCTCAGTCTGCTTTCCTCTTCCCTTCCTGTTTTGCTTCTTTCTCTTTTTCTTTTAGACTTGCTAATCTAGTGCTAGAGCAGTGAGATGTCAAAAGGGGTTGGGGAAGGAGTGAGGACTTGGCAGAGAGAGAGAGAGAGAGAGAGAGAGAGAGAGAGAGAGAGAGAAGGCAGTTTTAAGGTAGCTCTGCTGTAACAGTGCCTACTTCAAATCTGGATGGTTAGAGCAGAACCATCTTAAAACTTCCTCCGCTCTGCTGAATCCTCACTCTTTTTTTTCTTAAGCTGGAAACAAGGCTGAAATGAAAACCTCCTATCTCTCTGCACTTCCCCCCCCCCCCCCACTTTGGTTACCTAGTTGTCCCACAGAAGGACAGCAAACCTTTAAAAGAAAAAATAAATAACTTGAGTGGGGAGGGAAGAGGGAAACAAGCAGACCCAGGCACCAATTGTATGGAGGAGAGGGTTCAAAGAGTTAACAAGCTGCATACAAGGCTGATCTCCTCCCCGCTCTCTGCGGACTCCTATGTGGTTGGCGGAAGTGAATTAACCTGGAGAAACTCAACTTCCCAGGTGTGACTTCACCATGGATCTGTTTGCATTTTTCTTGCTGTGTAGTCATGTGGAAAATTTTGTCTTCCTAAGTCATATAGGCCATCTGTACTGATGCTAAGGCCAAATAACCAGTTCACTTAGTAAGGGGTGGCCACTCTGGGTCCTTGGGGCCAGATTTTGTCACAGATTCTGCTGTGGGCCTCATCAGCTATTTTAAAAAAACAAAAACAGGAAGTATCTGTCTTGGCACTTGTGATTTGATTCTGGGGGAGATTGAGGGCGAGCTGATGGATTTCTTCAAGGTTTCCAGTTCAAATTCCATTCCTTCCTGGAGGCTTCAAGGTGTGGAAATACAGATTTTGTTAAGTATTTTTTTAAATAAAGATCCTGGAGCCTGCAAAAACGTATGGTCTTACCATGACCAGTTCAGTTACCATGCAGGCAACTGAACTGGTCTGCATCAACCAATGAGGACAGATCTTTTGTTACTTTAATGGCTCTTAATTGCCCAATCAGGACCAAATAACCTTCAAATACTCCATACTGCAGCAGGGATAGCTTGTAATAACATTCTGTTCCTGAGTAAATCCAATTCTCTCTCAGCTACTGTGAGCATTGTACCTAAATTCACAGGGAACAGGGAAGTCTGAGGCAGGTGGCAAATATCATATCCTCTGCTATTCGAAAAGCCCCATGGCCTCAATCCTAAAACCCCTGGCTCCACTAGTCACTTACTGAGTGCAAGTCAGCTACTCTGAAAGACTTTTTGTTGAGTGACACTGAAATGCCTCGGTTAAATAAATAAATGTATGTTTTAACATTCTGCATGCTTTCATATAGAACTTGAACATTATTTTGCAGAGGAGTTGCACACTTTCCTTCTGCACATATTATCCAGAAGGGGGGAAAATCAGAAGCACAGGTCAACTGAGCATCTCCTCCTGCCAAACTCTTCAAATTTCCTCTGGGCTGAAATCCACAAACTACTTAAGCCCAAGTGATTATATTCAGTCTTTCCATAGGACTAAACAGGGTCAAATTCAAGTCACTCATTCCTATTAAAATTGAACAGATGGGACTGATGCTTTGTCTGGGACAGGCATCCTAGAGATGCAAATAAAAAAAAAGTTGCCTTATGTCTTGTAGTATTTAAAGACACGTAAGCTGTGTTATGGGAATATAGCCAAGGACTTGCCTAGTCTAATTTTAATTTGTCTGTTGTAAGAAGGAATATAAATAAATCTAAAACCCTAAAGAAGGCTTGTTCTGCTTAATGTAGACGTTCAGCTGCTTGGCTGGACTACAGAACACTTGCAACTTGAGGAGCACTAGGAGAAATATTCACATGAAGCTTCGATATGTAGGACATCTCAAGATGCAGACATGTAGTATTTCCATGCCTCTTGCGTAATGCAGTATGTTGCATCTCAGTATCTGTGCCAGGCCTATTTATTTTTCAGTTGCTCTTGCATTGCCCATTCGGCAAAACTGTGTATGTTAATAGCAACAATGAAATAAAATGAAAAGCAAAAGCAAAGCAAAGTGTGTTGCCTCATAGTGCTTACATTGTTGCCTCATAGTGCTTAAAACATTCTCTAGGCAGTTTACAATTTAATTATCCAGGCTCCACAGTATCTCCCCCCCCCCAGGGTTTACTGACCTCAGGAGGATGGAAGACTGAGGCAACCCGGAGCTGGCTACCTGAGCTCATTGGGAACAAACTCAGGTCATGAGCAGTCTTGACTGTAGTCCTACAGTTTAACCACTGTGCCATGAGTGGTTAAACTGCAGTACTGCAGCTAAAGAAAAACCTACACTCTAATGCAAAATATTTGGGTGATCTTTCATGTACCATGTGGTTAACAAACAAGGCACAAAGTCATTAATATAATCAGCAGCTCAATCTGAAAGTAAATATTCTTTCCAAGGAACTAAGGCAGGAGTGGGTGCCCTAAACTGCAATACCCATAATCCTTTGGCTCTCTAGGTGTCTGGGACTTCAACCCCAAAAGCTCCAGCTAGCATGACCAATGGGATTAGTGGGACTTGTCGTCTAAAACAGCGGTCCCCAACCTTGGGCCTCCAGATGTTCTTGGACTACAACTCCCAGAAGCCTTCATCACCACTTCTGCTAGCCAGGATTTCTGGGAGTTGAAGTCCAAGAACATCTGGAGGCCCAAGGTTGGGGACTACTGGTCTAAAACATCTAAAAAACAAAAGGTCTTCCCCCCACTCCTATGTATTAAGGGCAATGTACACCACCATCTCTATTAGTCTTGCCCAGAGAGGAACACAGAAACAGAGGCATCAGTGTCATAAAAGTAAATATGTCTTTACTGAACAACATTTGGTAAGATAATGTTTTTAAAACATTAAAAGACACAAGTACAAGAAGCTTTCAGAAGGTGCCAAGTCTGAGTCCACTTGGAGAATAATATCAACAAAAGTATATTGCATTGGATGATAATGACAACAACAACAATAACAACAGCCGCCGCCACCACCACCACCGAACCTGTGATTTAAATTAGGCCATTCAAAGGCTGAAACTCAGGGTTCCTATGTGGAATCCAAGATCATGTAATCTGTACCAGGTATTTAAAAAAATAATAATAATGAAGCAAGGTACATGATATATGTGGAACTTCTTACAAATCTAAAGAAATAATTCAGCACATCATACCTGGATGCCCCAAGCTAGCATCAACAGATTACACATGCAGGGATAACCAAATTGCAAAGATAATTTTTTGATAAATTTCATTGATTTCTTTGTATATTTGCCTCCATATTATACTTTCCAGCCACCTCCAGTTTCTCCAGTTTTAGAAATTGAAACTACTATACTGTACTGGGACAAGCAAGTTATCCTGAATAAAACAGTTGATTTTAATAAATCAGATATTATACTTCTGAATAAGCAACAAAGAAAAACATGTCATATAGGTGCAACCTCAAAAGTAGCAGTACAAATATTGCAAAGTACCAAACATTAAGATAAGAAATTAGAACATGGAAGCAAGATCAATTTATCCTCTCCATACTAATTTTGGCAACTGGGGCCATTCCAAAATCTTTGGCTACAATTTTTTAAAAATTGCCAGTAGCTGTTGGTTTGCTTCTTGAAATTAAAAAATTAGTGATTTTGCAAACATGTCACCTCACCTGTAAAATTTTTAGGACTCGACACCTAATTTTTAGACTTGACTTTTGGGTCTGCCATGCACCAAGAAATATATGTGTCACCATCATCATCTGTCATAAAGTCAATTTAGTTCCTTTTCAAACAGGCTATAAAGGGATAAGTGGGTGTTTCAGGAATGCTGCATCTATTGAATTTACAGATTAAAAAAAAGTTTTGGAACGGCTTCTTTAATGGTGTTCTAAAATATTGTTATATGTTTAAATTTGTATGCTATATCTTATGATGATGTTACCTGGCCCCTCTTGCAGGAATCACAGAAGACATTCAGCTCCCAGTCAGGCATTCCAACCCACTCAGCTATGCCAGCTCTCCAGGGATAATAATAAAAAGGACCCTTCTTCAAAACAGCTACAGTCTCCACAACTTGTTTTTTTTGTTTTTTGTTTTGCAGGGAGATACTATAGCAACCTTTCACTAACCATATTCATATGGTGGCTAGGAACATCATACAATTTCTATGCAGTCAAAATGTTCCCCACCTGATTTCTGTAAAGCAAGTTGCTGTTAAAAGCACAAAAGCAAGATATGCAATTTTTAAGAACTCAGTTGACAACCACGGACATGGACGGCTTGAAAAATACTAATTCTGTGCAGCCAGTTCCCCATCACCTCATTGAAACTTGCATGAGACTTTGCAAGTTACAAAGCAATAGTGCTATCCCTTTGTGCTCTTGGCCCCTTTGGTTGGTACTAGGAAAA
Organism: Intellagama lesueurii; assembly: GCA_037013535.1. Classification (NCBI taxonomy): domain Eukaryota; kingdom Metazoa; phylum Chordata; class Lepidosauria; order Squamata; family Agamidae; genus Intellagama; species Intellagama lesueurii. Next base: position 83,570,613 of record JBAJHW010000006.1, read on the forward strand.
GCTTTGTCCTTTTTGTTTTCCAAAAGGTCTCCTGTATGGAGAATTAGTGCAGGGAAAGCGCCCCAGAGGGAGACCACAGCTGCGAGACAAGGATATCTGCAAGTGGGATCTGAAGGCCTTAGGAATGGACCGCAACAGATGGGAAACCTTGACATCTGAACGTTCAGCCTGGAGGCAGGCGGTGCAGCATGGCCTCTCCCAATTTGAAGAGACACTTGTACAGCAGGCCGAGGCAAAGAGGCAGTCCCGAAACTAGCAAAATCAGGGAGCTGGACAGGGGACAGATCATATTTGTCTTCAGTGTGGAAGGGATTGTCACTCTTGTATTGGCCTTCTCAGCCACACTAGACGCTGTTCCAAGACCTCTATTCAGAGCACGTTACCATAGTCTCTCGAGACTGAAGGATTCCTACAGTATTTTGTTTTCTAAGAACTGACAATGCTGTGCTGCTAAACCCAGTCAATCCTATTAAGGTTGTAAGCTTGTGATTATATTCATAAGATTCAGGCTTTTCCTGAAAAAAAGTATAGGTCTGTTAACTTGAAAGCAACCTTTTCAGGAGTACTGCTTCTTATGAGCTCACACCCTGTATAACCTTTGCTGTGAAGCTGGAGTGGGGCATCTTACACCAGTGATATTCAGTGTTTGCTGCATTAGAGATGCTGCACAATAAACTGTCAACTGCCAGTTGATGTAACTGTTCCTGGAACACTTCAAAACCTGATTGGATGCATAATTTGGGCAATGGCAACCTTTGAAGAAGAACTGAGATGCATTTGATATTAGACAAGTTCATCTGATGTCAAAAACTAATTATGATGTCCAATGCAATAGACCTGTTAGCTTCTTACAGCACTGACAGGGTATCTGGCTCAGCCTGGATCAAAGGGATTTTAATTAGAACCTTATAAATTAAATGTAAAGTGGCACTCCTGAGATTTAATGGAGCAGCATTTAGTTCCAATCAGTTTGATCCAGGCTCAAGGAGACATTGTGAGAATTCTCAAAGGTGCTAACAGGTAGATTTTATTGTACATTATAATTTGCTTCTTTGTACTATCCACTGACCTGTTATAGTATTAAGCAGTACTTGGAAAAAATAACTTTTTAGAATTACAACTCCAGGAATTATTGCCAATTATGGCTGGCTAGAGAGTTCTTGGTATTGTAGTCCAAAAAAGCAACTTTTCCAGTCATCTATGGTAACTACAGAGAAGCTAATTTCCCCCCTAAATTATTTATAGAGTTTGGTGTGATTAAAAGACAGTTGTGACTTGGGGTGAAATGCTGAAGAGCAGGTGACTCCCCTAGTAGATTTTGCAAGTTACGTTTTGGACTACAGGACCCAGAATTCCACAGCCAGCATGGGATTCTGAAAGTTGTGATGCAACATTTCTAAGTTATTTTCCCCATTTACTTCTGGAAATTTGTAACTTGCAATTTCCAACATATGTTAGATAAATTATTAGCAGTACAAATGAAACTTCACTTTTCAGTTGAAACATGTTTCTGTTCTTCCAAAAGGAATCAAAACCGTAGGAATAGATTTTTTTTTTAGGGAGGTAAAGATCTATTACTGTACAGAATAAGAGCTAAAATTAAAATCTTTAATTTTAAATGCATTTCCTATACGGGATAGCTCAGTGGTTTAGGTATCTGGCTGCGGAGTCAGATGTGGAGTACAATTCCCCACTGTGACTCCTGGACAGGGGCTGGACTCAGTGTTCCATAGGGCCCCTTCCAGCTCTGCAGTTCTAAGATGCTGCTGCTGATATGCTCCTGCTAAGATAGTTTGTATGTGCTGGCTCCAACAAAAGATGTTTCCAGGGCATTAACTGAATCTCAAAAGATGGACAGTTATTCAGTAGGATACATAAAAAGATTCCAAGGTTTTGACAATGCCACTTGTGGTCTTTAAAATGTTATGAACAAAACTGTTAATGCTTGTCTGCAACAGTCTGTGTCGTGGAACTAGAATGAATAAACTTTGTAAAACTGCCAGTCCTTTTTGCCTAATTATGACATTAGAATAACACCACACCAGATGGCAGTAGAGGAGAAAAAAAGAATAGGGTTTTGAAGTAAATGTGCTCAGTCTTCTCATGCATTTCAATGGCCAAATTATCCATTTCCTCTCTCCAGAGTACCAAAAGAAAGGAGAAGGATGGGAAAATAAATGAACCTTTAATGGTGGATAAATGTTTCTGTGGCATTATTAATTTGGCTTCTTTTTTAAATAAATAAAATGATGTGGCAGAAAGTCGGTGTTTTGTATTTGTACTTATGTGGAAATTTGGGGTAGTTTAGGTTTACAAATAACATCTCAGCAATGAATAAGTAGTTTACACACATTAGCTGCCCATAGTATTTTTTCCTTTCATGCCATGATATGCATGTTCCTAAATGTATGCAACTTCACAGGAGAGGGGATGATGATTCAAAGCTGTCCTCATGTAGTGACAAGATTTATCACACCAGAGCAAACCTTGGGATCAAATTGTTTGCTTTTATGGGGTGGCAGTGGTGGTTGCATGCTGTCAAGTCAAAACTGACTTATAGGGACCCTTATAGGGCTTTCAAGTTAAATGACATATTTAAGGAGTGATTTTGCAAGTTTCACTCCCTCAGTGAATTTCAATGACCAAGTGGGGATTCAACCCCTGTTCTCCAGAGTCCTAGTTCATCACTCTATCCACTGCGTATCTTATGTGGTACACAGAAGTAAATATCACAAGGTACAAAACAATTGCTCTGAGTACTGGTGAAGCAATTGATTCTACTGCCTTATACAAAGGCATCTTGAGGATGCTGTGCTATAATGCTAATGATCTCTGGAGAAATCTTCCAGGGTGATATGCTGTACCATCAATAAACAGCAATGCTCACCTGAACTCTACATAGAACACACAGATCAGTCTATGCATAAACGGAATAAGACTTGGGAAATACGTTTTTTGGCTGCAAATCCTAGAATCCTTGCCAGCATGGCTACAAGGGGATTCTGGGAATGATAGTCTCAACATGTAACTTCTTCAAACTCTGAAATGGGTATAAATCTGCCATTCATTACTACTTATGTGTTGTCAAGTCAGTTCCAACTTATGGATACTATTTCTGGGCTTTTCTAGCTATAGTGGTTAACCATAACCTTCTTCCAGGGGGTGCACTGGGATAGTGCTACTTCTGCTACTTCCCCAAGGTTATACAGAATGGATCTTCTCCTGAGACACAGAATAGGGAATTGAGTTCCCAGCCTCTGGCTCCTCTGGCTATCAACTTGCTGAGTGATCCAGCAATACAAAAATCTGTCATTAGAAGTGGCCACCTTCAAAAACCTGGGAAGGAGTATTTCAATTTCCCATGATATTCTGTTACTTATCTTAAGATATGTAACCAAAGGAACTTTAAAGACAGGTTTCCATATGAAATTACTGAACTTCAATACAAGTCATCTCTGTTTCATGTTATTAGAACAAGGAAAAATGTTTTATTTTGTTATCACAAATTATGTCTGTGCCATAATCCAGTGGCTGTTTTGGTAAATGACTACTGTTTATGTGATTATCTGCAAGCCAGTGCCTGTCTCAGCATGTACAATCCTCATCCCTGTAATTATATGTCTATAAATTTGCCAAGTCAGGATAACACTTGAAGCATCTGATGAAATGGGCAGCGTTCGTGAAATCTCAGGCCCTAACAAATGTGTTAAGTCTCTAAGATATCGTAAGACTCTTCACTTCCTCCCCAAAGGGTTAACTGCCAAATATGTCTGTCGTGTGGGAGAATGTTCAGAGTTAGTCTGTATTCCTCTTTATAGGGTGTGTGTCCGTGATATTAAAGTATTTGTTAACAGTAGAGTTTCAGCATTTATTGCTGTATCTGAAAACAGGTGAAAAGTATGTGTCTAGCTACAAATCTAGGGACAAATTCCAAATGGTGGCTATGTTAATCTTTTACCACAAGAACAAGTTTCCTGGCACCATACAGACTACAGATTCTATTATAAGCTGTCATGGACTAGAGCTTCCTTGACAAAATCTAGGCAGCTTCAAGAACCAAGGAGAAAGTCTAAATAATCACTACCACCACCACCACTAGGACATCTTGCAAACAAAGAAAGATGGCTAGAATTTGTTTAACTGCTACAATATTGTGCTTGAAGGTACAAATGCAACTGCAAATATTTATGAACTCTTTTCTCAAAACTGTTTTTAATTGCATGAAATGTCATTACTGTATTTCTTAAACATGATCTGGTTTCCTAAGGGACCTCCCATTGGCTCTCAAGCCAGTGTCCTTGGATATTGATGGGATTCATCTCTGATCATTTGCTATGCTAGCTTCTGGGAACTGAATGCCCAACAACATCTGTGACCCAAATTTAGGAACCACTGTACAGGTGCAGATCTTTCAGATATTCCTTGCTAGGCCCAATCTCTTATCTTGGTGCTCTGGATTTAAAACTTAACAGCACATAAATTGCCTGGAATCTTGTTCATATTTATGCATTCATAAGTAAAATCCTGTAAGTTGTAACTAACAAGGTGCTGCTTGAATGACTGATTTTCCAACTGACCACAGAATGGGCATGTAGCCAGGAACATGACCGGCACTTTGTAATCAGTGGCAATTCATAACTTATGCAAGTTCTCATAGGCATGAGTAAACAGGATTCTGGCCATAGGAATTTATGGTAGTGATATTAAATCTGGACTTTCTTATTCTTCTTTTTCATGTGCTACATTTTTATGTTCTTCTCCTGAATTATTCTAAAGGCTACAAGAACGAGGTGAATCAATAACTTGGGCCTAGTAATCTGACTTGGTTTTATAACTGAGGTTGTGGGTTTAAATCTGGAAGTTGTAGCCTCCAAAAAATAATGTTTCTGAACTCTGTTCCCCTCTTACTCAATAGCTGTTTCTTTTATACAGATAAAGAGGATACATTAAGAGATGAGGTGTTAGTTGGGCTCAAAATGTTTCAACATGTATTTTAATGTAATAAAAGAAGAGCTGGCCCTATTCAGTTGTACCAAGCTATATTTATAGTAGGTATAGAGATGTGTCCATAATTTCCACACCTGGAACCCTCCCAAAAGTTAATTGGACCTTTGCATATTGAGCGCATAGTCTAAACAATGTAAGCACATTTTCTGTTTCCATGACAGAGTTCCTGATCATGGGAGCTTTGTAAGTATGTAGATCAAACAAGCTTGTCCTCTTTAGACCTTCATGCTCAATGTGTGAATGTGTAACTGGCTTCCCCAGCAGGGTGCTGCGGCACAGACATGCATGACCTCATCCCTGCCACAAATCTAACCTGATGCATAAATTAAAATGAGTGGTGGAGTGGACTGAGATCAGTTTGGAACCTCATGGTTTTTTCCTGTACCTGCAACTTGCTCATCATCATTTTTTAACATAATGGGACTTTTAGCAGGTGGATAGCTAATCATCTGAATAATTTTTCTATACAAGCATTCATATTTCAAGGGCTTCATTTCTATTTCCTACAAATTCTTGATTCCATTTCTTGGAAGATAAGAAATTGGTTGACTGCAAAAGAATTCCAGGACAGAACTGCTTGATTTGCTAGCCTTTTAAATTGATATGTATCAGGATACATGATGCAAATGTTGTATAAGACATTGCCAAAATCATATCTGACACACCTTAGAGCCTCAAAGGCAAAGAAAAATTGTGCAAACAGAGAAATTATGGACTTCCTTGTTTCCTTCTGTGTTAGGTATGGACTGAAGTAATAATACTTTGGAGACCCATTAAAGATAAATTAATGGGATTATTGGCTGTTGTGATCTTGACATATTGCTGACAATATTGCTGAATTACTTTGATAACAAAATGATCCCAGACATTTATAGAGGTCTGATCTAATTATCTGTTGGTGAAATTTTGCCAATCATTGGCAATGTGAAATGTGTTCTGTATAATAATAGTATATAAAAACATATCTGGAGTGATTGAATCATTACTAAAATTTTCATGACAAAATAACCTTCACTTATTCATAATAGCCTATGCTTCTGGCTTGATAGTCAGGTACGTTAACCAGTTAACACAAGCCATTGACTAAATATTTGTGTAAAGAATACAAACATATGGATGTTACAGATTCAAGAAAGATTTTATGGAGAGTATATTAACAAGGTTTTACTTTTTAAAAAATAGATAATTTCTCTCATTTTGTATCTCTCTTTCTCTCTGTATGTGTGTTTGGCAGGGGGTGGGATGAGAAGAGAGAGAATCCAGTCATGTGAGGTAAGTTAGCCTGAGTGAGATTTCTGTACTCGAGGCCACCCAAGTGAGAAAAGATTACCACATCCTAAACTGATGATCTGTTTGCCACACCACACTGCCACACCTCCCTGAATATGATTATTTTAAAGCTTTATTTAATTTGTTCCTTCCAGCCTCAGCTGCGGAGGGATAAAAAGGAAGTGGGGAGTAAACATGTAAACCTACACAAGTACATATTTCCAGTCAGCTTAGAACTTTCAATGGTTATCAGTGTGGCATTCACCTTTCTAAATGAATACAACAGTAGATGTTTATTCTAATCAGCTGCAGCTCCTACCAAAAAGAAAATAAGATTTTGGTGGGTTTTGAAACAGAAATTGGAAAGGAGATTACCAGAACTAACAAAATAATCCATAGCATATGCTCTTTAATCCTTTTCTATTTTGAGGCTACTCATCCTCATCTGTAATTCTTTTTAAAATGAAATAAAACATTTTCTTCAAGATGACAGACATGCTAACATCCTGGAATATCTTCTGAAGGGATTTGGCTCCAGTGAGTGAGCACAAAATAGCAGATGTCACCCTGCCAACAGCTATACAAGCTACCCAAAACCACTGGAATGTAGAAGAAGTGACCAAGAGGAAGAACTTCATGGAGATTAATAAAGTAGCAAAGAAAACAGAAATGATTTGATTGCACTTAACTCCCAAAGGAATGGATATTATATTCACGGAGGACTGTTTTGTTTATAGATTTTCATCCAATATGATTCCATTTTTCCCCTTTCGGGAGTGAAAAAAAATGCACTGCAGGATAAAGACTATGGTAAAACACATAGAATGCTGACACAGAAAAATAAAAGCAAACATTCATTCTCAAGATGACCTTTTCAAAACATGGTTTCCTCTTTTTGTATGTTAACAAGAATAACAAGACTTATTTTCCACCAACTTCCCCTTTCAATCTTTGGTGCAATATTTTAATCTGATACAGATTATAACGATGTGAATGAACTATATCAGATTATGCATTTCTCATTGTTAATGTTGTTGTTTCCAACAGGAGAGGGTAGTGGAAAATAGGTCTTGTTATTCTTATTAACATAAATATTTTTTTTAAAAAGGGAGGGGGAGAAATACTGTAGGGCAGGTCTGCAAAAAGGTATGATACCACTGTTTTGACATTTCACCTGAATGGACATGTGCCATAGCCCTGGTGAAGCAGGATTTTTCAGCTTTACTAGGCTAAATATTATGTATCACCACAGTATTGCACAAATGTTCTTTCTAGCAGAAAATAAGAAATTACTAGAATTATTAGGGGAGGTCCATAGATAACTCAGATGCACACTATTAATTTTTCAAGAAACCTACCCCTGGACTACTTAGTGCACATGTATGTAAAGCTTTCAAAAGTTACTGTTTTGAACTATAACTTGCAGAACAATTACCATATGGACAAAGATTCTGTAAGTTGTACCCTTAAAAAAAGAAAAAAGAAAAAAAGATTTTTCCCAAGCTCAAACATGTTAATCAAGCATCAGCAACATGTGGCCCTCCAGGTGCACTGGGATTGCAACTCCCATTAGGCCTTAAACAGGATAGTAAATGGTGAGGGATGATGGGAGTGTAGTCCAGGAACATCTGGAGTGCCACACACTGATGGCTGTTATTTTACTGGGCAATTATTCTTCCAATATCTTTACCCAACAACTGCCCCACTCAAGTTCAGGAGTGACCAAGAAGACAATAGGGAGCTTGAACTAAAGAAATTGCCAGGAAGGGGCCATCCGTCTAAGCTCTAGATGTGATGCACTTCAACATTGAATAATAGTCCTGTTAATTTAAAGGAACATTCGGATGGAATCAGAGCTGACAAGGGCCTAAATATATAGAGCTTGTGTACTAGTAGAACCATGTATGTTATGTCCCTCAAGTTGCTTACAACTTATGGTGACCCTAATAGGGCTGTTGAGATGTTCAAGGACTGGTTTACCATTGGCACCTCCCATTTAGTTTCCACAGCCAAGCAGAGTATATAACATTTGCATATTATATGGATGCTGGCAATAGAACAACAGTATGAAAAATTGTATTTATGGGCTACAACTCCCAGAATGTCCCAGCCATGCTGGCTGTAGAATTCTGAGAGCTGTTGTTATAGTCATTTTTCTAAGCTTTTCTAAGCATGGAACTCTTACATGCTTTTTTCAGACAACAGTCTCCTACACTGAGATCTTCACAGAGAGGTCAGTGGCAGCTTACTATGTAATGGGATTGAATAAGATACTATTCTTTAGAAACAAAAAAAGAAACCGATACCCACAGTGGGTGGACAGAAGTCGTTGATGCTGCTTACCTCAGACTGGATTCTTCTATGGCTACATCAGTGCAAATGATGTACCTAGCTCAAAATTCTAAATTTGCATCAAATTTAGTTTGAGAGAAAACCAATGTTGAGGGAAACCCAATGTTGCAACTGATTCTTAAGTTCTTCATGATTTTCACAATTTTTCTGGTGAATCTTGGGATTTAATGATATATTATCAGAAGCAGTTAACATAGTTTTGGTCCTGATGGTATCATTAATGGTCTATTTTAATAGCTATATACTTTATATACAAATGAATACAAATATAAAGAAACTCATTTAAAAATTATAATTTAAAAAGTATAATTTTCCTCTTGGTGATTTTACCAAAACCTCTTCTTGAGTTTTGCTGCATTAAAAAAATCCCATTAAAAACCCTTACAATATTTTTGTACAATTTTTGCTTATTTCACAAGAACAGGACTTACTGTGAGAGGCTAGTCAATATTGATTATAAATTTTAAAAACTCATATAAAATCAAGTTCTAATATATTCATATCTGAAGGTGCTTTGCAGAAGTTATGATCTTTGACAAGTTAGATTTTAGACAGTTCAAAACATCTACAGGTATTAGCATAAGAAAAGGAAGTATGTGTCCTACATAGAAAATATGTTCATCTAAATGAAGGTTTATGCATCTAGAGACTGTTGTTCTCAATCTGTATCATGTTTAAGTCCCGACAAATAAGATTTATCTGACAGAACAAACAGTTCCAAAAAGTAGGATTTGTGGTCTTGTTTGGGGGCTTTCAAAGTGAGAATTCTCTGCTCCTTCTCTAGACATGAGAAAAACATATATATTTGCTATATCAATCCTGAGAGCCAGCAAACTTCCCTCAGTAATGCTCTTGTCACATTTTAATCATTGGCAGCTTCTCAATTGTTCAGTGTGCAATCAGTCCAGTGCCACCATTTTTCTACCAGCATAGTTACTTCAGGATGTTTCTATATGTGTTTCTTTGCCTAGCTTCTGATGCTACTACTGTTCAGGCAACAGCTGCACTTCTTTGTCTATATAATTAATTTACAATATGTTTGGATCACCTCTTCTCTCAATTAATACTCAAGGTGATATACAAATTCAGTTCTTAAAAAAACCTTCTGGTTTAAGATTGTGAGATATTATGCTTTGCTAGCCATTATTCAACATGTCAGGAAATGGCCCAGTATTACTGCACAATATAGTGCCTGCATTGCCAGCAGGAAAAAGGATGACTGAATGTTGATGACACCCATGTCGGCAATCAAGACAGTCTGCAAGATACCTTCTTGAGCTTTTTGAAGAACAGAATTTCTCGGTTTTTTAAAACAAGTATACCTAAACTACACACAAATTCCAACAGCACCTTCCATTATGAAGAATTTCACATGGCTAGAGAATCTCAGAAGATGAGCACATGATCTGTACTATGCTTCCTGGGAGAAGACAGAAGCAAGAATAGTTGGGATGTGGCTGTAGTCCCTCTGTGCCAAAATATTTTGAAGGGCTGTTTTGGATTTAACAAAATTGTGAAGCAAAGGTATAAGTGAGTGCAACCCATACAACAAAGAAACATACAGAACTTTTAACTTCTCAGGTAAACTAATGTTGCCATGCCAGTTCTGCAGAATGCAAACTAGAAAAACTATCTTCCAATTTCCAGACCCTTGCTCTACAAACATTTTTCCTGAATGTTTTCCAAAAGATGGTCGAAATAAACAAGGGGGTGCTGCGAGTTAGCAAAGATTGTCCCTTGAAACCAAGGTCAAAATCATCCATAGTATGTAAAAGACAGGCAGTGAAGAAAGATGGGGGAAGGGGAGGAAATCAACTCATTAGAAATGTGGTGTTGGAGGATAACCTTACAGATACCACAGGCCACCAGAAAGGCAAATAAGTCGGTGCTCAATCAAGTCAAGCCTGAACTCTCATTAGAGAAAAAATGAATAAATTGAGGTTATACTACCTTGCACATATAATTAGAATCCAGAACTGAATGGAAAAGACAATATTGCTGCGAAATGTGGTGTGTGGGGAAGAACAGAGCTCATATGAGAAATCTCTGAAATCTTGAGAGAATATCTAATAAAAACTCATAGCAAAGTATCCTCCTTTCTGGAGGTCTGTCATTCCATTAATTTCTTTAAAGCAAACCTGGGTGTTTTTTTACCGTTTAAAAAAATCCTGTCTTTTCAATCTGCTTCTGTGACCTTTCTCTCTAAATATTTCCCTCCCCACAAACATATGTATACAATGTTTCATTTCATGAAGCTCCTGCTAGCTAGTCCATACCACACATGCTCAGTCTTACAATGAAGTGTTTATTTTTCCTCTATGAAAGGCCCTTTTTGAGGATCAATATTTTATCCCCTGCAGCCTGGGTTCTTTCCAAATAAAAAGGGGATGGGGCCAACCAATCTCTTTCAAGATAAGCAAGATTGGTCTTCTCAGTTTATGTGACCTGTTTTAAATCTGTGGACCTTTTGGATTGCCTATTTCTGAAGGGAGGTAAAATAGTTTTACATTTTAAAAATCATAACTCCAAACTCTTTGTGCATACTTCCCAAAATTTAGCATGGAAAAAGAGCAGACTATCTGCTACAACTTACCAAATTTGGTGCTGATCTGAAGCCTAATTTAAAAGTTATATAGAATATTATTATATATATATTATATTATATATAATATATGTATAACTAATTTAAAAGTTATATATATAACTTTTAATATATATATATATTGTTTTGTCTATTTTTAGAACTGTCTTTGGTTTAACATTAAATTCCAATATTATACAATTTTGGACATTTCCAAGAGCTTGAAGCATACTTAAATACACATTTGGCATCATCAGGATCAATGTGATGATCATAATATCTCAAACCTTTTCTCTTGTAGTGGGATAAGAATTAGACCTAGTGCCAAGCCCAATAACAATTTCATAAAGCTACTACATTTATACTTGAGGTATAATCAGAATTTCCCCCATACATATTTATAACTTACATATAAGACATGACATCTGAAAGTATTGTACTCTATGTTCTGCCATAAGCTCCGTCATTTCTTCATATGATTGCACAATATAGTCATGTATTACTTTCTATAACTCATTGCACTCTTCCAAAATCTGGTTATTAGCCAGAATATTTTAATTTAACAATAAAACCATTTTCTCTTTTTGAAGCAATGCTAAGTTTATATTTGATTTGCATATGGCCTGTACCAACTGAATTGCTTTGGTTCGTAGGTGGGACTTTATTATTTCTGATTCACTGTTTTAAAAGCTCCAATTGCGTCAGAGGTGGAGCTGATATTCCCTTTGAAAACCTATGTGAGGAGACTGGTCTCAAAAATCCTGAGAGAATGCTGACCGAAATATCTTCCATGTATAATGCTTTATTTTGTGAAGCTCCTGCTGGCAAGTCTTGTGCAGCAATAATAAAAATAAAATGATAAAATGCATAAGCTAGTGTCAGTCCACACCAGTGCTCTTTGACAGTTAGAGTGTTTAACTAGAATATAGGAAATAATGGCTCAAGTCCCCACTAAACCAAAAAGACATACTAGTGAACCATGATTGTCCTCGAGCCAGTCACTCTCTTTTAGGCTGACCTACAACCCAGACTTATTATCAGGAGAATAAAGTGAGAGGGAGGAAGAGAACCATGCATGTCACATTGAGCTCACTGAAGAATTGATGGGACATGAATGTAAAAACTGGACTAAACCATAAAATGATGTATTGTAGTTTAAATCCAACTGCTAGCTCCACCTAGAGCAAGCCCATAGAATAAATTGCTGAATGGTGAATCAACACTTATGTTATTCCCATTGATTCCATAGGTTTGCTGTCATTGAGATTACCAGTTGGATTCAGGCCAAAATAAATAAACCCTAAGAACATGAACAACGTTCCGTACAACCAAGTGAAGGGATAATATAGATAAGGGCAACATTAAGTCTTTCGTAAGGAAGGATAATTTTTTTAGACCAAATGACAATCTTTATTTGTGCAGATATCACTGTGTGCTGCCATGGTGCTGCATACTTTACTCATGCAGGAATAGGGAACACATGGATTTCTGGTTGCTGTTGGTCTGCAGCATCCCTCACCACTGGCTGCATTAGTTAGGGGTGGTGGGAATTATAGCTCTGCAACATCTGGAGGAGTGTATATTCCCTTATCTCTGAGTCGGTGGCCCTAAAGAGGAATCGGCTCTGCATCCTGTCTCCCCCTAGGACAGTGGTTCCTAACCTTGGATCCCCAGATGTTCTTGGACTATAACTCTCAGAAATTCAAAAGTAGTCCAAGTATATCTGGGGTCCAAGTAGGAGAAACATGCAAAGATGTTGCTGTATTAAAGAGTATCTAACAAGTAAATTGTCATCTTGTAAGTGCATAGCTATGCCAAGTCAGTACTGAGCTCCAATTGATTTAACAATTTGGAAAAGCTGCTTTTTCGGCTACAGCTGCCAGGTCTTCCTAGCCAGCATGACTACCAGGATGTAAATAGTATTTTTTCAAAGCTATGAATTTAACTAGTAGATATGCCACAGAAAGAAAGAAAGAAAGAAAGAAAGAAAGAAAGAAAGAAAGAAAGAAAGAAAGAAAGAAAGAAAGAAAGAAAGAAAGAAAGAAAGAAAGAAAAAGAAAAAGATGGATGGCTAGATGGATGTTAGCACTGTTTGCACAAACTAGGTTACATCTTTGTAGAGAAGCTATGCTGGTTTATTACAGTAAAAACTCATGTAGAGCTCAACATCTTAGTTAATCCCAGACATAGCCATAAAAGCATGTTGGCCGAAATGGCCTGTGCTTGTCCTCTTTCTCCCTCCCTAGCTGCCTTTGTCTATTCTGTTTTGTATGAAAGCTGGCTGGATACCAACCAAGCCCATTTCCTATCTTGTTTGCTATTCTTTGGTGAGGGGAAGCTGGGGGTTGGAAGAAACTTGTTTATATTATTTTGTACAGTTGGCACATTTCTTGTTGTAATTCTCCACAGTTTTGTGCCATTCCGCACAGGATTAACTTTTGTTAAAATGTTTCTATTAATGTGGCAGACAAACAGAACTCTTGCCAATGGGCTGAGAGAAGAAAACAAACACAGACAAAGACAGAGGACAGCTTTTTTGGCATTAGATGGCTCAGCACTGTGCAAACAAAGAGCCCATTTGTAATTTGGCAGCCGTTGTCAAGTTAGATGGTCAGATGGAAAGGTGGCACCTTTACTGTAAATGAAGATCACATAAGTTTGTGTTGTAATGTACTGGTCAGTTTGTCTGCCCAATAAAGATAAAGAGACAAAAGGTCTCTCTCAGATGCTCCTGAAGCTTGAAATGAATGTTCCTAGAGGAGGAAACATTCAAAGACGCCAAGATATTCAAATGTATCTAATAAATTGCCTTCCTTAAGTGCACAGTTTCAAAATTAAGTATTTTCCTCACTGGGCAATTTTAAACATGTAGCAGTCTTGTTATTAAGCTCTGCAAAGGACTAAATTGCCATCAAAAGAAATCACCTGCATTTAGCTCATTGCAAAGTCGCTTCTTAAAAGTAAAATGCAGGCAAGTAAGACTATTTGGAAGCTAGAAGTGCATCAGGATGGGCACAAGAGAAATAGAGAATTCTGTTTAGTTTCTGCCAGTCCGCTGGCTTTCCATGTTGGCCATGGATGAAGCAGATCCCTTAATTCTGCAGCCAGCAGGGAAGCCATGTGGTCTGGCAAAGAAGAAACAGGGTGCTCAGTTTCTCCTTCAGCAGCCTGCTCAGCTTCCAGAGTGGCCACAGAAAAAGTGAAGCTTTTCCTCCACATCCAGTACAGAAATCAAATAGGCCTTTGAAGGAGGATGTAAGGATCTCTCAGTTTTTAGACCAGTGTGCTGTTTAGGTATTGCTCATGTAACCATGCCAGATATTAGCACAAATGAAATAAGCTACAATTTAGGGCCTCAGATTATGCAGGTCCTCCAAATAATAATTATATATATATATATATTAATTCAGGGCCGAATTAAGACACAGTGAAGCCCTAAACTATGTCACATTTAAAATGCCCCATGAAATCTGGCTTTATATATATATATATATATATATATATATAATTATTATTATAATATATATTATATATATATTAATTCAGGGCCGAATTAAGACACAGTGAAGCCCTAAACTATGTCACATTTAAAATGCCCCATGAAATCTGGCTTTATATATATATATATATATATATATATAAATAAAGCCAGATTTCATGGGGCATTTTAAATGTGACATAGTTTAGGGCTTCACTGTGTCTTAATTCGGCCCTGACATGTAAAGAGTGCAAACAGCCTCAAAAGGTGTGAGAGAAAGCTAATAGTGGGACTATTTTGGCCATTTGAATGGCTCAAAGATTATGCTCTTGCTTCATCATGAAACCCCTTATTGTTCATGTTTCCTTGGAAATAAGATTTACTGCATTCAGTGGGGATTCCTAGAGCTAGGTATTTACACGACATAAATGACACAATATTCATTTTATTTTATTTTCATTTCACATGTTTTCCTTTGTGAATGTTTTCCTGCCTATCACTTACTTCACAGAAACGAATAGATCCAGCCCCATGTGATCAAAGCCTTCACTATGAAGTTGCTCTGGAAACATTCAGAGCAACTGGATGCAGTGGCAACCATGACGCATATTTATCAAGAAGCAAATGTTTTTCAGACATCATAGCAATTGACAGATGCAATTTTATAGAGTACCTTGATTAGGGTTGCAAAAATCTCGTAGTATCAGTTTTGTCTCATTCCTCTGAATCCCATATACGTTTTCTTTCAGTCCTTATTTCATATCATATATTTTATATCATATATGATATTTCTCAGTGTCAATTGTTTTTCTTAAATTGAAATGCGTATGTATTTAAATGCACTTCGTTGTTCACACTTATTGCATATTTTATCACAGGTACACAAATACTCAAATACAAGGTATTTCCTTGTCCCATTCAATAATCTGGCCACTGCTTTCTGGACCTGCTGAAATCTCCGTAGCAGTCCCAAGGGCCGCCCCATGTAGAAGGCATTGCAGTAGTCTAATATCGAGACTACCAGCGCATGAATCAGCGTGGTGAGGGACCCAGTGTCAAGGTAGGGGCGCAGCTGGGCGACCCGCTTTAGGTGGAAATAAGTGGAATGGACCACAGACGCTACTTGATGCTATTGATAGTGCTGGGTCCAGAAGTACACCCAAGCTATGCACCTCAGGATCCAATAGCCTGCGGGGGCAGACCATCTTAATGGGTCCCTGCTCCCCGTGGGGGGGGGGGAGTGCCACTGAGAGGTTACATTTTATTAGGTGGTGGTCCAATCATGACAAGGGGACTGATATCAAATCGGTCACCATCTCTCCCTGGCATGTTGAGAATACCAGGTCTAATGTGTGACCCACCACATGGGTGGGACCATTGACAAATTGGGACATGTCCAAGGAAGCCATGGTTTCCAAGAACTCAAGAGCTGGACCTGTGGCCCCAACCTCAGCATGGACATTGACGTCACCCAGGACAATTAGTCTGGGGGACCTCAGTGCTGCTGCCGAGATGAAGTCCGCCAGCTCCAGAAAGGAAAGCGCTGGATTGCGGGGAGCACAGTAAACCAGCACCATCCCAAATCCATCCTTGGTCCCCACCGAAATGTGAAGGGCCTCAGGGCCTGGGATGCTCAAGGCAGAGAGCTTAACAACCTCTAAGGTGTCTTTATAAATAAAGGCAACTCCCCCTCCCCGACCCTCCAGTCTACCTTGGTGCTGGATGGAATATCCGGGTGGGCAAATTAATGAGAGGGCTACACCGCCCTCTGCGCCCACCCAGGTCTCAGTAATACAGGCTAGATCTGCTATTTCATCCAAGATCAAGTCTTGAATTAGCTGGACCTTATTTAAAGCAGATCTGGCATTTAACAGCGTCAAGGATAGAGTGGATAGAGTCAAATAAATAATAATAATTCAATTATAGACATTATTAGCTCTTCACTTTTTCAACTTGTATCCATTGTTTTGTGCCCATTTTATTCCTACATAATGGCTCCTAAGCCTTGCAAATGATTCAGGCAGTGAGGAGCATTTTTTTCTTGCAACAGGACATGCAAAAATGCTTCTCTTGCCCAGGCTGTTGCATTCAGCAAAATCCTTTGCAGTCCTTAGCCTTGTTTCAACTGCATTTATCTAATTTTTAACTCTTGCATCTTTGCTTTGATCTCCATGAAGCAGGCTTCAAATTGTAATAATAAAACTTGGGTCATTATTATCCCAAAATTAAGATTTTGAGCCTACTTTCCTATACAGTACCTGCTTTCTTGGGTGTGCCCTGCTGAACTGAGTGGGACTTAAGCCTGAGAAGACATGCAACAAATTGTGCTGGATGTATGCTTATGTGACTATGAGCTCAAAAACAGTTATTCTAGTTTAACTCTGGTTCTGTTATCATTTTTTTTAAAAAGGGAGAGAGACAAATCAGATGCTTATAGGCTAGAGCACTGAACTGTCTGCTTAGGAAAATGTTGACCAAGTAAGATTCATTTTTATGCAATTTCACTCCAGTCTTTCCTGTCTTGGTAGACCATTTCTTTTTTAGAAAACAAAGCAAGACGTGGGGACACCCAAGCACACTGGGAAGAAGTCATTATCTTTCTAAATGTACTCTGCCTTATCAGAAACAAGCATAACACAACTACAAATAACTCCTCAGGTGTCTGGTATGGAATAGTGTGGAATTTGGTAGGTAGGTTCCAAATAATTAATCGGCAAGACCCAATTAAAACTGTAAAATTTCCAAAATTTTAAAATCCATGGGGAAAATATTGTTTTCCCCTGACTTGTTTTCCATGGGAAAACCTGAACATTTGAGTGGGGATTTAAATATATGCAATACTTTTCATAACAAATCTAAACGTACTGGTTTAGTAACATAAAATGCTTCATTTACAACTTATTCAAAATTGCATTCTTCAGATATGTATGCAGTTTAAAAAATTAAAAGCCTTTTTTTTTGGGGGGGGGACTTTGAATAGGAGTTATGTGAGAGCAGCAAACTGCCACACCCAATGCAACCCCAGCAAGTGTGTCTTAATTTCTGCCATCTGAGAAGCAGGGAAAAAGGCCAATTGGAAACCTCAAATTTGGGAAACAAAACGTATTATTTGGACAGAAACAATCCTGTCTGCTAGTTTAATAGCCTTTAAAAGCAGCTCACTAATTTCAAAATAGAAGAATGTGTTGCTGGAACTTTTTACTACATTCCCTACAATTTGTACTTTTTCCAGTGGGGCAAAAAAGTGAAGTTTTGTTCTTGGAGAGAAAAAAACAACTGGTGTTTTTTTTTTATCTCTTCCTATACCCCTGGTCTTCACATCTTTGTACTCAATGCTGGTTGCCTTATTTGAAAACCAGCAATGATCACCCTCAGAAGGTAGTTTCGGTCTATCTTCCCTGATTAACAGTTGTGTTCTTCGTACTGGGTAGATTATATGTAGGAGTTCTGTGGAGTCTTGCTCCTCCTTCTGCACACCAATGCACAGACTGAGGGCTTAATGGCCGTTCTTTCCAGTACGAAGTCTGAGGATAATACCCCAGTAAAAACCACACTGGTAGCTGCTGTGGAATTTATACACATACTGTATGTCGCTAACAATAACTGCAACTACATCTTTTGCCCATGACTTTTTGCTCTGCAAACAGAATGTTTATAGTCTTTGAAACAGTAAAGCAAATGAAACCATATTATGTGTGTTTCATTAAAACCGACAGGCTTCTCTGATGAAGTTTTTTTTAGCAATGCCAGACACTAAAATGCTCAGTGGTCCAAATTATGCTGGATGACTTTCTACCCTCAAACTGTTCAAGGAAATGTAGGAATATTGACACTCTGTAATGTTTCAACAGCAGCACATTATACAGAGGACTGAAGGATACTGGAGTGAAAACAGGCTGAAATGCGAACCTTTGGTGGCATTGGTTTGATGATTCAATACTCATTTTACTGCATTCCAAGGTATTTATTTCAAGACAGAGTATGACAGTTGAGCCTACTTTCACCACAATAATGATGTAATCCTATACACTGTTATGTGGGAGTAAAATTCAGTGAACTCTGTGGGACTCATTTCTAAATAAACATGCCTAAGATTGTGTCCCAAAATATATGCAGGGATTTTTTTTCTCCCACAGCAAATCCAAGGTCATTAATCCTCAATTCCACGAATATTAGCTAGATATCAAGGACATTTTAAAACAGAGGCTGGACTTATCTTAAATGTCTTAAAGTCTATTTTTGTTAAATATTCAGTAATTGAGAGAGTTCTTGATAGAGAATTATAGGGCTAAATTCAATTGTTAGAGCCAAATAGAGTAAATCTATTAAATTAGCAGGATTCACAGTAGTGTTGGCTTTATCAATGTCCATTGATGCATTGGGTCTGTTCTGGATAGAATTAAGAATTGCATTTAGGCCATGGATAGTTTATTTTATTTATAGGACTTTTTCTCCCAACAAGAGGACCCAAGGTGGCTCACAATATTAGAAAGAATAGAATTAAAAACATAATATGTTAAACAATTAAAAAACAATTCAATTATGTATAGCAATATACAGTTCCCTATATTTAACCCCCCTTTTTTAATTTAAACCTTTTCCTTTGTTAATTCAAAGGAAAAAATAATAAAAAGCTTTACCTCCACTCTGCAATGTATTCATGTAATTGACTGGGCTTAGTTCCCCAGAGTTTATAATTGCTTAGTTATTAATTTGGTGCCCTTATATGACAACCAAAACCAGTTCCTTGTGTCAGCCACCTCATTCTGACTAATGGTAGGGCTAGATGTGCATAATACTGATAGCAGTGCCAAGGATACACACTGTGCACCTGTATCCCTGCTTTGCTTCAGACATAAATTTAGCATTATTTTTTCCTATAGCTTTGTATTATTGGACAGTCCCAGTGCTCTGCCCCATGAATATTTTGCTTCGCTCTTCCATCAGAGGATTGTGAATATGTCATACAGTGGTTAGCTTTTCTGAGTGGCAGCTGATATACTGGTCACTGATGTAGCATAACTATAGGTTGCCTAATAATGAAAATGCTACAATTATTTAATCTCCCCCCCCCCTTTATTATTTAATCCTATTTATGGTTCCTGAACTTCTGAACTCAGTAGGAGTGTAGACTCAGTAGGAGTCTAGTCAAGTGAATTACATCCACCAATAGAGGGTCAGAAATCTTATGTTTAAATACATCTGCAATTACGGTCCTATTACTTTTATGGAATGCAGGGACGAGAAAGAGGAAGGGAGGAAGGAAGGAAGGAAGGAAGGAAGGAAGGAAGGAAGGAAGGAAGGAAGGAAGGAAGGAAGGAAGGAAGGAAGGAAGGAATTATTAGTATTGTACCATGGAAATTCAGTTGATCATCTACTGCATCATATTTTCATCAGTACTTTTATCGGTACAAACTTAAAGTCCACTCTTGGAAGGTTACTATTTTCAAGAAGAATCATACCAGTATCATGGTATGCTGAAGAGACCCATAATTAAGAAATGGTAGGATAATGTTGTGCAACTGAAGTCTCTTTAATTCTTGCAATGGGGGAAACTAGTTTCTGCCTTTTAGAAGATGCAAGTTAAAAATAGTGGTAAAACCAATAAAGATTTAGGAGGCATCAGAAAATTTAGATCACAAATCTGAGCTTTTAACTAATACTCTAATAACTAAAGTGACTGGGAGAAAGCCAGACAAACTTCTTTGGGGACTGCATACTATGAAAAGGGTGCGACAACTAAGGAGGTCTTCTATCTCATTTGCCTAACTTAATTTGTCAGAGACACTTAGACAAGGACTTCTGACCTAAAGGCTCAGCAGGTACATTGGTGAGAAAATTTCTATATCTTCTTTTTTAGGACCAAACAAGATATGACCACATCCATGCTTTAAAAATCCAAATGTGGCCCAATCATGAACACAGTGAGAAAGCTGTGGCCAAAAGCCTGTTGCTTATTGTACAGTCAAACCTCGACTTACGAACCTCCCTAGTTACGAACATTTCGAGTTACGAACAGCTCCGTCTGCAAAAATCTGGATCGACTTGCGAACGGAGCTTCGACCTACGAACGAAAAAAGGCAGGGAAAAAGGGCGGGAAATTCAAACTGTTGGTGGCAAAGAGGCTGCTACTTTGTAGCTCTTTCGCCCCAACGGTTAGAGCAGGGGGTCAGGGAACTTTTTTACTTCTGCCGAGCAGGAGGAGGAAGCCGGTGCACTCCCTTCCCATCCCTGGCACGGGTCTACTCGCGAGTAAGTGCCGCCGAAGGCGCGGCAGTGGAGGTAAGGTTCTGCTTTTTCCTTTTAAAAAAGTTGATCTGGGTGGGTTTTGGAGGGTAGGTTTGGGCTGGGGGGGGGTTATGTTTCTGTGTTGTTTTGTTTTTTGGTGATATTTTTTTTTGCAGTCCCAGCGTGGGACTTGCTCCAATGTTTATTTTTGGATTGGTTTGTTTTTGTTTTTGGTTTTTTGCAGTCCCAGCGTGGGACTTGCAGTGTTTGGGCTTTCCCCCAGTTCGAATTTCCCGCCCTTTCCCCCTGCCTTTTTGCCTTCGGAGGTCTGCAAGGGCTCCCTCCGATGTCGGGGGAAAGCCCTTGGAGACCTGCTGGGGGTCCGATCACAGCGGCGGGTCTACTCGTGAGTAAGCGCCGCGGAAAGCGCGGGTCTACCCGCGCATAAGCGCCGCCGAAGGCGCAGCAGTGGAGGTAAGGTTCTGCTTTTTCCGACATCGGAGGAAGCCCTTTGAGACCTCCGAAGGCAAAAAGACAGGGGGAAAGGGCAGGAAATTCGAATTTCCAGCCCTTTCCCCCTGCCTTTTTGCCTTTTTTCTTCCCTCGGAACGCATTAAATGGTTTTCAATGCATTCCTATGGGAAATGGTGCTTCGACTTACGAACTTTTCGACCTACAAACGCCGTCCCGGAACGGATTAAGTTCGTAAGTTGAGGTGCCACTGTAGTATGTTAGGTTTTTTCCCTGTGTGATTGGTCTAAGGACTGTAACAATAAACTGTATTCTGGCCATGGTAGTAAAATACTGCAGCTTTGTCATAGTAAGCCACAGTTTAGGTCTGATTGAATACACAGAACATTTGGAGAACCTGACTCATTGATTCAATAGGCCTACTCTTGTTGATTTTCTACACTAAACAACAGGATTTGGGTCTGTGTTTGATATTTTGGCCATTTTGCTCATGTTCACTTCAGCAAAATGGGAAGTATGGGACAGAGCGGGTTTAGGTCCATACATCTCTTTAGATCTCAAAATCAGATCTTTCCATTCAGAATTATTATATAACTCTGACATATCCAGGTTCAAACACTCCATTAGCTTTTGTGTTGTCCAGTTTGGTGCTTAGTCACTAGGATTTAATCTCTAAATTTCTCCAATTTTGCTGCTGTATGTAATGGAATAATTAATGGAATAAATATTTTTCTACACCTACTCCAAATCAAAAGCATTTTTTTAAATAAAAAATGATTTTTAATTCTTTTACAATACTTCTATTATGTATTGTAAAATATTATTGGGGGTTCTCACAAACTTCTTCTGATTCTAAACTTAACTTATTAGACAGAGAAATAGTATCAGGTATATGTCTCATTTGGTAAGCTATATAATATAATCTTAAATTAAGAAGACCTAACCTTTCTAGGTTTTGAATTTATACCATCTCTTCTTATTAATTCTTACTTTTGTATCTCTATTACAAAATTTATGAATCATATTTTACCAGCCTTTCAGCTCTCTTTCAGTTATCTTTATCAGTAACATCAGGAATAAAAAGTTTATCTTAGGTAAAAGCTTCATTTCACATGCTGCTATCCTACCAAACCATGAAAGTCCAGTCTTCCTAAAAGAATCTACCTTATTTTTACTTTCTTCAATTTATTAAAGTTTTCCTCTATCAAACATTCTAAATTTGTTGGAATATTTATACCAAATATTTAATAGACTTTTGAATATTAATATCAAATTTTCCTATTTGTCTCTTTTTCATCTTTATCATACTTAAACACCATCTCTTATTTATGCCAATTTATCTGTCATCCAGTTATTTCTCCAAATTCTTTTAATTACATTTTTACCCTATCCCTAACCACTAATGGATTTTCTCTTGTTAGTAAAATATCATCAACAAATAAACTAATCTTTACTCTGTCTTTAAAACATGTACTGCAAATTAATTTATCTTCCTAATAACATTTGCAAACAACTCTATAAGACAAGATAAAACCTTTATTGGCATAAAGAGAATAAAACATAACCAAACTGATTCATTAAGTGCCCCACACATACAAATTCCAGAAGGTAGGAAAGCAGAAGACCAAACCCTTCAAAGACATTTAATTGAAAGTGAGGCTTTGCTTTCTCACAATTGAGCTGATGAAATCTGCAATTATTTCCAGAATGTCAGGCACCTCCACAGATAACATAAAACGGACTTTATCCACATCAGATTTTCCCTCCAATTTTAACAGGACTGGTGCCACAAATTTGGAGCGATCACTGGTGGAGTGGACAGTGCAGAAACATGTGGGCAAGAGTTTCCAATGCACCCTGCTCACATGAGCAATGTTTTTCGGGGTACGGGATTCCTTTGAACCTACCATATAGTAAGGCTGCAGGCATGACATTGCATCTGGATAGGGAGAATGCCCTGCATTTTTGTGGACACTTGAGCAGAGAAAGGAAGGCAGCTGGTTTTCCAGTCTTAAAGGGAATATGGGGAAACAGTGGTGAGCAGGTCTTATTGGCTGCGTTCCATAGTTCCTGGAATTCAATGTCCAAAATTCTTCTTTTGATCATTTAGGAGGCTTGCCTTTGATTTAGTGAGCCCAAGTAGTCACTCTCTAAGCCAATCCATTTCAGATTTTTTAAAAGGGCAGTAGACCCAAAGGGAGGTTTAGAGTCCAGTAATAGTTGATATAATAAACTATCTGGGTCAGAGTTGTAGAAAAGTTTTAGCCAGAAGTGAAATGATCTTAGCCAAGCCATCGTTCCCAAAGAGGAAAATCCGGTCTCTAGACAAAGGACATAGTACGGAACACAACTTGGTAGCCCTAGCACTTTACGTAAGAATTGAGATTGTATCTGTTCAATTGTATCTGTTCAATTGTTCAAATGTCAATCCATGGCATTTAACCAGATTGGGATGCCATATAAAATTTGTGGGATAATTTTGGATTTAAAAACCTGTAAAGCCGCCGGAACATAACAATTGCCAGAATTATAATAGAAACGAAGTATTGTCTGACCAGTGAACCTAGCTACATTTATAACCATTCTACGATGGGGTGATCAGGAATGTTTATAATGGAACAGGATGCCTAAATATTTATACTCTTTAATCTGTTCGATTTTGCATCCATTCAGATTCCATTAAAGTTGCTTCCATGACTTTGAGAAAACCCAATTTTTTGATTTATTTTAATTCAGTTGTATTTTGTTTTTGTCCAGGTATTCCACAGTTCTGTTAATTAAACATTTCAAACCTGGACAGGAGCACGAGGTGATAACAGCATCGTCCACATAAAGCAATAACGGGACACGATGCGTCCCCAATTTTGGAACAACTCTATAACTAAAGCAAACAATATTGGGGAAAAGTGACTTCCTTGTCTAGTAACACAGCCTAGGGATATTTGCTTTGTTACACCATCATTTACTAACGCTGATGCAGTATTCTTCAAACCCCCTCTGTATCTGAGTTAAGGGCATCCAGATTGGGGCCAAACCACCTTATATCCTTTAGGAGACATTCCACCCTGTTCTCCAATTGTGACATCTGTGCATTTCCAGATCTCTATTAAAATAACAAACATTTCCAAGAAGCACAACACAAATGACTACACAACAGAATAATTGTGCATGATCTATTCACTCATGCAACAATAATCCTTCCACAATCATATACACAATTGTAAAAGTATCATAATATTTCAGTCCAGTTAAGGAAATTAAGTTAAAAGTGGGAAACAAAGAAAAAGTACAAAATGCAAAAAAGTTATCTAAACAGCAACACAAATCTTTCTCTTCACCTTGGAGTTTTGCAAAACAATTGGCAGATGAACTACAAGGTGATATGCCATATATGCTGTGTGATGACTTTAGTCTGAGCCCTCCCTAGTGTCTCCATAGGTGAAGTATCTAGGGAAAATCCTAGATTTTTTTTCAGTGGTTCAACTGTCATTTGCCTTCTGCTTTGATGCCAACAGCTCAGTCTAATGGATTACTTTTGATTTCTCCTTTCTTGAATTTAAATCTCTGACCATCTTTATAATCATATGAATGTCAAATGCGATGTGAAGGATCTGCTGTAGTTGTGTTCCTCCCAAGGAGTAAACAATGGCTCCTTTTTCTGATCCACAGGCACTCCACAATCACACAAATAACTTTGACTTGGTCTGTTTCTGCACATTTCTCTGAAAACAGTGTACATGCCTGCTCACACCATATCACATATCTGAAATGAAAAGAAAGAGCTTCTCAATTAGTTTTGAATTCTAGCATCTCTTCGTTATGTTTTAGAAATTAACTCCTAAAGGAACAGCAAAGTGAACAGGAAATGAAAGAAGGGAGACTGAAACGAAGTTCAGAAAAGTTGCTTATCTGGACTACAATTCTCAGAAATCCCCCTGATGAAACAGCAACTTTTCTGAGTACTGGATGGTGAATACTAGGTACAATACTTTTCTGAGTATGTACGAATAATTCAGAGATAAATCATAAAGTCATGTGGCTCACAGTGGGAGAAAAGCATACTTGGAGATTTCAAGAAGAAAAAAAGATAGGCAGCAACTGTCAGGGACAGGGCATGGTCAGTTAACCTTAATGGAATTCCACCAGTACTTTGACCTGTGTTGTTTAGATAAGCAGCCAAATTCCACATTGCCTCTCTATGGACTGAGTTACATATTCATCATAAATATTGCCCCTAACAACTTTTAAAATCTTAAAATGTTCAGAGCTGTCTAAAACAGATAACAGAGAATCTTTGTTTTTTTATGTGTCTGATTTAATTCTTATACTTTATGAATTGGGATATAAACTATGGAGACAGAAAAACAAGGCATACATCCCCCATTCTGAAAAGAAATACCATGGGATGAAACGCATAAGTGTTCAAACATTTGACTTACAGCGCATTTAAGAGCAGTGGCAAGGAGATTTTTTTTTCCTTTCACGGTCCTGGAGGAAACTTATTGCACCTGATGTAGCCAAAATAACAACAACAGCAACAACAATAACAACAACATCTTATTATACCTAATTTGAAGTAGCTGCATTCTTCTGAGCCCAACTCAAGGTGTTGGTGCTTAGCATCCTAAATGACTTGGTAGCTAAATTCCTTCCTTCCTTCCTTCCTTCCTTCCTTCCTTCCTTCCTTCCTTCCTTCCTTCCTTCCTTCCTTCCTTCCTTCCTTCCTTCCTTCCTTCCTTCCTTCCTTCCTTCCTTCCTTCCTTCCTTATTCTGATTATGCTCCATTAGAAAAACTTGGATAATCACCTGGCAGATATGCTTTGATTGTATTCCTGCATTGAGCAGGGGCTTGGACTTGATGGCCTTGTAGGCCCCTTCCAACTTCACTTTTCTATGATTCTATGATTAGTGTGAAACACTATTCTGGGTCATTAACAGTATAATAAAATTCAGGAGAACATAGCAAAACAAAAATGAAATAATACAATCATAAAATTAACAGACAAAAATAGGTCAACATTAAACCACAACAGTGGGGGGGGGGGGAAAATAATGTTTCCTCTCATATCTCCCTTCCTGGTCATTATCTTCAGGTGAGGCTCTTGTCTTGTTCTCTTATTAGACAAAATGCTTTGACTGAAATCCTGTTCCTTAATGGACCTATTCTAGTTGACTTCTTATGCTAAGCTAGAGGATTTCAGCCTTTACATGTGGACAAGAGAAAGTCTTTTCTCTGCCGATGTCTTGTTAGCAGAATAATGTCTTCACATAAGCATGCCAAGTGACAACACTGCAATTTTTAGGTCTGAGGTCAACTGTGAGGCTGTGGAAAGTGGTACAGGTGCCCTTGTTGTCGGGCCATCTCACCTCTTCCCAGGGCCTGTGGAGTTTCAAATTGTAAGTTACGCAGTGCACTTGGGAAAAAGAGAATTAATTGAAGAAGTCCAAGAGGATCCCAGTCTGGGAGAACCCAGACAGCATGTGGAGGACTCTCAGATAGAGGCCCTGCAAGAGGAAGCACATGGAGACAACCTGAGTCCCAGGAGGGGAAAAGAGGCCCTGGGTCTGGAACAATATAAGGCGAGCCCTGGAAGGGAAGGAGTAGTCAGGATAAAAGAAGAAGAAAGAGACTATAGAGGGCAATCTACTCCCCAATGTGATAGTTGAGGAGGAGGAGGAAGAAGAAGAAGAACGGTCATGGAAGATCCTGATGAGGGTGTGACGATCGCCCACGTCACTCATGCCATTCATATTCATGAGCTGATTTGCATGAACCTATGAGAGGACTGGAGAGGCGGAGTCAGCAGCTACATGAGGCTTGGCGGGAGAAGGTGGAGTCAGATAGGGCTGGTTAGTCAGAGAGAGATGGAACAGATACTGAGAGAGATAGGGCTGGTTAGTCAGAGAGAGAGGGAACAGATACTGAGAGAGATAGAGCTGGTTAGGAAAATAGGTAGAGAAGGTGGTAATGATATAGCAAGAGAAAAGAAGTACAGTATGTACTGAGAGAACTGTTGATGAATTGCTTATGTATAATGTGTATCTCAAGAACTTCTGTTGTTATTCAATCTGCTTCACTCCAATAAATAAGTTCTGTTTCTGTTCACAAAACAAGTGTTCTGACAAACGTCATTTATATTGTGGATTGAGGTAATTCACTGGTGGCAGCGAGAAGAAAACGCGACGTGAGCCTTTGTGAGGGAAAGACAAGCAGGGGCCACAAGGGCAAACGCCACAATTGGTGTCCAGCGGCGGGATACGAAATAATCCAGTAAAGCCAAAGTTTAAGGGTGAATTTTCTGGAGTCGTGGGTACCTTTTAGTCAGAGGTCTGTGGTGAAGAAGTGGGTGACCTGCTAGAGCTTTTCTGGAAAAGCTTAGTGGCGGGGCTTCTGAACACAGATATGGGGGAACTAAAGATAAGGAACCGAATCTAAAGAAAAATTTCTTTTTTGTTACCTCAGGATTTGAAAGACCCAGTGGGCTAGCTTGAAATCCAAGGCTCTGAGAGATAAGGGAGCACTGGTGGATAAAAAGTGGAAGCCAGGGTCAGAGCAGATCTGAGGTGATAGGAAAATAAAAGCAGAGGCTTGAAAATAGAATTTGTTTTGTGTCTGGAGGCAAGAAGGTTGTCTCAGACCAAGAAACATCGTGGCTTGTGTGATGCCAGAAAAAGTGTAGCCATCTTTAGCTGCCGAGTGAGAGCTACATAGTACCCCAGAAAAATACTGGGAAAAGAAAACAGCAGTAAAAGTGTTTTTAAAAGAGGCCTGACTAACTCAGCAATAGAAATCAGTTCCTTTTATTAAGAAAGTACATACTTATGCCACCCAAAAGAACTAAAAAGCCAGTAATGGAGGAAATTGATCCTCAAGAGGTTGAGGGGAATGGGAATGGAAATGGAGACCCTCAAATACCTGAGAAACCTGAGGAACCCTCAAGGGAAATTATTCAAAGCTCCCTAGATCTGGAGAAATGGAAACTAGAACAGGAGCATAGACTCAGAGAAAAAGAATTGGACATTAGAGAAAAAGCCAGAGCTGAAGAGAAAGCTAAGGAGCTAGAGCTCAAGGAACTGGAAATTAGAGAAAAAGCCAGAGCTGAAGAGAAAGCTAAGGGGCTAGAGCTCAAGGAACTAGAGATTAGAGCCAAAGATGAGCAAGAAAAAAGACAAATGGAATTTCAAATAGAGATGAAAAGATTGGAAATTGCTGCTCAAAATAATAATAGTAATAATAATAATAATAACAACTCTAGTGAGAGAAATCTCTCAAAGATCGATCTAAAGAAATTTCCCCAATATAGGAAAGGAGATTGCCCTGAATCTTTCCTGATTTCATTTGAGAGAGCGTGCTGGGACTTTGAGATTAAGGATGATGAAAGGATGATAGTTTTGAGATCACAAATAAGTGGAGATTTAGCTGAGCTTTATTCTCAGATGCCTCTGGAGCAAGCTAGAGATTTTGAGGCATATAGAAAAATGGTATATTCTAGATTTGGCATAAATGCAGAACACCTTAGAAGAAAATTTCGTTCCCTTACCAAAAAGCCTGAAGAATCTTATGCCCAAGTGGGGGCTAAATTGATTCAATGTTTGGACAAATGGATGGAATGTGAGAAAGTCACTTCTCTAGACCAAATGAAAAATGTAATTGGTTTATAACAATTTTATTCAGTGTTGCCAGGGGAATTGCGTTATTTGGTCAAGGACAAAAATCCTAAAAATGTATTACAGGCATCTGAATACGCTGATTCCATTAGTGAGATTAGAGATCCTCGATTTTCTGAGGTAAAAATTGGTAGAAAAGTGTGGGACGACAGGAGGAGAGGGCCCCCACCTGGTAGAGATTACCTCAGAAGTACCCAAGCTACTGGAAGCCATTTTGGAGACAGACCCTCATCTCCAGAGCACAGTCATCTGAAACCTAATAGTCGAGGGAAAAGTTAATAAGGCCCTTTGTTTTGAACCCAAGGCCAGTAAACGGTGTTATACGTATGGGGAGAAAGGTCATTTTTGGGCTCAGTGTGAGACTCAAAAGACTAGGGATTATAATCAGCATAAAGGTGGATATTCCAGTGCCCCTAAGAAGGTGTTTTGTGTACAGCATAATGGAACAGCCAATACTGCAGTTGAAGCTAGCCGTGGAGCTGTTGCCATAGCAACACAAGTAACAGAAGGGTCAGAGAGCCAAGATCCCCCTGTGGCCAGGGTTGTTCAGTGCTTTCTGATAGAAAGTAATCAGAATCTTCTACATAGCTCAGGATATGTTATCTATGTTAATAATAATAAGTATCTAGCGCTCAAAGATACTTGTTCACAAGTTACAGTATGTCACCCCGATATAGTCCCTAAGGAAAATATGTTAGACCATGAAAATATTTCTATTATAGGGATTGGTTCTGAAATAGTGGTGCTGCCCATGGCAAAAATACCAATGAGATATAAGGGATGGTCAGGAGTTTGGAAGGTGGCCATATCCGATCAAATTCCTGCCCCGTGTTTAATAGGTCTGGCTTTAGTTGAGCATGTGCAGAGTGTTTTTGTGACAACTTGCTCTTAGGGAAGGCAAATTGAAGCCACTGAGGGAAATGATGGAAATCTTCCTGAAATAAGAGAAGTGAGAGAGACAGCAGATCTGGTTATTCTGAGAAACCTTAAGAATCTATCTTTCATCAAAGAACAAAAGGAAGACCCTACCTTAAATGAATGCTTTGCACAAGTTAAGGAAATTCCACTGACCCCTGAAAATCCTGAACAATGCCCCAGTTTAGAGGAAAACTCTGAGATAGTAGAAATGGCTGAGGTGGTCATATCAAAAAATTCTAATAATACTTCCTTTATTTTAGAACTGAAGGAAGATACCACCCTGATTCCGTGTTTAGGGAAAGCCAAAGAATCTCGCTTCCCGTTATCTCCTGAACACCCAGAGAGGTTCATAGTTGATAAACACCTGTTATATAGGGAAGTTTTATTAACACCTCATAGGAGTGCAGATGGACATCTCAAACAGCTAATTGTCCCTGTAAAATATAGAGAGAAGTCCTTAGAAGTAACAGAGCCAAGCTAGGGGGGTACTCATGGAAAGGAGAAGGGCTAGTATGAGGCCCAAGAGAGAGCATTCTGTCCTGAGGACAAAGTGGTGAGGCTGAGACTCATAGAGGGGAGTGAATTGCAGTTAGCAGGGTCAGAACCTGTGGAGTTGTTGCAGCAGAACTGGAGGGCTGAGGAGTCTAGTTGCTCTGCAGCTGCAAAAGCCCTTAAAACCTTGCAGTGCAAACCCCTACCTAAGAAACCAAATATTAAAGATATAGAACCAGATGATGAAAATCTCAATGCATCTAAAATAAACCAAGTGTTTGAGATTACACTTAAAAGAAACATGCCTGTGAATTTGGAGGTGACCCATGATAGTGGTCCCCCACATATGGAGAACTTCGCAACAAAAGTACCTGTGGGTGAATTTGTTGGAGAGGAGGAAGGCATAAGCAATAAGATCTCAAGGAAGAACGCAATCATAGCTGTGCTGGAGAAGTGGAAGAAACCGCCTAACCTTCCCATAGCTGAGAAAATTAAGCCACTATTCAGTAAGAGAACGGGCTTAACCCAGAAGAGGCGAGCTGAGGCCATCCCGTGGACATCAGAGTGCCCGATGACTGTCAATCATCAAAAGAGAGTGCGGACTTCAAGATCTGGCGCTGTTGCACCGGACTTAGACCAGGAGTTCATCGTGTACACCGATCTGTCAAGCGTGGGTCTGGGAGCCGTGCTGTGCCAAGCGGATGACAGCGGGAATCTACACCCAGTGACTCTGATCAGCAGGAGATTCCGATCTGGTGAGAGACATTTGTCTGCCATCGAGAGGGCGTGCCTATTGATTGTTTGGACACTGCAAAGACTGAAGCCCTACATTTGGGGAAGGAAATTCATCCTTTGCATCAACCATTTCCCTTTGTTGTGGCTACAGACTATGAATCCCAATGACAATAAGCTTGCAAGATGGACGCTAAACCTACAGGACTTTGACTTTGAGATCCGCAGCATAAGAAGGACTCAGAATATGGTTGCTGACGCCTGGTCTCGAAGGCCAAATGACTAATGGGTGGATAAAAGAGTGTAATGGTGTGTTAAATGTTCTGTTTGTGCACTAGTTATGAAATGCAATTAAAATGCAATGTCTCGTTGAATGCTGATGAACTAAGAGGTGTATAGAGATGGGAAATAATAATGGTGAGTAGCATTATTAATGTAGTGGTAATGTAATTTGTATTAATGTGAGTTGTGCAAATGTTTATAATTGCATTGATTGTTTTAAATGTTTAAAGTAATAAGTTTGGTCTAGTAAACATAGTAAGAGAGAGAAAACTAGTATAAGGTATGTATAAGTATATGGTAAATATAATGTGTTATATGTTGAAATATGGTATATGATTTAAGACATAACTGGTAAGCATATTATTATTATTATGGTGTTTTGTATGTAATGTTCCCTGTATGTTCCGTTGTTCATAAGGGTAAACTGTATGGTTTTCCCTCATGAAACAAACGTTTTCTTACGGGGGAGGAATGTGACGATTGCCCACATCACTAATGCCATTCATATTCATGAGCTGATTTGCATGAACCTATGAGAGGACTGGAGAGGCGGAGTCAGCAGCTACATGAGGCTTGGTGGGAGAAGGAGGAGTCAGATAGGGCTGGTTAGTCAGAGAGAGAGGGAACAGATACTGAGAGAAATAGGGCTGGTTAGGAAAATAGGTAGAGAAGGTTGTAATGATATAGCAAGAGAAAAGAAGTATGTACTGAGAGAACTGTTGATGAATTGCTTATGTATAATGTATATCTGAAGAACTTCTGTTATTATTCAATCTGCTTCACTCCAATAAATAAGTTCTGTTTCTGTTCACAAGACAAGTGTTCTGACAAACGTCATTTATATTGTGCATTGAGGTAATCCACTGGTGGCAGCGAGAAGAAAACGCGACGTGAGCCTTTGTGAGGGAAAGACAAGCAGGGGCCACAAGGGCAAACGCCACAGAGGGCTACAAAGCAGAGATGAAACTCCCGGAGGAACCTGAGCCACCGAGGGACTGGGAGTGCATATACAAGGAAGGCCCCATCCACCTCCAGGTCCCTTGGGATGAGGTAGGCCACCATCTTAACCCTTGCCTATCTCCTTACCCCTCTTGCTGGGAAGAACAGGAACATAGGCGGAGGAGACACTGGGCTTCAGAAGGCAGCATTAAAGAGTTGACATCAATACAGCAGAAACATTGGCAGAGGCAGCAGCAAAGAGTGCAACAGGTACACAAGCAAGCAGGACAAGAGGGGAGTGAACTGAGGAACCATCTCCATTGCCCCCAGTGTGGGTATATCGTCCATCCTTGCTGTGAGCCTCCTGCCTCTGCTCAGCAAGGACATCCACATGAAGGAAAAAGGGACTAGAACCCCTTCCAGTGAAGTTAACTGGGAGGAAGACAGACTTAGACTCAGTAAACCTCACCACAGGTACCTGGGCAGTGCAGGTACTAACCCGGACGCAGCTGAGAACAGTTTAGTTGTAAATCTCCACCCTGTTGCAATAAATCTAAAGGATGGAGCAAGAAGCCCATTGACCTGATGAGGGCTGGTGGAGCTCACATCAACATTTCTTTATTACTTCAAGAATCTTAAGTTTGGTTATATGATTCATCTGAATTCTTATTTTAGTTATATCTGTGTTGTTGTATGGTTTGCTAATTGTTTTACTGTATTTTGTCTTGATATGATAACTTTTATTTATCTCCTTTGTATACTGTCACTGTATTTGTAAATAGGGGTAGATTAAATAAATAAAAAATCTTGAAAGTTTACTTAGGAGTTTTTGATAAGGGAATAAGTGCACAGTGTTAACTGGATTACCTGTATCCCTAGGTACCCCATGGTTCAAGAGGAGATTCCTCACATCAAAATTTTGGGGTGATGCCCATGCACCATGAGCCAACCCCAAAGGCTAATGATGCAGGGCTTTTTTTTGCAAAAGCTATGTTGATTCTTCAAGCAAATCTATTTCTTCGTGCTTGATAATTTACTTTTAATAATTCACTGCGCCATTTTTCCCCAAATAGTCCATAGCTCAATCCAGTCTGGAGCTCCCCAGATCCATTTTTTTCAAAAGTAATATACCTGCTAGCTGGCTGGCTGGCTAAATGGTTTGAAGCACCCTAGCCAGAAGTTTGATCCTCCATTGTGACTCATGAGAGAAGAGCCAGCCTATGCAGCATGGGCAGACTTCGTGATCTCAGAACATCACCTGAATATTTTATACTGAGAAAGTCCTGGGGAGGCTTGCTATATAAGTCAGAGCTGACTTGACAGCACATATTGTATTATACTGGCTGTTTTTCAGTGCTCTGTTGCAAGAGTCTCTTCTTAGGGACATGTTAGAATATAGTTACCCTCATACACCCTGCTTTTTGAAGCATGAAATATTCCAGAAGTATAACACTTTTTCAATTTTAGTTCTCTTCTACAGGAGGTCTCTGGAAGTTTATTGGCATTTTGTAATGTTTGGAACTATTTTCAAAATTAGAAATTGAGCATAGAGGAAGGGACACAACTATAGAACTTCAATAGCCAGTTAGAGGCTAACAATTGCTTTCATATCAGATCTTTAGAGAAACAGGTAACACATTGAGGTGTGTTGTATCTCCTCATGATTCAGAATGGTCATCATGTCTTTCTAAGCTCTTTTACACACACCCAGTCCCCCTCCCTTGGCTAAAGAGCAGGGGCTCTCACTCTTGCTTAATTGTTTGAAAATAATGTATACATGGTTGCTCAGTTGCATTACTCTTTACGGAAATGTTGATGAATTCTAAATGAAACCGGTTCATGACTTTTTATCAGCTTCTCCTGTGTCTTACACCTTTTCATCTGCCTACCTCTTCGGTCCCTTTGTTTTCTTCTTGTAGTCCTGTTTTATCCTCTTGCAAACATTTAATTTCCTATAATGTGAAAATCTTTGGAGCCTAGTCTACAGTTCTGTTGGTGCATGGCTGGACATGGTGACAGGTATTTCCATGCTTATGCTTGACAGTTCGTTGTATCTTTCTTGACTACTAACATTCCTATCCGAGGACTCAGTTAGACAGTCATTTGTCCCACTGTTCAGTGCATTGTGAGGACAGGCTGGCTCATTCTTTTTCTGATGATCAGACAATGAAATTGCAAGAGTGAACTGGTCTATCCCTAGAGCACCCCTACATGCACCTTTCTGAGCCCCTGAGTAAGAGGCTTCTACTTTTGTGTGTGTGTGTGTGTGTGTGTGCATGCATGCTGGGGGGTAGGTTTGCTCTAGTTGGGCCATTACCAGCACCTGCAATTGCTGGGAACCGACTGAGAAGCAAGCCTTAAACTATCAAGGCTTCTTTTACTGTTAATTTCAGCAGAGGGGAAGTGAAATTATTATTATTTGATTCTGCTACACTATAGCTGTTGTGCAGGATCAGTTAGATTAGATTTAATTTTTTTGGCACTTGTCTGAAGTTTCGATTGAGAAACTGCCTGCAGCTGAAACAATAGAATTGTTTTAGACAGGAAACTGAGCCTTGGCACTCAGTACCATCTTGGAGCTCTCTTCTGCTGCTTTGCTGAAGAGTTCTAATTGGTCTCAATAAAGGTATTGTCCACCTCTGGATCTTTCTTCTTCTTCTTACGGGTCAACACAACTACCTTTGTTCAGAATAGGGTTTTTTTATGCTGAGAGAATAGAAGGACTGGGAACAAGTAAATACACTATACAGTAAGGTTGCCAGCTTTTCCTGTCTTGATCTGTGTCTCTTCAGTATCAGGGCACAAATCAAAAGGTGAAGTTCTCCCATCACTACCTGTCTCTGCTAGAAAATAACTCCTAGAGGAATTAATCCCTATTACTCAGTAGCAGCCAAATCAACAAAGAGGCTTGAGTCATTCACTCAGCTTTATTACTGCATAAGCTTTCCGATGATGTGGATTCTTCGACTATGTAACAGAAGCTTTGTTGTTGTTTAGTCGTTAAGTCGTGTCCGACTCTTCGTGACCCCATGGACCACAGCACGCCAGGCCCTCCTGTCTTCCACGGCCTCCCGGAGTTTGGTCAGATTCATGTTCGTAGTTTCGATGACACTGTCCAACCATCTATCCTGGGGGGACCCAATTTGTGGGTGAATAACTCAGACGTCCAATATCCAATCTTCACCAAACTTGGCAGGTTTGTTGGGGAAAGACAGAGGAAAGACAGAGGAAGCTTCGGTGTGATTCTGGATTCTCTAAGTACCTGGGGAGAGCTTCCTGGGGGTGTCCTACTTGTGACTATATATGAAGAAATGAAGAGACGCAAAAGGTCACATAGGGTTCTTCAGCAATGAAACAGTGCAACACTATGCCACTTGTTGTTGTTTAGTCGTTAAGTCATGTCCAACTCTTTGTGACCCCATGGACCAGAGCATGCCAGGCCCTCCTGTCTTCCACTGCCTCCCGGAGTTGGGTCAAATTCATGTTGGTCGCTTGGATGACACTGTCCAACCATCTCGTCCTCTGTCCTCCCCTTCTCCTCTTGCCTTCACACTTTCCCAGAGGCAGAAGCTTACACCACAATAAATCTGCTAGTGTGTTTAAGGGCCCCCCAGCCTTTATGTTGGTTTTGCTGGTAAAAAAAACTTGATTTGGTGAACTTGCCCGAGGGCTTTGAAGAAATGAAGAAGGTTGGAACTCCCCTTGCATTTCTATCTGGCCAATGTTGTTTTGTGAACCACTCCAAAATGGTTAAGAGAAGAAGCCAGACGAGCCAGTATTTTTAAAAACACTGAAGTTGCAATCGTCTTCTGTGCGCACACCCCAGGCAGTCCCACTCAGTTCCTTTCCGAGTAAACATGTACAGGATGAAGGGGTTGGGGGGGGCGCCCTCCAAACTGGCGGGTTGCACAAGTCCCACATCCTGGAAGGTGTTCGGGTTCTGCCCAGCGTGGCCCCCGAGCTCTGCCCTTCAGTCTTCCGCTTGCGTGCCCGTGAGATTTCTCGTGTGGAAGCGGGCGCGGAATGTTGCGTGGCGGGGAACGAAGCGCGGGGGCTGTTGTGGTGGAAAAGCGAGAGGCGAGCGCCTGCCGCCGCGCTGCCCAGAGAACCAGGCGTCCTGCTCCATTTCTGTCACTCATCTGCTCTCCGCCTGCCTCCCGCGCTGGCTGTTCGCTCGCTCGCTCGCTCGCTCTCCCTCCCACCGCACAGCCGGGTCGTTTCAGGACACAGGCCGCCCGTCGCCGTGGGAAGCGCTGGAGCCTCCTCGGCGTCTCTCTTGGGTCTCCGTCGAGCCCGCGCTTGGCAGGTGAGCCCCTCCTCCTTTGCCAGTCCCCTCCGTGGGAGCCACCGTCCCTCCCCCCCCTCTCTCTCTCCTGTCCTGTCTTTCCTTCCTCTTTCCTTCAAGCGAGGGAGACGAGGGCAAAGTTCACTCCTATTTGGCCGGGCAAACACACATGAAACACGCAGAAAAAGCGGAGCATTGGGGGGGGGGGGCGGAGAGAGAGGGAGAGAATTCGCGTCTGAGCGAGGAGAGAGAGGCAGAGAAGCAGACTTCCTAACGCGACAAGCGAGGTGGTGGAGAGCGGATATAAATGGAGTTTCTAATTAAAAATATATGGCACAGGCGGGCCACTTGGCGGGCAGGATGGAGAAGTGTTTACAAGAGAGCACGCGCGGGTACTTCTGAGGGGACTCCGGGGGTGGCGGCGGGCGAGCGGGGTGAGCGAGTGAGTGTGTGTGTGTGTGTGTGGGGGGGGAGACTTTCATCTCTCGCACGTGGATCGTTAAGAGCCGATAGCGGCAGTGGCAGAGGAAGGCGGGGGGGGGGGGGAGAGGGAGGAGGAGGAGGCACGGGAGGAAGTTTTTTTCCACCAGGCTTCCGAGGACAAGAATATAAAGCAACTTGGCACATTGCAAGATGCTTAGAGCAGATTAGCGCACCCGGAGCTGACAGCTCGCGAAGTGCGACGGTCCCAAGCACGCCTCCTCGGCAGAAGGAGAAGCCGGGCCCGGTGGCGTTGGAGGGACTGAACCTCCCGCCAGGCGGGTGCCGCCGCCCTCCTGCGCCATTAAGGAGAAGAGTCCGTCCCCGTCCCCCCGCCCCCCATACGGCGGGCCTAAAAGCTCCCATTCAGAACTAGATCCTCCTCGATTCAATAGGATTTACTCCGCGGTTAGTGTGCGTGTGTAGGATGGCAGCCAGGGCTCGTTTGAGGCGTTTAACTGCCTGAGACAAGCGACACCCCCCCCCGCGCGCGCGCCTTTCCCCCCCACTTCTCCGCGCAGAAGTTGACAGGAGAGGCTGCTGAATCTGACTTCGGCGCATGGGGACAAAACATGGCCCACACCGTATCTCTTGGGTGGGGGAACAGGGTCACAGAGCTCTACCTCGCAATTTTGGGTGCCTATGGTTTTGCTACCTTATTCCTTAAGCTTGGGGCGTGATGGGAGGAATGGAGAGGAATGTCTGGGTCCACACTGAGCCTTCCTGCTTTTGTGTTTCCTTCTGCCCAGAAAGGAGCAGTCTCTGCATGTGGAGCTTGTAGATTCATTCAGTTACTGTGCTCTCTAAATGCCAGTGCCAGAGGTCAGAATCCCTCCCTGTCACCATGCCCAGTTCCAGCTCTGACAGGGTGGATTATGGAGTAAAGGATAGGTAGTATGACTCACACAGCTCTGTCCTTGCAGCCAATCACTGTCCACTCAGAAGAGGCCAGAATGGCTCCCTCCAGAAGGTGCAATTGAATGCAGCTCCTTCACTTTGCCTTAGTTTCCTTGGTAGAAGCACCTATTTTGCATGCAACAGGCTCAAAGCCCATGCTCTGCCATTCCCAGCTCAGACCAAATCCCTGGAAAGTCATAGCCAAAATGTGTAGAATAGATGGCACCTAGCTAAGTTAATACTATTTAGTATGGATTTCAAGAGTGCTCATTACTTAGGTTTAAATGAAATTTATGGTATGGAGGGCACAGTTTTTAACATGAAAATTAGAAATCTAGGATCATTGACCCCCTTCAGCAAACAGCGTGATATTGGAAATTGGCTGCAGTGCATTTACTTGTGCATTACCAATAAAGGGAGAAATCACCTAGTGAGATGCTTCAATGGACCATATCTCGTTTACTGTGTGCTGAGCTTCTGGAACCAGGGAAGGTTTTAAAAATATAAATTGCAAAGGGAGTTCGTACATGGGGCCAAAAAGTTGTCCTGGTGGGAGGGAACTTAGGAAAACAGGAAAATTTGGGTTAATAAGACTGATTAGGGTGTGAGGTGCCTTTTTAGAGTTTATCCAGGAGTGACTCCTTTGAACGGAAGATGGGGGGGGGGGGGAAATCTTCATTTGTATATTCCACTCTATAGATGCCAGACGTGATTCTTGCTAACTGGCCTGCCTGAGACTATCATATCTTCTTCACCTAAACGGAGAAGTCAGATAGAAAAGTGAACCAGCCCTGGGTTCATGAAACACAGATTCCAAAACTGCTTTTCAGTTGACAGCCAAGAACCACAGTGATTGCTTGATTCTGGGTTCATGTTCATTATTTGCACTTCCTTGCTAAGGTTCGTAATAAGGGCGGGGAGACTGGAATTCATATGACATATATATTTCGAGAGCCATAAAGATTTGAATGTTCTATGCTAAGAATGAGAAAGGATTTACCTCCTGTTGCTTCCAGAGACAGTTATATGGCTCCTCCCCGCCACAGGAATGTTCTAAATAAACCACTGGCATTGGTTTTGATTTTGCTAATGGTGGTATAGGAATGTCAAGAAATTTGACTTTTTCCGACTTACTTCAGTGGCTTTTTAATATAACTGCTGCCTGTTACAATCTAA
The DNA here is from genome assembly GCA_037013535.1 of Intellagama lesueurii. Lineage (NCBI taxonomy): Eukaryota > Metazoa > Chordata > Lepidosauria > Squamata > Agamidae > Intellagama > Intellagama lesueurii. Next base: position 83,609,868 of record JBAJHW010000006.1, read on the forward strand.
GTTACTATCTTGCGCTTATACTTTTTATGCATGAAATTGTGGGTAATGCAGGGCTATCATGACAATACGACATGTTTCTATCTTTGGGTCTCCAGATATTTTTGGACTACAACTCCCAGAAATCCTGGCCAGCACAGCTAATGGTGAAGGGTTCTGGGAGTTTTAGTCCAAGAACATCTGGAGACCCAAGATTGGGAACCACTACAATATGAGAAAAATCTTCTTTGTGGGAGTGATGCCACAATGTTCCATTAATTAATATACACTTCTTTGGACTGTATTTTAATAGGGCTTTCAAAGTAAGTGGGATATTTAAGGAGCAGTTTTAACAGCTCCACTCCCCCAGTGAGTTTCCATGGCCAGAATGCTAGTCCAACACTCTATCCACTACACTGCACTGGGAATCCTTGCACAGTATTTTATGGAGTCAGAAAATCATGCCCTGATAATTTTGTTTGAAGGCTGGGGTGAAAATACACCTAACAAATAATTCAACAGTTTAATCAATTCTCTGCCACAAGATCCAGTCTAGACCACAAACCTAGATGGTGTGAGGATTTAACAGATTCAAGGAGGTTCATCCTATTAGTGGTCATGTGTCATGGTGTCTATCTACTGCCTCTAGGATTCATAAGCACTATACCTCTAAATACCAGTTGACCTGGGGAGCAATAGCATGATGCAACTATTGCTTTTCAATCCCACAATTTGTTTAATTAATTTTTAAAATAATTCTAACCCATTTTATATGAGCCAATTTCAGGCTGGGTTGTAATAAATGAAATTACTCTAGAATACCAAAATAGTTTAAAAACCACAAAACTAAGAAAATATCTCAATAAGTTACAAACGCTTGAGTGAGCAGCTAGGTTTTATCTTGGCAATGAAAGAAGAGGAAAGTCAAAGCCAGTTTGTCTTCAAAGGAAACTCCCCAAAATGGGTTTCCCAGAGTAATCTTGTTGGACACTGTGAGAAGGAGGATTCTGAACTTAATGAATTGTTAAGATTAATCTTATCTAGCACAGCTCTTATGTTCTCATATTGATGGTTTCTGTCACTGTGTAGTCTGTATTGTTATGATATGTATGAAATATGGAGGGAGTCTGCAAAGGGTTAATTGTTCCAGAAAGCAGAACATCTGTGACATGTATTGTTGCCTATTTTACTCTTCCCACATTTCTTCATTCTCATAAGCCAAAAGGTCTACTTCATATTTCTCTTCTGTCAAAACACTAGACATTCTGCAAATGCCAAAGAGCATGTTCAGACTAAATGTGCATATTCAGCAATTGTATGCAAAATAAATGTCAACATAAATGTTACCTTTTTTTTTTTTTAAATTGAGTACACAATCAAGAAACCTTGGATGTAGATTGTGGAGTTTTGGTTAAAGATAAAGTACAAGCCACAGTGGCTATAATAAAGTATAATTGTGACATCATTCTAAATCTTTGTGAGCATTTGCTACTGTCCTTTGTGATTCCCTGAACTCTATAGCCCATTACTAACCATGTAACCATTGTCATAAAACCTGTCACTGAAACCTTTCTGTTTGAAGAATACATTTTTGCTATTACGCTTTATACAGTATAGATTTTATGTGTGATATTGTTGAAAGACTTTATGAATGAAAAATGTTAAAATTTTGTTCAAAAGTACAGGTGGATCAAGATTTTGCTCTGGTTTTCACACCAAGACACACCAGAATATCTGGAAACAGAGTTGAATTTCCGTAGTTTAATGGTTATATCTGAGCAACAACATAAATGTTTCCTGTTCTGGAGACTGATTGCATTATATTGAGAGTTAATGAGCTATTGGCAATAAATAAAAAACATTATTGGCTTTTGCCATAATAAGTTGAGAAAGTTATTCCTTTGAAGCAGACTGGCACATCTTGTTACCCACAGGCTGTACATGTTGTTGTGGAGATCCTTCTCATTGCAACTTTGATATATAACTATATACAGTATATTGGGATTTAGCAATAATATAAAGATAGCCAATGAATTTCATACGTATAGCAAAGTCCAGCATAGTGTTTCTCAATGAACCATGGGAAGACAGTCATTGTCTGATAAGCATAGACACACATACCTTCCCTACCTTCAGCAAAGGTATGATAAAACAATAAAATACTCAGGCTTCTTCCTGAAGGAATATCAAAGGAACATCCTGAGAAAAGAATTTCAAAGGAACACCTTGAGAAAGAAAGTTCAAAGGAATAGCAATTCAAATTACTCATTTTATAGCCCTTTGTGTGTTTCCTATATAGCTATGTACTATCTTTGGTTCTGTAGCCTACCTTTACACACGTTGCTGTTGTGTCTATGGCTATCTCTGCTGGCTAATATGAATAAACATTTTCTGAAACCTTCAATATACCTCATTACAAATTCTTAAGTGAAAAGTTCTCCACAATGGAGCAACGAACCCCACCAGATTCTTCATATATCCTTGACTTTGCAGTATGCCTGAAGCTGCAAAACTATGGAGTTGATCACAAAACTTGTAAGTAACAATGTATGTCATATATTTCTCAAGGGCTCTGTGTATAGCGGTTAGAATGCTGGATTGGGACTTGGGAGATCCAGATTCTAATCCTCACTGAGCCATGAAACTGTTGGTTGACATTAGGCTGGTCACATTTGTTCAGTCTGATCTACATTAGTCTGCTGTGAGGGTGGAGTAGATAGGGCGAATATAATAGGGATATAAATGGAATAAACTAATAAATAAAATAAACATATGTAGACTTTGTGTAGAGAATCTAGTAGAAAACAAATATAACGTTGGATTACTACATGTATATAACTTGGACCTGCATATTGTACAAAATTTAGCAACATTTCAATACCAATAATGTTCTAATACATATAAACAATTAATGTTCAGAGATCCCCTAGGCTCAAAAAGTGTTCTGAAGATGTCATGAAGGCATAGTTGAATGGCAGGTAGCGATTTTGGGGTTTTTTAGTTTTCTGTTTTATCAGGAAAACAATGCAGAATTGAAAACTGGGCAACTGACAATAGGAAAATCCAGGGCAGGTTTCTAGGATATTTGAGTGCAGAGCTCAGTTGTATATCAGAAAACAAATTGTTCCAAATTAAGCATCAACTATGGGCTCAATCACACACGAGAAAAGAACCTCAGTTATACCCATTCTTTTCATCTCTCTCTTATACTGATACATTTTTTCAGTGGTCACATTGTATATAAATTGGTGGAATCATTCACATAGTTTTTAACAGTATTGATTCATTTCTTTCTATTTGAACTGTTATAGCAGGCTACGCTTTAATTTTGTATCGATTCATTTTCTCTACTGTTTCTTGGGGCAATCCTTTTTTAAAAAAAATACCAAAGGTGATATATCAAGGAAGCGGTGCCTTCTCTCCTCCTCCCCTTTCCCTTTCCTCCTTTACTCACTTAATTTATCTTTTCCCTTTTGAACAGTGTCGGGAGGAGGAAGTAGGTTTTGCCAAAAAATTATTACTTTTTTTAAAAAAAGGATACAAGCACAGTGGCCATGAAGTGGCCACAGTGCCCAGAAACCTGAAACCTGACCCCTTTGCAAAGGAATTAAATCAACAGCAACATTCACACATGCTGAAATTATAAGGAATGAAGCAATTCATCAGCTGTACAATTTAAAACAAACCTCCCAGCAAGGGGGAAATAAACGACTTGTCAGGGCAAATGAATCGATGTTTACCGTCTCTCATGTGAATGGAAAATTATGAAACAATCTAAATAATGGCCAAATCAGTATAACTGGGGTTCTTTTGGCTGGTGCGATTGAGTCCGCAGTGAAGATTACTGCATTAGTTTGGGAAGTGAGACCTGCTTGCAAAAAAATTATTATATGTTTGAGATTCTGCCTTTCCTGTGGCTCATCAGATAATTATTTTATGTTTTTAACAAATCAAGCAGAAGTATGTATGGTAACCATTCAAACATTGAAAGTATCTTACTCCTTTATCTGTCAATTTGGATGGATGGGTATGGGATAAACATACATATTGCAGCATGCAGTGATGAGGGCAAACTGGAATCCTCATTCTAATAGGATAATGACCTCCTAAGTGAGAAATATAATAGGCAGGAGGGGAAGAATGTGATGGACTGGGACTTCACTGTTTGCCTGCTCACCAGGGCATTATTGTGCCTCACCACAGGCAAAGAGCCACATGGGAAAATAACTTGGCTATAAACAAAATGCAATGTTGTAATAGAAGTGCTGAACTCTGTTATGATTTGGTACAATTCTGTACAATTGTGTGATTCTCCATTACCTTCACCCAGAATGTACAACTTTGCTAATTTTGCTCCCTGCTTCAAAGTGAATTAGGCTTAAAGGCCCTGCTCTAATTTCTTTATAGAGCTTTCTTGATTGGACACTTTGACCTAATTGGACATTTAAGAAGGTTGCCAAAGCATGCACTAATAGGTTGTTTCCAGTTTTCCTTCAATTATTAATAAAGCTCATTTAGAGGATCAATTAGCATTCTGAAAAGGGGATTTTGAAACAGATTTCTTATAAAAGCGTCACAGGGCAAGTTTTGTTAATGCTTTGTTCTGTGTGAGGAAGTAGGTAAAATAATAAACAGTAAATATAAGCAATCTGCACTGGAGAAACATTTTTGCTTTATGTTCAGATGTTACATACAACATTCTGGTAACTTCTGAATCACACCTAGGCAAAAATGTCATGTTTCACCTTGACAGATAAACGGGGAAAGGTTGGAGTCATTCTATAAACAAGCATAATTAATAATTACACTTGGCGCTACCTCCTAGCCTATGTACCCCAAATTGAAAGAGTAACAACAGACTATTGCTTACAATTGCATCCTTTTCTTATAATAGCTATGAAGGAATTAGAAAAGATCCCTAAATGCAGGATCCTTGCTGGAGGCCACAGCCAAGATCATATATACTTTGGTATTCTCCATTACTATGTACATGTATGAAAGCCAGGCATTGAAGACAGCCAACAGAAAAAGAATCAAATCATTTGAAATGTGGGCCAGAATCCTGTTGGAGATTTAACTTCTAGCTAAAAGCTAAAATTACTAAAGTAAGGTGATCATAACATGAGAAATATTGCAAAAGACAATAATGCAATAATGGAAAAAGGAAGATTTAACATGAGATGGATTGACTCAGTAAAGAATCATGGCCTTTAGTGTGCAAGACTTGAGTAAGGTTGTTAATGACAGGGCTGCGTGGAGGTCTTTAATTCATATGGTTGCTGTAAATCAGAATTGGCTTGATGACACAGACCAAAAATATAATGTTTGTTGAAACTAATGCTTTTAAGATGAATTTGCCTTGATGTTTTTTCTAAAACAGATTTAGAGATTGTATCTAAACATTATAGCAGTTTTATCCCACTTTAACAGCTACAACTACATCCTGCAGAATTCTGGGTCTTTAGTGCATTCTGTGAGATTGATGTGCAGTTATTTCCTTCCAAACTCAGCTTTGGAAAAGGGCTTTCCTGGAAGAATTTTCTACCTGGTTATCTAGTTTTTTGGAGAATGGAGCCTTGTGGCGCAGTGGTTAAACTGTTATACTGCAAATCTGTGCTCACGAACTAGGGTTCAATCCCAGATAGCCAGCTCAAGGTTGACTCATCCTTCTATCCTTCCGAGGTCGGTAAAATGAGTACCCAGCTCACGGGGCAGGGGGGGGAAGCAATGTGTAGCCTACCTAATTAACTTGTAAACCACCCAAAGAGTGCTTGAAGCGCTATGGGGCAGTATATAAGCAGCACAGGGGTTTTTTTGTGTGTTGTTGTTGTTGTTTTTATATAAAGGTACCTTTTATAATTACTGGGGACTTCAAGATCCATCAAGAATCTAAATTATGGAAGGACTTCCCTTCTGTATTACATATGCATACTCTGACTGTATTGTCATCTCCCCCCACTCACATTAGGGGTAGAGCTTTGGACTTGTTTATAGGGAGTTAGAATTTTCTCCAGCTACTATTTTTGATAGTGGCCTTTCTGATCATGTTTTCTTTCATAGATGTTGTACACTTCCTCTTCCCCCTGTTCTGCCTATTCAGAGGGTTGCTACAAGGAACTTGTCTAAAGTTTCTTCTAGCAACTTTACATTAGAGACCTTATAACCATTTTTGGATTGGACAGGGCCACAATGGTTGCAGGCTAATGAGAGTTTGCAGGTTAGCTCAGTGGATGAATTGGATTCTACATTTCAAATGGCAATTAGTGCTGCTCTGGAGCAGTTGGTTCCTTCTGTTTGTCACCCTTGGCTGACTCAGGGCTTGATCACACATAAGAAAAGAACACTGGTAATATTGGTTCTTTTCATCTCTCTCTTATACTGATACATTCTTTTTCAGCGGTCACATGGTATATATACATATATCAATGGTATCGTTTACATTGTTTAGAACTGGGTCGGTATATGGTATATAAATTGGTGGAAGCATTCACATTGTTTTTAACTGAGTCGATTCGTTTTCTTCTATTTGAACCGTTATAGCATGCTACACAGCTCTTTAATTTTGCATTGATTCATTTTCTCTACTGTTTCTTGGGGCAATCAGCCCCCATATCCCTTTTTTAAAAAAATTACCAAAGGTGATATATCGATAAAGCAGTACAAGCCTTCTCTCCTCCCCCCATTTCCCCTTTCCTCCTGTACTCACTTGGCCTCTTTTCTGCATTTCCCTGCATATCTCTCCCTCTCAATTCTTGGCTTTAATTTCTCTCTTCCTTTTTGCACAGCTTCAGGAGGAGGAATCTGGTTTTAAAAGACTTGCAAAGAATTGTGAAGAGCAGGGTTAAAAAACAGAGATGAGACATTCGTACAACACCCCTTCAAATCAGGAAATATCCCTTTCTTGTCTCAAGCCCTTTTTAATCCACAAGGGAGAGGGAAGGCTGTCTTCTTCTGAGCAATGTTTGTGGTGGCAGTGGCTTCTAGCAATTTACCAATATCCCTTAAAAATTTTTTTTAAAGGGGTACAAGCACAGTGGCCATGAAGTAGCCACAGCAGCCCAAAACCTGAGACCTTTGCAAAGGAAATAATTTGGCAGCAACGTTCACACATGCTGAAACAATACGGAATGAAGGATACATCATTGGTACAATTTAAAACTACCTTCCAGGGGTGAGAAGGAAATAAACTGATTGCCAGGGCAAATGAATTAACGTTAGCCATGCATCATGTGAACAGAAAATTTTGAAACAATCCAAATAACAGCCAAAACGGTATAACTGGGGTTCATCTGGCAGATGTGATCGAGCCCTCAGGAGCTTAAAAATGAGCAGTCTTCTCTTCACTGTTTAGAATGACAATGGAAGCACGCTCCTTCAGACGATTCCAATTACATTTTATAATCTGAATTTGGAAGGTATTTTTTAAATTTAGATAAAGCTAAGCAAGCTTTTTATCATTCTACTATTTTGGTTCAGGCACACAGCCCAAGACAGTTATTTAATACTTTTAAGAGCTTGCTGGCCTCAGGGTTGTTGGGCACAATTGTAATTGTTTATTTATCTCCTTCAGTTGATGTCTTACCTGATTACTTTTTTCAGAAAACCTCAGAAAATTTACTTGACTTTTTTTAGCAGATGTGAGTCTTCCTCCTTACTTCCCTTCACAATCCCAAGAGGACCAGTTTGAATTTACCTGGGTATCGAGGAACAGATTTCTGCAGTTTCTGGCTGCCTCTCCTCAACTATTGCTCCTAATGATCCTTTTTCTTTTTTTCTTTATTCTGCTGTAGGTTCTTCTCTTTTGCCTTTTTTGACCAGTCTGTTCACTTACTACTGGTGAATTCCCAAGTTCCTATAAACATGCTTTTGTCCGTCATTTGCTGAAAAAAACTTCCTTTGATATTTCAGTTTGTGCTAATTGTTGACCAGTTTTTCTTCTTCCTTTTGTTTCTAAAATTTTGGAGAGAGTAGCCCTTTCTCAATTGGTGCCTCATTTAGCTCATCAAAATGCCATTAATCCATTTCAATCTGGATTTTGGGGTGGACATTCAACTGAGATAGCACTCTCTCTAGTTTTGAATGATATCCTAGTGGCCAAGGCTCAACATCGTTCATCAGTGTTGGTGCTACTTGACGTGTCATCAGCATTTGATGCACTTGACCACCAAATTCTTCTATCAAGACAGGCCTCTTTGGGTATCTCTGGAAATGCTGGCTCTTGGTTTTCTTCTTATTTGTTAAATCATTCTTTTTCATTGTCTATTGGCACTAAAAGTTCCCAGTCTTTCCCTGTCACTGTTGGTGTTCCACAGTGCTCAGTATTTGGCCAAGACCTTTTTTCTCTATATACACTTCCCTTGGGTGCCTTAATTTCTAGTTTGGGTTTTCATTATCACATTTTTGTCAATGGTATCCAAGTGTACTGGTCTTATCCTGAGCTTAGTGATGAGATCTAGACTTCCTTGACAGGCTGCCTGTTGGACATCTCATCATGGATGTCTTCTCATCATCTGAAACTGAACATGGATAAGACTGAAGTCTTGGTCTTTCCTCCAGATCATCTTGTCCGTCCATTGACTATCCCTCCTCTCTCCCTCCAAGGTTGTTGGGTGACCTCTGTCTCAGAGGCCATGGGTTTTGGCATTTTAGTGGATGACCAGCTGTTGTTCTGTTCATTTGTGAATGTGACTGCCAAAGTATGAAATTTCCATCTTGCTAATATCCACTGGACCCATCACTTACTAAGTCCTGAAACTACAAAACTCCATGCCTTGTTGGCTTCACACCTGGATTACCATAACAGCCTCTGGCAGGTCTTTCTTCTTCTTCACTTCATCCTCTTACCATGACACAGAATAGTACAGTATGAGTGGTTTTAAATTTACCATGTTACTCCCATATTACTCATCATTGTAGGGCATTGCATTGGTTGCCTATCAAATCAAACACATATCTTAAAATCCTTATCCTGACATTTAAAGTCCTAAATTTTTCCTGTCATTATTTAGCAGAGCTGGTGTCATGGCATATTCATCTTAAAAGGACCTGGCCTGCAGATTCCAGGCTTTTGTTGGTCCCTTGGACTAAGGTGGCAATTTCCAAGATTCGAGCATTTTCTCACTTGGCTCCAAAGCTGTGGAATTTTCTCCCCAGCACCTTCATATTGAACTAGAGTTGGACAAATTTAGAAGAGATTTGAATCTGTTCAACTTGGAACCATACATTTTGGATGTAGGAAGAGGTCAGTGACTAGTGTATTTTCTTTGAACTTGTTAGTGGTTTTTAACAGTTGGTTAATTCTTTTTGATTATTGCTTATTTTGAGGAGTTTTATGTTTACACACACACAAATACACATAATATTAAGATGGTGGTTAAATGTTGTGTTGCATGTTTGTACATTATTGATCTTATTGGAATGCACTCTGGTATAAAGTGCAATATAAATAAATGTTATCTGTATACTTTGTGAAGTATTTAAAATTTCATTTAGTGGTTCAGGGGGAGTGCATTAGAGCTTTCTAAGTAGTTTGCCGAACTACAGATTCCAGTATTACTTACAATGAAGCCATAGTAATTAAACTGATATCAGACTGCTATAATGACGTATAACAGATAGATTCATAGTATATTTTGACTTTAGGAACATGGGCTTATTTTCCCCCACACTAATCTATGCATGGAGTCTGCTAAACTTTTGCATAAGGAAAAAGAAGAAAAGTGAGAGGAAAAATTTATGTTGAGAAATACCTGCAGACTTAGAGGGCAACTATACTGACAAATAATACAGGAAATACTCTGGAATTGACAGTCAGATTCTCATTATTTTTCATTGACTACATGACACGCAATGTGAATTAGCCCAGAGTTCTTCCTCCCTACTCTGTACTTTTTTCTTCCACTATTCATTCATTCATTCATTCATTCATTCATTCATTCATTCATTCATTCATTCATTTCTATACCACCCCATTGGTTCATGTGATGTGGTCACTTAAGATGATGTAATGGGTGACCAAAAGTTGGTTCTCCCAGGTTCCTTGTTTGAAGTGGGGAGAGAGGAAGCAAAAGGGCACTCATAGGGGTATCAGTTCCCCTCAACTGAACACATCTTATCTCCATGTTGTTTTTAACGCTTGGTGCCAGTGCTGGTGTGCTACAGCACCTAGAAGGAAAGAGTAAGAGGAGAAAATTGGCAGGCAGCCCTTGTTTGCAGCTTGTTAAGGTACCTTTCCTATAGCCATGCCTCCTAAAAATCTGGATAGTTGCAATAGAACTGCCTTAACAAAATGCTAACAAGTGCTAATTGGCAATTTCCTCTTCTCTCTCCCTCTGCTGACTCCTGAACCCAGCAAAATCTGGCTTCCAGTTTGAGACTTCATAGCAGATCCATTCACATTGTTTCTCTTGTATAGTTTGTATATTTATTTATTTAAATGGCAAAGCTGCTACTCTGGGCAGCTTACAATCAGGAATGAAATAAAATTCAATTTTGTTGTTTAGTCGTTAAGTCGTGTCCGACTCTTCGTGACCCCATGGACCAGAGCACGCCAGGCCCTCCTGTCTTCCACTGCCTCCCTAATTCAATAGATGACATAAATTAAAACATTAAACAAACAAACAAAAAACGCAACACTCCCAGACCCAGTTATATAAGAAAATATAATCAGGGGGCTGGAAACCAAAACTTATGAGGAAAGGTTGAAAGAACTGGGCATGTTTAGCCTTGAGAAAAGAAGACAGGGGGGATATGATAGCACTTTTCAAATATTTGAAAGGCTGTCATACAGAGGAGGAACAAGATCTGTTCTCGATCATCCCAGAGTGCAGGACACGCAACAATGGGCTCAAGTTAAAGGAAGCCAGATTTCAGTTGAATATCAGGAAAAACTTCCTAACTGTTAGAGCAGTCCGACAGTGGAACCAGTTACCTCAGGAGTTGGTGAGTGCTCCAACACTGGAGGCATTCAAGAAAAACTTGGATAATCACCTGGCAAATATGCTTTGATTGTATTCCTGTGTTGAGAAGAGGGTTGGACTTGATGGTCTTGCATGCCCCTTCCAACTTCACTTTTCTATGATTCTATAATATATATTAAAAACAAAAGATGGTGTCAAAACCATAGCAATCAACTCTTAAATAGTGGGTCATCAAAAAGTTACAGAAACCAAGATTAAGTAGGTATAAGACTGTGGAAGGCCTGAGTAAAAAGTCAGGTTTTTACTTGTTTCCTAAAGCTGAGGAGGGAAGAAGCCTGTTGCAATTCCAAACAGAAGGGAATTCCACACTGTGGGAGCCGTTACTGAAAAAACCCGGTTCCTTGTTGTTGATTTCTGGGCGTCCCTTTGGGTGGCCACCCATAACATCATGGATTGGGAGGTGCAGGTGGCATGAGAGGTTGCTCTGAGGAAGAGGCACTCTGACAAGTAACAAGGTTCTAAACTGCTTTGAATGCCAACATCAGAACTTTGAACCTGGCCTAGAAGCATACTGGCAGCCAGTGCAAATGAGCCAAGGCAGGATTAATAGTTGTTCTGTTATAATAACAAGTCTCTGGCTAGTGATTCTTATGATATAGGAAAAACAAGGGTTTTCTCCCGTTTCTCTGACCTATACTTGTTTTTTTCTGAGAGAAAATTCTCTTATGGCATGATAAAGAAAACAGGCAAAGAGGAAACAATTATATATATTCTATTTTTAGGCTATTCAGTATCTCTAATAATCTGTTACACAATATGTGACACAGCAAGAACAGAAGCTTGGGAGAATAGCAGTAATGCCAAATAACACTAGTGATAAGGATTACAGTGTGTTATCTTCCAAATGTAACCATGCTTTTGTCAGTGTATTAAATGGAGAATAACCTGTGCTGTGTGTTGAAGCATTGTTAGTAATACATGAAGATTAATATACTGTTACTGTTTGATATCATGCTAAATATGTCAAAGCAAATTTTTGAAGTCTTCACTGTGATCCACAACTGAATGGAACATTAGCTCAGAGATGACTAGAAGCTACTGCCTTCACCACCCAAGTTGGCATGACCCACTTATACAGATATCAGGGCAGGTGTTACAGTAAATCAGATGATGTATGCCAGCAGCTGTATACCAGCCAACTTCTTAGGTGACACAGGATGTTGGAGAACAACAAGGTTTTAAAGTGACCCCTTCAAGTCAGAAATTGCACCTTGAAATTTATTATGCTTACACTCATTCCTCAAGCAGAAAGAGGAGTAGGTGAAGACATTGACTCTTAATATGTGTACAGAATCTTTCTAATTATTTCTGAGTGATGTTTGCAGGCAGACACCTGTAGATACAAAATAGGCATCTTATTTGATGTTTCTCTCAAATCCTGCCAACAATTTTAATTTTGTCTAATCTGACACACCACCTTCTATGTATTACCATGCAATGCACCACTGCTGACGCCTATTCTTTCTTCTGTGCTGTTTTCTCTGCTTCTGCCCCATCTCACTTGCCAAAGGGTGCTGCTATATACATTGAATGACAATAAATTATTATTTTTATTATTATAGCAGCAAGGCCTCCAATAATCTGAAGGGGTTTCTAAAAAGTCATTTTAAAAAAAGCAACTCATTATTTGTTATTTTCAACTTTAACTCACTAATGTTGCTCTCTAGACATTATTTTAAAAGTACTACATATTACTAGTGTATTACTAATATGTTACTTTTAAACAATTAAAAAAATACATGTAGAAATAAAATAAAATAAAAATTGCACCAAAAGCAATGTTTTAAGGGTAATGTTATCCATTTACACTAAATAAAGTTATGATGTTAGCACTCACATTAATTATTAAAAACATCATCCAGCCACTTGTTGCTGGCTGGATAGCTTAGTGTATTAGGCATCTAGCTACAGAGCCAGAGGTTGGGAGTTCAATTCTCCACTG